>CM021244.1:9187933-10392933 GCA_010577795.1 Isatis tinctoria
ACTAAACCCATGATTCGGGTAACAGACACATCAGCGAACCTAAAACACAACTCAGCAAGTTGCTAAATTTAAACACTTTAGAGAAAGATAAAGATACCTGAACACCAAAGGGCAATAATCCTTCCACCGGAAATCAACTGACTGATGCGGCGGTGTCGTCTTAGTACCTTCCGGCGGAAACCTCGTCCAGAACTTTTCCTTTGGATCGAAATCAGTCTGTTTAAGATCTCTAACAATCGACGCATGTTTGCCAACAGAGTACCTAATTTTGAAGTCGCAACCTTTCATTAGCAGACAAGAGAATGGAGCTAATAAAACCAAATTCAATTCCATTAAAGCTGAGAAATTTCACCTGATTCCTAATTGCAAATTCAGCATCAAGTCGTATTTCTTATGCCCTTTAGATATAGTCTCTCCAGGTTTCTTGGCCTCGCCGTTAAACCAACAAGGGTTCTTCTTGAACTGACGGAACCCATCACGGTCAACAGAGATCCTGTCTCTGTAAATCATCGACGCTTCAACATTATCAATGATATCACAAGTGATATCTCCAGCTTCTCCATCAGACTCCCAAATACATATTCTCGGGAAAATCTTCTCCCCACCCAAGCTTCCAGCTCCACTATCAACAGAAGATCTCTTCCTCGTCGCCACGATCAAATCATTCTTCTCAACCCCGTCGAAGAAGCTCCTCATGATGTTACTCTGGTTCCAAGCTCCGACGCAAGAACTGCCATCAGCCCAAGTGAACACTCCACTTCCTCTAGGGATCCCGTTTTCCCACTGACCTTCGTACCGGTTCCCATTAGGCCAAACGAGCAAACCCTTCCCGGAGATCACGCCGCTGCGCCACTCTCCGGTGTACTGGTTCCCGTTTCTCCACACGTACCGGCCACGACCGTCTTGCAGGTTCCGCCTCCACGTCCCTTCGTAGAAGTCTCCGTTGGCGTAACGCTTCTGCCCGTGGCCGTGTTTCCGGTCGGCGACCCAGGTTCCTCGGTAAGTGTCTCCGTCGGCGCCGGTGAACGTCCCGAAACCTTCCATCCTCCCTGACTTGAACTCGCCTTCGTAGGTGGCTCCGCTCGGCCATGAGAACTTGCCTTTCCCCGAGGCCTTCCCTCGCTTCCAATCGCCTTCGTACATGCACCCGTCTCTCCACAGATACTTGCCGGATCCGTGAGGGAACCCGCCGGAGAAGCTCCCCATGTAGAGATCCCCGTTCGGGAGCGGCTTCTCAACGTCTAGGAGGGGCGTGGGAGTCACGCGCCTCGTCGCTACTTGAGATCTCGATCTCACCATAGGAGGTTTAGCTACCAGCAACAACGATGAATCCTCTCGTCTCTCTTCCTCCTCTTGCAGATGCTCCACAATACTATTCTTCTTCTTAATCTTCTCAACGACGCTGCTTGAAAACACTTCTTCTTCTTCTTCCTCGCTCGGAAGCGATTCACGCATCATCTACTCATATCACAAAACCTTCGACTCCACACTTGTCACAATGTTTTTCATCAGTCTCCGAGAACGGCATTCGCTGTTAGTGTTGAATCTAGGGTTTTTAACACTTTCTTAGTAGATCCGCCGTCGCTGAAGTGAAACCTCAGTGGAGTGACACACATTCTCCGGCGGATTTTTCACTTGCCCAATATAAGCTGAAAAAGAAAAGCTTCGCAAACATTTTTTTTTTTTTTAGGGATTGTTGATGAGATTCACAAGTTTCTAAATCTGAGAGGAAGCCTTGAGAGAGATTCGTACAAAACGATACAAAGAACATAAAAAGGGGAACTAAAACATCAAAAACAAAAGAGAGAAAAGACAGAGAGAGACGCAAGCAAAAGAGAGAGATTGCAAAATTAAAACACTCGAAATTTTTAATTTATAAATAAAAAGTTTTGCCTGAATAACCAAAAATAAATAAAAATAGGGCAAATTAGTAAAGTTATAAAAAAAGGAGGGTGGAGAGAGAAAACCATCGGGAAGCGGACATAAGAAGCCCACCAGCCCGAAAAAGAAACCAACAATATTATTAAATAATTACGCTTAATAAAAATAAATAAATCGGAAAAAAACGACGACGTATTGTTTTCATGTGTATATAAACATTTTAATACCACTCGAGATTGTTTCGAATTTGTCTTTGTATGATTTAAAAGCGGATGTGTCCCGCGTAGTATGGGCTATGCATACGTAAATATACAAAACCCACGTAAAAGACCAAATGATTAGTTATGGTCTACCTCTGTTTATTTATTTATTTTCTTTTATAAGAAAAATAAATGATTATGATGAGGATTATCGAGAAATCTTGATTAGGAAGCGAATTTCCAGGTGATCGTGTTTGATGACTACTTATTACTTAGAACTAAATTATTTTAAAAGAATTTGTTCTCTTCTGTGATTAGATGATCGCTGTGCTTTGTGGGTTTTCTTTTCGAGTTTTGATGCTCTTTCCTTGTCTCCTACCTCAGACATATGATTAATTAATTCAACTTACATTATTCGAATTTGTTATTCGTCACGAATTTTAAGTAGGTTTCATATTCATTATTCCCACACGGATAGTGACATATAGAGAAGCTTATAGTAGATACATGTACTGGAAACTTTAAAGTTGCGGCTTTTGTCCGTCAAAATGTATATCATAGCTTTTTTTTACTTGATTTTTATTAATGTATACAGACACAATGATGATGAGAAGAATACTACGAAAATAGACATCGTCACTATTCCATTAAACTAGAGCCTTAACAATTCCCTATAAACTCAAATGGACATTTTTGTTAGTATATTTTAACATTTATAATTACATGATGAATTTTAAAAGGCACATGTTCACTATACAACTTGTGAAAATAAATAAAAATAAAAGGTCATCTTCGTATACCTAACTGTATTGTTCTTTTTTTCCTTGTTTTTGTGCTTTGTGAAAACCACGTCAAGTAGTATTATTCAAATACTTACACGATTAATTATAAGAAATGCTTCTTTTAAACCAGCTCGGTACTAAAAAAAAAACCTAGATTTTGACATCCGAAAATTTGTTAATCACATGATATGTTACTGATGTCTTGATTTTTTAAGGGATCTATCTAACACATGATTAGCCGGGCCTATTTCTATCAACACCATTGATCGGTCTGGAGAAAAAAAGGGTATATTCCGATGGTAAACCAAAATTTACTTGAATAATCAAAACTAACCTCGGTAGAGTGTTTCGCATAAATAGACATATCATCTCAGAGGTCCGAATACTTTGCAATCCGAAGTACTAATAGGACATGAGTGTGATTCCATAAACCACAACATCATAAAAACTAGGGTGCAACCGTGCAAGTAAACTTCATAATTCACATGCACGTATAGAAATGTAAGGAGCACACCTAAATACCTAATACACCATTGATTAGTAATGGTGTCATATGTACGAGTAGTGACTATACACTTATGAAGTGGTTAGAGCATCAAACGCATTAATTTAATCACCTTTAAAAAATTCTTTATAAAATATAGTAATATAATCGCATCATCGAAAATAAATAAAAACTTGCCAGGGGACGTTTAGGCGTAATCTGAGAGCATGTTAAATGGGAGAGACTCATATTGGTCTCTTAGTTAATATATAATTACTAAATTTTTATTAAGAGACATTGTTCAAATGTTTTTGTTTTCTTTGCTCCAACGGTAAAACTCATAAGGAGTTCTTAAAAAAAATTAGCTGAACATGAAAGTAAGAACAAAAGATTGTGGAATGGTAAAACCCCATAAGGAAACATAGTGATTGACAATATAAACAAAAGATTGGCAATATATACATAGTTCCCAGAGAGATTTGCATCACACCATAATGATACAACAAAATTTAGATGGAATTAGCCAACAACATTTAAGAGTAACATGCTGATCTGATGATGGAAGAACATACTGAGACTGTTCAAGTCTTTCAGTAGATCTAGCTTGCAAATAGAGAAGATTTCATTTTCTACAAGAAGTGAAACAAGTAAAACAATAAAGGGTTAATAATCTGTACTAGCTTGTGAATACAAAGACAACACCACTGATTTGTGTTGTACAGCTCACCGTTCAAAATCAAGGCTCGCAAATTGACAATAGAAGAGATCTCATTAATGG
This sequence comes from Isatis tinctoria, assembly GCA_010577795.1. Taxonomy (NCBI): domain Eukaryota; kingdom Viridiplantae; phylum Streptophyta; class Magnoliopsida; order Brassicales; family Brassicaceae; genus Isatis; species Isatis tinctoria. Next base: position 9,192,059 of record CM021244.1, read on the forward strand.
ATTTGAGCTTGTTCTTTCCAGCATTGAACCCTGATTGCAAATGATACCACACAATCAAAGCAAGCACATACTCATTTTTCTGTCAAAAGAAAAGCTTAATCCTGAAGAACTTCAGATTTAATAGCAACGAAGTGGCAAACTTGGGTACAGATATGAAAGCAACGAAACAAGAGAGAGATAAAGAGATGGCTTTTTATCAAAAGAACAGAAGAATATGAGTGGAGAAGCATACATGCGATTCAAGTCACAATATTTATTCTCTAGAGATTATGAAGAGTTTCAGTGATGATTTTAACCAAGGATATTGACATTTAAAGCAATTCAGCGGTCAGAATTAAAGACGCTCACAAAACTTAAGTAAGCAAACGGGTTTCAATCATGAGGTGCTTGAGAGATGCTTTAATTCTATATTTTTTTTTGCTTAAAATGAAAGCAAGAAGGAAAGTTGTCTCTTTCCCTTTCTTTCGTTGTCTCTTTCTCTTTCTCCTCGGAAAAATCAACCACAGTGACAAAAATTTCTTTCTCTGCAAGAGCCAAGCAGAGAGCTCGATCTAACACAAACTTGAACAATTCAATCACCAAATACTTTCGTTACTTTTCAAATGACATAATAACAATTTATACAATTGGAGAAAATAAAAACGTACACACACCGGAAACAAAAGAACCAGATTAATACAAATGAAATCGGAAATGAAATCTAACCGATCCCTGAAGCGCAGACGGTGACGAAAGCGGATAAACCAGACTTGATCTCCATTTGATTTGAGTGAGCTTCGATTTAGTCAAAGTAACTTCCGAGAAGTTTGAAGCAGATGTAGAATGAAGAAGATGATGATTGATTCATCGATGGCGAGAAAAAACAATGGCGAGGAGAAAGCTTTCGTTGAAAACGAAATTTGTGTTTTTTGGACCAACACGTGTCTTTCAAGATCTCTCAAGAGACGTATACTAATTAGGAGAATTAAGAGACGTTTCTTCATTCTTTTGTGATTTTTGATTTATTTTTTAAAATTTTTACCTTAAGAGACGGTGTTAAGGGACGGCGATAATCATGCTCTGAGGTTGCTTTTTCTTCGGAAAGAAGTATATGATAATCAGTCAGATTAAATATTTAAAATACAATACGAAAATGATATTTATTATATCACACCTTTCAACATTTGTTTCGTTGCGATTGTTCAACGTGTTGGAGGCTTGGAGCTATATATTTACTATACCGATTAATTAGTCTTTTTCGGAACTTAAGCTAATAAGTCGTTAAACCCAGTTGAAAGAACTACTAGTTGTTTTTTTTGTCCAAATCAATGAAAAATAATTCAGTGGATACAAAAACATTAATCATAGAATTGGGAAAGGGAGAGTGTATGGCTGAAGGTATTTTCCCATTCGTACGCCATGATGAGTATGTACACTACGCCATACTTTCCCGTTCCGTATTCAAGGCACCTCGTAGCGAAATTATGACCCTTCGCTATAATTCTTATCTATTGTACTAAAAACCTCAAACTTTACTATGCTTTCAAATCGCTAAACCTAAAAAGCCCATGACCTTTTTGCGATTCTTGGCGATCATTTATTTAATACATGGCCATTTCGTTAAATCAGCTAACCACTCATGAATTAGTGTGAACTTTTAATTATTTCTCTTAATTTTTTTTGTTGCTGTTGGGTTAACTAATTAACCACTCGTGACTTTATCTAAAGTCGCTCTACGGGCAACTTGGTTTAGTTTAAAGTTTATAGAGGAAGATTGTCTCAATGAACCATTTAGCTCTTTCCCCGTAAAGATTTCCAACATGCAACAACAAAAATGCATCCGGGAACAATTTCTATCGAAACAATGCTATTGAGCTGAAACAAAGAAATGTAAGAGCTTTGTTTTAATAAGTTTGTAACTAGAATTGTTTATACATCAAAAAATTATAACTTCTTCTCTTTATTCTGCAGTACACGAACTGTGAATTATAAACTCCGAACTGGTAAAGACGACCTGTCATTATTAATGATGCTATATATTCCATGCATTGGACCTTCATATGGTTTATACTCCAGAAGGGCACCAAGAACAACATGCATAAAGTCATGCAGCAATACGTACAATTATATATGTATATACAGTGGCGGATCCAGAACGTAACTTTAACGGGGGCAAAAATATTAAGATATTAAAAAAATATTCTTCGACAAAAAAAAAATTCTCCGCCTAAAAGTATGATGGAATTTTTTAAAAAAATAATAATATCTCACAAATGAGATTAAAATCCAAAAGAAAAATGCATTAAAAGAAAATAAATGAGCATTTGAACAAACAAAAAAAAAGATAAAAAGGGCATAAATATTTTTTTGGAGGGGCAGAATTAAAACCTTAAAAAAAAATACACTAAATCCAAAAATTTAGGGGTGGCAGCTGCCCCACCCAATCATCAAATAGATCCGCCCCTGTGTATATAGACAGCTTTGTTAATTGGTAACTCGGTTCTAAAGTATATAACGAAGATGTTAAATCGTATGCTTGAAATGCCATTATAACAAAACATTGAATAGAACAACGTACGTATGTTATGCATCGTCCTCCTGGAACACAACCAATCAAACACGAATACCTCTTGTGAGATGGGATATAACTTTTTCATTAATTAGTAGCGTGTGATTTCGTGTTTAATTTGATGTCCTTTTTGTACAGATTCGATATCCTTATAAATCTGTAATTCTGTATGTTTGTGTTAAAATGTACTATCATCATAATTTTTTATTTTTAAATCGAAGAATGCATGGCTATAACTTAGGCAACGTTGTTCAAAACAAAAAAAACTAATTAATAAAAATGACAGTCCGTATCAGTTAATTAATCCAACCTCGAATAGTAGGGAAGGTGAAAAAGACAAACAGCTCCTTTTACAGTTGGACCCAATAGAGCTGAGCTGGCAAACAAAGTGGGTCCCAAGGTGATACTATTGGACCGTCACGGCCCATCTTAAAATGTCGTCGGTTACGAAGCATCCACGACATAGTCGGTGCCACATGGAGAAAAATGTTCGGCGGCCAAGATTGCATCCACGTCACCAGAACTTCTAAGCCTTCCACCTGTCACAGCTAGCGTCAACGATTCTTTCTTTTTGCGCTTAATTCTCACGTGCAACGAACTTTTGTACGCGTGCGACGGTGAACGTCGTATCAAGGTGTGATGATGATTCAGCGCGTGACTCAAACCTCGTATTTCGATTTTTAGACGTATAGACGTAAATATCTACAAAATTAACCCAGGGGGTTATTTTATTATTCAAGTAAGACGTAAATATCTAACATAGATGCAGAACCTGGAGATTGTCGATGACGGAGCGGATCTAACGGCGTCAATATGACTGTGGTGGCAGAATGATGTCGTCCCAATGGTTGCAGTGTTTTCGATCTCGTGCCGGTGGCGCACACTCAAGCTTGTTCCGTGGTATAGCGATGGTCTCTGCTTCTCCTTTCCACTCGTGGCTTCCAGTGATTTAGTTTCAATTGGTGGTTTGGGGGTTGCTGGTTATGATTTCTAGTTTGACGATTGGAGAGTAAAAAAAAAAAAAAACAATGCTGGCCCATTAGTTTTTTTGGAGATTGGCAATCTCTGATGGCTTAGGCTGAGCACTGTCTTGTGTTAATAAATGGCTCTTGAGGCGTGGTAGATTTGGTGAGCGATTTCTGTAGCCGACGTGGTGGAGCCATTACGGTTCTGTTCCGGTGATTTTTTCGGTCGTGTTTCTATCCGTTTTGGTTCGATTAGCGTTTCAGGGTTTCTTTCCATAACGATGCACCTCTGGTGTTTGTTTGTTTTACTCTTAGGTTGAGGTTAATAGTTCCTATTGCAACGGAATCGTATTTGATTTGATCATTGCGCCGGCTTTAGTGATATTGTTGGTTCTTCCTTCTGGTTACGCATTTAAAAGTTAGATGCGTTTAGCTCCCCTTAAACTTGGGGTTTTAAGTTCCCTTAAAGCATTGGGGCTTTTGGTTCCCGTGTATCTTTTGGGCTTTGCTTCTCCTTCGCATGATTCCATATGTGCGAAGTGAGCTTGTGGTGTTTCCGTTTAGTGGTCTTTCGTAAAAGTGGGTTCTAGAGTTGCAGTTGTGCTGGGGTTGTGGCAGTGGCTGGTTCTTTCTTCTTCTTGGCTTTGAGTTCTTGTGCCGTTCCGATGTTTTGCTCTGGTTCGCAGGTTGGGACTATTCTGGTTCAGAGACATGTTCAAATGATCACGGTATTGATCTTGTGGTTCTTTCGAAGAGATTGAAATATGGTGTTGCTACTGGAGTGTCAGTTTGGTGGGTTGTTTATATCCAGATGAAGCAAGAGGTGATGTGCTTGATGTGTGATTAGAAGAATGGAAGAGATGATGCAAATTTCTCTTTAATAGTCTGGTTTTTTACAGTTTGCAGTGTTGAATTTGTTAGTGTTTGGATGTTATCTTTTGTAAGCAAAATTTTGTTGGTCTTTGTGCCTTAGTTTCGTTAATAATTCCAACAGATGACAAAAAAAAAAAAGATGCAGAACCTGGAGATATTTTTCGTAGATACTAATTTATTAATTCAAATACAAGAGCAAGGGCGGACCAGTAAAGCAATTGGAGTGTCAAATGACACCCCTTAAATCTGTATAAAAATATTTTTGTGTGTAAAAACAGTGTGTTCATCAGCAATTTTGGTAAAAACTGTGTAATGACTCCCCAAATATGCAGAGTTCAACTCTCACAATATGTGTATTTTTTGTGGTATTAATATTTTGACCCCTTCCAAAATAAATTCTGGATCCGCCACTATAAGAGAGAGGATTTGGAAAAAGTAGCCCCAAACAGAAAATTTGGAAGTTCGGTGGGATAACTCAAAGATAGCAAAACTTATGGGGGGAAACTGGAAAATAAGTAAAGAGTTGAGTGATGACTGATGAGCGATGGCCGGTGATTCAGGTAGCCGTCCTACAACGCGGTGATCGTAGCAAACTTCTATCTATCCTTCACCCTACTGAAATACTTTACCAAATGTCACATTACTTCTTTCTTTTTTCCCTTTTGAAAAAATTAATTCATACGCAATCATACAAAGTAATGTGAATATTGTTATGAATGTCGAGGGAAACAGAGAAGTCATATGTTTAAATAGGTAAGAAATGACACTTCTTGGACCTGTTTCTGTGAGAAGATGTATAAACAAATCTGGTTACAAACGAATTAAAACAAAAGTTATAGTTGTCTAGTAATTTTACATAACAATGGTGTTGAGGTTTTACAGAAACAAATAAATGTAAAAGTTAGCGAAGATTATTTTATGAGTATTATCTTCAACTAAACAATTTCGAAAATTCTGAATCTACCTCAGTAGCATTATTGTTTTGTATCGGAGTACCGTAAAATCAGCTTTCTTACACACATCATTAGTTTCTTACTAATGTTTGTTAATCTCGTCATCATTATGAAGGAGGGTCGTGGTTTGGAAGAAAACAAAAGATTTATGCAAAAGGGTAATCATCATGTCTGCTGTTTCCTAAGTAAATTATGACGCTTGTTGACGTAAACATATGTATTTACAAATAAGCAAAGCAAAGCAAAGCATACTACCAGAGAGAGAAGCTCGGATATTGACGTAACGATGTTTAATTCTATTGTTCTCATGGTCATGCATGGAGGAAACAAAAGGCCATATAGCTAATAAATATATAAGCCTACGGGGAACGTCATTTCAAATCCGAATCTACCAAACTGTTCCATCTCATTATATTGCATTATTTTTGTTTCGTTAAAACTTTGCAATGCCAGTTCAAATTCCGACAAAGATATCTTCGTTTGGTTCTTTGCTCGAACATGTGCTGGTTATCTTTCAATTTATTTTATTTGATCGCCGAGGAATTCTTGGTTAAGAAAATATGGTCAAGCTGTGTCCTTGATTTCACCAAGGCTTGGATATAGTAGTTGTTATTATACAATAATAATACACATAAAGTATATTATAATTTATACCCATGGTCAAATACTCAAATTAAATATCACAGGGAGATCGGAGATGATGTCGAAGCACCCATGCAGCTTACGCCATATTATATTTATTATAGAAGTTCCCATACATACGATATATATCATCTATTTTTCTTATATAGCATCACATGTCTGGTTGTTGACTTCTCAAAACAGCAAAATCGGTTTTGGGTATAAATAAGTAAGAGACATATTTGCTTCTAACCCTGAAATTTGTGGAAAATAAAAAATCGTTTGGCTTACACTTTTAGTGGTACTAGTTTTTTCATCACTTTCACTAGAAATCACAATTTTTTTTTTCCTTAATTAATATTTCATTGGCCTAAATAGTTTTTGTTTGCTTGTAGTCGCATTTATATTACGGTAGGCACTTCATAGCAGAAACTAAGGGCAACCACCAACTATTTTCGGGATGAAATGCCTTTTAGTAAAAGTTTTCCGCAAGCCCACCACAAATTAAACATTTGCGCCGAGATATAAGAACATGTAAGAGCATGTTTATTGGGACAGACCCAATAAAGTCTCTTAAATAATATTTAGTTATTTAATTCTGTAAAACCAAAAATTTTATCATTTAAACTGAAATTGGATGAGAGATAGATGTGGTAAGTGACGTATCTTGTCTCTCCTAATTAGGAGAGGTATGTTAACTTTTTTGATTATTTTTGTTTATTTTAGTCAATTTTTTTCTTTAAGGGACGTTGCTAAGAGACTACGCTAAACATGATCTTAAGGGATTCATCACAAAGGGTTCACACAAAAATATTATTAAAATATTTGTGGGATCTATGAACAGTGATGAACCCAACTCTAATTTTAGACTTCCTCTCTCCTCGGGTTCACCACGTGGCGGCACGTGATTGGCCAAAATTTTTTTTTTTTTTTAATTTTCGCAACTTTTTTCTAAAAAAAAGAAGATTATTAAAATATTTTTTTAGAACCTTTATTGGGGTTCACTGATGCACATGCTCTAAGTATTTAAGTTGGTCCATCATTTTTGTTTTTTATTGGACTCATACTTCGTATTCAGGGCCGGCCCTGGGAACTGCCGAATGAAACATTTGTCTTGTCCCCCAAAAATTTTAGATGTAATATATACGATCAAAGGCCCCCAAATCGCTAATTTTTTTTTTTTTTAGTAAAGATCTTACTAAATTGTTTATAGCCCCCAAAATCTCAGGGCCGACCCTGTTCGTATTTATTCTTGTTTGAAATTCAAGTACGCATCTTTCTCGTGTAGCCGTGTAGGCATATTAAGAAAGATGTGCTAGATTTGATTGTGATTAGTGATTACAATGAATTATATTCTGTAGATTATAGATATTTTCTCTCTTTTTCTTACTGTGATAAAACAATCTTAATCGACTTCTTTAAAGGTTTGCAGCACTATTAATTGAAACGTGTATAGTATAACATTATGACTGCATGTGGTTAAGAAAGTAAAGTTTTAAAGTATTGTTTCGATCAGCCGGTTGGAGAGGAGTTATTGTTTTAGTATTGCTACATCGTTCAAGTTTTTTTGTTTTATTGTATATGCAACCATACCAATTAAAATTTTAAAAACTAGAGCACTATAGAAAGACGGTTTAGCAAATTATTCGTAAAAAAAAAATACAGTAAATGCGTTGGTAAATATCTGGAGAGTAAAGTATTTTTGGTTCTGACACAAAAGAGGCTCCAACTCTATATATCACACCGGGACTAGTCTTAGTTCAGACTACAGATCGATGCTTGAGGAACACGTTTCATGTACACACAAGAAATCATTATCAACCATCAGATTCATACTCTGTCTCCTCTGCTCTAAAATGAAAGTCTAAAAATGAAGAATGTTGAATTCTACTGTATGTTGTGACACACTGACACTTGAGGTTCTGATCAGATTAGTACTTAAATTTTTTGTGATCGAGTAACCTAAACACTATGTAACATATAAAGTCTGAAAATAAACTCCAAGTCGTATGTAAGTCCAAGGACTTGAAAGGAACAACGGAATGATTGGAAAAGAAAAACAACGAACCAAGTCAAATATCTGAAGAAGTTAACCAATTACTCACTCCTTGGGAAGCTCAAGCCAGAGACATGCTTCAATTTTCATTGCAGGAATGCAACTGTAAGTGGTAGTGGTTTAGTGGTGAAAGATTTGAGGTCAAGTATAATCCCGTTTTCTTTTGAGTTCGATTGTAGGAACATTATTGCTTTATCACTTGGCCTATCGATTGTTTTTCACTAAATTAGACCCATTAAAAATCATTTAAAGAACTATTCAATTACATTCATATAAAAGTTTAAGTCGGATTTTGACCTGTTAATGAATGAAAGTCTTACATCGGTATTTGAATAAACAATTTAGTAATATATAAAGTGTTAGGATCAATCCACACATTGTCAACTGATTCTGTGTTGAAAGTCCATAATAAACCTAAATTTAATATTGTGCATATATCACTAAATGCAAAAGCAATTTTGAAAGACATGTAAATGTTTTTTTTTTTGGAATTATAGTTTATGATGTTATACATATTATATTTTTCTGTACTTTACATGTGATTTTCTCGATTTTTATAAATAGTAAAATTAAAAGTTTTGGTTAAGTTACATACTATATATATATATATATATATATCTACCAGCTAAAAACCCTAAAATAAATGCTTTATTACAGTAACGTTTATCTAGAGTGACAAACATGAATAGCAAAATATTGTTTGTCCAACTTAATCCTCTAAACTACAAAACGATAAACAATTTAGCCACCCAAAAAAAGAATAGAAAACAACGAGAACTGACCCCATAAACAGAAAAAATCCCTTAAAATAGAGACTCCTTTTCCTATATAAATCAACCCCAAGTTTGTTTTCTTATTAGACCATTGTGTTACAAAATCATAATAATAAACAAAAAAACATCTTAAGGTTGTTTAAAAAAAAAAAAAACTCATATCAATGACAACGCAAATTATGAATAAGATATGCAGTATCCTCTTGATTGCAATGTTTTTCGAGGTGATATTTATGGCACAAACATCCCACTCTAACACGTTAGATGTTTGCTTCAAACGCTGTGTTGAAAAGCAATGTTCGAAAACGTTGAAAGATGTTGCATGTGAAAACGCTTGCAAAAAAAAGTGCATCGAACAAAAGAACACTGGTGTAAAATACATCGTCGTCCCTCCACCGAATAAGAAACCCCAGACTGGCGTATGCAAGTATTTCAGAGGTTTTGGATGCTAAGACGTTGTTTTATAATTCTTTTGAAGTATATGTATTAAATAACATTTGACCAATAAAAAATATGTATTAAATAATTCTTTGTCTCGATCGATATTTATAAGTATTGGTTTTCTTTGGTATTATTGTATCATCGATATTTTATGTTATATATTGTGCGTCTAGTAAACGCTTAAGTATGACTGGACAAAATATCTGGATTCAAAGATCCGAACCGAACCTGACCCGAAAAATGGTATTGAATCAAATATGAAAACGACAAAATACTGGAATAGATCCTGGTCTCTTACATCTGAAAAACTGAATCCGAACCAGAAAATGAAACCTAAAATCGAATGAGTATCAAATATCCGAAAATTTATATTTTTAGAAATATTAATTATATTGATTGAACAAAAACTGTTAGTTCATCGTTAAGTTGTATCATGGTAAAATTGCGTAACTGCGGAATATCGGAAAATTTTAAGTTGCAAAATGAAAAACCGTTGAATGAAATTTTACATAATGAAAAATTTTAGATTGAAAATTTTGTATGGCCGAACAATTTTCAGAATTATAAAATATAAATATAAATGATAGATTTTGAAATAGTTACAATGATTGGCATAGATACATGTTCTCGATCGAGCAAATTAGCTGCTTGTTTTCTAGTTTTCATAACTGCTCGTTTGTACTAAAAAAACTGGTCTCATACGATGTTATTTAGGAAAGTGTTAAAAGAGTGATACGAAATGGACGTGTCCAATCATATTTCACATTAGGAAGTTTGAAATAGCTTTATGATCGTCTGAACTGGGAGGCTATATCTTAGCATTTGATTAATGCTTTATTATAGTAACCCTCTTACTATAAGCGGTTATCTAGAGTGGAAAACATGAATAGCAAAATATTGTTTGTCCAACTTAATCCTCTAAACTACAAAACGATAAACAATTTAGCCTCCCAAAAAAAGAATAGAAAACAACGAGAACTAACCCCATAAACAGAAAGAACCCTTTAAAATAGAGACTCCTTTTCCTATATAAATCAACCCCAAGTTTGTTTTCTTATCAGACTATTGTGTTACAAAATCATAATAATAAACAAAGAAACATCTTAAGGTTGTTTAAAAAAAAAAAAACTCATATCAATGACAATGCAAATTATGAATAAGATATGCAGTATCCTCTTGATTGCAATGTTTTTCGAGGTGATATTTATGGCACAAACATCTCACTCTAACACGTTAGATGTTTGCTTCAAACGCTGTGTTGAAAAGCAATGTTCGAAAATGTTGAAAGATGTTGCATGTGAAAACGCTTGCAAAAAAAAGTGCATCGAACAAAAGAACACTGGTGTAAAATACATCGTCGTCCCTCCACCGAATAAGAAACCCCAGACTGGCGTATGCAAGTATTTCAGAGGTTTTGGATGCTAGGAGCCTAGGACGTTGTTTTATAATTCTCTTGAAGTATATGTATTAAATAACATTTTACCAAAAAATTGTTTTAAATAACATTTTACCAAAACTATGTTTTAAATAACATTTTACCAAAAAAATATATTAAATAACATTATTTGTCTCGATCGATATTTGGTATTATTGTATCAATCGATATTTTATGTTATATATTGTGCGTCTAATAAACGTTTAAGTATGACTGGACAAAATATCTGGATTCGAAGATTCGAACCAAACCTGACTCGAAAAACGATATTGAATCGAATATGAAAACGATAAAATATCCGAATAGATCCTGGCCTCTTACATCCGAAAAACTGAATCCGAACCCAAACTGAAACCTAAAATCAAATGAGTAGAAAATATCTGAAAATAATTAGATTTTTTAGAAATATTAATTATTTTTAGAAATATTAATTATATTTTTTGAACAAAAACCTTTAGTTCATCGCTAAGTTGTATCATGGTAAAATTGCGTAACTGCAGAATATCGGAAAAATTTAAGTTGCGAAATGAAAATCGTTGAATGTAATTTTACATAATAAAAATTTTCAGATTGAATTTTTTGTATGGTCGAACAATTTTTCAGAATTATAAAATATAAATATAAATGATAGATTTTAAAATAGTTACAATGATTAGCATAGATACATGTTCTCTATCGAGCAAATCAGCCGCTTATTTTCTAGTTTTCATAACTGCTCGTTTGTACTTAAAAAACTGGTCTCATACGAATATTTAGGAAATTGTTAAAAAAGTGATACGAAATGGACGTGTCCAATCATATTTCACATTAGGAAGTCTGAAATAGCTTTATGATCGTCTGAACTAGAGGCTAAGATGATTAGGATTTCAATTGAGTTTGGTGCTATGTTTTTCTGTGTTTTGAAGATTTTATGTATCTGGTTACTTTGTTCCTTTAATGGAATTGTGGCCTTGATTCTATATTTCTTAGCTATGTATTAGAAACTGAAAATTAGCATTCAATTGTAGCATGTATGTGTAAACCACCAATTCTTTTTAGTGAAATTTTGTAGTTTTTCCTTAAATACTTCCAGAACTTCATCAATAGAAAAGCTATTCTAAGCATAATATGTACCTTTTAATTGATTGCAATAGTTTTTTTCAATAAAATTTACAGCTAACCATTTTTCTTAACAGTAAATATAGACTTCATAAATACTATCTTAAAATAATTTTAGAATTTGTTAATTAAATAACACTCAGTAAAATTTAAATTATATTAAATTATGATATAATATATAATTAGAAAAACACCACGTAAATCTTTTTCCACCACTCTAATACGTTAATATTTATTAGAAAATATTAAAACAACTTTTAAACAAACAGAGCCTTATTATTTTTTTCCTAAATCATCCTCTTTTCTTTCTAAACACTCTTTTAGTTAATTAACTTTGGTGATAAGTGAAACAAAGTACCAATGAGAGAAGAGCAGTGGGGTTAGTTTGACTGGCCCCTAGCCAATGAAACCAGCCAATGGGAGATAAAGAGATATAGGGACCTCGTAAGAACCGCCTCCTTCGCCATTTGTATCATCTCTCTATAAAACCACTTAGCCATCAACCTCTCTTTGCATGCAACAAATCATTCAAATAATTATTTTATAAAGAACCGAAAAAAAAAGACGGCAGAGAAACAATGGAACGTGGAGCTCCTCTCTCTCACTATCAGCTACCCAAATCCAACTCTGGTAATCAAATATTAAGTGCCTATTCATATATGTACGTGCCTGCATATATATATATATATATACTCATGAAAAAATTCATAAACTTCATTTGAGATTTTTTATGTCTTTACAACAAAGAGGTACTTGGAAAGTTTGATGTCTTCTTGATATAAAAGAGATTTTATGCCTTGAAAATCATTAGAATTTTTTTTATAGGTCTGGGGAAGATGCTTATATATGTGCATGCATGAATGAATTTCATATATTTTCATATTCGTGTATACATCCGGGCATGAACCACTCCTTGGTTCAAATGTTTTCATGCTATGGTATTTGTTAACACCCTCTAATGGCGGATCATATGTGTCCATTGAATGTACCCGTGCATGCACCAGGAATGTTTTGAGTTTTACATTTTCCTATTTATCAGATTTGTATTTCGACTTTTTTAAAGTAAAGAGGTGAGAATTGTATGTGTTAGTTTAGTTTAAAGGCCGACTCAAAATCGAAGTTTATTTCAATTGGAAGTATCAAATTACTCTTATGCTCTTTTCTTTATTAGTTTGTTCGTTGTAACGGCTGAGTTTTTTTTTTTTTTTGTTTGTTCCGTTTCAAAACGAAATTCTCGTTTGCCCATCTTTACTTGGAAATATCCAATGTGAATCTAAATACACTTTTAGCCACACACAAAAAAAAAAAAAAATCTAAATACACTTGCAAACTCCTCTGTTTAACAGATGTAACTCAAATTAAGACATTCAATATTACTCATGCTATAAACAACTTGCTTTTAGCATGTTACCACCGGCATTTAACTTTTTCTTTTGGGTCAAACCACCGTCATTAACTGTATTCTCGTGATTGTTTGTAAAATTAACCATTGGGAACCTTTATATGACTTTATAACTATAAATATTATTTTGGGTCATAAGAATTTTCTCCTATATAAATACTTGTTTTTTTATTAACATTAGTAGTCACAACCTAATTTCTCCCAATGTTTAGTTTTTGGATTTATTCCAAAGTGAATTTTAAAACAAAATTATATATTGCACATCGAAAAACATAAATATTTATTAAAATTCTAGTTTACCCGTGGTGAAACAGGTTACATTTATCTTCTTGGTAAATCATCCTGGTCTTTAGTAAATAATATAGTAGTATGTTTTTAGTTAACTATAAAAACAAGATTGGCATTAACCAAGCTACAAATTTGACAAACAAAATTGGGAATACGCGACTATATTTATATAAACATCAAATTTCAAGTCTTTACGCTTTCGAGAAGAGGAAAGATCCTTTTGACCTTTTTCGTTCAATAAATATAAACGTAACGGCAAGAATCTGAACAGTCTATTTAACGGGGTCCACGGGTCCAGTCAACAAAAAGTAGAACCCACAAGCCTATCTCTTATCTTATTGGCCCGTAACTAGACACGTGTCTTCTTTTGATAGTCCTCGTCTTTTACCATTTGCAAAGAACTTCAATTATCTCTCGAGTTCCTTCCTTATATATATATTTTTTAATTTAAATTGATATGACAGGATTGAATTTGGACCAGCATAATAACTCAATTCCGACAGTGACCGACTCCATCCTGGCCTGCGACGACAAGAACAAAAGTATCCTGCTGCAGCAACAACCATGCATGGCTCGTGAACAAGACCAATACATGCCAATCGCAAACGTTATAAGGATCATGCGTAAAATCTTGCCGCCGCACGCGAAAATATCTGACGACGCCAAAGAAACGATTCAAGAATGCGTCTCCGAGTACATCAGCTTCGTGACCGGTGAAGCCAACGAGCGTTGCCAACGTGAGCAACGTAAGACCATAACTGCTGAAGATATCCTTTGGGCTATGAGCAAGCTTGGGTTCGATGATTACGTTGGACCACTCAACGTGTTCATTAACCGGTACCGTGAGTTCGAGACCGATCGTGGGTGTTCACTTAGAGGTGAGTCATCGTCGTTTAAACCGGCCTTTGGAGGAAGTGGTATTGGGTTTCACGGCCCACCTCAAGTCCCACCTCCTCCTGGTCCTTATGGTTACGGTATGTTGGATCAGTCTATGGTTATGGGTGGTGGTCGGTACTACCAAAACGGATCGGGTCAGGATGGATCCGGTGGTGGTGGATCTTCGTCTTCTATGAATGGAATGCCGGTTTTTGACCAGTATGGTCACTATAAGTGAAGATGATTCTTGATTTTCTTATGCATGCCTATTCAAAACATGTTTTGAATGGATATTTATGTCTTATAAAACATATTTATTTGTTGCGTCTTTAAAGAAAAATGTTGAATTTCAAACTTCAATTTCAGTATTTTTGAGAATTAATTTACATATATGCTAATGAAAAGTTCTTTTTTTTTTTTTGACACAATGCTAATGAAAAGTTCAATCTGGTTAAATTTATGCAAGATTTGGGATATACACCAAAATTAATAGTAATGAGTTTTCATCATTCAAAAAATTGAGTGAACTGGAATAAAATTGTTCTTCATGTAACAACTTTGTTCATTTCCAACAGCAACAGCTAAAATGACGCTCAGTGGACTCTAAAAAATACTCCACAGAAGACATAAAAAGAAACGAAATAACGCCTTAAATTGATATAATCAGCGGAATCTTATAAAAATTAACACTAGCGTGATTAGTGAATTTATTAGAATTGTTGTTAATATGATTTGATTATGTTAGTTCCGGAGCTGGAAAGCGCGAATGCAAAAGCAAAAAGAAAGCGCGATGAAGTTTTCTCAAAATCCATTTTTAGAGATCAAAGATGCTTTAAAGGTATGTCCCTTTTTTGCAATATACAAAGCTCATAACTTGGAGAAATGTTCGGTTTAGGATACCATCAATACATAGGGTGAGTGCAAGGGAGCTGTTTGGCAAAAGTGTTTTCCAAATCAAAGACTACTAGATTGACAAATAATATTTCAACCTTCAAATACAGGAGTAATGAGTCTTTAAATGAAGCCTGGAAGGGATTCAAGAGATATTATGTCCTAGTTCCAGTTGGTTTATACATGGAAAGTAATAGAAACTTTTGGAACAATAACTTTGATGAATGAGACACACTCGTTAGAAATTTGGCCCATATTGATTGGAATAATGAGTCAAATTATGATAGATTGGTGAGGGAACAACAAAACGATGACTTGAAATTTAAAGAAGTAAAGGCTAAGCTGGACAAGGTCCTCAAATGGATATATTGACGGTAAACTATAGCAAAGGATGTGAAACGCCTCAAGAGAGTACTAAAAATATTCAAGTGTATGAGGAGGCTAGGGAAGGGGAGAGACATCAACAATGTCGGAGGTATTGTATACCAAAATGCCTAAGCTTAACTGAATAATTGATTTCCGGTTCAAAAGCGAACCGGTATTTCATAAAACCATATTTGCCGTGACCAACCAAAAGGTCTCTGTTTGTCCAGCCTGGTTCATCACCTCTCGCCTTGAAATTTATCTAACCATGGCGCACGGTCAAATTCAACCACGGTTAAGTTAAATAAACCCATGCTCATAACAAGTTAAAAAGAAAACAAAAACCCTTCACTCTTGAACGTAGTACGCCAAAACCCCTATCAGGCTCATCTTTCCTCTCTTTCTTTTGTTTCTCTCTCTGCAAGATTCGATCCCAATGGATGAACATGGTGAGAAACGGCAAGAGCTTTGTCGATTAGTCCCTCGTCAGGTCGTTGCAATCATGCTCGACCTTTTGAGAGTCTACTACGAACGACAAGCTGGTTTTGGCTCTTCAGGTCCAAACCCGGGAACGAAGACGAAGACGGGAGTACACGTTGCATTCGCTTGTGCGTCGGAGTTCAACACGTTAGCTAGCCTGTGTTTTCTGCTGGTGATCATCAGAATCACTATAACGCCGGTGGTGGTGGGACGTATTACGTTGCAGAGGAAAACGACAAAGTTTGTTAAAGAAGATTTCTTGTTATTGATGATAATGATCGAGTACAAGGTTATATACAAGTATGAAAAAAGGTAAACCATAGTAAACCGAGACTATACAATTGATAAAGCATGAATTAGTAAAAGGAAGCTAATCCAGACTAAACCAACATCGATTTACACCAATAGTCCCCCTCAAGATGAGCAGTGGATGTTGATCAGGCTCATCTTGGATTTTAGATGAGTAATCTGATGAGGGAAGAGAGGTTTGGTTAGAATATCGGCCACCTGATCTGCGGTTCGAACATGAAGTGTCTTCAGGAGGCCTTTGTCAATCTTCTCACGCACAGTATGACAATCAAGCTCAATATGTTTGGTGCGCTCGTGGAAGACTGGATTGGTGGCAATGTGCATAGCAGCAGTGCTGTCAGAGTAAAGGACAGGAACAGCTGGAGAAAACACACGAAGATCCTTAAGTAGATGCTTCAGCCACATCATTTCACAAGATGCAAGAGCCAGAGCACGATATTCCGCTTCAGTAGATGAGCGAGAAACCGTGGGTTGTTTCTTCGAGCGCCATGAGATTAAAGAATCACCAACGAACATCGTGAAACCAGTAGTAGAACGACGGCTATCTTGGCAAGAAGCCCAATCAGCATCTGCAAAACCTTTGAGACTCAAATCAGGAGTTGCAGAGTAAAATAACCCTTGTCCAAGAGAGCCTTTGACATACTGAAGAACTTGATACACAGCTCGTAAATGTGGAGAACGAGGAGCAGAAGAATACTGACACAGTTTGTTGACAGCAAACGTGATGTCAGGGCGAGTGATGGTGAGATACATCAACTGGCCGACAAGGCGACGATACATTCCAGCATCTTCGAGTAATAATCCATCATTCTTGGAAAGTTTGAGATTAGGAACCATAGGGACGTTAGCCGGTTTACAGTCTAACATTCCAGCAGAAGAGAGGAGCTCTAAAGCATACTTACGCTGACACAAAGAAATCCCATCAGAGGTGCGAGCAATCTCAAGTCCCAAAAAATACTTAAGAGGACCAAGATCCCGAAGCTTGAAACATTGCTTGAGAGCAGCCGTAAGTTCCAAAGCAGCTGAATCAGAGGTGCTGGCTATGACGATGACGTCTACATAGACCAAAACAGCAACAAAATCATGATCATAGGACTTAACAAAGAGAGTATGATCACTATGGCCTTTGGAGAATCCCAAATCAAGTAAAGAAACAGAGAATTTCTTAAACCATTGGCGAGAAGCCTGTTTAAGGCCATAGATCGATTTTCTCAGGCATAGAACGGCATTCTTAGGCAGACTGTCCCTCTTTCGTGATGCATAACCCTCAGGGAGTTTCATATAGATCTCCTCCTCAAGTTCACCATTAAGAAATGCATTAGAAATGTCGAGTTGAGTGAGAGACCACTTCTTCGATGCAGAGACTTTTAACAGTAACTTAATGGTGGCCATCTTTGCAACAGGAGAGAAAGTTTCATTGTAGTCCAAACCTTCTTTCTGTGTGTATCCCTTAGCAACAATGCGAGCTTTATGTCTCTCAAGACTACCATCAGCATGAAACTTCAGAGTGAAAACCCATTTACAACCAACAGCTTTCTTTCCCGGAGGCAAACTAGCAACATCCCAAGTATGAGTTACTTCCATCGCATCAACTTCCTTATCAACAGCGTCACACCAGTCCTTAGATTTCTGAGCCTCAGAGTAAGATTGGGGAATAGGTATAGAAGTGATAAGGTTGATATAGGATTGATAGTCAGGAGAAAGTTGGGATGAAGTAAGGGAATCCGAAATGGGGTAAACAGATTCATTGAAGTAACAATGATAATCTTGGAGATGGGCAGGTAGACGTTTAGTGCGAGGGTGAATGATGGGATGAGATAAGGGAATAAGTGATGGATGAGAGAGAGAGGAAGTATCTGAGAGCTCAGAATCATGCGGTATGAAACCATCAATGAGTGATCCCGAGGTAGAATCAGTCTTCAAAGGAAAAATATCTTCATGAAAGATAACATTCCGGGAGATGAAAGTCCTGTTACTCTCCAAATCCATCAATTTATAACCCTTGTATCCAGAAGGATACCCCAAAAACACACAAGCCTTGGACCGAGGAAGAAACTTATGTCTGTTCTTAGGAGATGTCGATCCATAACAAAGACAACCAAATGTCTTAATGAGACTATAATCAGGAACCGTACCAGTCAAGATCTCATAAGGAGTTTTATTGGAGAGAAGTTGAGAGGGAGTTCTGTTGATGAGAAACACCGCAGTCAAGACGCAGTCACCCCAAAAACGGAGAGGGAGAGAGGACTGAAACATAATGGCCCGAGCAACGTTGAGGATGTGTTGATGTTTACGCTCCACAACTGAGTTTTGCTCAGGAGTTTCAGGACATGAATGATAGGGAATGATACCCTTTTTCTGATAGAACGCAGTGAACTGGAGTTCTGGAGCATTATCTGATCTCACTGATTTAACTGTAGTCTTATACTGATTCTCAACTTGTTTGATGAATGTAGGAAAAACTGTGAGTACTTCGTTTTTAGTTCGGAGCAGAAAAATCCATGTTGCTCTTGAATGATCATCCACGATGGTTAAGAAATAACGAAATCCTTCATTAGTTTCAACTGAAAATGGTCCCCAAATGTCAATATGTAACAGCTCAAAAGAATGTTTACACAGATTATTGAGGGGGGAGTAGGAAAGTTTCTTCTGTTTTGCCAAATGACAAGTGTGACAAAACGAAGATCCTTTATTCTTCAGTTGAGAAGTTCCTAACGCATCAGAGATGGTGTCCAAGCAACGATAAGAGGGATGTCCCAGACGTCTGTGCCACATACCTACGTCCACCACAACATTGACAGAGATTGGAGGAACGGCAGTATCAAGCACATAGAGTCTTCCCACTCGTCTACCCTGACCAATCATCAACTCCTTGGAAGGATCCTGTATCGTACAAGAAGAGGGATCAAAGATCACACGAGAACCCAAATCATCCGTGAGAGAGCTTATACTGAGGAGATTCAAACGAAACTCAGGTATGAACAACACATTGGTGAGGGTAATGTGTTTGTTGAGAAGAATTGTGCCCACGCCACTGATATTAACGGTGGAACCAGTGGGTAAATTCACAGTACTTAAGACGGAGGTATCCAAAGTACTGAAAAGATTCTTATCATGAGATACATGGTGAGTAGCACCAGAGTCAATAACCCATGTTTGGTTAGAGAGAGTGTGCTTGGCAACCATCAGAATGCCAACAAAAGCATAAGTAGAGGGGGAGAAGGAGATACCGGATGGGGAAGCAACAGCGTCTGGAGAACCGGTCTGGAGATGAGAACTGAAGAGAGCAATGAACTGTTGTATCTGGTCCTTGCTGAGATTCCCAATCATGTTCTCAACGTTCAACGGCTTAGGATCAGAACTAGAGTCAGAGGACACGGAAACTTGAGCAGCAACCTTAGGAGAGGAAGCAGAAGGGTCCGGACTCTTGAACTTTGAGACAAAGCCTGGAGGAAAACCATGTTTCTTGTAACAACGCTCTGCAACGTGACCAACACGTTTGCAAAAGGAGCAAGTAGGACGACCCTTAGATTGTCCAGTCTGAGCATAGCAAATCGTTTGGTCAAGAGCAGCGGATTGAGTGTCAGACACGTGAAAGGCTGTCGGAGTTGATGGAACAGTAGAGAAGCCTCTCTGACTGTCATCCTGATCCAAGATATGGTAAATCGCAGATAAGGAAGGGAGAGCCTTCTTCATGATGATCTGGCGTCTGATGATGGCATAAGAATCGTTAAGTCCGGCCAAAAACTTAACGATCTTGGCACGTTCTGCTTTCATACGTAAATGTTCAGCATGACCACACACACAGATCTTATCAGGTTCATCAGCACTTTCAAGCGTATCCCAGAGAGTTTTCAAAGTCGTAAAATAGTCAGAGAGAGTCATGGATCCCTGACGGAGGTCTTGAATCTCCTGCATCAGGTTGAAGGTGCGAGGAAGATTTGTCATGTGAAAACGTTCATGGAGATCTCGCCAGATATCCGCAGCATCGTTGAGACGTAAGATGCTACGATAGATCTGAGGAGAAACAGAGTTTAACAGCCAGGATTTCACCATACTGTTACAACGGGACCAGAGGCGAAAAGAGAGGTCGGTTTCAGTGGGTCGGAGAACAGAACCATCAACAAAACCGATTTTGTTTTTCGCATCTAGGGCGATCTTCATAGCAGCATGCCAATCATCATAGTTAGAACCATCTAAACGAAGGGAAATGAGCTGCAAACCAGGATGATCGGCGTGGTGCATATAGAGAGGAGATTGACTTAGGTCGAGAGAATCAGTCGTAAAGCCAGATCGAGGAGCACCGCCGGGCGAAGGAGAGCCAGCGGGAGAACCTTGATCGATGACGTGAGGAGACTGAGTCGGCTTCCGAGTCGAACCCTGAGCAGAGTTCGTAAAAACACGAGTACGAACAGGTCGACGAGTAATCTTCTTGGCAGGAACCATCGTGACAGAGAATCAATCAACGGAAAAAGACGAAGATTGAGGTCGGCGATGGAAGAAAACAAGAGAGAAAGCGACGTTTAACTCTCTGATACCATATTACGTTGCAGAGGAAAACGACAAAGTTTGTTAAAGAAGATTTCTTGTTATTGATGATAATGATCGAGTACAAGGTTATATACAAGTATGAAAAAAGGTAAACCATAGTAAACCGAGACTATACAATTGATAAAGCATGAATTAGTAAAAGGAAGCTAATCCAGACTAAACCAACATCGATTTACACCAATAGGACGTCTGCGAAGGACAAGAGAAGCGTGCGACGCAACGCTGTTGGTCGGCTCTATCTGCTTCTTGATCTCGCTCTCCTTCTCCGCTTACCTTCGCTGCTTCGTCGTCCTTTCCACGTCATCATCATGAGAATCTTTTCTCTGCCGTTCTCTGTGGAACTACGTCGTTCAGTGTGGTCACCGGCTCACCGCCGATGATTACGGACTTATCTTTTTTTCTTCTCCTTTGTTGTTTCTTGGCGTTTTCTGGCTTTTCTTTTTTTTGTTTCTTTGGTTTGAACATGTTTTGCTTTGATAAAAAATCGTACTGGGCTTATCCGTTTTCATGAATAAAAATGTTCGTTAAAGTTTCAGATGGTACGTAGCTCATATTTGCTTTAAGAGCAGGCCTCGTTGTACGGTATCTGCATAATACAGTGAACCCTTTATCTGACCTATGTGCTGCAATTTCCGTCACTTGATTCTCTGAATCAGCCCGGACGTTAAGTGTAAAGATGAAGATACCCTTAGTGGATAGTACTAAGAAAAAAGCCATTTTTAGAGGTTATTGAAAAGCTTGAATCAACCGGAAAATGTCTCAAAAAAGACAAAATCGAACTTGCCACTGTTGGTTGAAATGAGACGATTCTACAAGACTCGAAACCGGCTTTCTAAGTTATTTTTTATTTTTCCGAATCATCAATAGCTTTCTTCTTCGTTCTCTCAACAGACGTGGACTAGTCATGTCCTGAAACAAGTTTTGACTGGTACATGGCAACGAATGTAACAAAGTCTTACTGCTAAAAAAAAGAAAAAAGAACTGCAGGTAGATTTAGGAAATGGAATCTGTCTCTGCGTTGTTTGTTGCGACGATAAGTTCGGATGCTGTTGCATTTTGAGAGTCTTCTAGTAACTTCTTTTGGTGTTCTGCATGTTCTCTCTCGCACTGACTCACGCCGATGATGATATCGAGCATCGTTCCGGTTGTGCCGAAGAACACGAGTGGACCTAGCGACTTGCGTTTGATGCCCACCGGGATTGCAACCAATGCACCTAGGACTGAGAATACCCATGTCCCTAGTGCACTGCACCCAAAAAACAATAATTGAAACTTTTCAAACACTTGTGGATGTTTCCACTTCAAGAACAACAATCACACTGTGATAAACAAGAATATGGTCCATGTAGATACAAGATGTCGTAGTTTAAGCAATGGTGGTCTGAACAAGTGAACACGACTAGAGTGACTACATAGCTAATGACTCAATGATAAAAAGCAACGATTCTCACAAGAAAGAATATCATAATGAAGAAACAAACAATGAAACTGTGTTCCCTCTCTCTCGCTAATGATTAGCAAACAATCTCTGTAAGCATAAAGTAAGAAACTCACTTGGAAACGGTGCACTCCTCGAGGTGTTTCTCATTCCCTTGAGGTCCCATCTTGTAAGAGATGTTAATGTTTTTCACCTGACATATCTTATAAGTCAAATATCCACACTCGGAAATGGACTAAAAGTATGCTACATTTCGATGATGCGGAGCAAAAAAGCCTTAACCTTTGGCACAATCAGGAAAACAAAAATATGTGCGAAAGAGAGAAACTAAGCAAATCACGAGGATTATTGAACAATTTTCCAACTTTCTGTATGAGCCAATTATAGTTTGCATTAATTTGATGAAACAAAGTTGCTCCACTAAGAATCAGCGCTAAAGAACATACAATTTTCTGGGAAGATGAACAAACCACAAATCACTGAAGACACGAGAAACGCATAAATGAACAACGACAAACAACATCAAACACATCCCAGATAGGCAGAAGAAAGAGACGAGATTATCATGAATCCAATTAGAAAAAACAATTCCGATTGATAGAAACGAAGATTACCTTGTGACGATTCGACTTGGAGAGAAGGAACTCGAAAGAAAGGGGAAAAATAAAAGTAAAAAGTCAAGCTTCGAGTGACAGACTAATCCACGAGTCGGGTCGGATTGGTTTTGTTAACCGCGAACTAATCGAACCGGAACTGCATAACTTGTCACGTGTGTCAACCCAATGGTATACTGGTTACAACTTACGCGGCAGATCGTCTGCATTCTGCATCATGAGGTTTAAAGACGTAGTAGAAACCCATGCAGATAGAACAAAAAAAGTTCGAGATTTCATTAATGAAGATGTAGAGCCCTTTGGAATTCGAAGATACGAGAGACGAACAAAAGGGATGAGCGATTTAGTGGAGGAAAACATGAATGTTTCGATCTTCTTCTTCTTCAACGACGGACGACACGGTTGTGCCAGAGAAAGCCCAATTAGAGATTTGGAACTAGCAGGATTAATTTTTTTGGGCCATGTAGGCCCATTTTAAAGGATGGCCGATTGTGAAGCCAAGCCCATTTAAAGGACATTAGGTCGTATGGAAAGAAACACAAGAAAGTCAATCCTTAGACCATCTCCAGTGGTTTCCTCCATTTTTTACTCTAAACCGGAGTAACTCCAAAATAGAAGTATGTTTTTTTCCAATGGTTTACTCCATTTTTTACCTCAAAAAATGAATATTCTATATAGATACTATTTTTATTTGTTTGCAATACTTTTTATTTATAAAATTTACAAATTGACCCTCTATTTTTTATAACTTTCATATTTTTATTAAAAATTTATTAAATAAAAACATTACATTAAATCATAAAAATAAAAATAAAAATATAGTAATTTATTTAAGAATTGCCATTAGTGTATTTTTCCCACAAATGATCCACCAATGCATTTCGAAGAGAAATATATTTTTCTTTCTCTTTGATTTCTCTAAATCAACAAATAAATTTGCTAGTGTTGCTTATTTTTAATTTCAGTATTTGTTATGTATCTTCAAGTTTACTTTAATTTGCAATCTCTTAAAATAAAAAATTAGTATTTGATTATATATAAATAATTTTAATGATTAGAATTCCAACTATAAAATTTTATATAATGTGATATTATGACAAAATAATATTATCTAATAAATGAGATGCTATAATTAATATAATAGTTTAAATAATATTTAAATTATAATCAAAAGTGATATATTTAAAAAAAATTATTGTTATACAGAAATAGATAAATTTAAATAAATTAGTATTCCAAAGACCTTTTTATAAATAAAAAAGTTCCACTCCAAAATGGAGAGTAATCTCATTTTTTACTCCATTTTGGAGTGGAAAATGCAGTACCGTTGGAGGAAAATGAAGTGAAAAATGGAGGAAAAGGTGGAAAATGCAGTACCATTGGAGATGCCCTTATGTTTACCAGTAGGCTACTACCACATGTTTGGTAACCTAATTACTCTTTACAAAAGGAAAAAGGAGAAGCATAATCTTACAACCTTTTGACCTAAAAAGGATCGTATACATATACAAACTCAAGAATATACGTACGAATTTTTGCTTATGTACTTCAGATTTTATTCACCAACTTCGGCACGACGGCATCGTTAGTTGTTTATCATGCACATCAGCAAATGCAATATTTTGTCACTTGTTTATATACTATATAATATATATCTTCCTCTTTTGTTTTTAGAGTTATCTTCCTTTTTTTGCGAAAGGTATATTATACAAGTCGCAAATACTTTTAGAGAACGTCTATATATCCCGACTCAAAAATAGATATTTGTTAACAATATATATGTGTGGTTACAAGATAAAAACGAGATTGTCATTTAGGTTTGTGTACGTTGAGATTTTCAAATATTAAAAATTAGCAATCACTCTGTCGAAGGCTAAAACCAATATGACACAACTGAATTGTTCAGAAATACATGAATTGTCCAATAGAAAAAGACAAGAAACCGAGTAACCTCTTAACCGTAAACAGTTTCTAAAATTGATTCAACTCTGTTTACTATATAAATCACCCACATCCATACAACGTTCTCACCAAATCATATTTTATAAAACTAAACATTCAAATATATTTTGACATTCGGAAACTAGCTTGTCACACTTCTTATATTATGGCGTCTCCATCACTGAAAACGATATGCGGTGTCTTGATGATTATTGCGTTAACCACGCTAATCTTTTCGGCGCAAATCTCCCATTCGAACACAATAGATGTGTGTGTTAAAAATTGTGTCCCAAACCAATGCATGAAAGTGGCAAAAAATGGGACTCCTGTCATCTGTGAGAAACTTTGTAAAAGGCTCTGTCGTGAAAGCCCAATCGATCTGAATTACATCGTCGTCCCTCCTGGTGAAAATGGCCATCTAATAAGAATCTGCAGATATTTTGGTTTGATATGCGAATGATTATTAAGTACAAAAACTCAAATTGTTGTTTAAAAACTATATATGATGTTTCTTATACTTGTATTGATCGATGTTTTAATATGCATGTATCTATATCTATTATTCTCCTTAAATAAATATCATCTACTTTTCCCTTATTTACGAGCTTTATACTTGTCCCTGTCCTTGTACACGAAAATATAACTATATCTCTTTCTTTTTTTTGAGAAAAAAAATAAAAGACTATAACTATATCTCTTGCTATCAGCTTTTATCGATGTGCTCTGGTTCTACATTGATAAGAGAATATGTAATCGATCATGCCTTGTTTTCTATTTATCTGTTTACTTGTTGATATTTTTTTTTTTTTTTTTGTTCACCACTTGTTGATATTTTATATCTTGTTCTTTTGAATGGAATGAATATGGCCTCTTATCACACCTGTTGGGTTTGTAGCCTCAAATAAAAAATGTTGGGCTTTGAATGTAGTGGGGCTGGTTTTATCTAAAGTCAGTTTCTTCGTTGAAGTTGTTGCAAGTTGGTGATAAGAGTCGTTAAGGGAAGAAGGCTCTACAGGGCTTGCAGGTATAAATGGAGAAGACGAAACTTTGGGAAGTTGGTAAGTGTTTTTAACCGCTTTGTATTCAGTGAACGATTTTATGTATTTCTTCTAACCTCTTGATAGTGGATTTTTCAAAACCGATCAGCTCGTGAGTATATGCTGCTGTCATATTGATTGGAGACTAAAACAAGTAATCTTGTTATGTCTTTACGATTTCAATTTTTGCTTATTATCGAGAAAGAAAGTGAAAGTTGATCAAAACCCTATATAGCCTAACCTTATTATGCAGGGTATAACGTGAAAGCCCTTTATATGTTTGTTTCCTGTTGTATCATAGTAGGTAAGAAAGAGATTGAGGATAACTATGTCATTGTTTATGAAAGCAATGAAAGAAAGGTCATATATCATATACATATAATGATGGTGCTTATGAAAGCAATGAAAGTAAATCTCTAATAATTTTTTCTTTGTACATACTGCGTAGAATGTGATCAGATGGCAACTTAATTTATAAGAGACAGTGATTTTTTTTCTAACTGAATCCCAAGCAGGAATCCAAATTAATATTTGAGAGCTGTAAAAAGTTTTAGTTTTCTTATCGTTAATTGAGGTCAATAACTATTAAAATCGTAGTGAGAGAATTTGAATCCTAGCTCAGTATTTGAGAGCTATAAAAAGATCTGTCTATCGTCTTTGCTGTAGAGTAACTAATCAAGCAATACTGCCTTTTCTTACTGGTTAAACCATGAGGCATCAACCAAGGAACAATATCTGGTGCTTGTTCTTAACATCTTGATCTTCCAAACTCTCAAGGGGTTTATGATCTTATACTTGCTCACCATATGGTCCTTCATTATTGCACATTAATTTTGGATGGTTCCCAAATTTGCTGATCTGGAAAACAACTTGCGGAACAACACTCGTTTACTGTTGAATAGTATCTGGGCATCGCATATACTACAACTAACCACACTAGTTAACTTATCTTATTTATTTCACCGACCGCAATGCTATACTTTGTGGAAATATAGCAATTCATGATTTTTGTCGACACGTATAACGTATTAGATCTCTTGGTTTAGGAATCTCTCTCTATCTTAGACACAAACACACAAAAAGTGAAGGAATATTTTCAACTTCTGTTACACGGTCACGAACTTACGTTATCGTTTTCAACTTTATCATGTGTATCCAAAAAAAACTGTGTCATGTGTAAGCAATGAAACGTTTTCTTACGCCGGTGCTTTTTTCTTCCTTTTTTCATTAAGACCAAAAGTGGACGATGAAAGTTCAAAAAGAAAAAAAAGAAAAAAAAACAATACTTTCGAAAATCAATTATCACACAAAATTTAATGAAAATTAGTTTTTCGTTTCAAATTTTCATCGGGCGACAAAAATTCATGTGGTCGGTTATGCATATATGAATCTGTAATCATTGTGCCAAGAGTTTCACTTTTTTTGGTGGGTACTAAACAGTATATGTAAATATGTAATGATGAAAATTTGGTCTATTATATACGAGGTTCTCGTTATCGTCTTTATCATGTGTCCTAAGAAACAAAAAAAAGTTTATCATGTGTAAGTAATGAAACATATTCGTACGCCGATGCTCTTTTTCTTCTTCTTTTTTATTCATGAAAATGTTTAACAATTAAAGGATCAATGAAAGTTCAATCTCTTATCACAAGGATTCAGAACCCACATCTAAATTTGCACACAAAATAGATGGCCACCAACATAAAACTTTACATGCAGACCAAACTCCAGATTGAAGATTAACAACCACATAATTAAATGGAAACTGGTTTCCGTTTCAAATTTTTTGTCAGGGCAATAAAAACTCTTGTGATCGGTTTTGCATATATATACAAATCTCCATTTGTAATCCTTGCGCCATGCAAGAGTTTCAGTTTAATACATAAGAGAGTAACATTTGACAAGTGAGAAACAAACAAAAAAAAGTAAAAACTATGAGCTGTTTAATGTGTGATAATTTCCAACACAGTAACTATATGCCAAGGCACGCTTGGCTTTGTTATAATTGTCCTCACCGAAGCCGAAAGTTAAATAACCGTGAATAAACAGAGTTTTGACTTTAGATCTCGCTGAAACAGACGTTGGTTTAGATGATAACATTCTGTTTAATCCCTTTTTTTAATCCAATTGTCGTTAGCAATAAAGTAGTGATCGTTTTATATATAAGAAAAGTAGTCATCATCATTTTATAATTTTATGGGATCAAATTAGAGATAATATCATCATGACAAACTATCCTATTGTTGTGTGATTTTGACAAGTACGAAAATAGATTGGTGCCTTCCTTCTCTATGTCGTTTCATCTAACTATATATAACAATCGGTTATAGTTTTCTTTTTTCATTTATCATTTACAGAACAACCAAAGTTTATTCATTTATACACTTCCTAACACCAAACGGTATGTTTGGTGAGGAATGGTTTGTTCACACAATAACTTAATTTGATCCAACCCCTCTTTTCTTTCATTTTCGTCGCCATTAATATTTCTTTTGACAAAAATGAAAAACAACTTAAGTGTATATATAGTAATTAATCGATTTCAACCATCCTGCTGGCAGATCACCCACCAGAATTCTTACCAAAAATAAAATGAAATTCAACGAGGTTGTTGCATGTTGTTAATACACAAACGTTGATAATACACCATTGTATATGCATGAATAGTAGAGCTGGCACAGTGGTGGTGACGTGGTGCTATGTATGTTTATAAGAGAGTTTAATTTAGGTTAACCCGCACATGCGCGGAGTAGTAGTCCATTGGTTATATATTTATTTCTTTCGTATTATATATAGTTTCAATAAAATTACGCAATGCAGAATATTTTAATATTTATTTGTCTGTTTATGTATATTTTAAGAATACATTATATGTCTCAGACAAACCGGAGAATTAATCCTTGATATTTTTTTTACCTTCTTTTGCGTTTTCATATCTATTGGTTATGCGTCATTTTTTAATGTTGATATCTTATTATCTTACTTGTAATATGTAGATGATATTTCTTTATCTAGTATTCAAACACCTCTCAGAACCTAGATGATGTCTAACCATAATGGTTTCTCTTTTCTTCCTTTTTGCATGGGGGTATATATTTGTTTTTTTTTGTTTTTTTGTTGAATATATAATCTAATTTATATAGTTAGGTAATAATTATTGTTATTTTATGTGTTTATTTGTATCAATATATTAATATTAATTTTTCACTGATTTTATTTATCTAATGATAATTTTTTTCATTTTTTAACTATTTCACGTTTTTGTGTCAATATAAGATTAATTGCGGAGGATTGCAAGATATAGTTTTTCACTTCTTCATGGCTAGAAATATATTTCATAAAAAATTTTATTGCAAATTTTACTCATACAAACTATATTTTACATTCAAATATTGAAATTGTTTATGTGATTATAGACGTTCTCATGAATTCTCTTTTTATATAAAAAAAATCATGAATTGTCTCTTGATGGAAAATACTTCTCAATTGAAAACCTTTGGATATTATAATTATTATTGTATGACATTTTAATCAGTTTTAAATGGATCAATTCTATCTTTTTATTCGGATTAAAGATCATTATTAAATACTACACACTTATTGTATTTTATATATAAAAAAGTTGCTAAATCTAAAATTAAAGTAAACCTTGATTTGTAATCGAATAGTTTTTTATTAGTGTTATCGGAATGTATTATTGCTCGAATTCTTTATTCATTTCTCATCAATTTGTTTAACAAATGTATTTTTTGTTAGTGTTAATTCAGGTTTGGGAACTCGCTAGGCGTTAGTCGGGCGGTGGGTATGGGCCTAGCAATCTATCAAATCCGTTTTGTTAAATATTCTTTGTGGGAGCCATAATATTGTTTAGATATTTGTTTCGGTAAATATTGTCAACGAAACAACATGGTCCAGTGATTATAGGATTCTTTACCCGAGTTCGAGTCCACCAGACACTATTTTCTCATTTCATTTTTTTCTTAGATTCAAAATTAAAACGCCACGTGGCATTCAGATGTGCAAAGGGAGTAATGTAGTTTTCTAATTATATATAAAGATTGAATTGCTCTAGTTGATTTTAAACCGGAAGAGAAACTCGATTTGAAACCGAACTTGTTTTCCCCTTTGTTTTCGAATAATGTATCTGTCTATCTGATATAAGTTGATAACCTAGAACCAACTTTAAACTCCCAAAAATTCAAAATTTAAACTTTTGCAAATATACGTTATTTGTAAATTATTAAACCAGCACAAAACATAATGTACAGCTGGCGTTATGTGTGATTTATTTGCTTTTTTGTTTACGATAAACTAGAGAAATATAATCCATTCTGAAAATAGAGTTTTTCCCACTTCAAACTAAGTCTTAATTTGGCTATTTTTTTTTTCTGTATTAAACATTAACTCTATATATGAGTAAAGATCAAACTCGAATAATACTGTATGAAGAGTACAAATGTTGCCACGTTGGAGAATTCGATTTATATATGTTAATTTGATCCAATCCAATTTTGAAGCCTACTATAAAATTTTGATAAAGTAATCCCTTTTAACTCCGAAATTATGTCTTAATCCAGCATATTTGGTTTGCTAACACAGTAACACTTAAAAAAGTATAAAGCATATACTATTTGAATATACTAAAAATGAAACCGATAATTACAATGCTTCATTCTTTCCGCTACATCACTAGTGAACACACAAAATATTCAAATCCGATACGTTTTTTTCTTGTTTCAACCACTAAAAATGTGACATGTTGAGAAATAAACAGTCTAGAGAAAAAAAAACGAAAATTCTTCTGATGTCCAAATCATTTTTGTTCGTCCAATCAGTTCAAAATTGGAAATATAGAAAGTCGATCTGTAGAAAAGCAGAAACTTTTTTCTGCAAATCAATCAATTAAAAAAAATATAATAGAAACAATTACTTAGCGCCCTAAAAAAGAGAAAAAAGGTTAATTAGCATTAATCTAGTGGCACGTGCCAGCTTTGCAACAGTAAAGCTAAAAAACCGTTCATGTTTGGATCCGTCGACCAATATATTCCCGTCATGACCGGGGACCCCTCTCTCCCTCTCATCCAACGGCTATCCTTAACCTCTTTGGTAAATCAACCGTCAGATGTTCATCCAACGGTCCATACCAAATCTAGTTCCATCTCTCTCTCTCCTTTAAAATAAACCCAAACCCGGTCCAGTTTCAATCTCCTGTTTCTCTCTCCCTCTCTCTGTCTAAACTTAGTGAGCTTCGCCGTTAAATTTTTTCTCCGGTACCGGAAAATTGTTAAAACGAGGAGAGCGAAAAGAATCACTGTACTTGTAGTTTCTGTGTAGTTACGGATCTTCTATCATCTCTCTCGTTCGTGATGCTTGTTACGGCGGTGAACCGGCGGTTAGTGTATTGCCGGAGAAATCGAGAACTTCGCTTGTGACCGGAATCTTTCGTTTTTCGTGTTTATCATTTCGAAATTTTTTGAGGGAAAATGGAAGGGCAGGCGAAGCTGACGAGGACACAGTCATCGTTGCTCCGGTCGTCGTCGACGGTACGATCGTCTTTTCTCAGCTTAAACTCAGGCGATTTCAGCGAAGTCCCTCACCAGAAGCAAGATCTAGAAGCCGGAGAGAAAGAAGAGAAGCAGAGAAGAAAACCGCCTAAACCATTCGGGTCAAGTCCTCGAACCGGGTTAACCCGGATAAATCCGGGTCTAGCTTTCACCATGGTCTCTCTCTCGTTCCTCAGCCTCTCGTCTTTCTTCTTCTTCGTCGTGTTCTCCCAAACCGAGGAGATCCTCACTTCCGAGAACCTCCTCCTAGCTTTGATCTTCGTCGCCGTCGCTCTCTTCTTCGCGTCCAAGAACATCGCACTTCTCAGCCAAACCATAGTCGCAGCCAAACAAATCTGCGACGAGACCACGAAAAGCTTAGGCTTTACGAGCAGGAACCAATCGAAACCGGTGCAGTGGTACATCGGGGATTCGAAGCCGGAGAAGAAGATCATCACAACAACACAAAGAGAGAAGCGAGTCGTTAGAGAAGGTGTTCAGTTCTACAGCAATGGAGATTTCTACGAAGGTGAATTCCACAAAGGGAAGTGCAACGGGAGTGGCGTCTACTACTATTTCGTGAGGGGAAGGTACGAAGGTGATTGGATCGATGGGAGGTACGATGGGCATGGGATCGAGAGCTGGGCTAGAGGAAGTAGATACAAAGGTCAGTATAGGCAAGGTCTTAGACATGGTTATGGAGTTTACAGATTCTACACTGGTGATTGCTACGCTGGTGAGTGGTTAAATGGTCAAAGCCATGGTTTTGGTGTTCAATCTTGTGCTGATGGTAGCTCTTATGTTGGAGAATCAAGATTTGGTGTCAAACATGGGCTTGGATCTTACCATTTCAGGTAAAATCAATCATCTGGTTTTGTATTGTGAATTTAACTGTAACTGTTGAAACTTGAAAATCTGAGTTTTATAAACACAACCTTTCTTGTTTTGTTGATGTGTGTAGAAATGGAGATAAGTATGCAGGGGAGTACTTTGGAGACAAGATCCATGGATTTGGTGTGTATCGTTTTGCTAATGGTCATTGTTACGAAGGAGCGTGGCACGAAGGTCGTAAGCAAGGGTATGGTGCTTACTCATTTAGAACCGGTGATGCTAAATCCGGTGAGTGGGATTCAGGGAATCTTGTGACTTCTCTTCATCCCACGAGCGAGCCAGTTCGCAGAGCGGTTCAGGCTGCTCGAGAGACTGCGAAGAAGGCAGTGAACCGGAGACGAGTAGATGAACAAGTGAGTCGAGCCGTGGCTGCTGCTAATAAGGCTGCAACGGCTGCAAGAGTGGCTGCTGTTAAAGCCGTCCAGAATCAGATGGATGGTAAATTTTGTCAAAGTTGAAACATTCGGGTGAAGTAAAAAAAGGAAATTGTAAATCTTTTTTATTTTATTTTTGGTTTGTTGTTGTTTTTGGTTATATTACCGGTTTTCTCTGTAACCCTGATTGAGCTAAAAGAATGAAAAGCTTGTTTCAGAGGTTTCTAACAGAGTTATTTTCGATCTTTATTTTACTTCTGTAGCAACAATCTGTAAATAGAAGAAGAAGAAGAAGATGGTGTCTTTTGTTTTGTAAATCAACGGCTTGATGTCTTGATGATGGCGCCTTTGTTTTCTTTTTACCGAATCTTTGGGAACAAGTGATGTTGATTGATATTTATGATCTTGATCTGGATCACTGACACGATTTTTTCTTTTTTGGGTTTAGATATTACTACTACACAATAAATGGCAAGTTGTTTATTACTACAATAATTTGGTTGCCCAAGAAAAACAAAAAATTTGGGAGAAGGATGAAGAAGATTCTTGTTCGGCGCTAAGCTTGCGATTCCCCAAAACATATCGATTAAACTAATAACCAAATGTCGTGATCCAGAAAATATCAATTGCATTTGCATAGATACCACAACGTATTTATGGTCTCTGCTCCTACTATCCAAAAAACAACGCAACTTTTTTTTTTTTTTTTTTTGGACAACTAAACAATGCAACTTCTTTTCTCGATTTTTAATAGCTACACGTTAGCTGAATTATTATTGTTTTCTAAAATTTTCAGTTCTTTTTGCAGTATCAGTGCTAACACTTAGGGCTCGACTCGTTCGTCCGCAGCGGTTGCGATTGCGGTTGCGGGAGTTTACGGAAACGGACGATTGCGGTTATTAGCGTA
Organism: Isatis tinctoria; assembly: GCA_010577795.1. Taxonomy (NCBI): domain Eukaryota; kingdom Viridiplantae; phylum Streptophyta; class Magnoliopsida; order Brassicales; family Brassicaceae; genus Isatis; species Isatis tinctoria. Next base: position 9,225,727 of record CM021244.1, read on the forward strand.
ATTAAGTATTTTGTATGATTGGTATAGTGGTTGAAAACTGTCGCGTTTGTGAGACATTTTTGATTGGTTGACAGCGAATGTAATAGCGGTTTGATATTAAAATAATAAAATACATAAAATATATCATTTATATAAAAACCAGAAATTATATATAAAAATATGTAAAATTAATATTTAAAGACCAAAAGCTAAATTATATAATAAATAGTTAAATAAACATTTTTAAGAGTTTAAAACAATTTTCTGTATAAAAACATAATTGTATAGACAGATATATATTTAACTAATATGTATATATTATACATTATTAAATGAAAAATAAAATAAAATATAAAATTTTAAAAGGTTTGAATTTTTTAATAAAATATATATAGTTACATAAGTTGATGAATGATATATATATTAAGAATAAGAATTTAGTATAAAAGTTATTGATACGAGAAAATAAAAAAAAATTCTAAACTTTTTCCAATTTTTATTTTTTTCTTATTTTTATTAATTTTTAAAATAATTTATTTTATATTTTGAAAAAAAATTCTGGAACCACCCGCAACCGTAAACGCTTGCTGAAAGCAGCTTTTGAATTTTAGCGGTATAAAGCGGTTTGAAATGGTACAAAGCGGTTGGTTTTTATGATCATTATTAACTGCCGCCAACCAACCGCTATCACCCGCTACGTTTGCGTTTGCGGGTGATAGCGTGTGAACCAAACAACACCTTAAGAGTTTAGTTTTGTTCCAAATATTAGGAGAGTTTGAATCAGTCTGCAAATTATACAACAATGTATTTGCGAATTGTGATTCATAAACCCTTTCCTATGTTTTTTTCTCATGAATTTGTGGATATTTATATGACTTCTTTAAAAAAAAGTTTAATAACTTTATGTATCAACACATTGAGTTTGCGAATCGGCGTCAATCTCAATGTTCCATTTTGTATTGGCTTCGTTTTTTAAATAAAGGCAAATTTGAAATCGGTTTCTTTTTGTCACTTCGAATTTTGAATTCTAGGTGACAGAAATGTGTACTTAGTTATATCACTATCATTATGGATATGGATAAGAATTTAAAACTATTTAATCAATCATAAAACATAGACTACAAAAACAAAACTGTTTTAGTTACGGCAACTCGACAATAACACATCCGATGCATACATGTTTCGTCGCATAAAAGAAATGTAGAAGAAGCCATGTGTCCTTATCGATCATCATATATTGAGGATATCATTTGGGATTTTTATATGATTCATATCCTTATCCTTTCCCTTTCTTGTGTTTTATAAAATTATATACGCCACTGATCACATGGTTTCTTGCTGGATTGGTCTCCCTTGGCCTCAGAATACTCCAAGCAGAGTTTAAAAAAATAACAACATGTTAATTCCAGATTTATTCACCCAGAAGAATTTCGTATTCTATAGGTTGCAAACTGAAGTACTAGTAGTTTTCTTGGGTCAAATTTTGATTTTGTACAACTCTATTTTTAACCTTTACAAAAAATTTTTTTTTTAAAAAAATATTTATAACATTGTTCATAAGTTGTTTTATTTTCTTATAAATTTCCCAACTAATTATAAGAAAATTAGCAAACTAATTATGAGTTTTTTTGTTTGGTGAATCAAACTAATCATGGGATGAATAGACGGTTTGACACCTAAAATGATCAAATATTACATAATAAACTATACTCTTCACGTTCATTAAAATGTAAAAATATATTACAATATTTGACATACTTCTAATTATTGAGAAAAAACATTTTGTCAAGTAATATGATACTCCTATTTTAAAAAGAGTGATTTTTACATATTTTTATGCAAAATAAAAAAAATATTTAAAAATATATTCCTTTTTCACGTTCTATATTTCTCCACACTAATAAATTAATAGTGATTCAAGACTTCAAATAATTTCAGGTGATATATATTAAAACTCACAATTCATTAATACTATTTAGTAACAAGTGCATTTAAAAGTTCAGAAAATGTTTTTTTTGTAAAACAAAAAACCAACAAAATCAGGACTTATGAGTTTTCATCTCTTTTTTGCAGCAATACAAATTACTATAATGTTTTTTAAAGCAACACATCTATTCATATAACTCTATTTATTTCTTACGACCCCCGCATGTAATTTTGCTGACAGCATTTTGACTCAGATGTTGAGTTTCAAACTTGGAAAGAAAAAAAGTCGCTAACCACTCCACATAAATGAATTATCCTGCAGAGAGAAATTTACTGGTCTACAGATTTCCCAATAAACAAAAAGCACTGCGCCCTCAGATATATTAGTTTGAATCTTTAGCTACGAGTAAGCTTTTACGATATAAAAACGAAAAAAAAAACTGAGAATAACTTCTAAGTTTCTAACATAGTAACACACTATAAGTATACATGCATGGAATATATTTTTAATTTATCTAAATCTCTAATGGTCGACAGCATATGAAGTTTACATAACGTAGTAAATAGAGACATATACGTACCGTCAATAATTGATCTATAAGACCTAAACTACTTTTTATATAAAAATACATCGACGTATACTTCACATTATTTGTTATTAGCTAGGATAAAATAATTTATCACCTAAAGATTCAAAAAGCTAAAAAAATTGTGGATGAGAGAAGTCAGAGAGGAATGCTTGTTTCGGTATGCATGTCTCTGCCTCTTTGATTGCAAAAATTTATTAAAATGTAAAAGGCCAAGTACCCGAATAATCATTATGACTTGTGCCTTTTTTAATGTATTTGAAATTAATTTTGTGGATTATATCTAATACGTACGCACATCAATTAGGATCAATTTTTTTAAAAAATGCATGGATTGCTGAAACTGTTGGTCCAATGAGGTGCCATACTGACAACAAAATTAATGACTTGGTCAATCTTAAGTCTTCGAAGTTACACCTATGCGAAATAATTGCAAAGCATTTGGAACAATCTTTTTAATTGTGATTGTATTGAATTCTATATTTTTAAAAAAATTATATGTAACTATAGATAAGATATTTCTTTATGATACAAAAGAAAGTATAGTTGATTTATAGAAAACACAGAAAATAGTTTAATTATTTATGTTACTTACAAATTTTACATTTCTAAGTTCGAAATACGCATACTTTAAAACAAAATATAAACCACTACCGAAAATTTCATTTATACCTGACACAAATCAAAGTCGACACGACTCATACTTGACATAGAAACGCACTCGACGCATATTGACAAACTCCAAATAATGGATAAATGATGTATATGATTAGGGCTGAGATTTTAAACCGAATCGAAATTTCCGAACCGAACCGAACCGGTATTTGAGTAATTCGATTTAGATTTGGTTATGATTGTTGAACCGATCGGCATCAAATGAAATTATGTTCGGTTTTCGGGTTTTTCGGTTCGGTTCAATGAAACCGAACGGTTAACCGAAATAAAAAAACATCACTTTGATAAAAACATAACCGAAATCGGCTCCTCTGAACCTAATACGATTTTATTTATTTCATTTTCTAAAATCTAAACTCCATCTCCTTCTTCATCTCTTTCTTCGTCTCCTCTCTCTCATTCCTCAATAATAATAATTCATCTCATCTATTTCTTCATCTCCTCCTCTACTTCGATTTGCTCCCAACGGCTCCATCCATCAATCTTAACAAGTTTTTATTTTTCATCCTTGTTCTTCTTCGTTCTTTGTTTCTTAATTCTAACATCCTAATTTACTGGAGTTTGAAAAGTCCAACAAAAGGTAAAATGAGTTTACTGTAGAGTCATAAACTTCTGTGTTTTTTTTTTGGAGTCAAAAGTGTTTCTACCTAATTTTTGATCTCATACATTGTGATCAATTCGTGTTAATTTGTTATTTGAGATTTTTCCAATATTTCTATCAAATTTGAATTGATAAGTTAAGTTTGATCTTCCAGTTTTTTTTTTTCATTAGCGGCGGCTGTCGCTATAGCAATTTGCCAATTTAGGTTAGGTTAGAGAATTTCTCTACTTATTTTTTTGGGCTTTTTCATAATTTGATTTGGCCCAATCTTAAAATATGAATCTTTTGAAATCTGGCCCAATTATAAATTTTAAAACTGAACGTTCTCGGTTCTATTCGGTAACAAATTTCAAAAACCAAATTAACCGAAACCGAACCGAACCGAACCGTAATTTGATTCGGTTCAATTCGGTAGAATTTTTATAATCCGAATTAACCGGAAAACCGAATTAACCGAACCGAAATACCCGTATGAACCGAATCCGCAGGCCTATATATGATGAATAAATCGTGGTTCCATAAATGGTAGAGATGATTAAATTATATATCATACTACTACATCATCAATATAGAAATTACAGATTAAATCTGTGTACTTGTTTTAGCTCTATAGTAAGTTCTATACATATATTACTAGTATATCTCCACTCTCTAAATTCTAACAAATCTCGATGTTTAGGTTTTTTTGAACTTCTCATTATTTGAATTCAAAATATGAACTGACATGTTAACATCTCCAACGCAATCATCATGCTTACAAATATTATTGAATTTATCCTCACTTTTTGTTTTCTTTCTTTGTTATTATATGTTTTTTTGTTCATTGATCTCTTCGCTTTGTATCTTTTTAAGTAGGTTACTACTTTTTTTTTTTTTCACACATCTGAATTTTCATTAATAATCAGTGGGCTGGCCCAATGTTACAATAAGGTCTGCTAAGGCTTTTTTGGCCCAAGCGTCAGCTACAGAGTTTTCAAAGCGAGGAATGAAATGAAACGAAATACAATCGAAAGAGCGAGATAGGATAGTGATGTCCGAAATGGGACCATGCGCTTCGGCGATGGTTTCGCCGGCGTCGATGGCCCGGACAAGTTGAAGAGAGTCCGAGAGGAGACATAGTCTTCTGATATTGAGGTGCAGTGCATGCTGCAGTGCTTCCTTCCAGGCAAGAGCTTCCGCAATAATGGCGGAACCAACGAAGCGGTGGGAGGAGGAGATCGCATCCAACTCTGTAGAGCCAAGGGTAAAAATCCCACTTGTTCCAGCGGCGTTGTAGTCAGCTTTCCATGCTCCATCAGTTTTGCACATTAAAGATGGAGAGTCTGGGGAAAGCATTACCTGCGATCGAGGAAAGAAATGGTTGGTGGTTGGTTTTGGTTGTTGAGCAGTAGCCCATTCTCTAGCTGATTTAATGGCTTTCAGTAAGGTTTCTGCAGCTGAGAATTTCTGATCTTGGAAAACTCGAAGATTGCGGGTGGTCTATAGAGTCCAGATAATCCAAGGAGGTAGAATGCCTGCGTCTAGACCAATTGGCGGTAGAGTAACATTATTACCAACTTGTTTGAGGAGGGAAGCCAGAGTGATTGGTAGAGATAGGTGAAGGGCATTTTTGAAAGGGGCTGCTGACCAGACATTTAAGGCAAAAGGACAAGCGATGAGTAGATGGTTTACAGTTTCCGAATCCCCACAGTGGCTACAGGAAGGATCTACCTGGATACCCCGATGGCTTAGACTCATTCCTACTGGTAATGCTTCATGAAGCGCTTTCCAGAGGAAAACTTTAACCTTAGGTGCTGTTTTTTGGTGCCACACTTGATCGTACCAGTTGGCATTGTTGAGGTTTAGGAACTGAGTTGTTGGCTTGGCCTTTGAGGCAAAGAGATAGCCTGTCTTTGTAGTGTAGGTGCCCGACACATGATGGGTCCAAATTCTCTTATCAACTCCCCCCCATGATACTGGGTTTAAGCATCAAGATGTCTTCTTTGTGATGGGGAAGAATCTTGTCAATTTCTGAGACATCCCAATCTCTGGTGATAGGTGATATTAGGGCTGAGACAGAGAGGTTGCAGAGATGTTCCGGGGGTGGTCCAACAGGTTGTTTGCATTCTTTAGACGAAAGCCAAGAGTCGTTCCAAAGGTGAATATTTTCCCCATTTCCGACAGAGAAACCTAGCCCTTGTCTTAGGAGATTGCGCCCAGCCAAAATACTGGTCCATCCATGGGAAGCGTTACTCGGGCTTGAGCAATGGAGGAAGTCGTCGTTAGTGCAATATTTGCCAAATAAATTTTTTGCTAGCAGGCTGGATGGGTTCTGTAATAGACGCCAACCTATTTTGGCCAGAAACGCCACATTAAAGGTACTGATATCCTTAATGCCGAGACCTCCCTCAGATTTCGGTTTTGCTATCTTTTGCCGAGACCTCCCTCAGATTTTCGGTTTTACTACTTACTACAAACATGCAAGCAGACAACATAATTACAAGTTGCATAATTTAAACAAATAAACTCAAGTCGCCTTTTCAATTTTTGATGTCCTAAAATTTGGAGTTTGTCAATTTGCTACGGCCCATGGCCAATTGCCCAATTGGTTGGCTCATCTTCCTTTTAAATTTTGTATTTGTGCGACGATGGCTCATCTTCCCAATAATCTTTAAAAATATATACTACTCTGATTTGCTTACAGTTTAATCAACCAATTTTCTCCACAAATATTGTGGGTTCCAATATACAACAACTAAATTGTGGGTTCCAATAATCAACCAAGCTGAAGAGGAAGAGATGAAGAATCCTTCAATCTCCGATGAAAGTGACTTATGGAGGCGGTAGTATAGATCTTGTGCTTAGATCCGTTACATAGAAAAAGCTGTACTGTTGAAGATCTTGATCGATATGTCATATGCGAAGACGATTGCTGGTAGAGATGGTGGCTTTGTGGCTGCAGAAATCGGAAGCTATTAATGCAATTGATTAGCTTTGACTTTCTTTAGATAAAAAAATTGTGTATCAACTTTTTTTATATTTAAATAAGAAAATAAGTAAATATCTATTCATAGAGTTTGAATCTTAATTCTGATACAATGATAAGTTAGTTGATGATAGTAAAAATACAAAATTTATAAAAATTTATTTTTACATTTCTCGTAAAAATAGAATAGTGCATAGTTTACATAAATATTTAATCAAACTAATATATAAATTATATATAAAAAAACGTGTATCAACTTTTTTAATATAAAATAAAAAATTAATAAATATTTATTTATAGAGTTTCAATCTTAATTCTGATACAATGATAAATTGATGACAGTAAAAATACAAAATATATAAATACTTATTTTACACTCGTACAAATAAAATAATGCATAGTTTATGTAAAGATTTAATCAGACTAATATATAAGTTATAAATAAAAATAAATGTTAATTTAATATGTTGTAATATTTTCTATATCATTCTTATTTTTTTATTTTTTATCATGATGTATAAACTTCTAATATTTACTATTAAGATTAAAATTGTTGTTTCTTTCTAATGCAAATAAGATTTTGTCTGGGTCAAAAAGGGATGATTGATTGTAAACATAATCGAGTTCTAATTTTATTAACAAAGTGAAAATGAGATGATTAATTTAATTGTTAACCTGATCGAGTTATAATTTTAGTAGTAGCAAACAATTATGTGCTACAAAGTCTCTTTTCTCGAGACAAAAGTGTTTTTGGCCTACTAATTTTTGAAAGCGACCACAAAAATAACAATACCCTGTTGTAATTCTATGATATAAAAGGCGAAAAATGTCATTTAAATTCCCAAGTTTCCAAAAATGGTGGTTTAAATCATGAACTTTCAAAATGTCATTTAAATCACAAACTTTTTGTTGACTTCCCAATTAAATAACAAACTTTTGTTGACTTTCCATTTAAATAACAATCTTTTATTATTTAAATCATTTGAGTCCCGTCAAAAATATAATTAAACAAAACTAAAAAAATTATTAAGTTTTATCAAGAAAAAATTATAAATATGGTAAAAAATTCAAAAAAAGATTAAATAAAAAATAAAATTAAGTTTCTGATTTTTTTGAGTGTTTAATATAGTATACAAGAATTGTTTTGATTAAATATCATAATTCATGCTTTTAATATATGTTGATCTTTCATTAGATTTTTGTTAAATATAAATATACATAAAAATATTTTAAGCACTCACAAAAATCAGAAACTTAATTTTATTTTAATGTTAATTTTTCTTTGAGTTTTTTTACCATATTTATAATTTTTTCTTGATAAAACTTAATAATTTTTTAATTTTTTAATTATATTTTTGATGAGACTCAAATGGCTTAAATAATAAAATATTGTTATTTAAATGAGAAGTCAACAAAAGTTCGTTATTTAATTGGGAAATCAACAAAAAGTTTGAGATTTAAATGACAATTTGAAAGTTCATGATTTAAACCACCATTTTTTGAAAGTTGGGGATTTAAATGACATTTTTCCCGATATAAAAGAAAAAGAGAGAAATAAAATTTATTGAATTTTTCTTAATTCGATACGTCAAGTAAATAAAAAACCGGTCATCCGCCGCCAATATTTCGAATCAGGATAAGTACAAGGAGGAAAAGAACTGGTCATTCAAACTTCAAAGACACGAGCCACTTCTTGAAAACAGTGATTCAAAAAGGTAATGAAAACCTAACCCAGTCGAATATATTGACTTTCTTTGATAATTATCTTACGCATGTAATTATTCGTTGTAAACCTTTTTTTTGCTTATATAATTTGTGTCTTACGTGAAACAACACTTTGCTGAATAGAGCTTAAGAAACATCAGCACATGTGTTCCGATATGCTACTTTTCTGTCGACAAAACACTGACTATTTCGTGATTCGAAATCGAAGCTCTTATAGCGCATCGTAGTCCACTAAAATTCGAAAGCCAGATCATTGTTCAGAAACTGAAAATAAGAGTTCCGTGAAGTTTATAAAAGGCTTTTACAGAAAGCCCTAATATGAACTCAATTAACGTGTGCCTATATTTTATGCCCAATGTAGTTCATAAGCCCATTTATTTTAGTTCTAAATCTTTCTTCTTCTTTTATTTTTTTTAAACATCACATATTTTATGCAACGAATAATTAAAGTATTTCCAAAAATAACATTTTTATAGACCTTTCATAAATTACTATTTTCAAGAGCTTCGTTTGACAAAACTATCAAAATAGATATTTTTAAAAACAAAAAGTTTGCGGTGTTTTCACATTTTCTCTTAATTCGGCCAATATTTCAAATATTCATAAGGGGGGGGGGGGGGAAATCGATAATGGGCCCAAAAAAGAAGCCCATGGACGCCGCAGCCCATATCGCCAAAGAGTGTTGAGCATGGGACAAGTCACGTGGCTTCAATGAACAATCCTAAGTGATGGAGCTTAGATGTCCCTTTGACAAAGAAATGCTTTACAATCTACAAATTAAAATTCCAAGTTGAAGCGATATGAATCTTGAATTCGAAATTCATCTATTGCACCTGACATAATAGATTGCAGACGTTCGAAATAGCATGATACGACAAGTTATTAGACAACAGATTTAAACATTTCGAGTGCATTTCAACCACTATTCAGTTAAAGGGTGAAAAACACAAATGTGGCTTGAATGATACACGTTTACATATTAATTATTGTTTAAAGAACTTGTATCATTTTGTTGGTAAAACCAAAATGACAAAAATAAGGCAAGGGTACTCCGAAACATTTAAAATCAGCCTGAAGTAGTGATTATAGTGAATCATATAAATAACTATATATGCCATATCACTTAACTGCGATTCTGTTGTACCTCCATGCACGAAAGAGAATAACGAAAACAAAACGAGAAAAATAATTAAAACAAAAGTATATTTTGTATAAAATAGTTCAAGTTTCAAAGATATGAACTTTGTCCCCAAGCAATGTGTGCATTATTTGTCATACCAAACTTTTCCACGGCACATGAAACAGTAAGATTCCTCTGAATGTAGTACTATACAATATAGTTTTTTTATCAAACAACTAATAAATTAATTCCGAAGAGACATGGGGAAAAAATTGCTCACATGCATATAACTATCATTTAATGTAATATGTAGTTATCTAAATATCTAAAAAACTTTACCATTTTCAACTTTTTCTTGTAACTAATGATGGTTAAATATATACATCATTACGTTTACCACTCAGTCACTTACCAAAATAAGAAATTCATAGCAAAGGTAATGTGCTGGATTGCAAAATCGTTAAATTTTGTTAATTTGATACTCGGCACATATGATATATATTCACGTGAATCCGTTGAAAAATGACACCAAGTCAGATCTAGTATTTAACATCAGATTTATTTGTATATATATATACACTGCAAAGTATACATATATATATATCTTTACATTGCAACACACCATTATTATTTCTTATTAATAAAATTGATTTACAAGGAAAAGGCCACATGAAAAAAGAAAAAGAAGTGACAAAAAAGGCCTCTTCTTCATGTGATCTTTCTAGCTAGGCACATAGTGAAATCTTGATAGGTTCCCAATATTGATGTATAAAACCTTCAATTATATATATAGTACAGTTAGTTAACATTTCGGTCGTCAATTCTCTCCAAGTAACAAACAACTTGAAAAAATATACATAATTACGAGAAGGGTGTATTAATTAACATACTAAAAGAATTGAAAAAATGATAAACATATATAAATTAAAGTATGTATTCTGGACCGTTGGATCAATTGAAACTCCAAAGCGGAATATCAGCATCTTCGTAGAAGTACTCATCGACCATATTCGTCGTCGAGTTCAATTGAGGAGAGTAATCAAACGGAGCTCCATCATCGAAGAAGAACATCCCATTATGTTCATCATACCATGACGATGATGGATCCATCAAAGACACATGATTATCCACGAAAGACCCTATCAAAGATTGCATCCCATCGTCATCATTATCATCATGATGCTGTTCATGATCGGACGGTGAAGAAGAAGAAGCTGAGGAAGAAGGGGACAAAAGGTCAAATGAGTTGTTGGCAGCTTGAGCGGCGATTCTTTGGATGGATTTGGGGGACAAAATGGTATTTTGGTCTAGTAGATGATGAGAAGAAGAAGAAATAGGGAAGTTGAGATTGGCTTGAGGGCCTTTGAGACACAAGAGTGCAACATCGTAAGCCCTCGCTGCTGCTTCAGCTGTTGAGTAAGAGCCTAGCCAAATCCTTGTCTTTTGATTTGGTGCCCTGATCTCAGACACCCATGATCCCCAACTTCTCATCCTCACTCCTTTGTACTTCTTTATCTTATTCTTCTTGTTCTTGATCTTAGGCAAAGAAGAAGATGACGATGAAGAATGAGATGGCGAAGACAAAGACATTTCCTTCTTGGTGCTAATTTGAATCTTGGGTTCTTGTTTCACCATGGTAGTCTTGCTGGTGTGTGTATTGATCAGAGGCTACGTAGATTTATCAATTGGACAATGTGGAATTTATCAGGTGACGAGGAGCTTGTTCTTGAGTTTTTTTGTTGTTGTTGTTGTGATTGATACTGCAGATTTTTGGATGAGTGTTAATGCGAGGCGAGAAGAGATTATATATAGAGATGGATGGATATGGGAGGGGGTATGGGAGACGAAGGGATGAGATATTATTAATTGACATAAATCTAAAATAGGGTCAAATGTAATATACTATGGTTTCTTGAGTATGAATGTGACATTGTGGTGCATGACAGGTGTTTTTCTTCTATTTTCTTTTCTTATCATAGCAAATTGGCAATTGTCATTAATACGATTTTGTTCCTTTCTCATTTTAAAAACAAAAACAAATTTATATCTTTCGAATCTAATTATTAATTCGAATTCGCCCAAGTGTTCGAACAATGAACCTGAACATGGCCTTCTTTTAACCTTTTGCAGTTTTGCATCTTCTTATTAAAATTTTCACTACAAGAAAACAAGTGAATACCGAGGGACGAAATCCTCGGTATTCCGTCGGAATAACGTTATTCCGACGAAATACCGAGGATTTTTTCCCTCGGAATAATTTCCTCGGAATTTTGTAGCTCCTCGGAATTTCCTCGAAAATTTCGACGGACATCCGAGGAACACACATTCCGAGGACATAGCGAGGACGGGCAGTCGTCGGAGAGGTCGTCGGAAAAAACCGACGGATATTTGCGTCGGAATAAACCGAGGAACATTCCGACGGAACAAATCGTCGGAATGTGGATGAAAATTCCGAGGGATGATGAAAATTCCGAGGAAATCATCCCTCGGAATATTCCGAGGAAATCATCCCTCGGATATTCCGAGGAAATCATCCCTCGGAATATTCCGACGATGCCTTCCCTCGGAAATTTCCGAGGGAAACCATTCGTCGGAATATTCCGAGGGATGATTTCCTCGGAAATATTTAAAAATATAATTTTTAAAAATTTAAAATTAGAAATGTAAAAATCGAAAATAAAAATTTAAAATTAAAATCGAAAATTGAAAATTAAAATTTAGAAATTTAATTTCGAAAATATAAATTTAAAATTAAAAGTTGTACAAATAATAAAAACATTCAATGTTGTTTGAGAAAAATAAAAAGCTACGGGTTTTGTGTGTTGGGATCTTGCATGGTCGTGAAATCGACGTTCGGGTGCAACCTCCTCATCATTTCCATCATCTGCTCGTTCATCTTCCTCTGTGCCTCGAAGCTAGCCTGTTGACTTGCCATCTGAGTCTCCAACGCAGATATGCGTTGTCCTTGTCCTGCAACTGACCCATAAGTGCTTCTGGATCAACAAAAGGAGGGGCTGCAGAAGAAGACGTAACCGACCGGGACCGACGAGCCAAACCCAACATTCGGCCCTTCTTCTTTGGAACCGACTGAAATATAAGAAATGAAAATGTAAATAATAATTTAGATGAAATGAAATTTTTTTAAAAAAAAATTACCTTTGCAACGATTTCGTTGATCTGATCCCGAGGCAATTGGGAACCCGTCGAATCTTCGTCTTCGGTTTGCAGCTGAGACGCTGCTTCTTCCACCTGACTGTGGATGAGGTCGACGACACCCGCCACAACACCATCATCAATCTGGCCGGTCTTCTTGTTCGTATACGCCATCTTCATTAAGGTGAAATCATCAACCGGCTCACCATCATTTGCTTCGACCTTTATATGAATATAAAAATTAGTAGTTAGAAGAAATAATGAGAGTTTAAAAATTTTGAAAATTTAAAATAGAATAAAAAGGGATTGAAATTACCATGCGATCCCTCAGAGTGGCTTGGGACTGAGCACCCAAGTTGTGCTTGTAGACGCCTTCCCTTTACGTTCGCTCTTGCGGTTGGTGGAGTTGGTGGTAGAAGTCGATTTCGTATCTTCCTTACTCCAATGCACAATCAACTCTGCAGACGTCGAGGTGATATTCGTTTGGGATCTTTAAAAAAAAAAATTGTTAGATGAATTAAAAAATAATTTAATAAATTTTAAAATTGTTTTAAAAATAAAAGCAAACCTTGTTCTTTAGCCACTTCTGCTTCCACTCGTAATTTGATACCCATAGTTGGTCATAAGTTTGTGCACGAAGTGGTAATAGACGAACGCCGTATAATCAGGATTCCAGTTGAATTCTTGCTGAAAAAATAAAACACAATTAGTATAAAATTTATATTAAAAAATAAATTAAAAGAAAAATAAGAATTTTACCGCAAACTGTTCAAACCATAGGACTTGTTTGGCTCTTGGGAAGTCGGTGAAAGTCGGATGTCCCGCGTCCAAAACACGATACATCATACGGTTGATCCAAGCGCTGATCCCGTTCGAGGATCGATCGAACCATGTTTGACCCGGTCCAGATGGAGACGGAGTGAGAAACGGAAGATGGTGACGACCCGGTTGTCGAACAAACTCCGCAACCCTCATCAGTTCCGGAGGACCCTGATAGGTCGGAGGAATAGGGGGTGCAGCACCGGAGCCAGAAGGAGCCTCCGGATATGGAGAGGGAGATGTATGCTGGGAGCTGCGGGAATCCTGAACGGAGTGGCTCCCCGAGCCACGACCACGACGCGGTCGAGGAGGCGGGGTCTGATCATCGTAAGACCTGTAGTTTAAAGATAAAAAATCCAAAAAAAAAGTTATAAATTGTTAGTATACATGATTTATAATATAGAAAAAGTTTTTAAATATGTTTTAAATTTTTTTAAATATGTTTTATTCTTCAAGAAAAGTTGAAAAACTATTTAAAAAATAGTGATAACCTTTTTTAAAATCATATACACCTTTTTTAAAATATACATGTTTTTTAAATCAAAAACCTTTTTTGAAATCAGTGATTTTAGGTTTAATACTTATAAAAACAGTTTTAAAATCATTTACACGTTTTTAAAAATCAAAAAATATTTTAATACTTATAAAAATAGTTTTAATATCTGAAAAAAACATTATAGAAACTTGATAGACGTTTTTAAAAATAGAAAACCTTTTTTGACTTCATTGAAAAACGTTTTTTAAATCAGAAAAGGTTTTAAAAAATTAAAAAAACGTTTTTTAAAATCATAAAAAGTTTTTAAAAATCGAAAACTTTTTATGACTTCATTGAAAAACGTTTTTTAAATCAGAAAAGGTTTTAAAAAATTAAAAAACGCTTTTTAAAATCATAAAAAGTTTTTAAAAATAAAAAACGTTTTAAAAAATGTTTTTAAATCAGAAAAACTATTTATAGAAGAGTAAAAACTTTTTTGACTTCATTGAAAAACGTTTTTTAAATCAGAAAAGGTTTTAAAAATTTAAAAAACGTTTTTAAAATCATAAAAAGTTTTTAAAAATCGAAAACTTTTTAAAAATCGAAAAACGTTTTTCAAACTAAATATAATTCCATAGAAAAATAAAACAAGAACCTAAAATCCGAAATTCAATCCTAAACTATCCATCTAACAACCTAAAATCCGAAATAGTAATCCGAAATATTACAATCCAAGAGAAATATAAAGTTTTTGTTGATTCTTACATGATTATTGAAGTGCAGGAGAGATTCCGACGGCGAGATGAGATAGAACCGGCGGCGTGAGAAGTTTCCGGCGGAGACGAGAGAGAGAATCGCGAGGAGAGAGAGAGGATCGCGAGGAGAGAGAGAGGATCGAGTGTTTTGGTCAAGCGGCGGAGAAGAAGAAGAAGAAGGAAGCTAGGTATTATTTAATAATTCCGACGGATAATGGTCGTCGGAATTCCGTCGGACTAATTAAATAATACCAACACGCGGTTCGCGAAATAATTCAATGTTTTGGTTTTCCCGGTAAGACTTCTCCGACGGATATGTCGTTCCTCGGTATTTCCTCGGAAATTTCCGAGGAAATACCGAGGACCAACAGTATAGCCTCGGAATTTCCTCGGAAATTTCCGAGGAAATACCGAGGAAACGTGGTTTAGGGTTTCGAAATCCTATTTTTTTTGGGTATTTCATTTTTAATACAAATGCAATTCATATCATTAAGGATACTTTGTTAGATGATCATAAACCATGAGATAACAAAATTTCAAAAAAAATTTTAAGTAAGTCCTTTAACGTATGTTAAAGTGTATAAGTGTTTATCTTATAATGTGTGATTTTTATTGGACCACTCGTAAAAGTGTTTGTTATTTGTAAAACACTGAGGTTTGACTTCATAATGTTGGTAAGAAACTCAATGAAGGTTATATATGTGTTATTCGATCCGCAAAACGTCGATATCGGTTTAAAAACCCCATCTCCTCGGAATTCCGTCGGAAATTTCCGAGGAAATTCCGAGGAAATTCCCAAAAAATCAGAATTTTCCTCGGAATTTCCTCGGAAATTTCCGAGGAAATTCCGAGGAAAATCATTATTAATCAAAATACCTAAATCGATTATTTGATTTGCGACGGAATTCCGATGAAACCCTAAATTCCCTCGGAAATTCGTCGGAATTTCTTGTTTTTTTTAAAAAAAAAAAAAAAACTCTACTCTGACTCGGAATCATCATCACCAGATGAATCAGAATCTGGATCTTGGTGAAACTCTCCAATAACGGGTTCATCTTCTGTGTAAACGACGGCGTCCTCTGCGAAGTCGGTCAAATCGACTACAAGGCCACCTTCCGCTACATCTTCTGCTGCACTTAAGTTGCCGGATGTAATTGGTTGCAGTGGGTCTTCCAGCTCTGAAGTTCCCTGAACTCGGCCTCTCGGGTTGACTCTTGTAACCGTAACCCATGGATCATCTCTGTTCCTTACCCGTGGGTACTTGATATAAGAAACCTGTAACATTTAAAAAAATATTAGTAAAAGTATGAATTATGATCAATCATTCTGAATTCGTACAACATTAACTTACCTGATCGGCCTGAGAAGCAAGAATGAAAGGATCATAATATTGGAGCTTTCGCCTCGAATGTACTGATGTAACACCAAATGCATCTGTTCTCACACCACGATCTGGAGTGTTGTCGTGCCAATCACAATAGAAAACAGTACAGCGCAATCCAAGCAAGCCCAAATACTTGATTTCCAAAATCTCATGTATGTGTCCGTAGTATACATCATCTCCTGATGCAGAACAAACGCCAGCATCATAGGTTGTACGCGAATGTCTCCTCTTTTCAGTTGCGAATGCATATCCTCGAGTACAAAATCTCGGATATGACTTTACAACACAGATTGGGCCAACCACCATCTCGCGTATCCAATCGTCAAATTTTTCACCTCTGGCCAAACGAGAAGACACCTATTAATAGCACATATGTAGGTTATATCAATAAATATGAATTAGTAAAAATATATGGTAAATTTAATTTTAATTTGTTTAAGGCACTCACATAGGTAAACATCCATCCAGCAAATTCTCTCTGCTTCATTTCTTCTAGTTCCGCCTCTGTGGCGTATCTATATTCGGACCGCTTCGCTTCCATGAATATCCTGTACATATGAATTAATTAGATTAAAATGTCAATTTGTTAAAATAGAATTTTGTTAGATAATAAACTTACCTCTCATATGGAAGAACGTCTTCGCAGTTCGTCAGCAAATATGTCTGCAAATGACTTCGCTCGTGCTCAGTAAGTCGACGGTCCTTTGGTTTTCCGCTAAGTCGTCCAACATCTGTGAAAATGTCTGGAACCTTAACATGATATGTTGCCCGTTCACCTCTATCATCATGTCGAGCAGATCTTCTGTTCTTGGTCTGAACTTCTGCTGGAAAGTAGTGCTCCGCAAAGTTTGAAATTTCTTCATTGATCATCTGTGCGACTATAGAACCTTCAACCCTACTTAAATTTTTCACCTTCTTCTTCAAATGGAACATATACCGCTCATACAGATACATCCATCTATACTGCACAGGACCACCAAGTTCCAATTCTCTTGCAAGGTGAATAGCAAGATGCTCCATAACATCAAAAAATGAGGGAGGAAATATCTTCTCAAGGTTGCACTGAATCACGGCAATGTTAGTCTTCAAATTTGTAATACCTTCAAGAGTCACTGATCTGCTGCATAAATCGCGGAAAAATGCACTTATCCCTGCAACAGCTTCATGAACTTTTCTTGGTAATAGTTCCTTGAAGGCAAACGGAAGGAGGCGCTGCATCATCACATGGCAATCATGACTTTTCAAGCCAATAAACTTTCCTTCCTTTCTGTCGATACAGTTTCGCAAATTAGATGCGTAACCATCTGGAAACTCCACATCGTTTGAAATCCAATCAAAGAACGCATTTTTCCCCTCTGTATCAAGCCGGTATATGGGAAAAGGAGCCCTACCATTCTCATCAACATGAAGTTCTGGACGAGCACATATATCGACTAAATCCAGTCTTGACTTCAAATTATCCTTTGTTTTACCTTTAACGTTAAGGATCGTGTTCATGAGATTGTCAAAAAAGTTCTTCTCAATATGCATGACATCTAAATTATGCCTTAGCTGATGATCCTCCCAGTATGGCAAATCAAAGAAAATACTTTTCTTGTGCCAGTTATGTAGTTCTCCAACAGCATCTACAGGAAACTGCTCATGTCCACCGACGTCTGGCGTCCTTTCTGCACCAAAATCTCTTAGTTGTGTCTTCAAAACTTTCCCACTAACTTCCTCAGGTGGACCATCAAACACCTGTTTGTTCTTCCTAAAGAAATTCTTACTCCGACGGTATGGATGATCATGTGGTAGGAATCGTCTGTGACAGTCAAACCAACACGTTTTTCTTCCGTTCTTTAGTTGGAAAGCATCTGTGTCATCTTGACAATATGGACATGATAGCCTCCCATGCGTTGTCCATCCAGATAACATACCATATGCTGGAAAATCACTTATTGTCCACATTAGTACTGCCCGCATTTGAAAGTTTTCTTTACACGAAATGTCGTATGTTTCAGCACCTTCACCCCATAGCTGTTGCAACTCATATATTAGTGGCTGAAGAAACACATCAAGCGATCTCTTAGGATGCTCTGGTCCGGGAACGAGAATGGAGAGAAACAAAAACTCTCGTCGCAAGCACAAGTTTGGGGGTAAGTTATATGGTGTAACAATGACTGGCCATAGAGAATATTGTCTTCCACTCTTCCCATACGGGCTGAAACCATCGGTACATAATCCAAGGTAGACATTTCTTCTCTCATATGCAAAGTCGGGATACTTTGATTGGAAATGCTTCCACGCTTTTGCATCTGAAGGATGTCTAATCTCACCATCTGTTGAGTGCTCCGCATGCCATCTCATTCGTTGCGCTGTCCGTTCCGAAAGATACAACCTCTGCAACCTTTCCTTCAAAGGCAAATACCACATCCTTTTATATGGCACTCTAACTCTTCCACTCGTATCTTTGTAACGAGGCTTCCCACAAAATTTGCATGTAATCCGCTGGTCATCCGCCCTCCAATAAATCATGCAGTTATCGCTGCATACATCTATTACCTCATACGGTAAACTAACACCAGATACAAGTTTCTGAACCTCGTAGTATGAACCTGGAGCTACGTTATCCTCAGGTAGAATACCTTTTACAAATTCAGCTATCGCATCCACACAGTCTTCAGCCAAGTTATAATCTGTTTTAATGGACATCAGTCTTGTAGCATATGATAAAGCTGAATGACCATCTCTGCAACCTTCATACAAAGGTTGCTTTCCAGCATCCAACATATCATAAAATCTCCTAGCTTCTGCATTGGGTAAATCTTCCCCTCTAAAATGATCATTAACCATCTGCTCAACACCTACACCATAGTCTAAATCCGTTCTAATTGGTTCTTCTAATCTAACCGCCGGCCGAGGTTCGCTAGTACTACCAGGTTCATATCCTGTTTCCCCGTGATGATACCAAATTTTGTAACTTCGTGTAAACCCATTTAAAAAATATGTGTCCAAACATCCAACTCTTTAATAACCTTTCTATTTTTACAATTAGAGCAAGGACATATTAACTTACCTGTTTCGGCTTCCGGTTGTCGTTTAACTAACCCCATGAATTCCTTTACACCTCGTTCGTATTCTTTCGTAAGCAATTTCGTGTTCGGATCCAAATGAGGTCGATCCATCCAAGAACGATAATAATTTGAAGAAGACATGTTTTTTTGAAAGGAAAATCGTGTGTAAAGATAGTGGGAGGAAGAAGAAGAAATGGAGTGAATGAAGAGGAAGAGGGGTGAGTGTATTTAGATGAAATCATGCCGACAATACTGACGAAATTCCAAGGAAATTCCGAGGAAAAACCCCCGTTCCTCGGTATTTCCTCGGAATTATTGAAATACCACAACGGCTCCCCCAACGGGTCTCTAACGGCTTCTTCTGCCGAATACTGACGAAATTCCAAGGAAATTCTGAGGAAAAACCCCCGTTCCTCGGTATTTCCTCGGAATTATTGAAATACCACAACGGCTCCCCCAACGGGTCTCTAACGGCTTCTAACTTTCCTCGGTATTTTAGAAATATCCGTCGGTTTTTCCGACGGACCTGTTTCCTCGGAATTTCGTCGGAAAATTCCGAGGAAACATGTGTTCCTCGGAATTTTCCGACGAAATTCCGAGGAAACAGGGTCCGTCGGAATTTCCTCGGTTTTTCGTCGGAAAATTCCGAGGAATCATTTTCCCTCGGAATTTCCCTCAGAATATCAACGTTTTCTTGTAGTGTTGAATGTCCATGTAAAATATAATAACTAAGAATCTTGCAATTTAGAGGAAAGAATATAGTATTAAGATACAAATAGGTTATATATGCCATCACCGCATCACGTAAACTTTTGCCAAATATTGGAAAACAAGGATTTTTTTTTTTTGTGGGCAAAAATATGGAGTATTTTATATTATATCATTTGTTATCCTACAATTTAATTGAAGATTCCATATTTTACCAATTAGATTTTTCTCTATATTTTATTATACGGTTTTGTATTGTTACCGATAGGACTGATCTTTGTCCTAAAAGAACAATTACCGATTGGAGTCAATATTGTTAGGAATAGTTATATATAGAGCTAGCTGTACGGAAGCCAACTTGACGAGCAAAACGAGGAGTGATTCTGAATACAATATTTTCAGATTGAAATATCAAGTTTCCCTCTATATTTGACTATAGTCTATATACGTAGCTATCATCACTGTCAGGAGATTACAAATTACAGCTACGTTTTAACGCGTTAAGTCATATACGATCTTTCCAAGAAAGAGACCCCATTTAAGGGTTAGTTATTGGTCTATGTTTTATTCTCTACACATTAAACTAGCTAGTGGGTTTAATCACTAATTATACTCTCTAATTTTTTTTGGGAAAACGGCCAAAAAATTCCCCAACTTACCGAAAATCATCGTTTAAATACCCAACTACCCCGTAAGCTATTTAAATCCCGAACTTATGTTGACTTTTATAATTAAAACCCAAACTTATATTGACCAAGCCGAATTAGGCTCGTCGTTAAATTGAGTAACGGATGTAATTAATTCCGTTAAACACCGTTATTAAAATGCTGTTAAACTAAACGACCTCGTTTTGAAATTTAAAAAAAAAAACTTTTTTAGTTCTTGGTCTCTTCTTAGGTCTCCTCGGAGGTCTTTTCCCAATCATGTTGGAGAAATCTTCTTCGATTTCTGTCTTCAACAAGGAAAGTGAGAATTTCAGTTCTCATCTTCATCCATTTCTTCTTCATCAATACCTCTTTTGACGCCAATTTCAATTCCGATGACCTTCGAATCGTCACCGGGTTCACTACACGCAGCTCTTCTCGTCCTCAGATTCCACGGCCGAGCCGCCGCCGCCGCGACTCCGGAGACGGATCTGTGGGCAGCGTGGTCTGGAGAGGAAGAAGAAGAAGGAAGATGAGGGGATCGGTGATGTGAATGTGACGACGGTATATTGACGCATCTGAGGTTGTGGAGCCGTTTCGATCTTTCAGGAGGACGTTCCATTGATTACACTTTGCCCTCCTGTTCTTCTTCTTCTTCTTTCTTTCTAAGTTTTTTCGTATTTATTCTCTCAATTTTTTTTGGTTTTCTTTTATATTGTTGAATTATTGTAACGTTGTGAGATAGATCCCTCTGGTAAGCTTTCTGTCAGTAATAAAAGTATAAAACTAAACAATATCTTAATTTTTTTGAGGAAAATGGCCAAAAAGTATACCCAACTATCACAAGCACAAGGATCGAAAATAGATAAGGAGAAGGATCGAAATTGATTTGGGTTTTTTTTAGGGTTTGATGATTTGGGTCGGGGAGGAAGAAGAAGGGGAAGAAGAAGAACAAAAGGGTTTTAAGTTTTAATTTCAAAACGACGTCGTTTAGTTTAACAGCACTTTAATAACGGTGTTTAACGGAATTAATTACATTCGTTACTCAACTTAACGACGAGCCTAATTCGGCTTGGTCAATATAAGTTTGGTTTTAATTATAAAAGTCAACATAAGTTCGGGATTTAAATAGCTTACGGGATAGTTGGGTATTTAAACGATGATTTTCGGTAAGTTGGAGAATTTTTTGGCCGTTTTCCCAATTTTTTTGTATCATGTTCTTTTTTTATAAGAAAAACTGACGGTAAAATCTCCCAACGTGCACGTAAAATGTTATTCCTCGTATTAGTGTTTTTCCCATATTATATTATTGATTATCGTTAATTGTATTATTAGATTGACGACGTGTTCTTACTATGAAAGTCCGAGTAAAGGTATGGTTTTAGATCTGCATGACAACTTGGTATTGAATTTAACATTTTACTATCTTGGCTTGTGACGTTGTGAGTAACTTACGCGTAAACAATATAGAGACATCACACGCCACTGTATTTACAATAATTATGTTTGATAATATTTATAACCATTTGGTGATATATATATTTATAACTCATAATAGAACATATAAATGTTCTAACTAGCAGGAGTGATATTGCCTTTTTCTTACATCAGTAGACACAAACTAGCTATGATGAAATAAATATCACAAAAAATACTAAAATCTAAATGGACATAATACAAATCATCAAGCGAGATGTGATAATAAATCTCTATGGAATGGTAATAGCTTTGATTGGTAATTATCGCTGGTAAAATAATTGTACGCGATTTTGTTAATTATAATCACAAAAGTGATAAACTTAAGTGGTGCTAAAGACGGATTGATCATTATTTTTGGACTACTATATTATTATACTTTCGTCTTGCTTTAAAACCCCTTACCGTGTTGTATCCAATATGTTATGTTCCATGTAGCAAAGCTCTATAAAAAATATAACAACTTCAAAGAGAGGAAGTTAGCTAGATGCCCATAACGAACATGGAATAGTAAAAAACTTGATAAGAAAAAAGTGAAAGAAGAGTGGTGAGAACTGAAAAGGGAGAATCCAAAATAGCGAAGAGTGAAGTCAGAAGAGTGTGAGAGGAAGTGGTGATGATGATGCTATATTGATAAGAGAGTGACTTCAAATTACAGCTGTTCTCACTCTGTCTCTCTGCTACCCAAACACAAACCGCGTTTTCTCTCGTCACACTCACTCGTAATCATCTTTTAACCAATTCAAATAATCTGTTTTTAATTCATACTCTAAAATCTAAATGTATACCGCTACTAATATATTTTTTTCTCCTCCACAAATTTTTGTTATAGAGAAAAACACATATCCTAATCTGTGTTTGAATTGTTCTTCATTAGGAGAAAAAAAAAAGAATATATTAAGCTCGATTTAATTCGTTTTTTTGCAAGGATTTTCAAACTGGTTTACCATCATAAAGTACCCATCCACGCCAACATAATCTATGCGAACATATATATGTAACTCAAATGTATGGTAAAGATTTGATAGAAGCAATTTGTAAAAGGGAAAGAAATAATAAAGCATATATATAGCTTTAAGACACGCAAAGATGCACATGATCGTATGTAGGAAAAGATGTGAGATGACATGTTCTATGTGGACAGCCTTGACTTTCTCACGAAGCTTACGACTAATCATGGGATGGTACTTTCTTGTCTTCGTCTTGAGATTTTTCACTTTGGTCTTACGCAAAACTCAGCAAATTAAGTGTCAGAAAGAGAGAGAATGAGAGAATATGGGCGTATTTTGTCAGCTTTCCAGCAAAATATATGCGTTTGCATGAAGAGAAAGAAGCATCTAGATCGTGGCTTCTTTCCATTTCACTTTTGAGTTTTAGCACTTACTATTTTCCTTGTCTGACAACAACTATCTGAGTGAAATTTCAGAATTAAACAAAAAACAAGAAGCTTGTCAATATACAATTCCTGAAAATGTGAAACAATACTATTTGAGTTATGGGTCTTTCAGAAAACAGATGGCATCTTGGTGACCCGATATAGTACTACTGTATGAATTTACTGGCACCGTACTGTTTCCGTACCTATTATCAACAAGGACTTGACGAGATCACTACGATACAATCTCAACCTCAATAAGTTTTACAGTAATTATATTTGTGTATATATTTATAACATATTTGGAGGATTTCGATGTTACAACAGCATGGTAAGGAAATTTCGAGGAAGACGAAGCGATCTACGTTGAATGTTTCTTTTTTTCTTAACATTAAATATATATGTACGTTGAAGGTTCAGCCATGTATAATGTATCCAGTGAACTTGTTCCAACCACCAAATCCTTTGTTTTGTATATCCAGATCTATGATTTAGTCGGTTTTGAAAATGTTAAAATTTAGGTGGGGACATAAATTAGGATAGACTTCACGTATTAATTGTCGTTTCGTAAAAAAAAAAAAAATTCAGCTCACACATGTTCTCCTAGCCAAAAATGAAGATATCTTCTCCTTTCCGTATTTACCGTATTTTATGATGCTAAAAAGGCTTTATATTATTGTGATTGTTCAAAGATCGTTGACAAATAATAGTAGTTTGGAAGGTATTGCAAGCCCATTTACGAGTTTTATGGGCCGAAAAAATAGTCGCGGGTCCAATTGAAAATCCTCGATGGCTGTCACTCGGTAGGCAGGCCAGATTATTGTCAAATCAAATGTGACGTTTGCGCTTAACTTCTTTGTTTCATGTTTTGCATTTTGAGTTTATCAAAGCTAATTAGCTAATTTTTTTTGAGTTTTCATCTAAATAAATATTTTAACTCCATCTTTGTTTCATGTTTTGCATTTTGAAAAATCAAATAATCTTATTAAAAATTATCTTAATTGTTATATCTTTAAAAAATAAACAATATGAGAAATGGCTATTTTATTAGTGGTAAGTGTAAATTATGCTCTGTATCTATGAATTATAAAACTCAACAATGATTTAATGATACTAGTAACATACAGTAAACCCACGAATTGTGTTGAATTAACTTGGCCTCTATTACTAAACTCACCATCACGATAATTTTCTCATTTCGTACCTGTATTTTTTTTACTCCACAAATCCCATTCACTTTGAGAGGAAAACAACAAAAAAGTTAGATTGCAAAAATTTGTGTTATGGATCCCACTATCTCATACAGAAGGTTAGATCATACGATGACGAGCCACCTCAATCAAAAGAATACGCCACGTGGACCGTTATTCAGAACCTGATTGGCTGATCTTACGTTGAAGCAAGTCACCTATAACCCGAAACATTTTCCCACTCGCGTCGCTGAAGACACGCGCACGCGTGGACTTCTCCTTGTCTTTGTTTTGGTTTTGGTTTGGTTTTGGAGGACCTTTGACCTTCGCTTGCGCTTTGTTGGACTTTCCAAGGGTGAAAGAGAAGAAGACCGTCGTAGCTCTCCGATGGCGATTAGAGGAGGACCCGTTTCTTTCTCTCCGATTTTGGCGGTGTTGTTGATTTTGCTGACGGTTAATTACGGCGAAGCTATATGGTTGACGATTCCGGCGACGGGAGGGACGAAGTGCGTCTCCGAGGAGATACAGAGCAACGTTGTCGTCTTGGCTGATTACTACGTCGTCGATGAGCATAATCCTGAAAACACACCGGCTGTTTCTTCTAAGGTACGGCTCCGATTTTGCTCTGAGCAGATTAGTCCGGTCCAATTTTGCTGCTCTTCGTTTCGATTTTGGGTCTCTGATTTCTGTCGGTGACTTGGTACGGATCAGAACTTTTTTAATCGTCTTCCTCATTGTTTTGTGTTGTTGAGAGAGTACAATCAATCTGTTGAAGATATCAATTTATGGTTTTTTTTAGTGTTTTGTGCTCTAAAGTCCGGAGCTTTGCTATAAGGTGATGACTGCTTACGAAAGTCCGGAGCTTTGCAACTTTTTTCTAGTTGTTAAAAGTTCTAAAGATGCGAACTTGGTTTGCATGTTGTTGGCTTATGTGTGAAGCTATCATTGATAAGACTTTATGGTGGTCTTGAGATTTTTTTGTCTCTCATTACATTTGTTATAGGTAACATCGCCTTATGGGAACAATCTTCATCACCAAGAAAACGTAACGCATGGTCAGTTTGCGTTCACAACTCAAGAAACCGGGAACTACTTGGCTTGTTTCTGGATTGATTCCAGTCATCCGCAACCCAATCCGCTAACACTTGGGATTGATTGGAAGATTGGTATCGCAGCCAAAGATTGGGACTCTGTTGCTAAAAAAGAAAAGATCGAGGCAAGTTACATCTTTGTTGTCTATTTGATCATCTTTCTGTTGTCTTCTTTTCTGACGTGATAGCTTCCATTGTTATGAATGTGTGTATTTGCAGGGTGTTGAGCTTCAGTTGACGAGACTTGACGGGTTAGTGCAGGCGATTCGTGAGAACATCGATTATATAAAAAATAGGTGCGAGTCTCTTTCGCCTCCTACAATCGTTTTCTCTCGCGCGTTAAGCGTTATTCATCTCTTCAAGTACGACAGTCAAATTTGGAACAAAAACGTAGTGATATAAAGCAACTTTTGGATGCAGGGAAGCCGAAATGCGAGAGGTGAGCGAAGCAACCAACTCAAGAGTGGCTTGGTTCAGTATAATGTCACTCGGGGTTTGCCTTTCCGTTGCGGGTGCACAGATATGGTACCTGAAGCGATATTTCCACAAGAAGAAACTCATCTAAAGACCTCCTGGCCTGAAGGATACTTTACTATATTTAGTAACATCGCACATCCCCACCTTGAAAAGAGGGATGAGTTCAAAGATTGTAGAGTCAATTGGTTAAAATCGAATAACGCCTTTTCATTTTTATTTTCTGTGAAACATTACATGGATAGTTAGAGATCATTGAGTTTGTGCACAGATCACTTTGTGTTTTGATTGATCTCGGTTGGATTAGAAAAAAATGCAGTTATGTGACAATGGTACCAAAGTTCTCTCTTTTTTTTTTACTTTTAAGCATTTTAGGATCATCCAAGTATCCAAAATATGAATGTTTACAAATTTATGATTATCATCATGGTTCTGAATTGCTAATAAATCGATACTAAAAATTAGGTCAAGTATACTTGCAAAGAAGACAGTCACGTTATCGTGTAGACAAGCTTATTGTATGTCATGTCCCTTTCTTTCATGTGTGGGAACAGTTCGACATCAGATCGGATCAATATATATATATTTTTTATTTTATTGATAATGGAGAAACCAAAACCATTTGGTTAGGTCATGTAAGAAACTCACCAGTAGATTACAGACAACAGTTGAAAAAAGAAAAACTTAAAAAGAATTTTCAATTGCCTAGTTAAGGTAAAATATATATATTTAACAGTTGTTTTGCTGATATCATCATCTTGCTTCCCTATATATACAATGGTCTCTCTTTAATACCCCCAAAGAAATTATTAAGTTTATGCCACGAGAAATAATAGAGTCTGGAATGTATAATATTATAACTAAAAAAAAAAAGAGGTGTAATCCATTAGCCCAAGTTATGGAAGATGGAGTCCAAGCATGAATCCAACTCTTAAAGTCCTTTTCACTTTCGCCTAATCTCTTTCTTTCGTACGTCATCGTACGACACTTACCAATTACCATTAATCACTGTTTTGCATTTCAACTTATCTCTCTAATATCTATTTTAGTTGCTAGTGCTGCCTCATCTCTCATCTCTCATCTAATTAATCTGATAACTACAATCATTAAATCGAGCCTAATTTTCTTCAGGTTGGGTCAAATTTTATCAAGACTGTGAATGACACTTGAACTATAGCATCAATTATCAAGCTACATACCCTAGATAACATGACATGCGATGCAGATAGTGATAGAAAATACTTATTTTTTGCCAACTATTATTATTTCCCTTTTTCAGTTGTTAAAAAATATTAGTATGATAGCAAAAAGATCGAACAGTACTAATTATAAATTTTCTAAACGCTTTAACATATTAGCTTAACATTTTTTTTATTGAGTGAAGATTGTATTAAATAGTTGCCATATTTTAGCTTTGTATTGCCCAAGAAAATACAAGTCTAGAACCTGCCAGTTCTCATGGCGATTTTTAGTGCGAAACTAAGCTTGATCCATTTACCACAGCATTACATTAGAATTTTTAAATGTGATATTTACAACCGTAGAAATGTAACGAAGCACACAGTACTTAGTTACTTGCTCGTCATGATTATGTGATAAGATTCCACTCCCAATGAGAAAAACAAAATAAAACAAGACAAAAACCCCATTGGCTGGTAATGGGTTTCATACCACGTCATTGCTGTTTATGACGCAATCTCACAAAGTGTATGTATTAATATCTATAAATTTGCAGAAAATAATGAACCACACTACTGGGAAAGCAATTTATTCTCGATACCTATCGTTGCCTATGGGCATATGAAGTCGAATCCTTACTCCATTTTATGTTTTTACTAGTTACTTTCGTATATTGAGGAGTCTCTGTTATTTGAATGGTTTCTTGTTTCGTAGAGACTTTTGATTTACAAAAACTTATGAACCACTAACTTTCAATATTGGAGGATGTATATATAGCTTAAAATTGAAATTCGGATATGTCGCTGATTCATTTTGTAAGCTAGGCACGAGTCTACGAGATGCTACTGCTGTAATTTCTTTTAATTTTATTTATGAACTGATAAATAAAATATAAGTTTTAGTTTAAAATAAGCTATGATGTTAGAGAAATTAACTGGTGTAAAATTTAGGATATGCATGGAGTAGCTAAAATGAAACCCATAAATGATTTCATGTATGGGACCACTTTCAAAAAAATTATATTTTCCCAAAAATTATCGCCAAAATTCTGTAAATATCATAACGAATATTTAACTGTTGATGACCTTATCATACATTTTGGTTTCATGTAAGCAAATCTGTCGCAAGTATTAGTAGAAATGTTTTAACCGTAAATTTCATGATAATTGAGTTTTCGTTTTATAGAAGGATAGCAAAAATTGATTATTTTTAATCTATATATTAATAGTCTAATAGAAGATTAGAAGATCTTTACGTGCTAATACTAAAACTTCTATGATGAGCCTTAATTTTGAAATGAACGATTAATGAGAATTGAAATGGTACACCATTATGTAAACTCCTAAAATGGTAACACATGCAAAATGAAAAATTAGAATTATTGAGAAATTAATATTGTCGATGCCTGTATATGTATTTAGGAGATGATAAGTCGCATCGAACGATAGATAAAGATATGTTCGAATAAAATTTCGTCGATTGACAGGGAACATAACAAAAACAAGCATCTGGTAACGTGGAAGATTGATGGCATGCTTAATTAGGCTGAACAAGAGAACATACAATGTAATCCCTTTTACGTTATGTTACTTTCTTCCGTTTCAATACTTGAGATATTTATATATTGTCATATATATATATATATATATATATGTGTGTGTGAACAGACCCGACTTATAGAGTAAGCAGGTGAAGCAAAAGCTTAGGACATCCATTTTATATAAAATATAAGTTATATTATATATGTATTACTTCTAAAGGTATAAATAAATTTTGGGTTTTTGTTTGACTTTTAAAAGTAGCAGCTGCAAGTGATGATACTTTGATAGTATCATGTTTGAACTTAGATGGTATTATTCAATACATGAATTAAAATCAACTCTATAGGTTTTATAATCCACTGTTATTCAATGATTGATTTTAATTTTTTATATTAAATTCTGTTGTTATTAGTTATTGTATTTTAAATATAAGTATCAAAAGATTTTAAAATCTAGTGTTATTGGTTTTTGTATTTACAATCTCATCATTAATAGAGTTTAAAATCTATTGCTATTCAATTAAATATTTGGATATAAGAATTGAATTCTTGTGTTATTCATGTTTGAAAGATTCATACAGTTCATTTGATTTGAAAAGTTTATATGGATTTAAATTTAATTTCATGTGTAAATTATAGTAATCAAAATCAAACCATCTAATTTATCCTCATATTTTGAAATCCTTCACTATTAATAAACATTTTTCTTCTTCCAAAAAAATGTCATGCTTAATTTTTCTATAAAAAAAACATCTTGTTG
The DNA here is from genome assembly GCA_010577795.1 of Isatis tinctoria. Classification (NCBI taxonomy): domain Eukaryota; kingdom Viridiplantae; phylum Streptophyta; class Magnoliopsida; order Brassicales; family Brassicaceae; genus Isatis; species Isatis tinctoria. Next base: position 9,255,381 of record CM021244.1, read on the forward strand.
AAATACAAATGGTTGAAATACATAATTCTCTCAAGAAAAATTTACTTCCAAATTGATCAAATCCAGATTTTATCCATCTAACATTTTTTTTTCTTTGAAATTTGAAAGAAAACAAAAATTTCATCTTGTTGAAATATATATTTCTCTTAAAGAAATTTACTTCCAAATTAGTCAAACCCAGATTTTATCCATATAACATCTCCTTTTCTTTTTTTCTTCTCTGAAATTTCAAAGGAAGCACAAATTCCAACTTTTTAAGTCATTGATTTCATTATTTTTATTACATGAATTGGCTGATTCATCATGTATATATTTGATTCTAACATTTTTAGGGTTTTTTTTTTTCATTTTCTCTTTTGTTTTGTTTGGATACCTACATAATTTTTTGTAGCTTTCTTTTTCTGTATTCATTTTCATTTATAGATTTGTTTTGAAAGAGTGTAATTCTATTCACAATCTGTTGTAGATATCAAATGATATTATATTGATTTTATAAATACTTTGATACAGATTTAAAAATTATATATCTGAAATTTTGAAATGAGAATTTTTTAAAATCTGATATATTCTAAATTTTTAGTGGAGTTGATTTCAAATTATACAACCAATAAACTTCTTTAAAGAATGATATGCATTTAGACATTGTTGGTGATGATTTGTTTATGAAATTAAAGATTCTCCGAAAATCAATTTCGAATGAAACTGTGTTGAAATGTTTTTTAAAAATGTACAATTTTTGAACTTGCTTAGGGCATTCCAAAATGTTGCACCGACACTGGGTAAGTAATAAGTAATTCTATTTCTCACAATTAAAATTAAGTTCAAAGTATGTTCTATTTGTTCAGAGAAAATATTGTAAGCTAAACTTCCAAAATTGTTGCAGAGAAACTCTCGGCCACAACACTGCGGTTCCAAACCCGGCATCTGGAGCACCGAAACTATTCTTTTGTAAGTTTACATGCTCTTTTTACTTATTTTTTTATAAAAAAATGGTATAAGCTAATCTTAGAAATGTTCTGTTTTTAGGTCATTTTCACAACGGTAACCACTACAACAATTTTAGCCGGCATGAACAAAGGGATCCACATAATCAGATTGCATCCTCATGTCAGACAACGAAGTTGCTGATGATGAAAAAATAGATGAGGTAAAGTTTTAGAGCCTATGAGTGTTTAGGTCTCTGAAAAGCCCTCTACTATATTTCTTCTTTACTAAGCTTATTTTTGTTTGCTGCAGATATTAGGAAAACGTCCAACTTACATTATATGGGACTACGAAAATGCCCACTACCTTATGATTTTCTCAAGGAATGAACAACAGCTTATCCACGCATCCTAAAGACTGAGAGAGAGGGGTTTCACAGGCCCGCTTAGATGACAGATTGTGGTAGCTTATAAGGACAGCTTGGTGAAAAATGTGGGCAGAGAGATTGAAATCATCCGTGTCTTTCCTACTACCAATAGTAAGTTATTTGTTTTATATCCTAGTAAAAGTTCTATTAGGATCAGTGGCGGATCCATGTGCACCAAGGAGGTGGCAGCTGCCACCATAAAAAAAAAAAATTAGATGTTATTTTATATTAAATATAATTATTGCCACCATTAAAAAAAAAAAAATTTGCCCCCATATAAATTAGATAAAGCTTTTTCAAGCCCAAAACACTTTACCAAAAAAATTCAATTTATAAAAAAGCCCACATTTAAAATAACTGCAAATATAAAATAAACTAATTAATAAACATAACAAATTAAAACCCTAACAAACTCTAATTGCTTCTTCTCTTTCTCCCCGTGTCTGCAAGAAGAACCAAAACAAAAAGTCAAAAGCTGGTACTTTTTTTACTTGTTCTTTAGTTTCTTTATTTATTAGTTATTACAATTGTAGAAATATAATAATAAATTAATCTATTTCAATTATGCAAACGCCTCATGATTTGGTTGATCATTAGTTTAGTTTAGTTTGTTGTTACATACTTCTAACTTTTATAGAATTTCGTTACTCAACTCTAATTGATGAATAGAAAAATATAGTGATTGACATTGTTTTATTCTAATTATTAATTTATATCATATTTTATTGCTTTACAGATAAATCAATGGAGCGATACTTTAAAAGAAAATCTCCTTCAATATCCAACAGCAATGTCGATGATTTACCATCTGATCCTGGTGAGAGGAAAGATATAATGGATTATCATCCAAATCAAAGAGACGAGGTTAGACGCAAATATCTAACTAGAGGTCCATGTCAGCCTTATGGTCATAAATTTAAACAAATACAGATAGGAAATGCAATGAGACGATTCAATCCAGCTTGGTTTGATCAGTATGGTAGTTGGCTAGAGTATAGCATATCGAAGGAAAGAGCATTTTGTTTATATTGCTATTTGTTTAAAGATGAGGTTCGCATACAAGGTGGAAGTGATGCGTTTGTGAAAGAAGGATTTAATAGTTGGAATAAGCCTGAGAGATTAGGTACTCACGTGGGTAAACCACCCAACAGTTTTCATATTAACGCTGCTCAGAAATGCGAGGACTTGATGAATCAAAGTCAATCCATCAAGCATGCTTTGTATAAGCAGGATGATATAGTGAAAAATGAGTATCGCATTCGTTTAATGGCTTCGATTGATGCATCCAGATATTTGTTGCGACAGGGATTAGCTTTTCGTGGTCATGATGAGAAAGAAGATTCTGCGAATAAAGGGAATTTCTTGGAACTCGTCAAATACACAGGAGAACAGAATGAAGCTGCAAGTAAGGTTATTTTGAATAATGCTCCAAAAAACAACCAGATGGTTTCTCCGGTGATTCAGAAAGATATAGTACATTCCTTTGCCGAAGAAGTAGTGAAGTCTATTATAGAAGAAATTGATCATGGTGTATTTGGCTTGCTGGTTGATGAGTCTGCTGATGTTTCTCATAAAGAACAAATGGCTGTTGTTTTTCGATTTGTTGATAAGAGTGGAACAGTTAAAGAGAGATTTATTGGAGTGGTTCATGTCAAAGAAACGTCTTCACTAACTCTGAAGCATGCTATAGATGATTTGTTTGCTAAATACGAGATAAGCTTAAAAAAAGTGAGAGGACAAGGTTATGACGGAGCAAGCAATATGAAGGGTGAATTCAATGGGCTAAGATCATTGGTTGCTAGAGAAAACAGTTCAGCATATTATGTCCATTGTTTTGCTCATCAGCTTCAGCTAGTTGTGGTGGCAGTGGCAAAGAAACACTTTGAAATTGCTGATTTTTTTGATATGATTTCTACATTGCTCAATGTAGTTGGAGCTTCTTGCAAACGGCAAGATATGGTTCGAGAAATTCAGCGTAAAGATTTGGAGGAAGGAATCAATAGTGGTGAGGTTACAACCGGGACAGGACAAAATCAGGAACGTTCTTTTCCAAGGCCTGCAAATACTCGTTGGGGTTCTCATCATAAAACGTTGCTGCGATTGGTAGAATTGTTTTCTACTATCATTAAAGTTCTTGAGTATATCCAAGATGAAGGTATTGAAGACTCAAAAAAACGTCAAGCATACGGTCTTCTTAAGTACTTCCACACATTTGATTGTGTATTCTATTTGCATCTGATGTTACTTATCTTGGGGCTCACTGAGAATTTGTCAATGGCTTTGCAAAGGAAAGATCAAGATATATTGAATGCCATGTCACTGGTGGAATCCACTAAACGAGAACTACAAAAGCTCAGGGATGATGGATGGGATTCACTTATGGCTAAGGTTTCTTCCTTTTGTAAGAAACATGATGCTGAAATGCCTATCATGGAAGAAGATTTTGTTGATCCCAGAAAGCCAAGGAAGAGAACCAACATAACCAATGTGCATCATTATAAGGTCAATTGTTTTTATGCTGTTCTGGATTTGCAGATTCAAGAGTTTAATGATCGTTTTACAGAGGTAAACACTGATCTACTTATTTGTATGGCTTCTTTAAGCCCTATTGATTCTTTCCATGAGTTTAACAAGGAGAAGTTGGTGAGATTGGCTAAGTTCTATCCGGATGATTTTGGTTATGGTGAGCTTTTATCTCTTGAGCAGCATCTTGATATCTACATCGACAACATACGCAGAGATGAACGGTTTAAGAATCTACAGAATCTTGGAGATCTTTCATGTCTCATGGTGAAAACTCAAAAGCATATTGCGCATCCTCTGGTATACAGGCTACTAAAACTAGTTTTAACTTTGCCGGTTGCCACAGCAAGTGTTGAAAGGTGTTTTTCTGCAATGAAACTAGTGAAGACAACTGCGCGCAACCGAATTGGAGATCGCTTTTTAAGTGATTGTATGGTTTGCTTTATTGAGAAGGAGTTATTTGAATCTGTTACAAACGAAAAAGTGATAAAAAGGTTTCAGATGATAAGTGAGCGTAGGATAGTTTTGTAAGAGTTTTTTTTTTGTATAACACTATTTGGTTAATTTTTTATTATACTTTATTTTTGCCCCCATCAATTATATTTTCTGCATCCGCCACTGATTAGGATTATCATTGGTGGTAAAACTATAGACGTAAATGATTTGTTTATAAAATTAAAGATTTTTCGAGAATCAATACGAATGAAACTATATTAAAATGTTTTTTTAAAATGCACAATTTTTAAGCTTGCTTAGGATATTCTTAAACGTTCCATCGACACTGTGTGTGAATTAGTCATCGAGTACTCACGTACACTCACACATATTTCGGCTAATGAGTGAAGCAGAATAATAGTTGATAGAGACTTAATTAACGCGATGAATCCTGTCTCATATTGTCCTAAATTTTCAGTAGATTGACTGTTATAAGTCGAAAATGGGAGGATTTTTTGCTAATATATGTGTTGCATGCTTATAAGTTTGTTTACAATATCAAGGAACACATCGACAACAATCTTATAACGATACACGAATCTTAATAAAATAAGAAATGGAAATACAAAAGCAGGCAGCCTTAGTGATGACGAAAGGAAGAGCACTAGTAGCCGCGTCGCATTAGAAGGACCTAACCACGCTTGTCGTTTCATGGGACGAGTCACAACAAAATGCATTACAAAAAGTACATTTATTTCACTTTTGCTTCATTAATTTAGGATTTTTACGATAATTCTTTTTAGTACAATTGATTACCGGACAAAACGTGGTTCAATTTACTCCGACTAATTAATAAGCAATATGCAAATATCATCTGTTTCTAAATAGATTGTTGATAGAATACTTTGGAATGTTTTCTATATTACTTGATTTTACGTGAATTTAATCTCTTGTAATAAATACAATAGATAGTTTGATTTTGAATGGTATACGATAGAACTTTGATAAAAAAAAAAAGTATGAGAAATTTATATGGGACCAATGATAATTGTTTTAGTTTATAGCTAGAATTTGAACTCAAATTTTTTAACAAATCGCATCTATTATATTATTTCATATTTTAAGTATTTTTTTATGTTAGGTTCTAACATGCTTCTTTGATGTAATGACAATTTTGGTTCATCTAGAACCAAATCTCTATTTATAAATTTAACTAAAATCTTACGTACTTAGCATTATGTTTAGACTTATAGGTTTCTAGTTCAAAATTAATTTGTATATTATTTTATGTTCTCTTTTATAAAATTTTCACGATGCAAACATGCTAACAATTAATAATGGTTGTTAGTAAAACTGAAAATTGATCGACTATAACGACTTATTCCTATATGACAAAATAAATGAAAAATCATCTTTCCAATTAATCAACAATGGGACAGTTTTTTTCTAATTAATGGGATATTTAAAAATAAATAACATAATATTATGAAATTTTTAGATTAACATCATATACTAATTAATATTTACAACAAACAATAGAGAAAAGTAACCAGTTGAATTAGTTCGTAAATTCATCCGAGTCTGGCAAAAGAAACCAAAGTTCATCAAAGCAACGTGGCGCCATCATATTTGTCCGCCAATGAAACAAACAAAAAAGAATCGTCTACTGGTGAGTGTTTGTGATCTAAATGGTTACGTTTATATTCACATGCTTGCTTACATGTACTTCTTCTCTAGATATGGTACGAACAGACAAATTAATTATGTGTTAGTTAGCTGATAAAGACAATTAGTCTCTGGATGAAATGGTGTCCACTCTTCAAACCACCACGATGTTCCCTATATATCTATTATCGGTGACAATATCAAATAAGATTTAAGCCACTAAACCTTACCATCATTCGCTTCTGCATTATATTTAAATAAAATATTATATCAGCCATCTCATAGGTTAAAATCCAATACTTCTTTTCACCATCCACACAACGGATAATTCACGCAACGGATCATTCACACACGGCCGCACAAATATGGACTCGGAAGTCCGGCAAATATTAATAAATTGTTTGAAATTGAGAGGGCAATGTGTTCCGTCAATTCTAGTGATTAACATATATATGAAATAGATGATACATATATACGCATATTATTATAACAAGAGATGAATCGTGAATATTCAGGTAGATACTAAACTCTCTTTTTGTAGATTCGACAACTGTGATGAGTGGACAAAATGAATGACGTCTGCAAGTGGATTGTAAATATACAAATATATAATGTAAGTGCATGCTTTTTCATTCTGCGAAACTATTTGCTTATAACTTACGGATATATAGGGTTTGGTTTGGACGTAAAAGTCTAAATATAATTTGGTACACATTACTACATTACATTCTTTTTATAGGTACGATACTTCATGCTTCGTTACCAATATATTAATACTACATTGACGAAAACATTCTTCGTTAGTGATCTTAGATGATAATCCAACTTTTGTCCAAAAAAAAAAAGAGAGAATAATTTAGCCATCGTAATTATCAAAATATTTATTCCAACATCATTGCCACATTATTCTTCATACGCAAGTCTTCACAACCAAGTCCAATAAATAAATTAAAATAGATATATAACCAAAGAAACCTACGACCTAATCCGGTTTTGATTATATAGAACAAGACTATAGTTAGCCACACATAATGGATACTTACTTGATAACAATAAAATATATATAGCTAAAAGTGATGCCTAATTAGCCAATGGCTGTAAATATGCACTCGTATATTGCCTTTGGTGTCAGCCCAATTTGGCTATATAAGCAAGTACGCGTTTGTAGTGTAATCATTCACAGTCATAACTAAGTACACTACATCAAATACAAACAAGACAGAGAAACCTAGAGAGAGAAAAAGAGATCAAATGGAGAGTGAGAAAATGTGGGGAAGCTTAATGAATAGAGTGAAACCATACTTAGCAATGATATCTATGCAATTTGGTTATGCCGGTATGTACATAATTACCATGGTTTCTCTTAAGCATGGCATGAACCATTACATCCTGGCCGTTTATCGCCATGCAATCGCCACCGTCGTCATCGCTCCGTTTGCTCTTTTTCATGAAAGGTATGCATGGTTCTTATATCATATCTATTTTGTTTCGGTTTATTTGTGAACCGACAGAAAATTATAGACTAAAGCTCTGTGTATAACCTTCAACTACCAAACGAAATAAAAAAGTTTTGTTGTTTTTATGTATAATTGTGTGTCTTAGATTGCTTTTAAACGTTAAAACTCAAGATAAATGAAGTACAATATTGACCTATAGGTTATACATACAAGTTTAAGTTGATACATAATTTAAATAACGCAAGTATGTAAATATGTGTTATTGTTGTGATTATGCAGGAAAACAAGGCCGAAGATGACGTTCCGAATATTCCTCCAAATTGCGCTGCTCGGATTTATTGAGTAATTACTCCTCTATTAGTCTCATATTTCATTCACAAAACAAAATATAAGTACACACTCATGAGTAGCTTTTTTGTTTCGTTTTGAAGTTCTTGTTAAAATATTAGCAGTGATAAAAACAACAAAAGTTAATTAAATGAGTGTTAATAAAATGACAGGCCGGTGCTGGATCAGAATCTCTATTACGTCGGGATGACTTACACGTCAGCAACTTTCGCTTCTGCTACCGCAAACGTCCTTCCCGCAATCACCTTCGTCTTGGCCATCATTTTCAGGTTTACATTATTTTTCTTTATTCTTGTAAATAAATTCATCAAACATTTCATGCTTAGATTCATATTGATTCCATCGGAACTTTCTTATCAAACTATTTACTTTGATTCTTATTTTGAGAATTTAACTTTTTGACTTTTAATTCCCATACGGTGGGAACAAGATTATTAATGGAATCATAGGAAAACACAGTTTGTATGTTCGTGGAACATGATACCATGCACTTGGATAATTAATTAATAAACACCAAAAGAAATATAATTAATGGGTGAGATCATCACTTCTACTTACGTAAGATGTCGTTATAAGTGTATAGGGGTATCACAGTTTTTTCATGCACATGTAATTTTAATATTATAATTAAACATAAGCTCGATTGATCGTTAAATGGATTTGTTTGTATAATTTCAGATTAGAGAGCGTTAACTTTAAGAAGGTACGAAGCATAGCCAAAGTTGTCGGAACAGTAATTACAGTCTCCGGAGCACTTCTGATGACTCTCTACAAAGGTCCAATCGTTGACTTTATAAAATTCGGAGGTGGCGGAGGCGGCGATGACGGTGCTGAAGGGTCACACGGTGGTGCAGCATCGGCGGCTTTGGACAAACACTGGATTCCGGGAACACTAATGTTGTTGGGAAGAACCTTTGGTTGGGCCGGTTTCTTCATTCTACAAGTGAGTACCAATTGAGACACAATTTCCGGTTTAGTCATCAACCGTGAAAAAAAACATCCTAACGTTTTTGTCTTACTACGCTAAAAACGCAGTCGTTTACACTGAAGAAGTACCCAGCTGAGCTGTCATTAACGGCGTTAATATGTTTAATGGGGACGTTAGAAGGAACCGCCGTCTCGTTGGTAACGGTACGTGACCTGAGCGCTTGGAAAATCGGCTTCGACTCCAATCTATTCGCTGCCGCTTACTCCGTAAGTACAAACAAACCAATTTAATTTCTTACGGATGATGATAACTTAAAAGGAGTTTAACTAAGTAATTAACTAAACTAATTTGTGATTAGGGGGTGATTTGTTCGGGAGTGGCGTATTACGTGCAAGGAGTAGTGATGAGAGAAAGAGGACCAGTTTTCGTTGCGACATTTAATCCTCTTTGTGTCGTTATAACTGCAGCTCTTGGTGTTGTTGTCTTGTCTGAAAGTATTCATCTTGGAAGGTATTTTTCTCATTTATTCTTCTTTCTAAAATCAACATTATTCATAAATTTTCGGACCCAATTAATAAAATTGTTTTCTACTAATTTTAATTTTCAGTGTGATTGGAACGATATTTATAATCGTGGGCCTATACACTGTTGTCTGGGGTAAAGGCAAAGACAAGAAAATGACGGATGATGACGAAATTAGCAAAGGACTTCCGGTTAAGAGTCCGGTGAAACCGGTGGAAGCCGGTAAAGGCTTAGCCGGAGAACCGGAGATGATGAAATCAAAGGAAGGTCAGGAGACTAACAAGGCTAACTCAAGCTGAGATTTGAGGACACGTATGTGATAAAAGAGACATAATCAGAGTCTTTCTTTCTCTGGATATTGTTTATGCTTTTACCCTTTTCTGCATTCCACGGTTACAGAAAGATTTTAGCAGATCAGATGTAATTGGTGAGATGAATCAAATCATCTTATAGTTAAACTAAAAGTTTTTGTAAGATACGCAACTTCAAAATTATATCAGTGTTTCGGTTTTACTCATCAAGAATTTCCACAAAGAAAAAGGAGGTTTGAAACAAATTGTCGTTGAATCAAGATGATAAAACAAAGGACAATGAAGTAATCGAGATGAGAAATGTGATGAAGAAGTAGCTAACGGAGAAGGCAGCAGCAGCTGAGATGCTTCCAGCTGGACCATTAGCGGGGTTACCCGGGAAGGAGCCACCGCTTGAAGGAAGCACAGATGATCTTGGTGAAGCTGCTATGGATCCAGGACCATCAAACTCCGGTGAAGGCGCTGGTGCATACATCATATCCTTAGGAAGAGTATCCGGTGGAGCTAGAAGCGGCGCAAATTGTTGAGGTCCTGCATTTTTTACACATAGACCGAATTATTCTAGCAGCTTGTTCGTCTATGAAACAGATATATTGTTTAGAAAGAACTTACCGGGACATCGTGGTTGAAGAGACCTAGACAGCCTGCAAAACGGAAGAGAAGGAAATGGTAAGTAGCGTGTAGTCATGTGATAAGAGGAGAAAGACATTGTGAATGTAGTTTGCTTACATGGTCAAGATAGTGCCGTTGGCGAAACCGTTGTAATCACAGGTTGTAACGTTACAGCCAGCGCTACTCTGCTCCACCGTGATGTTACCGAGCATGAGGTTGCTGTTTCTACACTGCATACTCGAGCAAGAGACGGCTAAAGAAGCAGGCTCACAATACAAACTGCATCACACACACACACACCCCACAAGCGAAGATAAATACAATCAGAGACGAAATGAATTAACATAGCTTGAGAGGAGAAGGGAATCTTTGATATTATTTACCTGCGGCTCCCAAGGGCACAGCTGCATTGCACGCAGTGGCCTGCAGCTAAAGCGTAGCTGCCATTTGGAACGATCAATCCGAAATCCGAAGCATATTTGGGGAATTTCGAAGCACAAGCTGAGAGGTAAAGATAGAGAACCAAACATCAGTCATCTCTTATTATTTGCTACACAACAGAAAACTCAGCAAACAAAACACCTCAAAGAGACAATTTTTGGCAGCTCAAAATTCATGCCATGCCAAAACAATGCCTTAACGAGAACCAAAATGCACAAAGCCATCAAACAGCAGTTACAGAAACAATCAAAGTCCCAATTTAGTAACAGAACTGACCGCAACTAACAATAGAAACTACTTCCCATTATATTATTAACCTTCTAAAAATAAGAACTTTAAAATCCAATTTCAGTAAAAGATAAAGATAATAGACCTCACCAGACAAAGGGACGGCGAGGATATCGCCGGAGCTAACATCAGGAGCTCCCATGGCATTCACATTCATCAAATCCGTAATAGTGGTCGAGTACCTCCTCGCGATTCCGGCCAAGGTATCGATATCCCTCACCACGTACGACAGATAAACAGCCGGCAAAGAATTGTCGGTGCCGTTGAAGCAAGCGCAAGGCAGAGGGATGACAAGACTCGTCCCAACATCGAGAATCGACGGGTCGTTAACCGAGTTAGCCTCCTGGATCTGCTCGGCGGAGACAAGACCGCCGTAAACAGAGTCGGCAATCGATCCCAGCGTGTCGGAAGGTCGGGTTTTGTAGTGGGTGGAGACGGATTTCCTGATGCCGTCGACGCAGGAGCAAGAGATTGGGATTTTGAGGAAGAGCTTCGAGGGGAGGATGTGGTTCTCGACGTCTGGGTAAGAGATGTCGATGGCGTTAGCGAGGAGGACTGAGATTGGGTCCACTTGGAAGAGAGATGCGACTTCTGAGACTTTGAGGTCGGTGTAGAGCGTGTAGCCGAGCAAGGAGTTGCAAGTGTCGTTGCTTGAGCATGGCTCGATGGTCGATTTAGCCGTCGCCGTGAAGAGCAAGCTCGAAGCTAGAATCATAAACAAGAAGAAGAAGAAGAAGAAGAAGAAGAAGGGTCTTTCTAGGTTGCTCATTTTTTTTCGATTTTGCTACTTTTCTTCTACTTTTTTTCACTCTCTCTCTCTCCCTCTCTTACCGGAAAATGCTCACCGTACGATGGACAAAGTTCGGACAATTCGAAGATTAGAGGTAGAATCTCTCTTTATGACTGGTTTTCTTCTTCTTCTTCGTCTTCTCGAGGAGAGAGAGAAGAAAAGTTAAAAACTTTTTTTGAAATGGAGGAGAGAGAGAGAGAGAGGCGAGGGAGTAGCAGACAATTGTGTTGTACAGAGTGAACAGAGAACGGTAGCTTTGCGACCTCCGAGACAGACATTTGTTTTTGTTCTGACTGATTTGCCCTTTACTCCATAAACTCGTTTTGACCGGTTTATTACAACCGTTGGCTTGGAATTGAAATTTGTTGTAATAATCGAAAACCGGAAGAAGGGTACGGCGGTAAAATTTACTACATTAGCTAAGGCCCACTTAAAAAGGCCCATTTTACTTTTTAGAGTTGCTATAGCTGTACTTTGAGAGAGCTAAAGAGCCGCGTAAAAATATTCTTTCCCTTAAACACGGGTCTTAAGCGGGAAAGAAAAAAAAGGAAAATTCTTTCTTATACTAACGTTGTATTCAAGGATTCTTAAATTTGCTATCATATCATATTAGAAAAAATAGGGTGAAGGATTAATTTCTGCCGGCAAATGATTAATCATGTATTAAGCCTAATGTGAGATAGAACATGAATACATACAAAATGGGACTGCTTTAGGTTTAAGCACAGCATCCTTCCTGTGGTCACCTATATATGAGTTGGCTTAATGAGAGTAACGTAGGAGTAATTTAAGTTCTGCTTCCATGCAGTTTATTTTGGATTTTCTTCTATCGTCTTCATCAATCATAAAACGAAAATATACCCAATTCAATTGTACATGTATGACTCTATATATCTAACTATTTAGCATTTGCAAATAATAATGGAGAACCAATTCATTGCAATCATCTAGATAAGTTGTTGACATGAAACTCTTCAACTAATTAATCACTCAGAATGATTGTACCATGATTCACAGTATTAAAATATATATATATATATATATATATTTGTTCGGGAAGAAAAATAAACACGTACAATTAGATATTAACGGATTCAATTATACGAAAACATAAACGTATGACTTTATGCATAGGAAAAGAGACAATTTTGTACTTTCCATTTACTCGCACATCCTGCTAAATAATTTGCAGAATGGTACTAATGGATCAAAACTATCTCCTGAACCAGGAATGATGTAGCGCTGATTACCCAACGGATCACATATCGTTTTGCATGGACTCTCACATATGGTTGGAGTTGCTTTTTTTGATGCTTTCATGCATTGATTCACGATACAGTTTTTTACACATGCCCCATCTATCTTGTAGGAATGAGAGATTTTTGCTGAAAACATTATTGCACATAGAATTACAATAATCAAAACATTGCAAATGCTTTTTGAGATCGGAGTTGTCATATTGTAAGTATTGTGATTCTAAAACCTTTTTGTATATGTTTCTTTTTTATTGTCGTTTTGAGTTGAGATGATTTGGTGAGAATGCCGAGTTAATGTAGAGGGATTTATATACGTATAGTATTAGCAGATCCTTTAGAATTTACTAGCTATTATAGGATGTCAATTTGTTTTCAGTTTCTTTTTCTTGGCGTAAATATAAACAACTATTTGCTATGAATAAATCGTAACTAATTATTCACATTAAAAATCTCAATCTACGCGACACATATCTAAGTGGCAAATTGTTGTTTTTGATTTGTAACCAAGTCTTATTACGATTTTCTATTTTTGAACTTATAATAATACAACATCAACTAAATAACTTGTGATTTGAGTAATAAGTAGCTTTGTTAACATGTATATATATATATATACTAGGTGATTCTCCCGTGCTCATGCACGGGTATGAATATTTACTAAATAACTTAATTAAAATTATTGGTTAATGTTATCTTTTATTTATTTATAAGTTTTTATTTGTTTTGTCAACTATATGTATTCATGTAAATAGAAAATTGTTGTAATTAATTTTAAGATGTTATATATCTTATTAAACATATTTTGATATAAAAAATTTACATAGGTACCTTTATTCATTTTTAGAATTATTATATGGCATATTTTTTTTAATTGAAATACAATTAGTTTTTTTTGTTCTATTTAGGCTAAAGTTGGGTCTTTCACCTTTGATTTGTAAAGCTATTTTTGTGAAATATGTCTATTTATATATGTTGTTTTTAATATGATTTTAAAAACACTTTCCTTTATGTAATTTTCGTTTTTTTATATATACAAAAATTATTTCTCTTTATTAATGTGATTTTGAAAAAAAATATCATTAAACAAAAAATTAAATCAAAAAGTTTTAGTAATGGAAATTGTCTTAAAGTTATTTCTTATTTAATATGATTTTATAAAAGACTTTAATTCCTTTTTTGGAATTAACGTTTTTATATCTAATAGAAATATTTCTGTATTTCAATGTTATTTCCTTTTTAATATTATTTTTTAAAAAACTTTCCATTTTTATAATTTTCGTTTTTTATATATACACAAAAATTATTTTATGTTTTAAAATTATTCTCTTTTATTAATGTGATTTTTTTAAAAAAAATCATTAAACAAAAAAGTATATTAAAAGGTTTCAGCTGTTGTTCGAAAACGCGGGCGTGGAGCCGAGTATTCGTCCGGTTATCCGGTGGGCGGAGAGTCACCGTGGCGATAAGGTGTTACTCGGTGGCTCTAGGCGGTAGATCGTGTTTTAACAAAAATCGGTGAGTTTTAACAAAAATCGGCGAGTTTTAACAAAAATCCGAGTTATTATCTTTTAGATATGTTATATTAAGGTGAAAACGAGAAGAAAAAACGATGAAAGCATGGAAGAAAAATGAACGGCGGCTAAAATTAGGTCAGAAAACTCGCAGATCTAAGGTTGAAGACGAGGGTGTTTCCGTCATTTCGCCGTTCATTAAAACCAAAACAAAAAAAATTGATAAAAACGCACTACCTGACCTACGAACCGGAGATCTCGGAGAAGAAATTGATGACACAAACCACTATACCAAATGATATCAACATGTCATACGTACATTATCAATTTATATAACTAGTTTATTTATAAATCTTATATAGACATAAATCTTATATAAAAATAATTATACAACATTTTAAATTTGTTTTTCACACATGAATATGTTAATTTGTATAAAAAAAATTAGTCCCCGACTACTCCCCGATTAATCTCCGATTTTTTGTTAACTCGCTAGACCCGGGTCGGCCGCCCGACTAGCGCCTAGCGTATTTCCGAACACAGGGTTTCAGTAATGACAAACTAATATAATAATTGGAATTCATTAAAGGTATCTCTGTAATCGACTTCGTGAGAATTAACATGAGCGCGACACGTAGGAAACTGACTTATCAAATAATATTATAGAGATATGTATACGATAAAGGATTACACGTGCATGTTAAATAATGAGTTATATGATTTAAGGACCAGGTAAACATATAAGTGAAACCTACAAGGATGTATCAAATAATAGTATAACCTAATGTTGGAATCTATGACATATATATAGTAGAAACTAGAAACTCGTGAGGATATGATCGAAACGGCAAGAGTCTGCACTACAAGAAGATGATCACAGATTCACAGCAAGCCCTGCCGTGAAAAAGATGAAACAGAACAGACCCAGAACGTTAGCAACACAACAACTCCACTGTGAACAACGCAACGTGGAAGAATCTCGGAAAGACTTATCTAAAGAACCACATCGAGGCCAAGTTGAATAAGATAAATCACAATTTCTTATGTTTCTATCTTTTTTAACGCCCCTTTCTAATCGTCCCAATAGTAAAGTGTAACTTGAATTGAGAATGCTGTTTAAGAAAGATCAAACAAGACCACAAGAGCACTCTTGTCATCTTAACTATAAAAATGCCAAAAACAATCAACCTTATATATTTTTAAAGATTGTTCTAGAGTAATATTTTTATTTTTATTAGGAATTTTAAGATTATATGTAAAGCAAGCATTCGAAGATGTATTGTAATTTAATGTTATGTGATAAACGTAGATATTGTCCTAGAAGGCTAGAAACCTTCAAGGTTCATACCGCTATGGTACCTCTGCTGGACAGATCAACGGCAAACAACGATACGCCCGAGCATCGTTTTATCCAACAGACACCCCTTTGAAAGTAGCTGACTACTTCAAAACCGAGGGCGTGTTCAAGCCTGGAAGCATATCCGACCAGCCCACAAAGGGAGGGATATTCCCTATCACATCTGTAATGCAGGCTGATTACAGAGCCTTTGTGGAGGTCGTTTTCGAGAACTGGGAAGATATTGTCCAGAGCTGGCACCTTGACGGTAACTTCTTCTTTGTTGTTGGGTAAGTTAAGTAGTACTTTCAAAGTGTTGCTTTTGGTTTCTCTAAGCTCTTTCATTCTTGAACCTCAAATGCTGGAAACGAGAAGTTCCTTGCATCTTCAAGACTTTGATTATACTAACAATGTGGACTCGGTCTAATTATCGGAATGGAACTTGGGAAGTGGAGTCCTGCCAGTAGAAAAGTCTACAACCTAAACGACGCAATCTCACGCTGCACTGTTCAGGTGAGACTTCTTTAAATCCCTTTAGATGTTGATCTCAAACAGTTTTCCTTAGAAATTCAGCCCGTGTTTCTGTAAAATGTTGACCGTTGGAGGGATCTGTGCAGGTGTATCCTAAATCGTGGACTGCGGTATACATATCATTGGACAACGTAGGAATGTGGAACATGAGATCAGAGTTGTGGGAAAGACAGTACTTGGGACAACAGTTCTACATGCGTGTCTACACAACCTCCACTTCTCTCAGAGATGAATACTTGATCCCAAAGAACGCTCTTCTTTGCGGCAGGGCCAACGGCCGCCACACAGCCATGGTGTTGTGAGTGTTATACGTATTTGTCCTCTGCTAAAATGCAAAACATAAATGAGGAAAAAGAAAAAAACTGTATCTCCAAATTTCTCTATATTAATTTTACAATGTAATCGTACAATATAATCACACGTCACTATCGAGGCAGTGATGTGAACAACTGATGTTACATCAAGAGCAAAACAGCCTGGAGAACAAGTAACCGTGGCAACCTTGCACAACATCAAGCAAAGGAGATGTCTGACACGCTTCACTAGCTTCACGATCCATCCATTTCTCTAAAACCGTTTCAGCGACAATGGTAACTCGATGCTGCATCACTGAAGCACCCATCGGTCCCACCAAGTTCAGTCTCGTAGCAGCCGAGACAACATCTCTCAGCGTGATAAACAGGTAAGCCCTCTGAGAAGTCTCGGGGTCCATGCCGAGTAGGCCACACAAGAGCCCGAATATCGGTGCATGGTGGAAATGTAAGTTCTTGATGCCCAGAGAGGCGTCTCTGATCGTTTTGAGACTTGGGATCTCAGTGAAAACCGAAGCAGCTATGCGAAACAACGCTGACCCTTGGGACATCGATGCCTTTGAAGAGACTTGGTTGGTTAAGGTAGCGTCAAGCAAGCGGTCGAGTTTGTGCCAGGTTTCTATGTCGGGAGATTTGAGAGCAGAGTAGACAAAAGGAAGGAACAAGCTAGCTGTGTTGTCCAAGACATGAATGATGTGGGTTTCAAGATCTTTGGGAGACGAAACTAACCGTGTCTGAACCGCGGCTTCGAGACCGAACGAATGAGCAAAGCCTCCGGTTGGTAAAATGGAATCGAGTAATTGCCACTGGCTCCACTGCGTACAAGAGGCTCTTGACGCAGCGATCTCGCTTCTTTCGTCTTCTCCAATCGGTTTCTCCATCAATGGACCACTTTCTTGAAACGAGAGAATGCTGGAAGAAGAGAAGCTAGAATCTTCTTTCTGTTCAACAATCCGAAACTAAAATCCATCGTTAGCTCGGACAAGAAACTGAGACAGAAACTATGTCAAATCTGATATAAACATCGGCCACGAGGCCCACGACCGAAACTCACAACGCAATCACGATCGGGAAAATCTAAAGATATGAGTAAAGTCCCTAACAGATACGATAGACAAGTCTATAGAAAAGATGGCAGCTTGCTTACTGAGAGTCGTCGAAGAGAGGGAGAGGGAGAGAGAGAGAGTGACTTCAGAGGCTCGACGGATACATTGAGAAAGCTCCGATGGAAAGGCTAGGAGACATCATTAGTTTTTAATTCAGTTTTTAATATACCAGTTTGTATCTAAACCGAACCAAACCGGATTTTTAAATTACAAAGCTATTGTGGCTTCCATTTTAATTTGATTCACGGTTGAACTATATCAAGTGGGAACCGAAAGCGATTGTTTTGTGTCCATTGTTAATTCTTTTGGGGTCAACACTTGTTTTGTGTTACCATAATTTTTAGAGTGATTATAAACTTACTAGTAGAACTGCTAACTCCGTGTATGCGCGGGTAGTATTCCGTTGGTTATATATTTATTTCATTAGTATTTATATATAGTTCTAATAAAATTATGCAATCCAAAATATTTTAATATTTATTTTTCTGTTTATGTATATTTTAAGAATACATTATTTATCCCAGACAAACCGGCAAATTAATCATTAATATTCTTTTTACCTTCTTTTGCATTTTCGCACCCATTGGTTAGAGTCATTTTTTCGTGTTGATATCTTACTATCTTATTTGTAACCTATAGGTGATAGTTCCTTATCCAGTATTCGAACACCTCTCTAGATGATGGCTAACCATAATGACTTTTTTTTTCTTCTTCTTTACACGGGGTATATGTTTGTCTTATTTTTTTTTTTGGTTGAATATATAATCAAATTTATATAGTTAGGTAATAATTATTGTTATTTTATGTGTTTATTTGTATTAATATATTAATATTGATTTTTCTTTGATTTTATTTATCTAATGATATTTTTTTTCATTTTTTAACTTTTACACGTTTTTATGTCAATATAAGATTAATTGCTGAGGATTGCAAGATCTAGTTTTTCATTTCGTCATGGCTAGAACTATATCTCATAAAACTTTTTATTGCAAATTTTACTCATAAAAGATATATTTTACATTCAAATATTGAAACTGTTTATGTGACCATAGACGATCTCATGAATTGTCTATTTTTCTATAAAAAAACTCATGAATTGTCTCTTGATGGAATGTACTTTTACATTGAAAACATCTGGATATTATAATTTTTCAGATATGACATTTTAATCAGTCTAAAATGGATTAATTCTATCTTTTTTATTCGGATTAAAGATCATTATTAAATACTATACACTTATTGTATTTTACATATGAAAAAGTTGGTAAATTTAAAATTAAAGTAAACCATGATTTATAATCGAATACCTTTTTATTAGTGTTATCGGAATGTATTATTGCTCGAATTCATTATTCACTTCTCATCAACTTGTTTAACGAATGTATTTTTTGTTAGTGTTAACCCAGGTTTGGGAATTCGCTAGGCGTTAGTCGGGCTGTGGGTCTGGACCTAGCGAGTTACCGAAAAATCTGAGGTTACTCCGGGATTAATGGAGGAAGAATTTGAAGACAATTTTACTATAATATTGTTTATATATTTGTTTCGGTAAACATTGTCAACGAAACAACATGGTCTAGTGGTTATAGGTGTATGCTTAATACTCTCTTTATCCGAGTTCGAATCCACCAAACACCATTTTCTTATTTTATTTTTTTCATAGACTCAAAATTAAAACGCCACCTGGCATTATGTGGTGCAAAGTGAGGAAAGAGCATTGGCTCATTATATATAAGATTATCAAGAGTAAATAACAACGATAAATATATAAGACATTGTAACCCAGCTTGGAGGCGAGAAACCGATATGCACCAGTTCTGAAGGATGTCTCCTTGCGCTCTTTGCCAGTTGATCTGCTTGTTCGTTCTTCATCCGTGGAATAAGCTTTATCTCGAAATTGGGCAACCGTGCTTTCCAGTATGCAAATGCTTCATTGTGAACACTAAATGCCGGCCATTCTTCCGATGCTGACAATAATTTCACCAAGTCTGAGCAGTCTGTTGCGAAGGATAACTGAGGACATTGAAAGAAGACCATACATTCCATTGCCCAAATCAGAGCCTCAAATTCCGCGTGCAACGGCGAAAGACTACCTCGTATATTCTGTATCCCCATCAAAGGAGGCTGATTCCCTGGTTGTGTACAGTACCACCCTTGTCCCGAAAAGGCGTCATGTTCCTTCCATGCCCCATCCGTATAACAGTGCCATTTTCCAGTTTCGACCGAGTCCGTTTCCTGTATAACCGTCACTCTCCCCTCTTCATTTGTGTATCTCACCACGGTGGCCCCAGCCCGCGCCTCTTCCCACAGCCGTCCTTCCCTCTGAGCTAGTGTTAAGATATACTGAGCATTATTATCCTTGTTTTTAAAAACAAATTCATTCCGACTTTTTCACAGGTACCACATAATCCATGGATAATATGTAGTCGGCGTATTTGATGGAATCCGCGAGAACAGGAAATCCATATTAACAAATATCGACTGATTTGGGAATGTCACCATATTTGTCGGGACCATAGATAGAGCCCAAACCTGAACTACCGGGGGGCATTCAAAAAGCACATGATTTATAGATTCTTCCTCCGCTCCGCACCGCATACATCTTGTATCGCACCGTATTCCTCTTGCCTTTAGATTTCTTGTAACCGCCACACTCCCGGTTAGAACCTGCCACATAAAGTGTCTTAATTTAGGGGGACATTGTATCTTCCATACTTTAGCCAGAAGAGGTTTAATCGTTGGTCCATACGAAGTCTGAGGTGTCCCCCAATCCGGGTATAACCTTTCAATCTTATATCCCGATTTCACCGAATATCTCCCAATTTTAGTAAAATGCCAACCCAGAGTATCTGGTCGTGTAAACCTTGATAGCGGTATCTTATGGATGATGGCTGCATCTTCTGGTATTATAACCGCCTCCACCAGGGGCAAGTTCCATGATCGAGTCGAGGGATCAATTAGGTCCTTCACTTGTAGGTCAGGATAAATATTAAATTTGCAGGTTGCTGGTCTCGGGCGAGTGGCTGGAATCCAAGGGTCATGCCATACTGAGATAGAAGACCCTGACTCCACCCTTTTGATTAGTCCTTTGTTAACCAGAGATCGAGCAGAGACTATACTGCGTCATCCATAAGATGGCGAGTACGATCTAATAGGATCCAATGGATATGTGTTTCGATAATAACGTCCTTTAAAAACCTTCGCAAACAAAGAATCTGGTTTCTCTATAAGTCGCCATAGCTGTTTAGCTAATAATGCTGTGTTAAAATCCCTAATGATTCTGAAACCAAGTCCCCCCTCATTTTTGTCCGCACATAGCTTATCCCAGGACATCCAATGTATCCCCTAGTTATGATTGTTTGTGCTCCACCAAAACCGCGCAATGATGCTAGTTAATTTCTTTGTAACCGCTTTGGGTAATCTAAAGCAGGACATTACATGGGTGGGTAAAGCCGTCGCCACCGCTTTAATAAGAACTTCCTTCCCTCCCTTGGATAAAAGTCGTACCGTCCACCCATTTACCCGTGTATGTAGTCGCTCTTGAAGGAAGCTAAATACCTGTGTTTTCGCCCCACCCAAATTTTCAGGGATGCCCAAATACGAACCCATCCCTCCCAGATTGTTTATACTAAGGAGTTGTTGTACCTCCACTCTTACTGTAGGATCAACCGTGTGTCCGAATTGTATTGAAGACTTATCAAAATTTATTTGTTGTCCCGAGATATCCTCATACTCCTTGAGTATCCGTAGAAAAACTTGGCACTCTTCTTTTGTTGCCTTGCAAAAGAAAAGGCTATCATCCGCAAATAAAAGGTGGGAAATTGGTGGGCAGGCTTTAGCTACTTTAAGGCCTGTAATCAGCTCCTCTCGCTCAGCCTTCCGGATATTTGCAACGAGTACCTCCGTGCATAAAATGAAAAGATAAGGAGATAGAGGATCCCCCTGCCGCAACCCCCTATGTGGGACAATGTGTCCTCGTGGTTGTCCATTAATAAGTACCTTGTAAGTGACCGACGTGATGCATTTCATAATCCAAGATACCCAGCGTACAGAGAAACCCATCCTAAGAAGAAGTTTCTCCACGAAATTCCATTCTACCCTATCGTAGGCTTTACTCATATCCGTCTTAATGGCCAAAAATTTGTCCTTGCATGCCGGGTTAGTCCATAAACCATGAAACATTTCTTGGGCTATCAGGATATTATCCGATATTAAGCGCCCTGTCACAAATGCCGACTGTGTTTCCGATACCAATTCTGGGAGAAACCGCTTTAACCTTTGACACAGAATCTTTGAGATTATCGTGTATCCCACGTTACACAAACTTATCGGCCTAAGCTCTGTCATTCTCGTCGGTCTTGTAGTTTTAGGAATCAGACATATGTTTGTCTGATTTAACAGCGGATCCAGTTCCCCTGTCTGTAAGAAATCATTAACTAAATCAAGAATGTCCCTTTTTACCACCGGCCAAGCATGTTGAAAAAATGGAGCTGTCATGCCATCCGGACCTGGTGCTTTTTCCGGTGCCATCATGAACAGAGCTTGGCGGACTTCCTCCTCCATCGCCAATCTCGTTAATTCTGTGTTCAAACTCTCCGTAATTGAATTTGGTACCGCTTGGAGTAATGGATGTTCATTCACGGTTGGATCGTCCTGCGATATTGCCGATGATGCAAACAAATCTTCAAAATATTGTTGTACCACTCCCTCTATCCCTTCGTCCGTAGAGACCCATTCACCAACAGAATCATGTAACCCCACTATCCGATTCTGAATCCGTCGCTGCTTTGTAAGAGCATGATAAAATTTTGTATTCCTATCCCCCATTATGTTCCACAAATTCCTACTCTTTTGTTGCCAATATAATTCTTCATCCCGATAAACTTCTTTCAGTTTCCTAGAAATATCCATAACTTCGTCCGATGATCTGCTTTCATCATTTTGTACCTCCTCTAGTGCTTTTTGGAGCGCATTAATCCTTTCCTTCCCATATGGTATGTGTTGTTTCCGCCAAGTTGATATCTCATGTCTACACGTAATAACTCGATCCACAAAGTCCCTGTCGGAACCGTCAGTCTCCCAACCGGCCGCAATCACCTGAAGTAGCCCCTCCTGCCCAATCCATCTTTTATCAAACCAAAATGCCGATTTTCTGCGTATCATTTTATCCGCAATAGTTGCAACCAAGGGTTTATGGTCAGATCCCACCATTCCAAGATATTCCTGGAAGGAGCAAGGGTACATATCGTGCCAAGCTGCGTTCGCTAGTGCTCTATCCAGCCTACATCGAATTAATTGCTTGTTCCTTCTTCCTCTCCATGAAAGAGTGTTTCCCAAAGCTGGGAATTCCATTAGTCCACAGTTTTGGATCATATTATTAAAAGAAATAAAGGTAGATGCATGTCACAGGGGACCACCTTGTTTCTCATGATTTTCGGTAATCTCGTTTAGGTCACCTATCACAAACCAAGGACCAGTGCGAAGAAGACTAAACCTGGTTAATCGTTCCCACACATAATCTCTGAGGTTCACCACCGGATCTCCATACACAAAGGAAAGGGATATCCGTTTACCTTGATAATCCGCCTCGATATCGATAATCCTATTATCAGCGTACACAACATCCACATTAAAATAGTCCTTATAAAACAGTGCCAAACCCCCGCTTGCTCCTTTAGGTTCCACCGTATAAAGTTGGTCGTACCCAAAGTGTCCCCGAAACTGATGCACAAAATCGTATTGTTGTTTCGTTTCTGAAAGAAACAAAAATTCTGGCTTATGTTTGTGCCATATTTCCCGAAGGTAGCTGATAGTCCACTTACTACCCAGTCCTTGACAATTCCAACTTATGATCCGCATAAATTATACCTGCTAAAATTCCTTTTGGAGAAATCAGATTTAAAGAGATCCGAATTAGCCTCTCCAGTTCGTTGTTGATTGCAGTAACATTCATTCCAGTCATTCTCAACTATTCTTGTATCTTCGTCGCCACACTTTAGGGATATTATAGACCATATATTTAAACTACCAAGACCCAACTTCCATTTCCTGATTTCTCCAAACAAGCGTAAGAAGATCCCCCCCCACCGAAAAATATTCAAATGTTTAGAATACCCTATTTGCCATGGTCCATGACACCTCCAATAGCAATCCCATCTCGTAAGATATTTCTCTTCGTAACCATTGTCTCCTAATTCACTAATATCCCTTGCATTATCACCGATTAATAGATCGTATAGATACACATGATGCACCATTTTAAAACTCCTCCTGCCTGATGCTAACCGCTTTTCCCCTATCTCCATCAAAGCCATAGCACGGAGAACCTGTCCATGTGCTGAAGAAGCAGGTAAAACTTTTTTCGGTTTGCTTCCCATATTTCCTTTATTAAACCGATAACCCCATAAACTAACAACCACGATGCTTTGTTTCTCATTTCGGTGTCTGTATTGATGAGGTGCAAAATTTGGGTCCGTAACTATATAATATTCCTGTAACCATATATACCGCAAATATCGTACGCAGATCACTCCTGTCAGAAGTTCATGTAACCTGGATAGTGAGATCATCCACAACTAGTACCAACGAGATTCTATATTATTTGATAAATTCTCATCCTTCCTACAGATCATATAACATAAACGCCATCTAGTCTTATTCAGAGTGACACAAACGAGGCCATATCCTCTGGGAACAAGCTCAAACTCAACCACTTGAAACAAATAGAGAATAAAAGAAAGGTAACGAAATATAGTAAAAGACCTCCTCCTCCTAGATTCCGGCCTTAGTATTATTAAAAAAAGAACATAAATCCACCACCACCACGACCGACATGGCCACCCACCTCTGATCATCTGAATTCTGAGCTTAAGCATTGTTCTGATTACCATCCTTCACCTCTTTTCCAGTCTCCTTATCCTGACGCACTCCTGTCTTGACCCCCCCTTTGCGCTGAGGCGATACCATTCCCTGCACCAACCTCTTCATCGTGTTTCTGCCCACAAAGAGTGTATTACCTGTGAACTTCTTACGGATACCTTGCCTCGTGTCTCATGTATCCTTCCCAACGGTCTCCCCATCATTCTCATGTCCTTCCTGTGCTTTTTTTCATTTCAGTTCCAGTGTTGTCATGTTCCTCATCTTTGTCTTTCTCCAGCACCAGTGCATTTGTATTTGTATCCTGTAATTCCAACTCCACCACAGCCGCGGTTGCCTCCTCTACTCTAATATCCCCACTGTCACTTTCTTCCTCTAGTACCATCTGAGATACCACTTGTAGTGCATCCTCCGCTTCTTTGCCCTGACTCTCATCCTCAACTTTCCCCTCCTCAGCTGAGAATAGCTCCTTGCGGACCTTAGAAGTAGGCTTTTGCTGCGGGTTATGATAAAGTTCCGCTTCTCTAACCTGAAATGCCTGAAGCATTATTGTTTCGTTCTCCGACAGATGTGCGCTCGCTTTTGCCCGGGAACCTTCTCCAGTCTCCTTCTCCACTGCCATGTACCTTTGACCCCGGCTTCTTGTAGGTGATCGCAAGTAGCGATGTGAGGAAGATGAACCTTCTTTCATCCATCTGCTCGATCTGGGATACTCCCGTCTGGAGTAACTCGGCCTCACATGTCTTATGTCTTCAACATCTTTACCTTTTCCTTTCTCTCCCCTAACATCTCGTCGAGCCGTCTCTTCCCTAAACTTCTGACGACCACTGGATCTGTCCAGAGTAAGCGCCCCTTTGTAGCTAACCGCTCGATCCTTTGCATAATCTCCCGTTCCACCTCCATGGCGAGGATACTCCTCCATCACGTTCTGCATTTCCTCCTTCATCGTTGTGCACATATCTTTATCGTGACAAAGGCTAAAACATATCCGGCAGTAACCAAAAAGCCTCTCATACCTCAGATTAACCAAAGTTTCCTCACCATTATGAAACTCCATCTGAGTCTCAAAAACTAATGATCTGAACCCATCGATAACCACCTTAATCCTCCCATTGTCTAGATCCACCTCCAGAGTCTTCCCTAACCCATCACCAATGGACCGAAATGTGGGTTCCGCCCAAAACTGTAACGGCAGACCCATAACGCGTACCCAAAACGTGATGGCCGAAGGGTAGGACGGATCCACAACTGGTTCCCACCGTACAATTGAAAGCATCCAATGATCGAAATGATACGGTTCTGACCTTAACACCTCTGCTATATCCTCCTCCGCATCAAAATCCAGTTGGAAGCGTCTCATGCCCAAATCCGCACCAGTGATACGGTCTTCCATCTTCCATATCCGCGGAAGCAGATACAGTAGCGACTTGATATCATGGAGTCTCGGGTTCATGCATCTCCCTATCAAGGTCTTGGAGTAACCTTTGATAAGCTCAGAGTTATCAAAGTGAGGGACAGTGATCTTTAACCTCTTTGCGACCACCGCCACTTTCTTCCCCGACTGATCCTTAAAAACAATAACTCTCTGAGACATGATGAAGAAAAATCCGAAAATGACAGACCACAGCAAGTTCTGATACCACAGAAAAATAAGAAGCAAGAAAGAGTGATGAGAGCAAGACGGTGCATCAGCGGTGATAAATACTCTCGGTTCAAATCGCAATTCTTCCATATCAATCTTCGATTTAATGCTAGTATTATACGGAATCCCTGATGTCTTGCAATCGAATCCATTATCCCACCAATCCTCTTCCCCAATTTGTAGCCCACATACCTTTGTTCTGCTAATCGCCATAATGAGTCGGCCATCATTGATCCTGTCAAGATGCCAATCACCCCCTTTAATCATATCAATTACGATTTCGCCTTGCTGGGAAATTTGATTTCCAAATCTGGGATATGCCCCTTTCCATTTACTCCAGATCTTCAACCCAAATCGAACCCTCTGTATCCCTGTAGAACCGTCATAACAACCTTGCGTCTCGAGCGATCCATATGAGCCACAAAGAGGATCCTCACCCTCGCAAGCTTCCGCAAACATCCGTGAACCTAGATCGCCAATTCCATCGCCAGAGAGACCTTACGTTACTTAATCAGTGTTTGAGATAAATCACGACTCCTACCAATGATAAATTTACTTACAAAAAATGTTTCATTTCACAAGAAATAATAAACACAGTTCATAATATATCGATTAATTAGTAAAATCAAACAGATTCAAAGATACATTTTCTTATAAGGATGCATAAATATTTTAAAAATACCTAAGTATCCATAATCCATAATTTGAATCACTTGCAAGTGATCATATATTTGCATACTATAGCGGCAAAATCACTTGGAGGAACAATGTATTTTCCATGGCTGTTTAGCTGTTTCTTGCAAAATATATTGCAGGCTTTTTCACAAATAGATGGATCCGGTTTTTTTTCTATTTTCATACACTGATTTGGAATACAATGTTTTACACACATTTCTATATCAAGTGAGTTAGAAATTTGTACTGAAAACATCATAGCAAACATAGCTATGATCATGAAAATGCTGAATGTTTTTTTCATTATTTGAATCCCCATAACCAATGTGTTTAGTTACCAAAAAATTTAGATGAATACTACACTTTTTGGAATAGTGAGCAAGATAATTGGGTGAGTAATATTGGTAATGGAGGTAGTTTATATAATAGAACTAATGATAATTATTTTTAGTAGTTGTTCTTATTCAGTTTTTTGTTTTTTTGTCTTAAGATATAAATAGATCCAATTAGTTTTGTCAAGTTTAGCTGTAATTTGCCCTTTTTAGTTCTCCAAACAAAAAATTGTTATAGATACAATGATTCATCGTTAGTATTTGTAATCCTAGCTTGCAGATATATCATATATCCATATGCCATTTTGGTTTATTTTGTAACCAGATGTTTTATTTTTATGCAATTTTTTTTTGTAACCATATGTTGTTACGAATATATATTAGTAACAACATATATACCAATAAGATCGATTGAATGATTCAATTATAAATAGAATTACAACTCCAACTATTCCTCTTGTGAATCCAGTTAAGCTTAGTCGCAGACTCACTGCATCTCTAGAGATCAAAAGAGACATAATCGTAGGATCTCAATCGATAGTGTCGTCTTATACTATTGTTTTCTTGCCTTTTCCCATGTGATCCTAAAAACTTGAATTTAAAACACTTACCAATAAAAAAAACTTGTGGATTAGAAGATAAAGAAAGATTCAGATTGAAAACAGAAAAGTGACCCACAAATATGATACCCATACTATCAAAATTCCGTAACAGGAACATGACTTGAATCCTACCCAAAGATTCTCCACTCCTCCCATGTGCTCACTCTTTTTAGTTTTTGTTTTACTTCGCCTTTTCTATATTAAAAGTTCCTCTTTTTTTTATGTGCTCTCTAGATAAACCTTGTAGGACTACTTTCATTTCCCTCCAAACTGATAAGATCGTATAGTTACACGGAATATAGCCAAGTGAATGTCTATCGATAAGTGAATTGAACAAGACTTTTAGCGAATTAAGTAGGCAGCAACTAATTGAAGTCTATGTTCAGGCATATACCGTTGTGCTTATAGAAAGGTATTATAATCCCAACACCCAAAACATATTTTTTTTAATCAACATTATAACATTTTCTTTTGGATCAATGGATCAGATCACTCGGACCGCTAATCAATAGACCGGTAATTTAATGGGTGTTTTTTTTTTATATATAACAAGTGAATTACACATATAGTTAAATGAAAAGTGATATAGAACAAAAGTTAATGAGAATTTTTATTTTAGATTTTGAACAAGTGTTTATCTATTGGTTAAAGACATTAATAGTTTTGATCATTGTGAGTCGTATAGTGTAAAGGAAGTATGTGGGATGGTCTAATTGAAAAAGTGATGATACATTGAAACTCATCACTACACAAACATATCACCTGTCAATAATGTCTTTTTTTATTTGAAGTGTTTGGGGTTTTTGCTCTTGATATTGAAGCCTGTCTCTTCTCCTTCTTTTTCCTTTACATCACGTGAACGCTCAAAAATCTTGACCAACACATAAAATGGACCCCTTTTATGTTCACACACCCGAGACCCGCCAACTTTACAAATTAGGTCAATCTAGCTCCCAAACTTTAATTATTACTTATTCCCATTTGTTGGATAAGCACGTGATTTAAAGTTTTGTGAAGACAAGTAGAAGACTTAATTTGAGCAATTTCCAAGATGATTAGCAAATAGGGAGAAATTTCATCAAACCCTAAGATAAATCTGATCTTTTGTTTCGCCCAAAGAAGAAAGAATTGTAGATGAAGCGATATATGGTCTTGATAATGCAAAAGTCACCCATGTGATTTGAGAGAGCCATTTATAATTGAGATGCAAACATAATAATTCTCGCACGGAAATTAAATATGAAGTAAATTAAATAACTCATATAAAACAGGACTCTATTGGTTTTGAGTTTCCAACTGAACTTTGACATGATGAACTCGATCCAGTTTTTGTGCAGCCAATAATAACTTCAAATGAAATTTGATTTTATAAATCACGTTGTATATACTTTTTTTTATATATAGAATCAAAATAGATCCTATCAAAATACTATCCAACTATACCAATACCATGAGATCACATAAATTGTTAACTAGAAGACGAGATGGGAAATTATATTATCTAAGTTTTAAAATATCGATATCGATTGTTCTGTTTGTGCTGAGTTTCATCATCTTCCATGAGATTTGTGTTGAATCTGAATTCTAATGAAATGAATGGTATAAACATTTATGGATTCGTACTAAACATTTTTAACAAAGACTGTACTTCTGATCTATATAAGTAAATAACTATGGGTTGAAATTTGAAATATCGATCAGCTGTCAAATAAAAACTCGAAGTTAAGGTGAGAAGATAGAGTTTGAATATTGTCGAATATGGAGAGATCGAGAGACCTCCAAAATCACTCACACATATCAAAGAATGATGACTTGTTTAGGTGGGTCCCATATATTCGTATACATTCTCTTCTGAATTACGAATACTACAAGTGGATGATGTTTCTCTACCAACACGTCCAAATTTCTTAACAACAAAAAAAGAAGGAATATAAAGGTTTTCTGTTCACAGTTTTTTTCCTAGTCTTGGATCAGTATACTTCAAAAAACCATAATATGAACTCCAAGTCTAGGGTATATTAAAGTATGAGTATATAGATTAATCTTCTAGAATATGTCGTTATCTGAAAACAATGATGTCGACAAAAATAATTAGCCTATTTAATGGATTGGAGAGATTAGACATTAATAATATCGTAACTAAAAAGGCTTGTCTTTTTTTTTTTCGTTTCTTCCGGGCAGCTAAAAGGCTTTATTTATCTACTTGGAAATAATATGAAATATATATAAACACAAATATATTCGATATATATTACGACGCTTCAATTTCAGACCTAAGCCCATTTCATTTGTTACGAATCTTATCTCTCTCTCTTTTCTCTCTCTCTTGCTCTCTCTCTTGTTCTCTCTCTTATTCTCTTAACTCCTTTGGCAGTGAAGATGGATATGTACAAAGATGATAGCTCACCATACTGTTATTTCCATCCAAAGGAAGAATATGTCGGAGTATGTCCCCTCTGTTTGAACGAGAGGCTTCTTGTTTTAGCTTCAAAGCAGAGATCATCAAGAACCAAACACACTTCATCTTCACCACTCATTAACCTCCCAAAGATCTTCGCCTTGAGCTCTCTCCTCAGTCGCCTCGATCTCCGTCACCACCGGAAATTCCATCCCTCCTCCGATCTTGACGTCTCCACAAGCCAAGAAGGTACACAGCTCTATACATATATCTTTAGTATATATGCATATGTATTACACATGATTTATATATACTTCATACATAATATACATTCATGTTATTTAATCAACCTTAAATCATCCTACTACAAGATCTAATTCCAATTGGTATATTTCCTTTCTTTCTGTTCATACAAGGAATTTTCCTTTTTCCAATAAAGAAGATTTTCAATTTCCCTCTTCCCACACAATATTTATTAGTAGTTACTGTATTAATAATAGTATCATGTGTGATCATGGCATATTTCTTTTTATTGAATCATGGCATGGCATATTTGTACACAGATATCTATGAAGTTTCGTAAAAAAAAAAACAATCCTCTTTTTTTTTTCAAGTATATACATAATTTTCTGTATGACCCATAAAAATTTAAAACATCCATGTATATTTCTACGAGACATTTCTTTCTAGAAATGCGAACGTGCATATATAATAATAATATTTAAATCGGATAGCTGAAAATTTTGTTTCACTCGGTATAATGGATGTGTGGGCTACGGCTAATCACCGTTTATAGTTCGTGAAATTTATGTAGATTTATATAAAATCTAATTATTGTACAAAATCAATAAAATTAAATGAAGTTTATTTGTTTCATCTTATCTTTGTGTGTGTTCAGACTCTTTTATATCAATAAAATTCGAAAATGATGGAAACGCGTCGTGGGAGAGGAAAACAGTAGTGTCAAAGGTTTGTGTAGACAACACAAACTCAACATGTATGAAGCAGCAGCAATCCCCTATAACGAGCAGTACGAGTATCGTAGAGCACAGTAGTGCCAAGTCATCTCTCAGGTGGCGTAAACGTATTGGTCATCTTTTCCACGTCATCAAACTGAGATCAGGATCGTCCACCTCTTCTTGTCACGTGGCATCATCCAAGGTCGAAGGAACCAAAGTGAGGAAACAGGGTTGGATGGTGAGGACCTTGACCAGAAGAAAATCCAGGAAAAATAAAAGTTAAAATTTTCATATATCTATTTATTACACTAAAACACTTTTCTACTATTTTATTTTCTTTTTAGTTTAATATTTGGTTTGGTCGTTTTTTCAATGATTGATGCTTCTGTTTAAAGAAGAAATATGATGTTTTTTTGTTGTTGTTGTAAGTAATACATGGATCGAAAATCGACTGAAACATCCATAAATTAAATTGTTGAATTTAATTACATGTATTAATTACATGTAGTTCTTTTGCCTTTAAAATAAACAATTTACATTTAGTCAAGCATTTGTAAAGGGACAAGAAGCTTGCCCTGTATAATACTTCTTTGTTGGCATGTGGTCTGAATCTGATAAAGCCATTAAAAGATGGGAGAAGGGTCAAAATAGCCTTTTATCATTATTTTCAAAATGACAAAAGAGAAAGTTTATGAAGAAAAAGAAAAGAAAAAGGAAGCTAAAGAGAGAGAAGAAAAATACAAAAGCGACTTGCTTTAAAATAAATAATTTGCATGGGATTCTTGGATTTTTTCAATGACTTTTAGTGCTCACCTTAATTTCCTTTTTCTTATTTTATAAAACAAAATAAATGAGAGTAGTACAAGTTATAATGCGAGAAGAAGAGTCCATGTTAGGTTGTTCACAATAGTGGGAAACATTGTAGCACAAAAAATGGACCCCAAAACATTGCCCCATTCACATTGTCTTATAGTTGTCTCTTTTGTATACATTGTATATTTCCAAATCCTAAATCAAAAAGTTTTTCTTGTGATAAATGTAATAGTTGAACTTGTGAGATAGCTATACTACATCTGTTTATGTTGGACAATTGTCATGTCATCATATGTAAGCTTTACCGAGTTCATTTCGAATTTTCGATTCGAAGCGAAATTAGGTTAAAATGTAAAATCAAATAGTGCATTCTTTTGACAATGTTGATTTTGATATATGATCATCTTTATTGTGTTGTGAGGTGACCACTCAATGAAAAAAGTTGCTTTAGTTTTTTCTAAGTTCAAGCAAAAGTAGGAAAGCAATGTGACTCCTCCAAGAAATTATATAAGAATTTTATCAATGTGGTAAGACTGATGCGAAAGAAAACCTAATTTTTAGGTTGATTAAACGACGAGTAGACATTTGTTTGTTTGTGTACTTTTGTCTACTTTTCTCGTGTCAATTTTTTTTTTTTTCACTTTTTCATATGTTTATGAATTGTTATTAACAACTATCGAGCAGAGTAGCTAGATGTTTAGTAATTGAATTTCTTTTGATTGGGTCAGGAATACATCTTGTTATTCAAATCGAAACTTGGAAACAGGTTTTAATCAACCATGCATGCGAAGAGTTCACCAAGAAATTCACAGCTCTCCAAATGAAACAAAATTTGATAGTGGAGAAAAACGAAAAGAGAAGATCGAATGTTGAATCCAAATTATGGTGATTATGATTAAAAATCAGGATGATTAGCCATTGTTTGAGACCTATGCTCCGAATTTTTTAGCACATGATGAATGTAGATATATATATATTTCAGATTTATGACTGAAATTTGTATAAATGTTGCATAAATTTGGGTTTCT
The DNA here is from genome assembly GCA_010577795.1 of Isatis tinctoria. Classification (NCBI taxonomy): domain Eukaryota; kingdom Viridiplantae; phylum Streptophyta; class Magnoliopsida; order Brassicales; family Brassicaceae; genus Isatis; species Isatis tinctoria. The sequence goes on from CM021244.1 coordinate 9,288,425, forward strand.
TTTGTCGAGAGCGTTGGCTGTAGGGTTAAAAGGGACCATCTTTATAGATGATCGTATTCAAAACTAGGAGCAGGACCACGCACCTATATTTTTGTTTACCTAACATAAAGATTTTGAACAATTAAATGAAAATTTTCAGAAAAATATACAGCCCCATTAATTTGGATTGATATAAAAATTTCTTAAATTAATTACCACAAACAAATTAGTATTGTGGGGATCTCATACGACGGCGAACACAAGGATCGTTGATCAGGACGTGAGTCCCATTGGTCTGGCATATATATAGACATTGTTAACTGCTGGTTTCTTCAAATTTTTAATGTGAAGTTCTAACAAGTTTCTTTTTCCGAAATGGTGATTTTTATCTGTTCATCTTGAACCAAATCTTATTTTGAAATCGATAATAATTTTTTTTCCGGAACCATCCTACCTTAGTTAACAAACAAAACCTTAATATCATCTTATTGTATTTTTTTTCCAATTTAAAACTAACTGACAATAAGTGAATAAATTTTTTAAAAAATTATATTTAGTGTAAGGTTTTTCAAAATTTTCAACTTGGGATCTTAACAACACAAACAATTATGACACATATATGAATCGTATATTACTATAATGGGGTTAAATTTGAAAGATACAAAATTGAGATGTTTTGGATAATTAATTAGATGGTACGACTAATAATCCGATATTGAATGATAATGCATCATGCATGGGCTATATATATATATATATTTAAACGTTACCCATGATTCATGACTCATGAGTGACAACAACATGTGGGATTCAAATTTCAAAGTCTTGAACTAAAGAACATGACGTACACTTAATACTTGGAACTACTTAAACTATAACACTTTTTTTTTTTGGTGAGAACTTAAACTATAACACTTATCCAATTTCTTATCTGACGATATATATATATGCACATTTATACATGTATATATGTGTATTTTTTTCATTAAACTTGTATGAATACGGAACTTAGGGCTTTGTAAATTACGTAGCAACACCCAAGGAAAATATTGATTTTGTTTAATTGGTAATTTTGTTTTAAATCATATAATTATTGCTCATCTGAAAATTGATCAAAATCTCATTGGGTTTCAAAATCCCACGACGGTGTGTAAATTTAATGAGCTTGGCCCATAAAATGTGCGATCTAGAACAAAGGAAAATGCCTTATTGCAGCACACATGTGTACAGTGTACCTGTGGAAAGCCAAAATCCATCGAAGGCGAATGGGAGGAGAAATCTCAGCCGTCAAAACTACCAGAACCGATGAAAAGTTCATAGGGGTATTGAAAAGTTTGGGAAAACTGTCATTCTCCACACCCTCCACAAACTTTTACATGAATTTACACCCTCGTTTTTGTTTCCATCAAATTGCACACCATTTACAAACTCTCTATCAAATTACACCCATTTTTCAAATTGTTGGTTTATCTCTCGATTTAACCAATTAACCCATGTTTTAACCATATATCGTGACCAAACCAAAATAAAATCGATATCTCGGTTACTGAGACCCGAATTCAATAGCGGGTCATTGAAAACTCGGGTTTTTATTATTTTTTTTTTATAAAAACATTCCCAAATCAATTTCTGGGATTCAATCGACGAAGGATAATCCCCAAATCATCTGAAAATCCTAACCACGCAAAATTTTTTGTAATGGAGATGTCCGTTGTCGTTTACAATCCTAAACCTGCAGGAGACGTATCCCCAAATCATCTTCTTGAACAGAGACTCGATCCCTTTTCTAGGAATCCGATTTCCTCTTACCGAAGCTAACGACGTCGTCCGCTCTGCCTAAGTACAGAGCCACCACAGTGGCTCTCATCGTCTTCACCTTCTTCCTCGTCACCGGTTGAATCAGCATCCTCATGAACAGATTCGGGTCGGTTTTCGGACCCACGGATTGCCATTTGTGAACCATATCCACCGCTCCGGAATCCATATACTGCTCCACCCTGAAAACCGTTACGGTTACTGGTACGAGAACGAGCTTGATCTTGTAACCCAACACGACGCCGAAGCTAGCTCCTCCTCCGCCGGAAATTGCCCAGAAAAGATCTTCGCCCATCGATTTCCGGTCAAGAATCCGACCGTTTACCGTAACCACCGCCGCTTAAGTGCCCACCGACACCAACCGTCGGGCAACTCCGGCGGGGAATCCATGGACTTTTGTTATAGGAAATTAGAGGGGATAGTAGAGGACACGTGGACGGAGCAGATTAAAAACATATCGACGGAGGAGATGAGTTTGTTAGAAGAAGATTGAGATTGTTCACTATAAAGAAGATCGTCTTCTTCGTTTCACATTATCGAAAATATTGTTGTTGTTTGGAGATTGTAATCTCTCTCTTCTATCTTCTTTGAAATGAAACATTGTTCATCTAATTCCTAGAATCTATTCTTCTTCTTGATTCTTTGAACGATGAATTGAGATTTGTTGTTTTATGAACATCAGATTTCGTTATCCCCAATTTTACTGTATCAACTTGAGTTTTAGGGTTCTGAGAAAAGCTTGGCAAATCGAATTAGGGGTTTTTCGATTTTAAAATCTTATAAGTCGGGTAAAGTTAATTAACGGGTCACCTTTATTTACCGTTAAAACGTTTTACGCCGGGTATTTGTAGTTTAATCCGGTTTTGTGTTTTCTGTATAAGCAAAACATGGGTTAATTGGTTAAATCGAGAGATAAACCAACAATTTGAAAAATGGGTGTAATTTGATAGAGAGTTTGTAAATGGTGTGCAATTTGATGGAAACAAAAACGAGGGTGTAAATTCATGTAAAAGTTTGTGGAGGGTGTGGAAAATGACAGTTTTCCCGAAAAGTTTAGATATTGGACTTCATATTCTCTCACTCTTTTCCGCTTTCGAAAACTGAGAAAGACAAAAAAAGATGAGAAAAACATTTCAAAATTTGTAAGAAGTAACAAAATACACAAGAAATATAAAAAACTCTATGAATGGTTTCTCCCATTTCCGCCTTGTTTTGCATTCTCGAAATACTCGATTTTGGAGACGAATCATATAGCATTGTAAAGGGATACTTTTATTGCAGCTATATATAGTCTGGTAATCTCGTTTTGTCCTCAACTCCTTCTTCTATTGCTCTGCTTACAAAGATGTTGTTAATCCCTTATGTTGTATCCTTGTTTGCAACATAACCAGCACCTGAGGTTCTATGGTGTAGTGGTTAGCACTCTGGACTTTGAATCCAGCGACCTGGGTTCGACTCCCGGTAGGACCTCTTTTTCCTGCATTACAATTTTTTGTTAAACAAACAAATGTACATTGTAGAAGTGGTCTAAACAAATTTATCAACCCAAGACCAACCTGAATTTCAAAAATAGCTTAAATTTTCCGAATAAATCAAAGAACAAATCTTTTGCAAACAAACTCAACTTCTTTGGAAATTATTCAAATTTAGTAGCTTTACTTGGATAATCTAATTTCAACCTTCAAAAATCAAAGAAATTACTGAATTCAAATTTTACAAAATTACTGATATAGATAACAGTAATTTATTTCTCTTTCATATCAAAACGAAGGGGAAATAAAATTCGATTATAAGAATCCATTTCCGAAAACCCAGAGCCAAATTTCCAAGGCTAATTAATCATCAACAAATAACATTTACATGTAGTTTTCCATATAGTACATACAAAAATCAGAAAGCTACTAGAACAAAGTAGCAAAGCCTAGTAGCCATGCAATAAACCGTGGATTCGGTTCATGACGATCAACGGATGGCTTCCAAATCAATAGGCTAATCATTCTCCATGGTTGTGATGGTTGCTCTTCTCTTCATTTCTTCTGTTGCTTCTCTCTCTCCTGAAAGCATGAAACAGATCCATCCCGAGGCCGACATTGAGGATGTTCATTCCCGCCATACCAAACAGAGCGAGCGGTAACTCCACGCCTTTGTCAAACTTGTGCGCGTCTTTGATCAGCTTGACAGTGATGAGAACGTGAGGAATGCATCTCGCAAACACAAAGGCTGTCCAGTTTAGTACCCACTCCAGTTTCACCAACGCCGTGCTGCTGTCTCGGATCCCCGCCATTCTCCTCAGCTTCCTCACGTGCAGAAAGATGGAATGCATCTGTTTTACACGTCCGAGTAACAACAAATGTCACTCCCGTTCGAATAAGTAGATTGTTTGTATATAAACGAAGAGCGAACAGCTTCTTCGAAACGTACCTCACAAATGAGAGTGAGGATCAGGTAGTTGATGGTTACGTTTCTGTAGAGAGCCAACGTGAAGCAGACGAGGAGGACGAGATGGTGAACCAGAATGGAAGGTATTAAGCCGCTGTATAACCGGTACTGAAGCATATCCCACTGGTCATATGCAAAGTATCCGCAGGAGAAACACAGAGCCGGGTAAGCCCATTTCCAAGTACCACCAACCAATTCGGAATGATCGAACATCTCGTCTAAACCTTTGGAGAAGCATTGATTGAGCAGAATGAAAACCACTGTGGTAACACAAGTGTTCAAGATGCAAAACATAATCAGTACTGTATGGATTGGTGAAGGGAATAAAAAAACTGCATCAAACATACAAGACAAGGCGAAGCAGAAGGGTGTGTGATGGCCTTATCTAACACAAAGAGGAAGAAACTAAACACTAAACGAAATCATAAAATAATAGCAATTGATATCTTTCACCAAAAAACATGGCTCTTGACTAAACGAAATAGTGAAAAGACTAACACTAAATCCAGCTAATCGTAAGAACAGTTCAATTGGAAAAGGAGAAGGAAAGAGGAGACCTGAGGCTGATGTGATGATTGAATGTAGAAGGGAGACGGAGGTGTTAACGAAGAGAGGGTCACGAGAGAGCCATGAACGAACAAACCAATTCACCAATTGAAAGAAGCATCCGCCCCAAATCACCCAGAGAAGCTCTGTCCTGAGGTTGAATAAAATCTCAAAGACGACGGAGACCAGCCAAAGCAGCAACGTCGCCAGGAAGAATTGCCCCGCCCCGCCCTTCCCTCCCGTGCTCCCAGTCCCATTCCTCGCCATCGCGTCCCTTCTCTCTCTTGAGAATCCGGCCAAAGTTAGCCCTAATTGGGTTTCTTCTTAGCTGCTAGGCCTTAAGCTGGATCAAAATCTGGTTTGGTGTCCGGGTACCAAACGAAAATCTAAAATGGTGTTCAGAGTTTATGTTTTTTTTTTCTTTTTCTTTTGAAGTTAAAAACGCATGAAATATCTAGGTTGCCATTGACTATTTATCATATTTACAAAAAAACCTACCCGATTTTAGTAAACCAAACCGAGAACCAAAAATATTTTCAAACCAAGCGGTTTTCTTACTACAATTACCCGAGTTGGTAATATTAGGACAAGTAGAACTACTGGAGTTGGTAATATTAGGGACAAGTAGAACTATTCGTATTAGGATAAGTAGAACTACTTGAGTTGGTAATAGTAGAACAACTAAAACTACTTAGATTGTCACTATTAGGACAAGTAGAACTACTCGAATGTTAATAGTAAGATAACTAGAACTACTAGTATCTTATTATATAGAGTTGAGTTTCAAAATTGCTACTTAACAAGATCGTGCCATTTAACATCTTCTTATTTTAGGATTTTGACATGTGTCAAATAGTGAAATTTTTTTTAATTATATTTCAAAATAAAGTTTTCAAGCGAAAAAAAAAATTATGATTCTTGAGCAAAAAGAAAAAGATATAGAAAAATATTTATTATGCAATTAAGTAAAAAAAAACTAAAAGAAATAGACATAATGAAATCTTTGAATTAAAAAGGAAACTATACGAAAATATTCATTGTTAGGTTAATTTTTAAGATAACTAAAGGAAATATAGACTTCTAACATCTTATTGAAAAAGAAAATTATTTTCGTCTTTCAACCTAGAAAGGAAATATAATCGATAAAAAGGATAGATTAAAAAAAAGATTATTACTTTTTAAAAAAACTTGCAAATATTTATAATTCTATATAAAGAACTTAGCTCTTTCATAATTTGTATGATCATAAAATATGTTGAGTGAGTCGATCATATATGTATCGATAAAGAGAAAAATAAATTTATATTTCAAATATTTCATAATATGCGGGTTTTAATCTCAAAAGATTTAGATTTTAAATTGTCGATAATCAAATTTTAATCTTAAAATATAAATATATAAATTATATTATGCGGGTTATCAATTTTTTAAAATTGGAATTATATTTTTTTCTAAGGAGTTGTACTCTTGGAGTTTTTTAATTTTAATCAGTTGTATATACCATTCTTTGTTTAATCTAAAAGATTTGGTGTTGTTTTAAATTGTTTTTTTTTTCTTTTTTATTAATAAAAGGTGAATGAAAACACACTTCGGTCCTCGTTAGTTTTTAATATTTACAACTAAACCTACTCTATCTGATTCAAATAAACCAAAATAAAATGAACTAAAATAAAACTGATTCCAACCCTATAAAATCGGTTCAAGTTATTTTTTTTTTATTGAACAAGTTTTAAATAGATATTTTTACTTGTTTTCAGGATGTTGAGCCAATACGACCCGGAAGATTTATCTTTCCACCCGAGGACTACAAAAAGAGCCTCACTGTCGGCGCAAAATGCCATTAATGACATTTCCAAGAGCTGTGTAAAATATAAGTTTGAAAACCGATGAGAAGAATTGGTTTCTTGAGCACTCGCAGTTCAAGCCAGAGAGTCCCACTATTCCTATTTTACAACTATAACAACCAAGAGTCCCACTATTCCTATTTTCTCTAGTTGTAATAATTTAATACTAATACTAGTAATATTGGTACAATTAGGATAACTACTTCGTATTTGTGCTAGTTGTTCTAATACTACTCGTACTACTAGTAAAATCAGTACAAAAAAAAAAAAATCAGTACAACGTAATACTATTCAACTATAACAACCAAGAGTCCCACTATTCCTATTTTCTCTAGTTGTAATAATTTAATAGTAATACTAGTAATATTAGTACAATTAGGATAACTACTTCGTATTTGTGCTAGTTGTTCTAATACTACTCGTACTACTAGTTGTTCTAATACTACTCGTAATACTATTCTAGTAGTACCAGTTTTCTAGTTGTATCATTTTGTAAAGAGTTGTATTTTGGGCATTTTTTAGTTTTAATCAGTTGTACCACACTTTAATTTTATATTTTCAGTAGTTCTTACAACATTTCGTATATAAACTACATTTTACATAATCTCAGACCATAAAATTTTTAAAAAGACTTTTTAAAAAAAAATCTTGTTAGTATAGTGAAGTTTTATAAAGAAACCTTAAAAGTATAAGGCATTTCATGCAAACATATGATGTTCATGAAACCAATTCCAAAAATTCAACTTCTGTTATCTATTTGGGGTAAAATTCAGATGTTTTAATGCCATATTTTGTATGGAAACATGTTTATAAATGTAATTTTAATCATTTAACGCAACTTCAGTTTTACAAATGGTACAACTAGAAATATTGGTACTACTAGAAATATTGATACTACTAGAAATATTGGTATAACTGAAAAAACACGTGCGCCGCCTTTAGCACCGCACGCGCCGCCTTTTCATGTTTCGAGTTGTCCTAATTTCTAGTTGTACCATTTTTTCTGGAGTTGTACTTTTCGCATTTTGTAGTTTTAATCAGTTGTACCACACTTAAATTTAAAATTTTCAGTTTTACTTTAACAAATTAGTATACAAACTACATTTAACACAATCTGAGGCCAAAAAACTAAGTGAAAACACATTTTTATTCAGTGGTCATGTTTGTATGGTGAAGTTTTAAAAATAAACCTTAGAAGTAAAAGACATTTCATGTAAACATATGATGATCATGTAACCAATTCCAAAAATTCAAATTTTTTTATCTATTTATGTACAATTCAGATGTTTTTATTCCCTATTTGGTATCGTAACATGTTGAAAAATGTAATTTAAATCACTTTATGCAACTTTCAAATTTGAATATCGTACAAGTAGACCTATTATAAATTTCCTTTCTTAAAATATTATTTATATATTTATATTAGCTTTCTTAGCTTTACGGTAAGCAAAGCAATCCCTCCTTCTCCATACCAATTCTTAAGCATCATTCATTGAAAAATCAACATTTGTTATTTCTGCAGTATGAGTTTAAGCTCGAGAACTGTTTCCACAAAAACACTGTAGATGTGGGCAAAGCACAAGGCTTCCTCGCCGTCTTCTCCTCCTACCAAACTCATGCTCCCTTCGTTCTCCACTAGCAGCTCCATCAAATACATCGTCGCCGGCTGAATTTCCATCTTTACCGGCGGCATTTCCTCTTCCCTCGCTGACAACGCTCTCTCCTCCGCTAACACCGCTCCTAACCGTAACCTTCCCTCCGCTGTTGCTCCGCCGCTGGAACCAGTCTCCACCGGTGATTCTGCTCCGGTGTTTCTCGTGCTGGAGAGGAGAAAACCGAGTTGGTGGTGGCCGTCGTTATCCCGGTTAAGGATAAGTGTGTTCAAACTGGGGATAGGGTTAGACGAGATCCAAACGGTGCCATTACGTTTCAGACGGAGCTTTTCAATGAGACTTTTTCACACGGTCTTGTCTCGTGGCTGTAGTCGTGTCGGTGCTCTCTTTGCATTACATCGAGAAGTGTCCGGTTCGATTGGCTCCTCGACGGTGGCGCAGTTCGCGGTGGCTGCGGAGAGGTTCCGTTTTTGTCAGCCATTAATCAACCGACGCTCTCTTTTTGTTGACAAACTCTGAGTTAGCTTCAATCTGAAGAGAGAAAAATTCACAGGAATCACCAAAAGAAGAGAGAAAAACTCTGAGTTTTTTTTTGTATCCTCGACGGAAAACCAGAAGGAGAGAGAGAATTCAATTATTTTTTGATCGGTGGTTGGGTATTTTGTTGGTTGAATTTAATGATTGAATTTTTGGTTTGGAATATTATTTTGGTTTGTTTGATTCATTAAGGTTATTAAAGACATTTCCACCCCATGAACACCATTGAGATTACACTCACACCATGCTGATTTCTTTCCCCCTCATTAACACCTTTAGAGATTTTGATCCCCTTAAGCTGGATCAAAATCTCTTCTGGTGTCGTGGAGTCAAATTGTATTCTAAAATGGGGTTGGTATATTTTATTTTTTTTTCTTTTTCTTTAATCAATGAAAAATGCATGAAAAGTCACTTTAACCACTAGAGTTCATAATATTTACAACTAAACCTTTTTGGTTTACTTTTAATAAACCAAATGTGAATAAACCAAATTTTTTTTTCTAAACCCAGAAAATCACGGTTTGAGTTAAGTTTACCATTTTTACTAGTTGTACGACTAATTCCAGTTATACTACTACTACTAGTTGTTTCAAATGTACCAGTTGCACTATTATTACTAGTTGTATCAAATTTATCAAATGGAATAAGAGTAATTTGTACGAATCTAACACAGTCATCTCCTCGACGTCGCATATGGTATGTTGAATTTGAGTTTATTGAATTTACTATTTATACTAGTTGTACTAAGTAGTATGATATTTTCATATGTACTAACATTTGAATTTGACATAATTAGTAGATGAATTAAGGAGATTATTTAGTAAAAAAATATGATTAATTTAATTTGAGATTGTTTCATAAATAATAAAATTAGTACAATTAGGAATATCACGACTCTTAGTTTTTTTAGTTGTCCCATTTTTATTAGTAATACTAGTATTCCTAATGAAATCGATACAACTATAACAACCAAGAGTCCCACTATTCCTATTTTCTCTAGTTGCAATGATTTAGTAGTAATACTAGTAATATTGGTACAACTAGGATAACTACTTCGTATTTGTGATAGTTGTTCTAATACTACTCGTACTACTAGTAAAATTAGTACAACTAGAACTCTAGTTGTCCTAGTAGTTATTGTTAGAGTAGTAATAGTAGTACAACTACTCGTATTGAATAATTTCTGATATTTTTTTTTTCAGGTTGTTGAACCAATACGACCTGAAAGATTTATCTTTTCACCCGAGGACTACAGAAAGAGCATCAAAGCCGGTGCAAAATGTCATCAACATCGATTCCTACAGCTCTTTAAAAATTGGGTTTAGGTACTAGAAATAATGGTACAACTAGTATATAAACTACATTTAACATAATATGAGACATTTTATGTAAATGTCAAATGTTTTAATGCCTTATTTGGAATGGAAAATCTGAGACTTATTTGTTTTAATATGACTCCTAGGTCAGATCTCCTAGGCCATAGATGGATTAAGAAGGCAAGATTATTTGTGCTTTGTATACCTTTGTGTTTTGTGTACCTTTGTAAGACTTATTTGCTTGCCTTTGTAAGACTTATCTGTGTACCTCTGTAAGACTTATTTGTGGTTTGAAGACTTATTTTTAGGTACAACATGTTCAACATGTTCAACTAAGTACAAACAGGTCTCGTTCAACTTAATACGTTTGGTACAACTATGACCACACGAACTAGTCGTCTAACTGGTATATTTCGAACAACTAGAACTTGTGGTACTACTGCTATTTGTGTAGTTGTAGTGATAGTTCTAGTTGTACCATTTGAAAAACTCAAGCTGCCTAAAATGATTTAAATTAGATTTCTAAACATGTTTCCATACCAAATATGGGATTAAAACATCTGAACTTTACCCCAAATAGATAACAGAAGTTGAATTTTTGGAATTGGTTTGATGAACATCATATGTATCCATGAAATGACTTATACTTTATAGGTTTGTTTATAAAGCTTCATCATACTAACATGAATTTTTTTTTAAAAAGTCTTTTTAAAAATTTTATGGTCTGAGATTATGTTGAATGTAGTTTGTATACGAAATGTTGTAAGAACTACTGAAAATATAAAATTAAAGTGTTGTACAACTGATTAAAACTAGAAAATGCAGAAAGTACAACTCCAACAAAAATGGTACAAGTGGAAACTAGGACAACTCGAAATGGTACAAGTCGAAACTAGGACAACTCGAAATGGTACAAGTCGTAACTAGGACAACTCGAATTGGTTTTTGGAATTGGTTTCATTACATTGTGCGACACAAAACGAAAACATAAACACAACTCCAAAGATTTTTCTACCGGTTCCACGTGATTCCGTCCCTGAACGTATTTCTTCAACAGTCATAACACTGTCCTCTAATCAATTCTCTCTCACCTGATATATAGAATATGATAATGCATATGACATCGATTAGAAAGAAAAAAAAGATTTTTTAAAAGTTTGTTTGATTAATCCGCATGTGACTCACAAACTTAAGAATAATGTATGCCCAGTCTTGAATCTGGTGCCACAGAACCAGACATTTCCTATGCCCTTTATCTAGCCACCACGCACGTCCTTCAATGGACAAACAATGTGTAAACATTAAAGAAAGTCATTCTATAAGTGGGACATGATTGTCAAGAGATCTCACCTTCTCCAACGATGGCTGAGAGGAAAGTTTCCCTTGCTTCATGGCTTAGAGATCCTACAAACCAAATGAGACGAAACGCTTTAAAGCACATCCCTTGAAAACATAGAAATCATAAGCAGGCACTAAAGGATCATACTATCAATAGCAGAGTTTGAGAAGAGAGGGAAATCATCTTCAACGCCAATCAAGAAAACCTTTTGGGTTTTGCAGTAAGAGATTCAACCGGAGAGCTTGATCGAATACAGAAGCAAAAGGAACCAAATTTTTCTGATCGAAATCTCAAATCAAAGAATCGAAATTAGATTTACCAATCCGAATTAGAACCCAGGTAAGGAACCCGACAGAAACACAAAATCGAACTCTTGTTTCTATCGTCCTCGACGCTTTTAATGCCACATCCGCGACTTTCTTACCGGCTCCGCTCATTTTCTCTCTACCCACACAAATATTCTGATGAAGCCGACGGATTGACAGAGATCGAAGGAAAGAAGAAGAAGCTTTCGATTCAGTTTTTTTTTTTTTTCCTGTAGGAGCCAGGAAGAACAACGAGGAGGGAGAGGAATGAGAGCTGGGTCGATCAAATTGAATTGAAGTGGTTGGGATGGTTGATAATTCAATTTGGACATGGGTTTGGTTTAATTCATTAAGGGCAAAAAAGAATTTTCCACTCCATGAACACCATTTAGAATTTATCAACACCATGCTGATTTTGAACACCTTCATTAACACCAAACAAGATTTTGATCCCCTTAAGCTTCTCCGATTATCCGTCTTCCCATTTTGGCGGACGATACAAATACATACCTCTTTACGTTATAAACTACTAAAGTATTCAAGAGCGCCTTTAAGACGCAACAGACACGTGTCTGTCCTAATGCCTGAGTCATCCAATTAAAAACAAGACCGTAAAAATTTCAACCAAGCCGACAAAATTAATTTATTTATGTGCCGACATTCGATGTCGACAATCTGCTATCTTCTGAGGCCCATTCGGCCCATCCGAGCCACGGCCCAATTACGATTCGGGACATAAAAAGAAAGAGAGGCAAACCTGCCCAATACTATATACAAGATTACAGAGCAATACAAACAAAATCAAGTGTTATTTGTTAGTTGTTACAGAAGGAACAAGCAGAAGACTATACACAAAACACCATCAAACTGAAATATTTCAAAAGCATGTTTCAAGTATATATTACTTGCCTTCAGACCGGTTTCCACACGGACAAAACCTCCTGAAACATCTCCAGCATCAGCTCACGATCAGCTTGCCTGAAGAAACTGCTGATCTCGTCTCTGACATCATAAATCTTGCCGAAGTCAAACAGATACATCAAGCACCCTTTCTTCAGCTTCTCCAGCTGATAAAGCCAAGCCTCTTGTAGCCTCTCGAGCACATTCCCAGAGTTTATGTCCTCCATGAGGCTTTCCTCGCAGGCCGCTTTCAGATCCGTTATATCGTATTTGTTGGCAGCGCCGAGAAGGGCGAGCCTGTGTTTCCAGAAGTCTTCTTGGGTTATGTTCCCGTAGAGGTAACTTAGGAGAGCCATGCAAGATTCTCTTGACATGTCGTCGATGTGGATTGTGGACGATTCTTTCTCCTTGAGGTCGTGGTGGAACATGCTTTTGAATACGTTTGAGCTAGCCGAGAGGATGGCTTTGTGAGCAGAGAGCGTTCCACCGGCTGTGTGGATGGTTACATCTGATAGGATGCTTTCCTCTAGCATCCGGGACAAGCATTTGAGAGTGGTTTGAGTCGAGATTGATTGCATCGTTGCATCGGTTGGCCAAACAGGAGAAGCTTCACCACCCTGGATAATCATCAACCATGGAAAATCAATATGCTAGAGTGTTGTAGTTTCCAGCTTAACAAAAAAGAATCTCGAAACTTTACATTCAAAGGGCAGATTTTGAGATCCAGAAACTCGACATCAATGGTGAATCTACCGTGGAAGCTTGAGTCCACATGCCACACACAATCATCAGTTGTACGCAGCAGTTTTTCATACACTGCACCACGAAAAAATAGACAGTATCCATCTCAGCTGACATATCCACTAACCCCATTCTCATTAACTGCTAAAAACTGAAACTGATTTCAATATCTTTCCATATAAATGCATCAACTTCCAGACTTCACTGTACTGAGAAGCTGAGATTTTATGAAAGCGTCACTATAGTTCTTCTTATTACACCATCAATTAACTAGGCTAACTTCACTACTGTTCACAGAAACCCCTAACTCAACCACCACAAGACAATTTGATTAAATTGAATCAACAATGAGAATTCCAAATCCGACAAACTGAGATTCAGAGACTAGGACATACCAGGAGAGATGTATAATCTACGGTTAGGGCCAACGTTGGAGACACGAAGAACAAATTTGGCGACAGGAGGTTGCTCCTTGGATACACGAGAGAGTTCTGGGAAAAGTCTCACGGATAGATAACGATTCCTCTCTATAGACAGATGCCTTTCGAGTCCAAAATTTTCAATCAAAAGCACAAACAAACAAAGAAAGAAAGAAGAAAATCAGAAATTTCGAGATAATCTTCCACAGGAAAACAAAAAGAAAAGAGATTTTACCAATTCCAAATTCCAACTTTGAAAGGATCTGACTTTTTGAAAGAGCAAGGTCCAAAATTTTCAATCCTCCATTGCGCTAACCTCGAGATTGTCTCCACCTTCGTGTCCCCCATCCACTCTCTCTCTCTCTCTCTTCTTCTGCTGCTGTGAACTCAAAGATTGTTTTGACTTCCTTTTGCCTGAAAACGCTTTACTTCACGCCAAATGACACGACAGAAGCAAGCAACTAACACAGACACAGCATCCTCCATCGCGCGCCACGTGTACGTAGATGGCGGGTTTTTTCTTTCTAATCCTTTAACCGGTTAGACCGGTTCGTTTCAGTTTAGTACAAAACAAGATAAACAACAGCACTCTTGGTTGGAAACGAAAGCGAGATAAGTTAAATAGAAATATCAGAAATGGCGACGGAGAATAAACCGAAGATCGTGTGGAACGAAGGGAGACATAGATTCGAGACGGAGGATCACGAAGCCTTCATTGAGTACAAGATGACGAACAGCGGAACAGTCATGGACCTGGTTCGAACCTACGTCCCGCCTTCAAAAGCAGGAATGGGTTTGGCTTCGCATCTCTGCGTCGCCGCCTTCGAACACGCCTCCTCTCACTCCTTCTCCATCGTCCCCACTTGCTCCTACGTTTCCGTACGTGGATTCTTCCTCCTTTCTTCATTCGAAATTCTAGATGAATCATATTCTTGTACTGTTTTGTCTTAATAGAAAACTTTTGTCTGCGCAGGGAACGTTTCTTCCTCGATACCCAACTTGGCAGCATCTGGTTTACTCAGAGGATCCCAATACCCTCAAATCCAGCATATGATCAAGCTCTCTTGCTTGTACGGAAGCGTGTTGGTAAATGAAAACGTAAACATTACATCATTAAGCTTCTTTCATGTTTATGTAAACAACAAAATGTCACAGTGCGCTTGTAACGGCTACAAACAGACGCTAGTAATGTTGTTGTTATAAGATAATCAAATAAAAACATGAAAACATTATTCTATATTATATATTTTCTTTGTACATCAGAGACGGACGTTGCTGTGTCTTTTTAGCCAGTGACAAAGTAATCCATTTTCTCTGGAGGTAAGTTTAAGACCGATTGCTCAACCTACACGACAAGAAACAGATTCACATCAAACCAATGTAGTAGAAATGTACATGAGAGGCTATATACATAGCAATCTTTGTACTTGCCTCTTCGAAAGGAACGAAGACGAACGGAGTCATTCCCCTCTTGTGCGAGACGGCAGGTATATCCGGATTGTGAGTTTCATCGTCTCTCCAATTCTCAACTACCCCAAGAATGTCCTCTTCTGTGCTACTTCCTTCCTCATCGTTCACACCACTTGTCACAAGTGACAGCAAATCCATTCGGTTATTGGCTCCAATCGCCGTTCCTCTTAACCTATCCACACCCCAACAACAGAACCTCAAACCATGAAGATCAAAGCAAGCTACTCAGAGAATATATTCATGACACTTATTTTCTTAGTAGCAGTCACGGTACTTAAAAGATAAGCAATGACCCTTCTTCCGAAGAGATTAAATCCTATCAAACGAGTCAAGATTCTTATGCTACTATCGAAATGAAACTTTCTCTGTCCTGTTTTATTGAGGGATTGTAATACCTTAAACGGATCCTTAAGACAGTAGGGCGTGTCCCTGGATACAGAACAGCTGCTTCGATCTGCAATAAAAAAAAAAAAGAACATGTTTTTCAGGATAATGAAGATTTAATGTTGTTGATATTCCATCCAATAGGCAGGTAAGAGGCAGCTGACCTTGTCATCGGACATTGACAATGTATAAGTGCCTCTGTAAAGACCGTCTGCTTTAGAAGACTTAAAGTTCATGTATTTGGCAACATCCTTCAGTTTCTGCGAAGAGTTCTGGAGTAGCAAAAAGAAAAAAAAACCGAATCAAAGTAGATCAAGCAAGCAGCTCCATGTTTACCTCTACTTAGATTGAAGTGTACAAAAACCTTGTAAAGAAATCTGCCAGAAGGGTAGAATCTTATGTAGCGGAAGTAACAAACCTGCAAAAGTAATTCCAAAAGAAGAGGCTACTCATTAGATGGGTCTATATGGGAAAAAAAAAAAGAAACAGAGCAAGTATAAGAAAAAGAAAAAGACTCTACTATGTGAACTGGATTTGTAATCTTCCACTCCGCGATTCCAGCTCGAATGTAAGTGTTCCTACTCACATAAATACCTGAGAATTAAGAAGATACAAAAAGTTTGAAAACAATCAAGCGTTCAAGCAATCAAGCTAAAAGTCTTTGAGAAATGGTCCATGATGAAATAAGGCCACTTTAATGAAGAAAGATATACATACAAAAGAAGAAAAAAATACAAGAAACAATCACTTGACTGCAGAATCTCGCGAGGCAAGAGGATGAAGAAAGAAAGATTACCATCGGTACGAACTCTGGATCTGAGAAGCCACATTTTCCTCCATGAACCATCGTATTTAGACTGCAAGATCCTATAGTTTTCGATAACCCCAGCAGTCTGCCAAGCTTTCAAGCACGCGTTGCGCCAGAACACAGGGTTTCGAACAGTGTACCTCCACTTTCTGCAGACACAAGCTGCTCTTCCTAGGTCATAAGGCAACATCCGAGCAAATACCTAAACATATATCCAATGAGTCAACTTCAGGAGTTGAAATTAACTAGAATGAAGAGAAAGTTACGATAACAAAAGAAAGACACGGAAGGTCCAACCTCGAAAAGAAGCTCATCGGGCAAGGAACGATGAATCAATGCTGGATCAAATTGAGGCTTACTGCTTGTGCTTCCAAATGGTGCCACGGGCCTTACATGGACTCCATAGAGATCTGAAAAAAAGAAGACGAAGGGTGAATGTAACTCATCTCTAAACCAAGAGAAGCCACTAGAGAAGGGGTGTTAAATGAGATTACCAAGCCAAGGCCTCTTTGTAATAAAGTATTGTACAGTCCTGAGCCGCAACGCAGATTCGAGCTCAGATGGTATGTTGAGAGCATCTGTGAATTCAAATAAAGAATCAATACGTAGCCACAATTTCACCTTTTCCCCCACCAGTTCATTAATACAGCACATTTATATGAATATAGATACAAAAACCTTTCATTTTCTCAATTTGTAATAGAACACACATTTTTTAACGAGACTATTAGATCAATTACTAAGCAAATTTTTGTTCCTTCCACAAAAGCAGTGTTACGCAAATCAACACGATGAGGTTGAATAATGAAAAATGATATAGAGAAGATATCAATCAGACCCAGAGAATCATCGATACAAAGTTCCAGTTTTTATCAAATTGAAAAAAAAAACAGAGACCACACGTTCTCGATATCCATATATCAGATTCCGATGGATAAATTCAATCTGAAATTGAAATTACCTGAAGTCATGGGAAAATTGCAAGACAGTTGAGCGGCTCTGAATGAAAAAATCCAGCCCAGCGCGGTTTCGTAGCCGCGCCTCTGTTACCGGGAAAATAAAAGACGACGATAGATATGACCAGAGACTATTTTATTTTATGTTGTGTTGTCTCTCGAAGTTCACACATTATTCACAACTAAACCGACATTTCTGAGTTACGAAAACAAAAATACTTAAGATCGGTCGGTTATTTATATATTTTTGAACCAAAGTGGTTTGGTTTAGCTGTTTGACTGTTTCGTCTATCAAGTACAGTGGTTCCTAAAGATGTGTGGTACCGTACTGTTTATGAATTATAAATATACAATACCCTAAGCCTAACTAAAGAGAACCAAGTCATGAACATCATGAGGCTGCTGTCGTGACCCAATCCGCTTTATCCATAAAAGACATCCCCGGAAACGCCCAGATGTCGCGTTAAGAGCAATCGAATCGTTGCTACGACCAACGACCACCAAAAGACTTCAGCAACAGAACTCCAGACTCTTTACTCTCTCCCTCCATCTTCTCTACACCCAATCTGATTTTGCCTTTTTTGTTTTAAGGTTTAGCAAACGGGCCGGAAATTTCTTTTTTTTTTAATTCGGTTTCTTCTTTAAATTTTCAGACTTTGGCTATAGACCTGAAATGAAATCACATCAAACCAATTGTGTTTGGTTTTCCCTAAAGATTTTACTTTTATTTGTGTCATAGAAACTAGGTCTCAAGATTTGCCTCAAACTACTGACAATATTAAAAGAGAACTGAGTTCAAAAAGAGAAAAATTGACAAAAAAAGAAAAGAAAAAGAGGCAGCCGTTATTGTTTAGAAGAGTGCATATAAAAAACTCTAACGAATAGACAAAGAAACCTTTCTCTCTCACCCTCTACTCAAAAGCTCTGTCGTCTTCTGTGTATTTTCCTCAAAACTACCAAACTAAGCTAGCAGCTAAGAGACAGAACACACTTCTCTCTTCAAAGCTCGTCCTTAACTTCCTCAGTTGTCTTTTCCTCCGTCTTAGGCTCTCCAGCTGTGTCCTTGTTCTTGTCGATGAAGCTTATGAAATCTTCCTTTGTCCTGTCTCCTTCATAAACCACAACGTTTCCACTCGCTGATCTAAAGTAAATGGTCGGGAAGCCCTTCACATCGAAGGTGTCATGTGGGAAGTCGTTTGCGGTTGCGTCCTGGACAAGTGAAAAGAGAGGTAAGATAAATCCGCATATGAGTAACGAATAAACAAACTCTCAGTGATGAAGAAAGGGTAACATGACTAACTAGCTTAGCGATGACAACACTTGGGTCGCTTTGGTATGACGCAGCGACTTCGTCCAAGATTGGAACAAGCTTTTGGCAGTGTCCACACCATGGAGCATAGAATTCAAGCAAGACTGCAAGTGACGAAGAGGAAAGAAAACTGATTTATAAGCTTTTTTGCTACCAGCAAACAGGTGACTGTGATTTAATAATGTAATAATGCAACTCACCGTTCTTTCCAGATTTGAAGACCATGTCGTCAAGGCTATGAGCAACAACAACCTTCACTGGCTCGTTGTTTTCGGTTGGGATAGGTTGAGATTTTTGGTGCGGGAGAACTTTTCCATCCTTGAAGTCCTTGATCCATGATTCAATCTGGTCAACCTCCAAATTTGTTTTCAGGTATTTCTTGTCGTTGGCAGTTTGGATGATGATGAGAGGAACTTGGCTCTCTTCGAGTCCAAAGTACTGTTATTGGTACAGAAAAGACAGAAATTTGCTTAGCATTTTGTAACCAACACGGGATGAAACGATTGGGAGATGAGATAGTCGAGAAAGACTAACCTGGAATGCGCCTTGGCTGTTCTCAGCATCACCGAGAAGGAAGCTAAGACCCTGTCCCTTGTTGGACGTAGCAACTTCACGGTATTTTGATTTAAGAGACTCAGCTCCTTCTCCGGTGAAGTTAATGAACAACATCGCCTGAAACTCAGAATATTACCCACCATCAAAACCAGTACAAGGTTGAAAGCTTTTAGTTGTAATATCAAAAAAGATCAATACACGCTACTATCAAAACTCAGCTAAAATGGCATGCTATCTCACTAACTTTCACGCATCAACTCATTTCAGTAAATCTATAAATTAAACATGCTAATTCTCCACTAAAAATAAAAAGGCATATAACATGAATCCATCATTGTAGTATATCATGAACTGGTTATGGGATCAACATCTATGAGTTACCTTAGTGTTAGGGCTGTCAAAGAACTTGATAACATATGGGTGGTTGTTTGGATCCTTGTCAAAGACGGTGATAAGTGGAATGCTGGATTCTTTAACAAATTTCTCGAGAGCTTCCCCATCAAATTCCTGGATGCACGGAAGAAAATCAAACAAGCATTCAGCAACAATATATCATATCATAGGACCACTCATCTATTTTTTATACAAAGTGAAAGGTTTTTTTTTTTTGTACCTTGGAATCAACAAACAGTTCATCGAAGGGTTTGAATAACCTGACCACAGGTCCTGTCACAGACTCTCCACGAGGAAGAAGTTTGGCATCTGAGGTGTGTGCGAAATCATAGTCAGAGCGCAATTTCTCAGCAGTGGCCAAGAAAGAATCAAACTCGGAGCCAGATAATTTAGGGAAAATTCCAACCTGAAACAAGAGAAAATAGACGTTATTTGACAGCCATATATAATGAAACAGAGAAAAAAACGAATGAGGAATATGTTTGTAACACTTACCACAACAACCTTCTTGTCACCAACAACCTCAGCAGCAGCATCAGCTGACTTAATTTCAAAAGAAGCAGGCCCGCTTTGTTTCTTCAAGTAAGTAACAATGCCGTCAGCTTCACGAGGCCCGTTGTATTCTTGAACAGCTTTTCCTCCGTTTCTGAAGATCTTGATTGTTGGGAATCCCTGAACCTCGTACTGGGTGGCAAACTCTCTGTTTGTTTCCTCACTTGCATCAATCTTAGCCAGAACCACCGGAGGGACGTGAGTGCTCAACTCTGACGCTGCCTTCTCGTACTGTAAACAAAAAAAAACAAATAGCTATGCTAAGTGACAGAAAGACGATAATCTTCAACATGCAAATCCTATCTCAAGTGATTGAAAAGCCATATATTTACCTCAGGAGCTAGCTGCTTGCAGTGTCCACACCTGAAGAAGAAAGATCAAAAGACGGAGAATGAAATCAAATACTTTCACGCACAGCACAAGAAGCTCGTAATTTTAAATTCAGATCATAGATCGAGTCGTTCAAATTCCACAACTGGAAAGAGATTTCTGCCTAATATTACAGATTAGCTACGCTGTTTTTTTAGATATAAACAGTGGAAACACGAGAAATCGCAAGCGAGGAGAAGAAATCAATCGCATGCAAATCCAAAATAGACAACAAAATCAAATGATAAATTCAGATCCAGGTGGAAAGAAAAGGGAGATCCATCGGATTCACGAATCATGACACAAATGCTCATATCTCACGAGTACTACTTAACAGAAAACGACTGAATAATCAGAAATAAAATACCATGGGGCGTAGAACTCGACGACGATGAAATCGTGCTTGTTGATGGTTTCGGTGAAGTTAGTGTGATCCAAGGTCAACACGAACTCCTTCGTCTCCGCCTCCTCGCTTCTTACGGACGAAGCGAACAACGCCAACACAAGGATCGAAAACAAAGCGTATCCCCTCATTATCGATCTCTCTCTCTCTCTCACTAAGCTTCCTTTGGAAATTCTGTAAGCTCTATGAGGAAGCTTTGGGAGATATTTATCAGCTCGTTTCACAGCAAAACCACGAAAACTGAATGCTAAATGGTCATACATCCGCGTGGCAATCACTCATTGGACACTACGTCGTCATAGTTTGGCAATGAATTAATACCATGTCTTGACGATCTTCTCCTCGGCGGTTCTAAAATACTATTTTTTCCCAACTTATCCAGCTTACACTGGAATAGACCAATGAACAAGCGCCACGAGGTCGAATAATCACGTGATCACTAGGCCGGAACCAGATGAGATCTCCGGTTTGTGACTTCGTGAATGTTAATGGGTCAACATAAAAAAATGGATTTAGATCTGACCCGTTTTGCACAAGCACTACATATATATAAATAACAACTTCATTTTTTAATTCTAATGGAAACATGCATTAACTATAGTCTATACATCATTTTATTTTTCGACATCGAAATGGGTTTGACCCTAAACATGATATCAATGGGTTTGCGGAAGAAATACTTGTAAATGTCCACCAGTTTTGGGAGGCTAATGCAAACAAGACGAGAAATAAACACGATGGATAATAATACACCATAGGCATGGGCATTTGAACCGGAACCGATTACCCGAACCGGAACCGAACTGATATAACGGTTCTGGATCGGTTTCGGTTCCATGTAAAAGAACCGATGGGTAGCATATGAAGGGAACTGTGGATATCGGTTCCTAACCGAACCGATATCCAGTGGGTATCCGAATAGCTGATTAAACTTCTTCTATCCAATCAATTTTCTCAAACTCAAAGCTTATATTTTTGTTGTGGTTTCGGTTACATTTCAGATATATGTCAGTATTTCGGTTACATTTCGGTTTTTTTCGGTTATAATTCGGTTTTTTCGGTCCATTTAGGATATTTTACGGTTTTATTTTGGTTCCACTTAGAGAACCAATGGTTTTGGTTCTAAATGGTTCTATCTGAAACCGAACCGGAACCGATTGAACCGAACCGTAACCGAACCGTGATACATTCGGTTCCTATATAGATAGTAAATAGGTGGAACCGCAGAACCAGAACCGAACCACAGAACCGAATGCCCAGGGCTAATACACCAACTAACAAGTAAAACATATAGTATATAAAAAAAAAATGTAAAAGTAAAACTTATAAGGAAAAATATAAAAGGTATTTATGAGACAGAGAATCGTATGGCCTAAAGTAATAAAATAACAATTAATAATATTAATTTTTGAGATATATTATTGTAAAGACTGAAATGCAAATAAAACACAAACCTTAAATTTAAAATTTTGATTGAATCAAAAGTCGATAGCTAATAGTACAGTGTACTTTTTAATTTAATGTTTTAAACAAAAAAAATTAACATAGTGCACAAAAGTGGATAAAAAATCATTAAAAATTAAATAATAGAGATAGATTATCATCATTGTGACAAAAAAAAAAAAAGAGATAGATTATCATTTCTTACAATTTGAGAAACATATTATAGACTCAACTAAATCTAAGAATATGAGACCTTAAAGAGAAAAGGAATAAAGATTAAGAATCTACAAGCAAGTAACCAACAAATCAATGAATATTATAAATGTGAAAATATGTACAACAATTATCCTAAGCCGAATCTAATTTCATTACCAAAATTTTTGATGAAATCGTGCAAACTCAACCCTCAGCTTCATTAAGAAGAAGACTGAGGCTGTTGTGGTTGAAACCTAACATGTTCATGAGCTTTCACAACTTGTGACGTGAAAATTCCTAAAGCCTCAAAGATTGGAACTAGACCAGATTGTAAGCTGCTCGAAGCTGCGTTGTTCACAAGTTTAATGGTTTCCTTGTGCCTTGCTCTCTCTTCTTCTAGCTTCTTCCTCATCGAATCCAAATCCACCTTCAGATCATCCAGCGCTGAGATCCCGCTCTCAGACAAGACCACGCTTTTCTCCGATGCACCGTCTTGTAGCTGATCGTTTCTCATTCTCGCTCTCGCCCTCTCCATCCGAAGATCATTCAACCGTTTCTCAAAATCATGCGAGACATACTCTGCTTTCACTCTCTGCCTTTGCTCCTCATCTTGTCTCTCCCATAGCTCATGGAGGCTCGAGGCAAAACCTTGCATTGCGTTTGTAACATTCTCTCCGGAGATCCTCTCCATTGCTTCTTGCCAGTCTTTGCATATAACGAAAACCTGTGGAGCTCCAACACGGCTGGGTGAGAACGGGGCGATCCCGTCGTCAGTTGTTTCAGGTTCATAGTGAAGACACCTTGAGAGCCAGCCATTAAGAGACTCCACATATAATTTCTGAGTATTGACCCAGTCGTTGAAGCTAATGCACCATTCTCGTAGCTCCATCTCTAGATCGAGAATAGCTTTAAGACCGGAGTCTCTTTGTAAGCCGGTGTTTGCCCTGAGAGATCGAACCTTGCTCTCCATGATCGCCTGGAACTGCTTCTGGTGGCACTGAAGCATCGATCTCCACATTCTTACCAACCTTCAAGTTCCAAACCAAGTATCGGATTACACAAAGGAATATGCAAAATGTAGAAAGAGTCTGAAGAAATGAAATGGTTTTAGTACCCGTGAATCAGTTGAGTCAGTTGCGGCTGCAGTTCTTCGTCTCTCAGTTTATGTATCCTACTGGAGATAGAATCAACGGATCTTATACAGACATCGAGTTTGGTAAGCAGCTTCCTAATGGCTGCCCGAGTAGTATCAATCTTGCTAGATTCCGCACCAAGACTATCCAGTTTTTTCAGTGTTCTGCATTTTTCTTCATAGATAACTCGAAGCTTCTCTTCATCCTGCCATCAGCAAAGAACTGCATACGTCACAAGATGCCCGGATCTAAAGAGACATTAACCCATCCAAAATCAAGAAACACGTTGATACCTTGACTTCCTTGTACAGTTTCTTTTCCCAGGCATAGAGTTTCTCCAGGGTTGATGAGAGGTTTGCAGTGAAGCCTTCTCTAACATCCTCAACATTGTATGATTTTGCTATTTTCAATATCCTAGATGTTAACCGTATTGATGGTTGAGGCTGAGAGCGTGATGACACTGTTGATGGTGCTACCCGATACATGATCCGAGAGAAGATAACTAGAGAGAAAAAGCAACAAGGTAAGACTCAAGTGATGCACATCAAATCTATGATTTATAATGCAAAAGCTACATCAGAAATGAGAGAGCCCATAACACTTCAATCGAAAGCAACTAGGTCTCTACGTATTTTCCCATTACAATCCATATTTAGTTCCAAACTTGAACAGATCCAAGGTAGAATAAAGACAAATCACTAAAGTCTGGTAATATTGCTATCAGAGTGTACATATGTTTCTCCTGCATGAAGAGATCCAACGTACTGCAACCTTTAAAGCACAGTTTTAAAGCGGATATAACTCTAATCATTGCCGCACGTAACACCACGGAAATGCGTTTTCATGTATAGATTATCACAAAGGCAGCAAGGAGTCTGAAAGTCTACTTAGGCAATTACAGAAGTAATCTCAGACACAAAGAGAACATTACCTTTGAGCCCAGAGCTTTTCTGCTGATAAGGCAACTTGCTAACCTCAAGTAACACAGCCACTTCCTTCCCATGTGAAGAAGCAACCTCGAACTCACTCTTGATCTCCTTCACAACCTCTCTCAGATCTCTAGTGGCATGAACTGACAATGCAGACAGGCTACTTATCTTGGAAGATTCAACATCAAAAGAAGTTGCTAAGTTTTCCTCCAACTCAAAGCTCACTCCTTTCTTCCTCACGTACTCTTCTTCTACTTCTCCAACGCTCTTCCTAGCAACCGTCTCATGCCCACTTAAATCGTTGCTGCTACTCCTTTCTTCTCCGTCATTAACATGGTGAAATTCAGATCCTTCTTCACTGCTCGTAAACGATGACACTGTCTTCGAACTGAAAGAGCTCTCTGCCAAAGGCACTGCCCTCGACGTTCCTTCACCTGAATTTCCTCTTTTCTTAATCTTCCTCTCCTGGATATCGTCTTGTTGGGACCAATTGATGGGTTCGTTCTCCGGTATATGTTCTTTCACCTTCTCAATGCCTTTTCTCTTCGAATGTTTAAATACTTGCCCAATGGCTTCCTGCTCTGTTTCTTCTTCCAAATCAGGAATCCCTTCCCTCTCTCTCACTTCCCTCGAATCAGGACTGCTTGAACTCGACCTACCTCCACCACTCGCCGGAGTATACCCGACACCGGCGCCGGAACTTTCGCCGGCTCCAGCTCTATGGTAATCGTAAGTATCGAATACATTCAAAAAATCCCAAGAGGAAACCGTAGGCGGAGACGGAGGCGGCCTCGCCGGAGAGGGCGGCGCTCTACGTTGCTCCGGGTAAGCAAAATAACCAGCATTGGAATTTCCGGGATAATAACTGGAGTGTCCCAAGCCATTCTCCGGTGGCCATTGACCGTTCTCCACTCGATGATTCTCCGGCTGAAACACAACCGGTCGTGATGGTGGCGCAGACTTCTTCATGAAATACATTCCCGGGTACGGGTTCGGGTTCCCTCCCATAAATCCCCATCCTTCAACCGGATACTGATACCCGGCCGAGTAACCCGGTTGATATCCCGGTGCAAAACCGGTCGGATATGTTGGCGGGTAACCGCGAGGGAAAGTTTCCGGTAAAGGTTCTGCCTTGTCCACTTTAGGGCTGGACTCAATGTGGATATGACCCAATGAGTCGTCAGATCCAGATTCCGATCCTGAATCCAACTCGGATCCAGATGATAAATGCAGATGCGAACCTTCTCCGTCCTCCTCTCCTTCTTCGTCTTCAACTACCGAATGCGAAATAGAAGTTGAAGAAGACGAGATCTTATGCTTGTTATTATGAGGCTTCCCTTCGTCGGAAGGGAGAGTAAGAACCGGCGAACCCGGCGAAGAGTTAGAGCCAGCGACGACTAATTCCTCGTCGACGAAGCGTTTGATAGATTCGCCAACGTCGCAGAGAGACTGAAAGTAAGCGAGATGAGCAGCGGCTAAAGCAGAGCGGTGATGCGACGCCGCTTTGATCAGTTCCTTCCTCTCTCTACAGAGAATCACAAGCGGTTGATCATCAACTTTGGATCCTCCGCAACCCATCTAAGAAGAAGATGATAATGCTTCTTCGTCGTCTCCACTCCACAACTCCGGACGCGGTTTTCAAGTCTCATGCTTTTTCATGTACGGACAACGGAAAGACCATCTCTTTCCCTCCGTTTTTCCGTCGCTTCTTCTTCGGAGAAAAGAGAAATCCCCAAATCCGAAATCTGGGTTTCAAATCGGAGACCAGCGAGAGGATGAATCCGAGGAAACAGAGTTTGAAGAATCCAAAGCTTAAGAGTTTGTCGTTATGAGGAAAGTGTGAAAATTTGGGGAGGAAAAAAACAAAAGATTAAACGTACAGGAGAGAGCTCTCGTGCATGCGAGAGAGTGACAGAAGAATCCATGGGTTTGCTGATTTCTTTAAACGTGACCGTAGCAGACAGGATTCAGAGGAGAGAGACAGAAAGCCAAAAAACAAAAAAAAAAACAGATTTTTTTTTCAGTTAAATTAAATAAAACTGGTACGAGTATAAAAAAGAAGGATTCGTCTTGTTGCAATTAATTTTGATGTCTACGAAATTTAACGGATAGGGATGTGTGTAAGGAAGCTAGGGATCTGGGCGAAAATTAAATGCAATTGAAATGGGGAAGAAGAAAGTGGGAGAGACTAGGAAAAAAAAAATACAAAGGTAGGAGTAAAAATTTGTTTTTAGTTTAACAAAATTTCTGAAAATTCTACACAATTTTTCCGCGAAAAGATTGACTGAGACAGAAGCGAAACGACGTCGACGACGAAAGGAGGTTTGGGATAAGACCGTGCCCTTAATTCTTTCTTTTTTCCCCTGTAACTTTTCACTTTTTACCCTTTTTCCTCTGTAACTTTCACTTTTATCTTTTAACTCTTTAACGAATTTCAAGAAAGAAAAAAAAAGCAAACAGTTTAAGCTATATACTACTCAAATTGTAAAATAAGTATACAGCAAAAAGTGTGTCTAGCTTGGTAGGTAGAAATGTTATAAATAGACAGGTTTAGTTAGTTTTTTTAACGAGGATAAACGTAAAGTAAGCAGAAACTGTATTTTGAAAAGAAAAGAAACAACAGAAACAGTTTTACTAATAAATAGCAACATAAATTATGCCAAAAACCTCTTTTCCTTTTACTTTAGTTGCGAGTCTGATAACTAAACTGTTAGTCCAATAATATGATTATGTTAAACTCATTAGTTATTACTGAAATGGTTACACATTTACATATCACATTTGCATTTATCGATGAAATAATAGGAATATAAAACAATAAAGTTATCAGTAGAAAATTTTGAAGAGTTTTTTTTTCTTTAGAATCAATGGGACAGGGGTTCAATGCTCGAAAATTAAGTGAA
The DNA here is from genome assembly GCA_010577795.1 of Isatis tinctoria. Lineage (NCBI taxonomy): Eukaryota > Viridiplantae > Streptophyta > Magnoliopsida > Brassicales > Brassicaceae > Isatis > Isatis tinctoria. The sequence continues at coordinate 9,316,020 of CM021244.1, forward strand.
ATACTAATAAACAAATGCATCAAGGAAACATGAACATGTTACGAAGGAGAGATAGGGACTTTAGGCTAATAAGAAAAAGCTGAAACATGCCACTAGGAAAGTGTGCCGGTCACGTGCTGCCAAATCGGGTTCTCACGTGCTTGTCAAATCCGGTTCGCATGCACCTTATCGTCCCATACTTGGAAATTCGAAACTGATTTTAAAATTCAAACTTTTTTTTTATTGAAATTTCTAGTTGATGTTGTGCCTGTGATGTCTACCTATTTCTGGCCACCATAAAAAACTCTTCACATAGCGAATCTAGTTTTTAATTAAGAAATGTCATTTACTAAAAGTAGCATGCATCCACCATTTGGAGCTTGATAAAATGATTTGATATCATATAGTACTTTTATAGTTTTAGTTTCTCTAATCTATAAGAATAAATATTTTGGTGTCTATACTTGTTGAGTTTGGTATTTCTCGCTGAAATGCTAGATGCAATTCTCTAAATTTGTTTCTGGTTATATATCCACTCAAACACGTGTAGCCATCTTATTCGTTATTACTAACTGCCATAACTTAAAGTCTTAAAGACTCTGAAAAAACCGAACCGTAGAGGATTGGCCAGTGCTAAATTTGGTAACAAAACTGGCATGCAATAATCGACATAATAATCAAGACCTAAGCAAATAGGGAGGGAGGACTAAAAGCAAACAATGGGTTGTCGAAAAGAGAGAAAAAAGCAACAGTAGAGTTAGGTTAATTATTATGGCTGTATTTAAGTACATTATCTTTATCTCTATATGCATGTAACCCCTGCTCCTCTCATCATGATCAAGTATGTATACAATTAATTATCACTATATATATACGAATTGAAACTTATAGATTGTATGTTTAAGATATAAGAGAACTCCCTGATCTTTGTTTAGAGACTTTAACTGGATGATAAAGTAAAATGATTCTTACTGGTATGATATCTATATGATGATTAAAAAATTATACTATCTCAAGAGATATTAGTGGAACGGGTAAAATACGATGATAATTAAGGCATGATAACGTACATTTGGCAGGAAAAAATGGTTGATTGTTGCTATTTGTAAATGTTAGGCGGTACACTTGTGACGTCAGCAAACTATAAAACTTGTATCAAATATTCGGTCTTTTTTTCCCAAAGTAGTATTACCAAAATCATTAACTACTACTATAATTTTTGATAATAACAGATTTATTTTTTAACAAATGAATATGGTTAATCATTTGAGTACTTTGTTAATGTATGTGAAAAACAACGTCTTAAAATCAAGTATCATAAATATATATTCACAGGTAGATCGGGTAAAGAATCAAGCAATAATTAATGTGAAGTTAGTGAGGTGATTAATGAAGTGATGATGATATCACTTTTGAATCTTAAGTTCTTAATGGAAGTTAGTGGTGAGCTGCACGGAGATAAGATAGACAACGGTGGTGGTTGTTTCTAGCTCCGCATTTTTTACGTTAACTTGCAATTCTAATACAAATTATATTTGGTTAACAAACTGTGTTTTGATGACATGATCACTTTTGCATGTTTTTGCTTCTTTGTTGTATTTTTTTTTCCACGAAACGCATCATCAGTTGACATATATGTTTAATTACGTAATCTTAACTATCATCGGATTAAATTATAGAGATAATACGAATTCTTTTACAACAAACAAACGAAGAGCAAATTTTTTATATGGTGTGTGTCAATCTTCTAAAAAGGTGTTTTGAACATGATCTACTTATAAGACCCTAAATTGGAAGAAGTGGGAGTCTTTTAACCGATCGCTTGGGCTCACCATGAGTTTCAACTTGATGCGTCATCATCATTTGATGGCGTCGAACTTAGCCCCACCCTTCTTTTTAATTAGTCCCACATGTTTGACTTTTATATCTTTCACAAATTTTATTTTCCATGACAATTAAATATCACATTGTCCTAAAAGATGGAAAGGAAACTAAAAAGAAATGACACTTTTGGTTTCATGTCAAAACTAAGTTCCCTTGGTGAGGGAACACCATTAATTAGTGTCTATTTTTCTTCGATAGTAACCCGATATACATTCAAAGTGCGACGTCGTCTTCTCATTAATGATTTTCACGGAATCCATGCACTCGATAATTTTGTATTCTTTTAATTATATGCCAAACAGTGATCGATTCCCACTATTTGCAGTGTATATATCTGATCCATTAGATATATATATTATAAAAACTTCATGCTGCAATCGTGTGCTTTGTGGTTAGTACGAGTTGGATAACCACTTTTCTTTCTCTCTTTCTGTATCGAAAACTTCATGCTGTCTAATTAATTTCGATGCGAGTTCATCAAGAAGTTAAGCACTTGATTAGTTTTGCGTTTTTTTTTTGTCCCTTTGTTTTCTTTTTGACATCAACTTGATATAAAAGAAAGAAGGAAACCCACCAAAGACTCCAATGAGAGAGCATAAATTGCTTAATCATGAAGATATTTTGGGTCAACATTTTATTTGTCAACCTTATAGAAAAAAACACACCATAATACTGGATTCAACTATAACCAAGCACGTCCGTATCGCACGTGGCGTTGAAAACTTCCTTAATTAAAAAAGCTCTGATGTTGATCTATATTAGTTAGCAAGTACGACGGTTAACCTAATTCGTCAAAACTACATTTCAAGTACACCCATGAAGATGAGTAACATGACAATGTGATTTCGAGAAATATGACATACTCATGAGTCATGACTAAGTCTTAAATTAGATAATACTCCGAAAATATCAGACTGAATTTCTAATTTTTAATGCATAGTGTTTTACGCGCATTGACGTGCGACATAAGCGTTGTACAATGGATATTAGTTTAATGACTTTAATCTTATTCTCATCAGACTGTATATCCAAGTCCAACTGTGGTTTTATTTATACACCATCAAACTAATGTGGGTTCGGATTTCAGAACATTAACTAAAAAAAAAAAAAAGAGAGGATAATTTACGTACTATTACGTTAGGTGAATACGAGTAACGACCATTGTCAAGTTGGAGAGAAAGCGAAACCTTATTATTAAAGAAATAATAAAGTGAAAGTTTATGGGTTTTTGTAGAATAATCGGTATCAAAAACTAATAATGGTTCTGGCGAAAAGAAAAGTCTGTGGGAGTAAGTGTATTTTGGTGTTTTTGAATTATGGAATTTTCAACCAATCTGTCCCTCTCTCTTTTCACAAACAACATCATGCTTTCATCTCCATTATCATCATTCCAATGCTTTGTAGGAAAAAAATTGCAAACTATGTTTATGTACCTACACAATCCAATTTACACACCAAATATTCAGTAAACTACTAATGTTTGACAAACACTGCGAATTACGATCTTCTAAGAGAATATGTAGGAGATCTCCCTCTTCATTTGGTTTTGCCAGTTTTAAAGATTAAATCAATTACATAAAGCTAAATGAGATAATTACATTATAGGTGACTTTTTATGTTTCTATTATCAGAAAAAAGTACCTACATGTTATTGGTGAATTATGCACAGCTTTCAAAAAATTTATCCCACAATTGCCCCTTATCTCAACATACAACACTAATGAACTCCATGGACAACCACATCGTACTCCATGTACAACCACAAATACATGTCCCAAACACTAATGAACTCCATGTACAACCACAAATACATGCCCCAAACAATGCCGAGAGTCATGGTCGAACAATGTTTATTAAATGAAAAGCTTTATTCTTCTCACTTCTCATATAGACTTATTGTGGTCCAACACAAAGAATACAACCATACAATTAACCATACAGATTTATCGTGGTCGAACAAGTAAAATTATAAATACATCAAAGTTCACTGAGAGAGACATGCATTCGTCATCCACGATAACGTCTCATATTTAATGTTACAACCACACACATATCTTACAATGTACATCCACACTTGAACTTCAGATGTTCGAATGTTCATCCACACTTGAACTTCAGATGCTGAGGGCTTAAACCGTCAATTCGCCCATAAAAAGTGCACCAAGCACACAATGTCACTTTTTTTGCACACAAACTTTGAGAAGTCACTTTTATGGTTAACCTCTCAAGCTAAATAAAGTTTAGCCGAAAAATAACTGGAATCGTTACAACAACGTTGACTCAACATACAAAAATAGTAGTCACAAAGCGCAAGAAAACAAATCTGTGAGAATATTTACATCATCTGTGTGTCACCAGCCGTTAGAATTAGACTCAAAGACGATGGATGCAATACAAACCATTTTTTTTCTGGATTGAATCTTTGTCTTTTGGGAGATCGAAGCATCATGTTTTCCAAGAACACTTCTCCCTTTGATGCGTCATCGTCACCTTTCAACTAGTCTGATATTTGCATTATGGGTCAATGATGATGATTCACTCTGCAGTATTATCTTGAAGCTGGAGTCTCTGTGCAACAAAAGAGACTTTGGAATTTTTCACCTGCTCAGTTTCGCATTTTCATTGCAGAGTCTAGTGACTTCTTCAGCCAAATTCTGGAGTTCTACTGCTGCAGCGGACGCCAATTCTTTAGCATAAGAGGCTTCCTCTGTGAGTTTCTTATTAAGTTTTCCAAGCTCATCTTTTTCCTCAATCAGTCTCATCTTCTCCTTCTTCAGATTCTCTATTTCCAAAGCCTAGTGGTAATAAACACCGATAACATGTTTATTACGATGACTTGGTGCGTCGGGATGCTGAAGAAAGGAGCAAACTTTGTATGAGAAAGATGGGAAGATACCTGAGAGTTGTGGGTTGTTTCGTCTTTGATCTCTTTAGTCTCCTCCTGAGCAAACACTCTATTTAAGCTCATCACGCTGGTTGGTGTTCCTGCTCCAGAGTACATTTCTGACTCCTCACCATTTCTGTTGTTGTGAGTTTCCTTCCCTGATGATTCGTCTCCTGCGATTTGCTGTGCATATGTTGATTGTCTCTCGGCTACTGAATCAAGTTGTTGCCTTAGCAGGATGATCGTCTCTTGCATCTCAGCGTTCTCTGATTTCTGTGAATATTAGGTGATAAATAATAAAGTTTTAAACTGATAAATCTCAAATTGTTAGAATTCCGAAATAAATGGAGTTTTAACTTACAGTTATCTGGAGCTGCTCTTGAAGTATCCTATTGTCTGCAGATTTTATCTTGAAAAAGGTGTTTCATACCGAAAATATTGTCACCAAATCTGATTTAACAATGATAAGAAGTCATGAGAGCAACGAGAAATTAGGGAAGATGAGTACCTCATGTTCAAAGATTTTCTCATTTAGTTGCGTAGTGAGCTTCGACAGAACCTATATAAGCAGACCCAAGAAATATTATCCAAGAAGTGTATTGAACTGGATTCAGATAAGCAGATAGTCCTGAAGGAAACAGCACCGAGGAGATATTGCAACTCATGTTTTCTGCATTATATATGATCTTACCTGGGACATTCCAAGAGAGTCTGTGGTATGACTCATTCCGAAAGTTCCAATCATCTGTTGCTCGAGTCCACGTATCTTGTCCTTCTTTTCGCTGATTTCATCTTCCAGTTTCTGTATTTGATCCTGCAGTCCACAATGCAAACATGAAAGAAGCACTATGTTATATGCTCATAATTTGGGCATATTAAGCAAGATCACACGGAAAGCTCACTCTGATATGAATATCATCAGGGTTGCGAGCAGCTTGTTCAGAAAGCCTTTTCAATGAACTGGTACGCAATGCTACTTCCCCGACTAGTATTTTTGTTTGCTCGTGAAGAAGATCCATTTGATCCGCAATAGTAGTTCCAATCTGTTGTATGTCATTTTGCTGGTTATGTCAGTAAAAAGCTACAGAATGACCACTTGCAAAACCTAGGAAATGCCATGTATAATCACAGAAGCAACAAGAAAATTGAAAAACAATATCCTCTCACCGAAGAAGGGTCTCCTGGTCCAACAGTTGCACTGAATAAGTCTCCTGTCACACTTCTTTCGGGAAAAGACTTATTTGTTGCTGCATTATCTCTTCTGGTTGATTTTGTTTGTGCACACTTAGAGGAAGATGAAGGAGATCCACTTGTAGAGTTCTGGTTACCATCGGTCAGCAATGTCCCAGCCACACCATCAGATTTCTGCAGTATACATATTATGGACATGAATCATATTTGCCGAAGCAGTCTAAAATGGTTAGCATGTAAATTCTTTTTAATGATTTTCAATAATTCCACCTATAAATTTTGATGCAACAGAGAGGAAGAGTAGAACTTACTTTCAGTTTTAGCCAGCCAAGCATTCCACGAGTCTTATTCTTTTTCCGGTCCTTTGTCATCTCGTCCAGACTATTAGTTCCATCTCTCGGCTCCCTGAAACGTTCAGAAACTGTGCTTCTAGCATCATCATCAGCCATGTTCTCCCGTCTTCTATCGGGCAAGTAAGCTAGCTGCGTAAACCATGGATGAAGTTAAACATCAGTAACAGATGACATAAAGGCCGGAGAAACAAATATTAGTGTTACACCACGATGGAATGGTATCCTCAAACAACTTAGAATTAACATACATACCTCATCCTCTCCAAAAGTATGCCTCCATATATGGTCAGGTTTTACAGAAGCTTTTGGTTGCAGTGAACTTTTTGTTGAAACCAAGATAAGTTTTGTCAATCGCTGGATTCTTCCCATCAGAGCTGCTTTGGCTTCATCCTCGTCCTCCAACCTTGACTGGAGTTTAACCTGGCCAGATTTCAGCTTATAAAATGAGAAAGAACACAATGAAAGCAAGGCACGTTTATCTCTGGGAGAATGCAACTTGTAAGTGTACAGATGTAACCAACATATTAAAAAGACAAAGCTGATTAAGCATAAATCACTTCAAAAATTTCAATTGGCTAGTAATAGCCTAATAGGCCTAAAAGACATTTTCATTCAGTGTTTTATAATATCTAGGCTACAGAGACAAGAAAAGTCCCAAGGAACTATCTGCAACCACCAACCACAGAGACAAGAAAAGTCCCAAGGAACTATCTGCAACCACCAACCTGAAGTTTTCGATCAGCAAAATCTTCTTGGTTAGACGTAGACATAGAAATCCCATGCTTCAATTGCGTAAGTTCCTCTTGTAAACATGAAATTTCTTTCTGATACTTCTTTATTAAGGACTTTTCGTCCATAATCTATATAAAAAAGTTATAAAATATCAAGATTAGAGCTTCAGCGAATTTAAGGAACTTCAGAGACATCAATACCATAAATGCACCTTATTTCGTGAAGCTTTGATTTCCACATGCTTGCATCTCTGAGCGAATTTCAGTGTGTTGTGCGTCTCTTCGCTTGTACTGGATGCAGGTGTGATAGTGCAAATAAGCTGCAAGAAAATAAAAGCAGATAGGTAAGAAAGCACAGCAGTCTCTTAATTGATCCTGATTTCTACAAAAAGAGCTTATGTCATCAAATGAAAGTCCATCACCTAAAGAAACACATCTGGCTTTCAGAAACTTCTCAAACAAACCATATTTTGACTAACTACGGAACAGCATTGAAAGAACTTACTGATACTCGTCCATGACCACTAAGTGTTGACTGCAAGAGACGTGTAAGTTTAGAATCCCTGTACGGTATATGAGCTGCCTTGGTGTCTGTCAATTTAGATATAACCTGAAGATGGAGATTAGAAGTTTAATGGCGTTTATATAGAGAGAAGTAAATGTAACACTGATAGAGAACTTCCTTACAGTTCCAAGGGTGAGTAAACTTTTATTGATGGAAGATCCCTCTTTCCTCCGCTGTCCAGTTATTTCAGTTTTAGAACTTTCAGATCCAGCAAGATCAATAAGGTGCTGCATTGAACCCAGAATCAGAATGTCAGATAAGGACGGCAACTGAGAACACTTCTCAGCAACAAGTGTGACATGGCTTCATATAAAATAGCAGAATCAGTATGGGCTGTGTAGTAATTACCAATTGGGAGAGAGTAACATCTTCTCCGTCATCTCCCTTTCCATGTGGACTGCTTTCTATAGTCTGAAATACACGGAAATCTCTTAAGGGAAAGAGGAAAAATAAAGCGACCAATTGTATGGCACATCACTAAAGGTCTTAGGCGTATGTGTAGTAGCGATAAAGACAAGAAAGATACACTTTAAGCAATAGGGCTTACCAAGGTGAACATTGTGTGGCTCCGACTGCTAAAAAGATTGACATTGTTTGAACCAACATGCCTGTGTTCTGCAATAATTCCGGCAAATGCAGAGTTTAATAACAAAACCAAACAATAAGAGAGGTATGAACCTATGAAGAGAAGAAAAAATTGACGACCAACTAAATCATAATAATGCAACCACATTAAACTATATACACAGTCTAATAAATTCCTGGCGAGAAGATTATGACCATAAATCACATAATTTTGTTGTTACTGAAGAACCATTTTTTTCTTCTAATTGTCACTTAACAATGAAACTATATCAAGCGAAAAGCGAGCAGGCGCATAAAGTTAACAGGTACATTACTTCAGGATCTTATCTATACCTTCTCCAGATGCTATGAGGGATAGAGCATGAGCCGGGGATAAGACGACCTCATCTTTAATGCCTCAACATATGTGCCCTATCAACATAAACACAGACTAACAGTAATGAACATTACGATGCAACTGAAGCTTGGATAAACGAAATGAGACTGCAAAGCCCAACAACAAATCTCGATTAAACATAATCCACCGCTGACCTGAGAATCCTCTCGTATTCGTAGATTCTGCCCTGTTGGGTCTAGTAAGTCATTAATGACCTGTAAGGATAATGAAAAGAACCCTAAAAATTATGCACCAGGTAATTGTACAAGAAAATCAATCGGAACTGAACTTAAGAACTAAAACCTATAGCAATCCTCTAAGCTTCCAGGTAACTTCAAAATAAAGGTGCCGCAAGACACCATGTCCATTAAGAATTTGGAAAACAATTTAGTATTACAAGCAGGTAATGCAAATAAATACTGGAGTCAGAACCTACCTCATTGTATATCTCAAGATATGAAACACGAAGAAGAAATTCCCGTTCTGGTGTCTGGATAGCTGAAACATAATTAGCTAAAGAAGCGAGTGCAAAATCCTTTTACGAAGACACAACTAAAGAGTAACCTATCACCTCCTGAATAATGCTGAATACATCCTTTACAGCCAACGGAATGATTCCAGGTGACCTTTGCTCCCCCTAAATGCAAAATATGTCGTTAGTCAATGTCGAATAGGCTTAGGTGCCAAGTAGAGAAACACCTTTGGATATCTTTAGAATACGTAATATACCTATGTAACAACTTACTTTAACCCCTAACAAGAACAATGGAAAGGACATCCTATATCTCATTGAACACAACATCTCTGAAGATGATGAGTACGACATGAAAAGAAAGGGATTTGATTGGCAAATAACTTGTCCAATAAATCATGTTCAAGTTGCAGCAGATTTCCAAAAGAAACATGACCATATCGCTCAACCTCTAAATAGTAACTTACATGCATTGTATGAGTCTTGCCACTGCTTGTAACTCCATAAGCAAACACAGTACCTGAAAACAAGCAAGGAGTGGATATTTCAAGCCAAAGAGTTGGAAAGCACCTAACTTGGAAGCCCTCTAAACATCATAGTGAACAGTTGTCTTCTGAAGTTGTTAGAGATGGGATATGATGAAATGAAGAAACATACCATTTATTCCTGACATTGCCCCACTAACAACTTGCTGAGCAGCAATATCATAAACACGACGGGTTGTGGTTGGTGGACCAAAAACTCTATCTGCAGAGTGAGCAAAAATACACACTTCACCAAACCGAGAAGCAATAGAAAATTCCTCTAACTAAACAATTTTCCGGAGAAATATATGAAAAAATGTGAACTTTCACTAACCAAAGCCATAACAAAGAGCAGGGTTGTACTCGTTCCGAATAGTGTAGTCTCCATCTGCATACCAGGCACTCTCATCCCCATTATTGACCTCTCGAGGACTAATTTCCAAAAATAACCAAAATTGATGTGTCAATAACCAAAAAGAGCTCAAGTAGAAAAAACAAAAAACGGATCCTCGCATTAACCTAACCTGAGAGGACGGAAGCGAATCGTGACGGTGATGTTCTCCTTCAGTTTCGTGGAGGAAGCAACAGCCGTACCGGAGGCGGAGGAGGTAGACGGACTTGGGCTAGAACGCAGAAGTGGACTTGAAGAAGAAGCAGCCGGGGAGGCATGATACTGAGAGGGAGGAGTTACCGGCCGTTTCGCCGGAACAGTCGCCGGCGATCTGCGAGGACGAGACGGCGAGATCGTGGATGATCTAAGTGACCTAGGAGCAGACATTGTTTCGGTAGTCTAGTCGTCGAGTGAGAGGAATGGGTCCAAAGAGAGAGTGTGGAGAGAGAAGGAAAGAGAGAGGCAGAGAGGGAAGAAGCTCGTTCGCCGAAATCAATGGAGGTCACGTCATATACTGTATCGGTTTTTTTTTTTTTTTTTTGTTCCGACTCCCTCCAAAACCATTAATTTACTGACGGAAATAACCCCAGATATTAAAGTGCTGCTACCTAATTGGTTACAAAACAATTCTCTATTAAATGATTTTAAAATATTTATTTGTTTTTTACTCTGCAACTGTGAAATGCTAAAGAATTATTATCACATGGACACGAAATTTAAATAATTCTCTGAACTGACAGAAAGGAGTTAAATAATTTGCTGAGCTGCCAAAATAGTATAATATTCTGAAATTCAAAAAGAAAAATTGTAGTCCTAAAAAAAATACATTTTTTGGTAATGTTTATCTCAGGGCACAGGGCAACATTATTTTGTAGTTATGTGATTTAAAAGGCAGATAACGAAAATATCCTCACCTAATCGTCAGTATCGAGGGTAGAACCGGAATAACTCCAGCAGAACAGTGGAGACGATCAATTTTCTTTTTAATATAACTCGCCATAGTTAATGATGATGATGAACTTAAGTGATGAAACTCCTCCATGTGTTTTTGATTGTGCCTGCACAAATCGAGCAACATATCATCGTACAAGATTTATGTTGGCAAAAATATCACAGATGTAAGTGACTAAATAGATGAAAGATATATAGCTCTTTTAGCATTTGCTCACTGAATATTGTTTTGTTGTTTTGTGGTTTTGAAACAAATTGATAGGTTGACCAATTAAAAATAGCCCAAGCTTGGGTTTATGTGGTCCTTTTGGGTAACATCACACATTCTAGCTGTTGCTCCTGAAGCAGTATGGAGCCCAAGTACCATAAATATGAATTTTTTTTTTATTGAATTGATGCATCATATGATAAATGATTTGATCTTGTGCAAGGCTACATAGATTCAAGATTTTTCTTTAGCAACTAGAGAGCTTCTCATTAAGGTATTGGTTTTCCCCTTATAACAAATTGGCTGATTCTTCCAATAAACATGTGGGTGGTTTAAGTTTACCATGTTTGTGGATCATACTACAAAATCCAGTGGTATGTAACCCTTTTGGTCAGAACGGCTATGGTTACTGGTAATTTCGTTAGCTCAAAACAAGACTTACTTTTTTTTGTTTGACATAACAGATTTTTACGGGTTCAATTACAAAGAATCAAATCGTGGTTGCAGTTGCAAATATAATCATGCTAGAACTGTCAAAAAGAGACATGAACATGAAAAAGCGTTTTGGGACTTTTAATTGGGTCTGTCTTTGACACTTAGAACTGATGAATGCAGTCCGATATACACAGCTCCAGGGATGAGTATATTCGCAGCATATTCACCAGCAGCAGCCACCGCAATCGGAGAAAACATGGATTACTATTTCTTGTCAGGGACGTCAATGTCATGCCCTCATGTCGCAGGTGTTGCTGCTTATGTCAAGACACTCCGTCCTGGTTGGTCCGCTTCCGCTATCAATCCGCTGTCATGACTACCGCGGTAAGTGAAATTACTGCACACCAAAACATTAAATTTAGGAAAAGGTTTTCAAGCAGAAACTACTGGTTTCTTGTGCATGACGCTAAACCTTATGTTTTACGCAGCTTGGGAAATGAATGCTACCAGAAACATAGGAGCCGAATTCGCATACGGATCGGGACATGTTAACCCGACAAAAGCTGCTGATCCAGGGCTTGTTTACGAAGCAACTAAAGATGATTACTTGAACATGCTCCGCTCTCTCAACTACACAGCACAAGCTCTTGCTACTATCGCGGGCAGCGCGCACTTTCACTTGTTCTCAAGAATCTAAGTTTACCGTGAGAGATCTCAACTACCCTTCAATGGCAGCCAAAGTTTCAGCTTCTTCATCGTCATCATCTTCGGATATCACAAACGGTCACAAACGTTGGGAAAGCGGGATCCACGTACAAGGCATGATTGATAACCTCAGATAGCAGAGTACTCATCAGAGTCTACCCAAACACGCTATCTTTTAACTCCTTGGGTGAAAAGAAATCTTTCACTGTTACAATCTCCGGTCTTTCGGGTACTTTTGGTAATGTGACCGCATCTCTGGTTTGGTCGGATGGATCTTACTCTGTGAGAAGTCCAATCGCTGTCTATTCTTAATAAATCTCAACCAGGAAATTCAGACAAGAAATGGAGATGTGTTTTCATTAGACTTTATGTATACAAGATTAAACCAAGCATTATGCATTACTGTTCTCCAAAATAAATATCATCAAACAATGATGTCTTTTGAATAAAAAAAAATTCCGAGCTTTCAGCGGCAACTTTTAAACAACAAATTATTAAGGAATATGTATTCTGGAGACTGACATTGTTCCTTTCATGCTCTGCGAGGACTATGGTGAACTCGAGCTTTTCGTTTTGAACCTTTCCGTGCGAATTTGGACTCTCTGCTCACTCTAATACCATGAACCGGACCAACACCACCAGCATGTTGGCTTAAGCCCGAGTCAGCAGAAGAACGATGGTCTTTCCTCACACCAACTCTAACACGATGGCTCCTCGGTCTAAGCGACTTTCTAAGACGCTCTTCTTTTCTCAATTCTCGTCTTGATCTATGGTATCTGAACGAACCATCATCATCATCATCGTCATCACTATAAGCATCATCATCATGACCCTCTATATATCTGCGGTTTCTGCGCCTTCTTCTGCGTTTCGTGTGTAGCAGATCATAGCAGAAGAAAGTGCAGCAATAGCTAAGAATGTAGAACCAACAAGAGACTAGAGCCCAGAGGAATCTGCAGAAACCGTGGATGATACAATGCCAGAAACCGATTTTGTATAACATGTAGATGAAGAATAGAAATAAGTAGACCACGATTACGATTAAGGCGGCTTTCGCTAGACTAGCCACGCAGAAATTCTCCACGTAGCATAAGACATCCCACGGTGATGGACAAACCGAACTGTTCCAAGTAAGATTTTTATCATTTCCGGTGAGCAGAATCAACAAACTTTGAAGAAGCTGATGGTTTTGGAAACTACCTGCAAGATTTTCCAGATAGAAAGTCAAGCGGAGAACCAAAGAAGTTTCCGATAGAATGGACGAAACCGGTGAAGAACGAGTCCATCACGTCACTCATCACACGACCAAAAGCCGATTTTCGTTTGGATTAACAGACAAAAGCCGATCGAATCAGGACAAGAAGTTATAAAGAGGTTTGAGATAGAGAAAGCCGCTGTAACTGTTTTAGATCTGTTGGTTTAACTGTGTAGTTTCCTCTGTTTTTTTTTTTATATTTAATTTATTTTCTTGTAAAAATAAAAATGAAAATAGAAACCAGTGAGTACAGTACAGGCGGTAACTCTACGAATTGAAATAAAATATCCAAAGAGGAAAATCAAACTTCATCCAAAAGTCATAACTTCAGAGGAGTGATTCTATGATTAAACCGGGATGCGATGGTTATTCTACTTAGAACCGGATTACAGCGAAAAACAACAACTTAGATAGAAACAGATGATGATGATGAATCAGATCAATCCATCCTTCCCTTTAGGATCCTCTCTTTAATCTCGGTTGGTGTTCTGCAACATAATCACCAAGAAAGTATGTTTAAGAACTAATTTTGGATGACAAAAATGAGTAGAGGGCAAAAGAAGAAACCCATTGAGAAGAAATTGGAAAATTACACAACGTAGACATGCCCTCCCCAACCACTAAGACAATCACGGTCAACTGACGAGAGAAGTGCTTGTGAAATCGTCTCGAACAGTTCCTCGGCTTCCTGATAAATTCCACTTTGTTAAACCACAGTCTTGATACTTATGTCTAGTACAATGGAGGATGGATGACAAGATAAAACTTTTAAACACCTCTTGCCAAAAGTGACAGTTGAAGATATCCAAGAGAAAACTAATGGCTAATGTGACTCCTACGAGTGTTATACACCCTAATTCTCACATTCTACTTTTATATATCGCAACACCGAACTTTAAACGTACCAAACTTCAACGCAGAACTGTGGTAATTTAAGATTTTGCATTGAAGTGATTCGGTAATAAACCAACAGATAATAAATTTGATAGTAGACAAACCATGTCTGGCTTGTACATTGCTTCGCATGCACCATACAGTGATTCTGAAGCAGTTCCAGATACAACAAAATCTTTAGCCAACTCCCTGCATTCACAATAGAACCACAAGTATTACAACATGTCCGCCATTATATCAAGCAACAAACGAATTGTAAGAGTAATGGAGAACCCATTCTCGAAACAGCAAAAAACAGCAGACAAGTGAAACCGAATAAAAAAACGACATGAGTAATCATGAGCATTGCCGACTCATATGAGCATGCATCATTAGAGACAAGTCCAGTAAATCTCAAACCATAAGGAAAATACATAACCTCCACGAAACATTTATACAAGTAACAAGAGTTACACACACTAGGCTACCCCAGCTAAATGACAGTGGATAAGTGAAACTACGTCCCTACGAGTGGATATGAGCTTACTTGGCTCCAATGGAGTCCATGGTGCAGATGAAGGGCTTGTCATCTTCTCCCAAGCCAGCAATCACTGGTTGGCATAAGTAAGGACCAAACCTGAAATAAAAACAACCAATCACGATTCAGAGACAAACTCAGCTATATCAGTCCTAAACCAGAACCAAAATCCGACACAGGTAACTTAATGAAGCAAATCAACTTGAAAAAGTAGCAAGCTCACGCACTGACCTCTTCTCGTAAAGAATGGCAGAGACGAGACTGGCGAAAGTTTCAGGCTTCATGTCTCTCTCTTCCCGAAGCTGGTACAGCTTATGACGAAACACCAGGCGCTGGTACCTTCATCCCCCAAAGAGAAACCAAAAGAACAATCTTTTACAAAAAGCACAAAAGAGAAGAAGCAAATAAACACGAGTGGAAGCTTGCACGATAGCTTACAGTGTTTGGACATCGGTGGCAAGACCAGAAAGGCCGATGAAGACACGATCGTGGATCTTAGAGATTCTCTGGAAATCGGTGGCGATTGTCTGTAGCTGCACACCGAGCCTCCGATCACTGGCGATGGCGAAGCAGTTCTTCCCAACCATAGCCACAACGGCACTTCCATTGTACTCGAAGATCTGCATCGCCACAATACCCAGTAACAACCCGTCGGATTAGTCACCATCAGAAAAAGACAAGACTTAAGGTTTCTGGAATTCAAACAAGAGACTTTAACTGATCAACTTACCGACATCGGGAGCTTAAATTCTGCAGAGTGAAATTTGGAGCTTTTCTGAACGGAAAAGAAATCTGAGACGGGGGAGAGAGTAAGTATAGTCGACGGTGGCTTGGAAGAAACTCCAGCTGAGTTTTCTTTTTCGCCAATTCAATAAAGAATAATTGGTTGGGCCTATTACGGGCCCAAGAGCTAGTAACTCAATCATTCAGAATTCCAGAAATTTTCGTCTACAATCATACGGACTTTGACAATATTATCATGATTGATTAACCAAATTGCGTTACGAAACAAACTATTGCTGTGTAGGTTTCACAAATCAAAGTCCCTACCATAAAAGAGATTTGTGAAGAGAACAAATGATTAGAAGTATGAATGAGAAGTTAACAGGTACAAATCAACGTTTGAATTTCCTAGGGAATGTTGGTCGTAAGTAAGGCTCGTGAAGTGAATTGCTACAAACTCTGAGAAGCCGCCTTGCGTCTAGCAAACCACTGGTCCCCACAGTTAGAAGGCGAGAGCAGTTTTCATCTTAATCAAAAGACTCAGTGATGAGTTAAAAGCTCGACGACGGTTGAAACTTCTCATCTGGACACGAACAATCTTGAAGGGTAGAAATCAAAGGAAGAACTGGTCGAGCGAAATGATGATCTCTATCAAGGCTTCACCGTGTCAAAGCCTAGCTTCATCACTTTTTCTTTTCCGCGGTTTTGTCAAGTTGAATAGGGTGGGAAAACGACTGCAACAGAGCTTTCTGTGCGGGTAACTCAGCAATGAAAAGCAATGTTTGAGCCCAACCAGCATATTCCCCATATTTACTCACGAATGCTTCTGCCACTCGGCTGCAGAGTTTAAGTGTCAGTTTGGCACCAGCAAGGTCTGGCAGAAGGTACCTTGTGGCGATCTGGTTCATCACCCAAAACAAAACAAGATGGCTACTTTAGTCATCGCCAAAATGCTAGCTAGCTACTGTTGGACCTCAACTAAGTAATTACGACAAAACAAAGCTGCAAAGCCAGTGGACTTTCTTACCTTCCAGACATGTGTGTCAACGGGAACGGCACTATGCTGATCGAGAGAAAACAGAGCTATGCAAGCTGCTACCTTTGGACCGACACCAGGCAATGTACACAGAGCAGCAATTGCATCTTGAAGATCCAATTTGCGTAGAGAGAGAAGCCATTCATCGCCACCACCTGGTTTTGATTGCAAAGCACTTACTGTACCTGTTATGTATTTCGCTCTGCTCACCACAAGATGTAACCATAATCAAAATTAGCTGCCAAAACAGAACCAATCAGAGAAACGGCCATAGCATGATTATCTAGCTGAGAAGAACAAACATTAGCCTCAATCAATGCTATATGAATGTATGGCCACAAACAAAATGAAGGTAAGAAAAAGCATAAGCTTCAAGCAAAGTTTTAAACAATGAAACGTTGTTTGCAAGGATAAGGATGAACTCATATTGAAAGGCAGTAAATTGAGATAGTGATGAAGCACCTGTATCCAAAACCAGCCTTTCGAAGCTCTTCCTCGGAAACCCTAGATAAACGGTCCAATGATGGGAACTCATGAAACTCAAATCCTTCAATCTCACCCAGATGCAACCCTAAAGACGATACGAAATCCACCATCTTCGTAATCCTCGAGATGTTATTGTTCGATGAGCACAAAAACTGTACCAAACACTCGAGCGGATCCTGCCTCAGCACACGCGCGCCACGGAGATGTTTCGCCAGCTCTCCGAAACGAGGATCCTTTATAGAGAAATCAGACCATAGCTCGGCTAGTGAGATCTCAGCATTGAGAAAATCGAGCAGCGCGAGCTCCGCGGCTTTAAGGCTCGTGCTGCAATGGACGCAGTAGGAGACTGTGTCGTCTCCTGGACGCTGTCGGAGAGAGACTAGGTGAGGACCAATCGATCCGCTATACTGAACCGGTCCAGTTTGCTTCCACCGGAATGTTTGACCCGTCGGAAAAGTTAACGGCAAAGTGAGCTCCGTCTGGGTCAGTTTCAACGGGAACCACTTCGGTGCTCCTGTTCTGTGTAGCTTCTGTTTGAGAATCGGTGTAAGCGGCGGAGATAGTGGTGGTTTCGCGGCGGCAGAGATCGACGGTGGAGACGTAGCCCGAGGTCTCTTCATCGCCGTTGCTTGTTAACGGAACCACACCACTTCTTGTCCGCGACGGACAAACTAATTAAACCAATCTTTATAGTATCATCAGACTATCAGAGTATGAATTCCCGGTTGAACCGATATCGTACCATAAATTTGAAACCGAACTATAGAATTTATTTGTTCTCTCTTCATTTTGAGAAAGGTATCAGCTAAAAGTGGTTCCTTTTGTTAAAAAACATGTGTTAAATGATTATCCATTCACATTATTTTATATTTGATCTAAAAAATCTTACACCTACCAACTCATTACTCCTCTATATAAAGGAGTCATTGTCTTTGTAATTTGATCATCCCAAAAAATATTATTACCATACCTCTCCTTAAACTCTCTTTTCACAAGCCAAATATATATACTTATATAATACAAACACATAAATAAATCATACATATATCATAAATTAAATCACAACACGTTATCAGCACGAGTGCTCTTATACCGAAAAGGTGGGTTTTAATTATGTTTAATTTATTCATTTATTCTTTTTATTTTATGTTCATACGGAAAGAATGGCACTGCCTTCTCCGAAATGATCGCATGGTAGACTGTGTCTCCTCAGATCATATATAAATGGAGTGGAAGGTTAAACCTCCTCCTTGATCATTTTATGGAATGGTAGGTTAAACCTCTTCCTTGATCAAATATCTATGGAATGGAAGGTTATACCTCCTCCTTAAATTTATGGTAGGCTATGCCTCCTAAATTAATTTTAATTTTATTGCAATTTAATTATTCTGTAATTTAAATTTTGCATCTAAATTCATGCTATTAAATTTTTGCATTTATTTTCTATCTTAATTCAGTATTTATTTTCTTATAAATAATTCTATTACTATAATAATATGATAAATAAAATTGACTACATGATTATTAAATCTAACTTTTCAAACGGTCACAAAAATAATTTTCAAAATTTTTTTACCCTTCAAACGGCTAGTACAACGGCTATGAACAGTAATTTTCGATCTATAAATATACTCATTCTTCATTCATTTCATCCCATCCTCTCTCATCAAAGTTTTCATCAAATATTCTTCAAACAATTTTATTTTGGAAAAGAAGAAGAAAAGAAGAGAAGATGATTCGCATATTGTTTCGCATATTTTTAACTTTATATGCAATTCTTATTTTTGCTTCTATTTATAGTCTCTTTGTTGGAGATTTTACTCCCGGAGAATTTATCATTACCGCTGTATTATGTTTTTATGCATTAATATTCCTTGTAATCGTTTGCTTCATCAATTGTTTATCTTAAGAAATTAAAATAAATGTACTAATAAAAGGGGTTTATGCCTCTGCACTTATTTTTGCTTTTTCTGCAATTTAAATTATATTTTGAATTATAATTTTAAATTTCATATTTAAATTATGATATTTAATCATGCTTTAAATTTGTTTATACAGTCATTATGTCAAACTTGGCGAAGCTCGAAATCAATGCCCTTGATATAACGGGAAAAAATTACATGACATGGGCAATAAGTGCAAAAATGCACTTAAGAGGAAACGGGCTCCTTGAAACCATCGATAAGTCGGAAACGACGTCGGATGAAAAAAAAGCAAAGGCCATGATATTCTTGCTTCACCATATTCATGATGGTTTAAAAGCGAATATATCATAAAAGAAGATCCCGCAGATCTATGGCAATCATTGAAGGAAAGGTTTGATCACCAGAAGTATGTGATCTTACCAAAAGCCAAACACGAGTGGATCAATCTCCGCTTCCAGGATTATAAAAGTGTTAGTGAGTTTAATTCCGCAATGTTTGGAATTACATCAAGAATGATATTATGTGGAGAGGAAATAAGTGATTATGATATGATAGAAAAACACTCTCCACCTTTCATCCTGGAAACGTAATCCTGCAACAACAATATCGAGCACAAGGATATACTCGTTATTCGGAGTTGATGCAAGTACTCCTTGTTGCAGAACAAAACAATGAGCTCGTGACATTAAACCATCAAGCTCGTCCAACTGGATCTGCACCATTACCAGAAGTAAATGCTGCATCATCCAGATACAATAATTGGCAAGAGCGTGGACGCGGACGCGGTAGATACCGAGGTCGTGGTCGTGGACGAGGACGTGGGCAAGGACGAGGAAGAGGATTCCGTCAAAGTAACTCAAGTTCTGAAAGATATCATAAAAAATTCCCTAAAAATGACGATAACCGGGAAGTGAGAAAACAAACTAATGCTGTTACAGATGCGGCATGAAGGGGCATTGGGAACGTGTTTGTCGTACCCCAAAACATTTTGTCGATTTGTACCAGAAATCACAAAAGGCAAATGAAAAAGGAAGTGAAGTCAACTTCATATCAAATGAACCCGGATCTTCCTCACATGGTCTCGATGATGACACTCATCTCGATATTTCAGATTTCCTGATTGATCCCGAGAACATCAACTAATAATGAAAAATCCAAGTGATATGGTTATCTTTTTAAGAATAAAAGTTGGATCGTTTTAATGTATTATATACCTTTTGTAAAATAGTGTTTGTTGTAATATAAGTGTTTTTCTAAGTTTTTGTGTTCCTGTTTAAATATTTACTAATATATGTTTTATGATTCAGAAAATGTCAAAATTTGAGATTCAAGATGGAGATATATGTCTTGCAGATAGTGCTACAACGCACACGATTATTAATAATAAAAAATATTTCTCTTATCTCAAAATGCATGATTCCGCTGAAAGCGTGAGTACTATATCCGGTAATGCAAAAATCATTATGGGCTCTGGAAAAGTCAGTTTTTCAATGCCAAGGGGAACAAAGTTCGAAATTAATGGTGCATTATACTCCCCAAAGTCTCACCGAAATTTGTTGAGTTTTAAAGATATCCGTAGAAATGGATATCATATTGAGACTATGAATAGAAATGGCATTGAGTATCTTTGCATTACATCGGAGAGGAAACATATATTGGAAGAATTGAAAATGTTGTCCTCCGGATTATATTGCACAAAAATAAATACGATTGAATCATATATTACAGTAAACTCAAAGTTTACTAATACGTTTAAAGTCTGGCATGAAAGGCTAGGACATCCTGGTTCAAGCATGATGCGAAAAATTGTGCAAAACTCTAATGGCCATCCGTTGAAAAACGAAAAAATTCTGCAATCGGGCGATTTTTTATGTAATGCATGTTCTCAAGGAAAACTTATAACTCGGCCATCACCAGCTAAAATTGGAAATGAATCCCCTGTATTTTTGGAAAGAATACATGGAGACATATGTGGACCGATACATCCACCGTGCGGGCCATTTCGGTATTTTATGGTATTAATTGATGCATCTAGCAGATGGTCACATGTGTCTTTTGACCACAAGAAATACGGCTTTCGCAAAATTCATTGCCCAAATAATCAGACTGAAAGTACAGTTCCCTGATTATACCATAAAGAAAGTGAGACTTGATAATGCTGGTGAATTCACTTCAAAAGCCTTTGATGATTATTGCACGTCAATAGGGATTGATGTTGAGCACCCAGTTCCCCATGTGCATACACAAAATGGCATGGCTGAGAGCTTAATAAAGCGATTGCAGCTAATTGCAAGGCCAATGATAATGAGAACAAAACCCAATTTCTGTGTGGGGACATGCTATACTGCATGCCTCAGCATTGGTCCAGATTAGACCAAGCGCATATAATCAATATTCCCCATTACAGTTAGCTTCTGGTCAAGAACCAAATATATCTCATCTCCGTGTTTTCGGGTGTGCGGTTTATGTTCCTATAGCGCCACCGCAAAGAACAAAAATGGGGCCACAAAGGAGATTGGGAATATAGATACACATCCCCAAGCATAATAAGATATCTTGAACCACAAACTGGTGATATGTTTACGGCACGCTTTGCCGATTGCCATTTTAATGAAGATGAATTTCCAGCATTAGGGGGAGGAATTAAGCAAGTCTCACAAGATATTATGTGGTTTTCACCAACTTTAGTACATCTTGACCCTCCTACGAATCAACGTGAACTGGAAGTTCAGAAAATTATACATTTGCAAAGTTTGGCAAATCAATTACCAGATGCGTTCACAGATACAAAAAGAGTGACAAAGTCATATATACCTGCTGCTAATGTCCCCTCAAGAATTATTGTTCCTGAAGAACATACTGACAGGAACTTAGCAAATGAACCTAGGGTTCAGTTGAAGGGGGGAGACCAGTGGGTTCAAAAAATAAAAATCCACGAAAGAAAAAGAATTTGGGAGAACAAAGTGAAAAGGTTCTAGAAGAACCACAAAAGGAAGAAGATCGAGATGATGAAAAGAAACAGAAAAATATGAGATTTCCATCAATTATGCCCAAACTGGAGAGTTATGTATTAGAAATGAAATAAAAGATGATGATGGAATATTCTCATTTTCCGTAGCAAAAGAAATTGATCAAGAAAGTGATGATCCTGATCCAAGGTCCATATTGGAATGTCAGAAAAGACATGATTGGGAGAAATGGAAAATGGCAATACAAACTGAATTATCCTCCCTCAATAAAAGAAGTGTTTTTGGACCTATTGTCGCAACACCTGAAAATGTAAAACCAGTTGGGTACAAATGGGTATTTGTGCGGAAAAGAAATGAGAAAAATGAAATAACAAGATATAAAGCCCGTCTTGTTGCCCAAGGTTTTTCTCAAAGACCAGGAATTGATTATGAAGAGACATATTCTCCGGTCATGGATGCAATCACATTCAGGTACTTGATGAGTCTAGCAGCATCTAGAAATTTAGATATGTACCTTATGGATGTTGTGACAGCATATCTGTATGGATCACTGGATAATGATGTATACATGAAAATCCCCGAAGGGATGAAAATGCCTGAAATATTAAGCTCAAAATCCAAAGATATATGTTCGGTCAAATTACAGAGATCACTTTACGGATTAAAACAATCCGGACGAATGTGGTATAATCGCTTAAGTGAATATTTGTTGAGAAAAGGTTATATGAACAATGCGATATGCCCATGCGTATTCATTAAGAAATCATCATCTGGTTTTGTGATCATGATAGCTGTATACGTTGATGACCTAAATATAATTGGAACGCAAAAGGATATTGATGATGCAAGAGCTCATATGAAAGAAGAATTTGAAATGAAAGATCTAGGGCAGACAAAATTCTGTCTTGGGCTCCAGATTGAGCATCTCCGAGATGGAATATTTGTGCATCAGTCAAATTATATCAAAAGAATCTTGAAGCGTTTTTATATGGATAAAGCGACTCCTTTGAGTACCCCAATGGTCAATCGATCACTTGATGTTAACAAAGATCCATTCAGACCTTGTGAAAATAGCGAAGAAATATTAGGTCAAGAAGTACCTTATATGAGCGCTATAGGTGGACTTATGTATCTTGCAAACTGTACTCGACCAGATATAGCTTTCGCTACTAACCTACTTGCAAGGTATAGCTCAGCACCTACACGGAGGCATTGGAACGGAATAAAACATTTATTCCGTTATCTTCAAGGTACAATTGACTTAGGATTATTTTATCCGAGAAACCCCGAGATTGGTTTGGTTGGTTTTGCAGATGCAGGATATTTATCAGATCCGCACAAAGCTCGATCGCAGACTGGATACGTCTTCACAGTTGGCGGAACTGCTATCTCCTGGCGTTCCCAAAAACAGACATTGGTTGCAACTTCTTCAAATCATGCAGAAATCATTGCACTTCACGAAGCATGTAGGGAATGTGTGTGGCTCAGATCAATGACTCATCACATACAAGTATCAAGTGGAATTCTCACGAAGAAAGAACCCACAAAAGTGTTTGAAGATAATTCTGCATGCATTTCCCAAATTAAGGAAGATTATATCAAGAGCGACAGGACGAAACATATCCCTCCAAAATTTTTCTCTTACATCCGAGAACTCGAGAAGAATCAAGAAGTGGATATTCAATATGTTCGTTCAAGCGACAATGTAGCCGATTTATTCACGAAAGCGCTTCCAACAACTACATTCAGAAAACACGTTCATAGTATCGGAATGCGTCATCTAAAGGACTTATAGATATCCTTTCCAGGGGGAGCGTTACTGCACTCTTTCCTTGTTATGGTTTTTATCCCAAATGGGTTTTTCTATAACAAGGTTTTTAACGAGGCAGTACGTAATACAAAATGGATAATCAAGGGGGAGTGTTAAAAACATGTGTTAAATGATTATCCATTCACATTATTTTATATTTGATCTAAAAAATCTTACACCTACCAACTCATTACTCCTCTATATAAAGGAGTCATTGTCTTTGTAATTTGATCATCCCAAAAAAATTATTACCATACCTCTCCTTAAACTCTCTCTTTTCACAAGCCAAATATAATATACTTATATAATACAAACACATAAATAAATCATACATATATCATAAATTAAATCACAACACCTTTCTAAAAAATCAAAGGTTGGATGAATTTAAAGCCAACAGTATCAGTTTAAAGTCTAAACCGATTGGAAATATTTGTTTTGGTTCTTGTGATTTTATCAACCGAAAATGCAAACCGAAATTGGATTGGTCACCGAAGCTTGAATTTTTTCGAAGTCAGACGTCCAGTATTCCCGACCCTCTGTTCAGTTAAGAAGGTTAGGTCGCCCTCGAGAATGAATAAATGCAGCAGAGACTAGCGAAGACAATGGCGAAAGAAATTCCGAGGAGATTTGCTGTGTTGCTCGAAAGCTGGAAACGAGAGCGACTCGGAGCATAGGAGATAAGGACGAAGAAAAGCAATTCTTCACTTGAAAGCTCTCTTTGGTTTAATTCAATTCTCACGAATCAGAGACCCCACGCATCTCTCTGTCTCTCTCTTCACCCACAAAAATGCCAGCTTCTGAAGGTAAATTGCATATGGAAACGACTTTCCATCTTTACCTCCCTCAAAAATCGGATTTTGGATTGGGATTTGAATTACCCATGTAGATCGTATTTATGGGTAATTCGAACTCTGCGAGAATTCGTATGACTTTGATTTTTCCCTTTTGAACTCCGTCGCAGATAGAAGGGGGAAATGGAAACGGCGGAAGCGAGGTGGATTATCTGGGAGGAAACCGAAGCAGGAGGAGGAAGATATGGAGGAAGAAGACGAGGAGAACAACAACGAAGAGATGGAGGATGCTGATAATGCCGATGAGCTTCAGCTAAACGGCGGCGCAACTCCCGATCCGGGACCCGGTATTGGCGAGGTAGTGGAAGATTCCGGTGCGCGCATCTCTGATTTCCCCTCCGTGGTCAGGCGCGTGGTGATCCGGCCACACCCCTCTGTAACGGCTATTGTGGCAGCTGAGAGAGCTGGTTTGGTAGGGGAGACTAAAGGGCAAGGCTCGCTTCCAGCTCTCGAGAATATTTCGTATGGGCAATTGCAGGCGTTGTCTACTGTACCGGCTGATTCTCTGTCAAATGATCCTGAGAAGAGTGATGGTGCGTCTTCGGCTTATGTTATCTCTCCACCACCTATTATGGAAGGAGAAGGAGTTGTCAAACGGTTTGGGGATCAGGTTCATGTCTTGCCTATGCATTCAGGTTCGTTTTTATTGCCTTTCAGCTCATGAATTTGCATATAAATTTGAAGAAATGTAAGTGTTAAACTATATTGTTATAGTTTTGATTTTTTTCTATAAGATATCTCAAATGGCTTTATGCCAGTATGCTCCTAAACGCAAAAGTTCTTATCTTCGTTTTATCTAGTTCCTGATTCCTAGTTCATGTTACTCTGGCTTCGAGTAGCCCTTTAGTCCTGTGGCTATGTTCACTTTCCTAATTTCACTTGGGCTATGTTCCTTTAGTCCTGTGGCTCAGATGTATGCTGATTTCCCTCTGAGTTTATTTTCTGATCATTTTGTTCCCATTTTGAGCAGATTGGTTTGCACCAAACACAGTGGATCGGCTTGAAAGGCAAGTGGTGCCGCAATTCTTCTCTGGAAAATCGCCAAATCATACACCCGAAAGTTATATGGAATTCAGGAACGCCATTGTTTCAAAATATATGGAGAACCCTGAAAAGACTCTGACGATTTCTGATTGCCAAGGATTGGTAGATGGTGTTGACATTGAAGATTTTGCACGAGTTTTCCGTTTTCTTGATCACTGGGGGATAATCAATTACTGTGCCACTGTCCAGTGTCATCCTGGGCCTTCTAGGGATGTATCAGATGTTAGGGAGGATGCAAATGGTGAGATCCATGTGCCATCTGCTGCTTTAACATCCATTGATAGTTTGATCAGATTTGACAAGCCCATCTGTAGACACAAGGCAGATGAAGTCTATTCTTCCATGTCATGTTCGGATGGTGACCTCCCTGACTTGGACATCAGAATTCGTGAACACCTATGTGATAACCATTGCAACCATTGTTCTCGACCGCTTCCAACTGTGTACTTCCAATCGCAAAAGAAGGTTCTTAGCCTGCTTCCTCTACCTATTTTTCTCTGTGTTTCATTATCTGTTTTTCTTTTCCAGCCAGCAGATGTAATAGACTCCAAACCTTATCTTGCTTACTGTTTGCGGATATTGGAGCGCTGCAAACTAAAGGGTTATCATCTCTACTTTGCAGGCGGATATACTCTTATGCTCTGATTGTTTTCATAATGCAAGATTTGTTGTTGGACATTCTTGTATTGACTTTGTAAGAGTGGATACAACCAACGATTACGGCGATCAAGATGGAGACAATTGGAGTGATCAGGAAACTCTCTTGCTTCTTGAAGCTGTCGAACTCTACAATGAAAATTGGGTTCAAATTGCGGACCATGTTGGTTCCAAATCAAAAGCTCAATGCATACTTCATTTTCTTAGATTACCTGTGGAGGATGGTCTTTTGGATAATGTTGAGCTTCCAGGTGTAACTGATCCGGCAAACCCTACAAATGGATATGACCACAAAGGAACAGATTCAAATGGGGCTTTACCTGGTGACTTTGTTTGCTTCATATTTTAGCTGTAAATTACTGGCCGTGGTTATGTTCTTTGACATGCCATACTCATTGTCAACATGCTTGTGCAGGATCTTCGGAGCAAGATTCTGACACTGAGATCAACCTTCCTTTTGTCAAGTCTCCGAATCCGGTTATGGCATTGGTTTGTGAATTTTTTTCCGATGCGGAATTCATATACGCTTCTCATTATCCTTATGATCTCACCAGTTAGAGATATTTGATCCCATGAATCTGTTGATCTAAGACCTATTTGTATGCATAATTTAGAGTGGCAAAAAGTTGCTCCTCTGTTAACTGTGAGGATACGATGATCCTGATACCGAAACATTTTAGGTTGCATTTTTGGCATCAGCTGTTGGACCCAGGGTTGCTGCGTCCTGTGCTCATGAGTCCCTCGCGGTTCTATCTGCGGATGATAAGTTAGTGCATCTCGTGATCACTTTTCAAATAACTAAGTTGTGGTAGTTTTCATTCAATTTCTTTTTTATACATTTTATGGAATGTGCTGAAACTTCTCAATCTATCAAGGTTGAAATCTGATGGCTTGCAAGGAAAAGAACCCAGCTTGCTTGATGGAGAAAATCAGCAGCAAGATGGTAACGCAGTTGCTTGATTGGTCTCTATGTACATTTTTGGCTCCTTCGTTTTTAAGCTAATTTTCAGTACGTCTCTGCTTTGATTGTAAAAGATAACTCGGGAGCACATAAAACATCATGCCAAAACGGAGCAGAAACATCAACGCCACTACCACAGGATAAGGTTATGGCTGCATTTAGAGCCGGTCTATCAGCAGCAGCAACAAAAGCAAAATTGTTTGCTGATCATGAGGAACGTGAAATCCAAAGGCTTTCTGCAAATATCGTAAATCACCAGGTATATAGCAGAACATAGTTGCTGTTGGTAATTTATATGGTTTGTTGATTTGTTTTGTCGGTAGTGTCTATTGCTGATATGAGTAAAAAACCTCTCAACCATCCGACAGCTGAAGAGGATGGAACTGAAGCTAAAGCAGTTTGCAGAAATAGAGACGTTGTTGATGAAAGAATGCGAACAAGTAGAGAAAACTCGCCAGAGATTTGCTGCAGAACGAGCTCGTATGCTCTCAGCAAGATTTGGATCACCTGGAGGAATCACTCCTCAGGCTAATAGTAATAATCTCCAAGGCATGTCTCTATCCACAGGTGGTGGTAACAACATCAATACTCTCCTGCAGCAGCAACAACAGCAACAACAGCAACAACAACAACAACAACAGCAAGTTTCAGCTTGCTCTTCGCAGCCAAGCATCATCCCGGGATTCAGCAACAACCCGCAAGTTCATGCGCAGATGCAGTTCATGGCACGCCAACAACAACAACAACAACAACAACAGCAAGCGTTCTCCTTTGGGCCGAGATTGCCTCTCAATGCGATACAGACCAATGCAGGATCAACGGCTTCACCAAATGTCATGTTTGGAAACAACCAACTTAACAACCCTGCAGGTGCAGCAGCATCCATCAACCAACCTTCGTTTAGTCACCCGATGGTTAGGTCTTCCACGGGTTCTGGATCCGGGTCCGGCTTAGGCTTAAACTAAGACCCCATCTCTTTAGCTTATTTAGCTTATCAGTTATCCAAAATTATTTTGCCTTGTTATTTGGAGCCAAGTTATTGGCTTTGAGACCGTAGTGTTGTTCTAAGTTAGTGTCGTCATGTAGTATCAAAACTTTGTGGAATCATCATCACTGTGAATTAAAAACTGTTACCAAAATCTCCGACTCTTATCTGTCTCTCTTCCAAAACCTTTTTCTCTACTTGGTTCATTTCATTAAACCGTATACAAATCATTTGAACAAGTGTGCCATTGACTAGCTAACAAATTTACGTTATTTAGTTTTCGGTCAACAGACGTAACTTTTTAAAGAAAATATATATAAATATTTTTAGCTAACAAAAAAAAAAAACCTTATTCGAAAAATCCCATTATGATAAAATTGATAAAATATGAGATGAAAGAGAGAAAAATATGTACAAATCTAAGCGAGGCGCTCACGAGCCATCATAAAAATGGTTTTTTTCTCAGAAGAGCTCAAGTCCGAGTTATTACGTTTCAGCGTCGGACCATGACGTGAAGAAGAGAGTGACGACTGCGGCGAACTCCAGTTCGTAGCCACCGATCCCCGGCTAGAACCTTCCGACGGCGAAAACGTCGTCTCGGATTCATAGAAAACGTCAGACGATTCCGATGACGTCGAATCCTCGCCGATCTTTTTCACGTCGCGGCTCTTACTCTTCTTCAACCCAATCAATGACTTCAGAAGACGCCACCGCCGCAGAGCAGCACCGGTTTCGAGTCTAACCCGAGCTGATGAACATCGCCAGTAAGGAGTCGGAGGTCCTGAAGCGTGGCGGTCGGAATCTGCAGCATGCGGTTGTTTAAGCTTGAAAGAGGAAGGAGGAGCAAAGGGAGAGATCGGACGTGTTTTGGAAGAAGACGACGAAGACGGAGATGGCGAGTTCGACGGCGGAAGTTGTTTTAATCGGAGAGGAGGAAGTTTCTTAGGAGGTTGAAGGAGAGTATCATCATCGGGTTGTGGATTTCGGGTCTTGGGTATACCGGGTCGGATCTCCCAGTTGAATGGCACAGCTCCGGGTTTCTTGAAAGAACCTTCAGCTTCATCAAACATTTCAATATTTCACCCACACCCACACACACACAAAAAGAAAAAGAAAAAAACAACGTTTCTCTGATTAGTTTGGAGTATATAACAACAAACCTATACTTATAATAGTTTAGACCAAATTATTTTTAGACCGTAAGCCAGTTTTCGACAGTTATATAGGAAACTATAAAAGATTCAACGAACTTGTTGACAGAATTTATGTGGCATTGCTTATGTTTTCTATAGATTGGATGTGTATCCTAACTTTCTTTTTATGTGGATATGGAGTATCTACGTTATTAATCACACCTTTATCTTTTTACATTTTCAGAGGATCTCTCTGTAATATTTAAGGTAATCTCATTTGCAAGAAGTAATATTGTATTACTGTATTAATCTCATTTGTAACTTTTATATAATAATAATCTCTATAATATTATTTGAGAAGTCAGTTTCCTACGTGTCGCGCTTATGTTAATTCTCACGAGGTTGATTACAGAGATACCCTTAATGAATTTCAATTATTATATTAGTTTACCATTACTGAATCTTTTAATATATTTTTTGTTTAATGAACTTTTTTTTAAAAAGCACATTAATAAAAGGAATTAATTTTAAAACATAAAATAATTTTTGTATAGGTTTAAAAACGAAAAAGTAAGAAAAGGAAAAGCTTTTTTATAAATCATATTAAAAAGGAAATAACTTACTTTTAATGAGATAATTTTTTTAAATTGATTTATTTTTTAAAAAGGAAATTTTTCGTTTCTTTTTAATAAAATAAGTATTTATATATTAAAACATTTTTTAGAAAATAAAGAAATTTAATAAAAAAAATTTACGTTTTTGCAACTTTCTATTTCTTATTTACAAGTTTAATTTTTCAAATTTTTCTTTCCAATTTTGCAATTTCCTTTTTATTATTTAAAAATATATTTTATTTTACTTTTCAATAACTATTCAATTTTTAATTATTTTTTCGCTATAATAGAAATTTTATTTTAAAAAAATATATATTTTATCAAAATAGTTTTTTATAAATTCAAAACTTTTTTATAAAAATAAATGGGAGTTTTACTTTCTAAATTTCCTTTTTAAAGTTTTTGGAATTTCCTATTCAGTTTTCGAATACAACTATTGATTTTTAAATGTGTTTACAAAAATAATAAAAAAGGAATATCCCAATATTAATTAAAACTAAAAAGAAAATATCCTAAATCTAAAAATAAAAGGAAAAAATCTGAAAGTTTTTTTGTTTAATATCTTTTTCTTTAGTTTTTGCAATTTCCTTTTTCTTCTTTATCAATTTATTTAATTTTACTTTTGGATAACTATCTAATTTTAATTCTTTTGCAATAAAAGTTTAAATTTCTAAAATTAAAGGGAAGTTTTACTTTCAAAATTTTTCATTTTAGTTTTTTTACATATTTATTTTATTTTAGTTTTTGATAACTATCCAAGTTTTATTTTCTTTTTGCAATAAAATAAATTTTGAATTTTTAAATTTCTATTTTACAAAGTTTGCAAGTTCCAAAGTTAAATCAATGTCTAATCTGAAGATTCTTATTATTAACAAAGAAGGGAAGCCACAAAAGAACACAAAAATGTTGTTTATAAAGAAATATTATAAACATTAAATAATTTAAATTATGTTTTGTTTATGTTTTCTTAGATAAAAATATAGTTGATTTTAGAATTATCAATTTCTATAATACATATTTACGATTGTTTATTCAACATGATTTTAAGATTATTTGTTTTAGAATTACAAATATACATCTACCATTTCCAATAAAAATATACATATACTCTTTCCAAGGGGTACACAGCTTTATTTTAGAATCGCTAGATTTGTGAATATAGTTGTTTAGAAAGTTAAAAGATCAATTTATAATTATGTAATTTTGCCTAATTTTAATGGGTCTAAATAGGTTTAAACCCACTAAATCAAACCTAAAATTTTGGATTCAATGTTTAACTGATCAGTAGATTTACAAAAAAAATTAAAAACCAAACACGTGTATATAGAAAAAGCCAAGAAAATAATTTTTTTTATCAAGATAACATAAAATAATCAAACTAATCTTAATTAACCATATTTACAAGATATAAACAAACCAAAAAGATTAGAAAAACAAAACCCAAATCATAAATGAAAATTGAAAATTTTGCCAAATAAAGTAATCCAAAAAAATGCAAATCATTATAACTTAATCCAAAACAATAGCCATAATTAAAACAACAACTAAAAGTTATATAACATTATTTCATATTTGATCTTAAAACAATAAAAAATGCAAAAAAACAAACAATTTTTTTTTTAAAAAAATAACTATAAATATTCAATCCCGCGCATATGCGCGGGTGAGTCACCTAGTACCATATATATGTGAGGTCAACAAACAATATGTGATTCTATATATTAATAAGTGAAAATTTTACAGAAGAGAATGTCAATCAATATTTTTGTTGCTTAGAGGACTCTAATTATTTTGATTCAACAATGTCTCCCTCGCTGTTTTTTACCAAATACTTTTGTTGTAACAATTCAAAACGGCAACAGCAAAATTAGGTTCTGTCTGCAAATAACTCTCATATTTTTTTTTCAGTTGTAACCTCCCTCCAACATTTTTTTGGTCAACATTTTAGTAATAACTCGACAAGTGCCATTATGACAATTCATAAGGTAGAGGTCCGTTTCAAACTCAACACAAGCACAACAAACGAAAATCCAAATCAAGATCCAGAGCTCTTCCTAGAAGGTATTTTATTTAGAAGTCTTGAGCCATTTCTGAGAGTGCACGAATTGTATTGCTTGCCACGTCCAGAAGCTGCAAGTACTCATCCGCGCCATCCACAAGTCGCTGGATGCATCGAAAAAGGAACATGATGAGATACGCTTTAACTAGACTGAAACATATCTAAAAGATCTAAATGACAATGAAAGACACGAGTCTAAAGATGTGAACTTGACTCAAAACTTGTGATGTAACTGAGAAGGGATGATGGTAACTATTCTCACATGACTCCTTAACTAACTCAACAGAGGAGGCGGCAGAAGGAAGGAAAAAAGAATCCAGCATAAGAGAAGTCTCACCTTATCTGTTTCAGCTAGACATTTGCAGATCTTAGCCTTTTGATTGTCTGTTATGTCATCACCAGCCTCAACGATTATATCAAATAACTGAAAGAAGACTTGTATTAGAAGTGGTTATAACCACGATTGCGAGACTTAAACGTGCAACCAAAATAAAAAGGGAAAAAGAAAACCTGATTGGTGATTTGAGATGCAGGATATCCTTCTGCAACTATGTTGTCCACTTCCTTGTTTGCAATATCGAAATCACCACTTTTGCATGCAGTAAAAAATCTCTTGACTACCTCCAGAGGGACTACCTGAAAGGTTGAAAAAATATCCAAAATGAACTTCTGCCTGAGTTTTGTTTGTAATGAAACTACTATACACTTGCGCAAAAATGGATTCTGTTCATCCTTACCCCAGACACGTTGAGTAAATCCGTAGAAGTTATTGTCGATCCAAATAACCGAGCAGCACTCTGTAATATTCAAGGAGATAGACTTGATCAAATCTCACAATCACAGTCAATTCCGTCCAATAGAGCATACTTCACAGACAGATTCATCTAACCTGCAGATACGTGATGGCCCTACGGAGATCCCCTTGTGATATGGTGCTCAAAGTTGAAAGAGCCTACACGGAAAATGGCTAGTATGAGCAGCTTTGACAAAGACTAAACAAAAGAAAGGCAAACCTTAAAGCATATGTGCACACCTCTCCACCAAGGTTGATACCTTCTTCATTACAAATATGCAATACACGGTTACTCATGACTTCTTCAGAAAGAGGTTTAAACCTGAACTTCGCACATCTTGAAGCAAGGGGCTCTATGATCCTTGAGAATAAGAAATGAAAGTTATAAGGGTGATAAAAATTGGCGGGTTCATAGTTCAGCGCTCTACAAAATGTTCTTCATTACGAATAAGTAAATATGTTTTCTACTCGTAGCTCAATCATAGGACTTACAAGTCTATATAAACGAAAAGCAACCACTTATCATACCCAAAGAGAAAAATTGGAGAAGCAAATGAACGAAAGACAAAATTAACACCAACATTTAGGTATCATAGTAAAAGAAACTACCTGCTGATATAATTACATATGAAAAAGAATCTGGTGACTTTGGAGTAAGTTTCCATTGTTCGCCTCAAGGCATTCTGCACAATCAGTACAATAGTTCATGGTAGACACATCTAAAAGTACAAAATGCGGTAGTAGAAAAGATGTTCAACGTACCTGAGCATCTTCCGTCATCGAATCAGCCTCATCTAGGATGATGATCTTAAATGACGGGCAAGGATAACCGCTGAAATATCAATATCGCAGTCTTAGATGAAATGCACACTATACACAGAAGAAGAAACGAGAAACTGGCAGAAAAGGAAACTTGACAATAGCCACAAAAAAAAAGTTTTTTGCATACCCTTGACGGTTATTGGACCCAACAGCAACAGCAGCAAAATCCTTGATCTTTGTCCGAACAACATTAATCCCTCTGTCGTCACTAGCATTCAGCTCCAACACCCTAGACTTGTATAATTCAGGTCTGCAAAAAAAAAACAAAAAATCATTAGTTAGTTCACATGTCATAAATGCAAATTTTAGCTTGCAATCACAGCACAATGAAAAAGCAAACCAATGACACTCTCATGATAACCAACTTTTATATGAACCTCAAAAGAAGCTTTAACCTAACTCAACTGAGACACCCAAAGAACAAAGAACACAGAAAATATAGATTCAATTTGCTTGAAAGATGATAAAATTCCAAATCCGAAACCTAAACACTTCCATAGCAACACCAATGGATACTATTATTATGACTTGTCTAGCTCCCTAATGGGAGAACATGGTGTATCATAATGCAACAGCACAGTCAGAGAGTGTTTTATCTCAGCATCTTTTGGGTTATCCGAATCACAAACCTGAACGTATCATAGTAGAGGACACAAGGTCTCTCGTACAAGTTAGCACGCACAAATGAATCAATCAAACAACCATCGTTTAACCAACTACTTGCATAATACAAAAATCAGAGTTTCGGCTTCCAAAAAGTAATAAAAAATGATTGATTACCCAAACAGCTGGTGGGCGATGGCAAGTGCAGTAGTGGTTTTTCCGGTTCCTGGCGGTCCATAAAAGAGCATGTGAGGACACTGCAACCACAAAAGCAAATAAGCCCAAAATACCCACAGAATCCGAATTCGACATCTAGGGTTATTACGATTGTAACCGAAATCAAATGTAATCACTCCAAGAGTTTTCATCGGATTACGTTAGCAGTCTCGAGAGTATTAGTAAGAACCCGAACCACCTCCTCCTGATGCGCCACGTCCTTCACCTGCTTCGGCCGGCTATAACCCAATATCGGAAAAAACAGAAGGACTTGAGTTATAATCCGACACGAGTTTCGTCAACGGAATCCATAAACAGGAAAAACAAAAATCAGGAAGCAAAATCGTACTATTTCTCAACCCATGGCTGTGCGCTCTGAAGAACTGGCGCCATTCCTCTTTTCTCCTTTACAATAATAATTCTTACTCTTTCCAGTGAAGATGGGAGGAGACTCCTTTATAACCTTGTCTGACGTTTTCTGGGTTTTCCCGCTCCCGCCATAGACCCTCCAAGCCGATCAGAGGGTTCGACTATTCAATCAGATAATCTCATTGGGCGCTCACTCTTAAGTCTTAAATAAAGCAAAAGAAAAGCTTTTTTGTTGATCAAATGGTGATATCTCTACTACATAAGTACATATATATACACGTAACAGTCTCGTTACAAGTCTTATGCATATATATCACAGTATTATTCAATATAATATGCAGATACATCGGCAGTCTCGTAGAAGCCTATCACTAGAGTTCCAAGCAATACATCTTACACTGAATCATCAGATCTCTGAAAAAAAAGGATACTCAAACAGTAGTGTAAACATTATACATATTAACATGAGATTTTTCGGCCTTTTAGTGGCGGGTTCTTGTTGAGCCAGTGACAGTCATCGAACGAGCAACTCGAATCATTCTTCCTCCGCAACACCACGTCACTCGGGCTGATGAACCGAGGAGCCCATGCTGGAGTCCCATCTTCATATGAATTATGCGTCAGCCTCCTCAGGTTAGTGCCATCCAGTTTCACCGTGAAGATGTCACCATATGGCTGATAATGATGCGGGTTCGATATCGGTTCCGCTGAGATTGCAGCATAATCAGATGTGAAGACGATACTTTTACTGTCCGGGCTAAAGATCGGATGGTTAGTTCTCCCACCAGAGCCACTCTGGATCAGCTTCCTCAGCCCTGTTCCGTTCGGGTGGATCAAGAACAGCTCGTAGCTACCCGAGCCAGGGTTTTCTCGATCTGATGCAAACACGATCCATTCGCCATCCGGGGACCAGCTGCACATAGTATCGGTCCACGCTCCTTCGGTTAACCTCCATAGACCACCGGTTTCTCCTTTCTCAGCATCCATTAAGTAGAGGTTTTTATGACCGGACCGACCCGAACGAAACACGATCAGCTTCCCATCAGGAGATGGCCATGGGAAAGCATTGTTCTTCCCGTTTGTCGTCAGCCTTCTCACGGAAGATGACGTGTCTGCTGCATCGACGTCAATGGAGATGATATCAACCTCTGTTCCCTCTAAAGCAAACGTTGGCCCTGAGCTAGAGTACACTATTCCTGGTCGAACCGGATCCCAAGAAGTCGCAAACGCCATTTCCTTATAAACTTCACGCCGGCCTGAACCATCCGGCTTCACCACAAACACGCCAGGCATTCTCACGTATGCGATTCTATCACCTGCGGGAGAGAATGACGGAAACGAACCGTCGATTCTGAAAAGTGACAGATCACTTGTCGTGGTTTGGATGTTCTCGAGGAGAAGCAGAGGACTTCTCCGTCCATTAGCCTGGCCTCTGCAACTATGGTAACCGACTCGTGCCGAATCAGGGGAGAGGAACGGGTTAAAATGATGACTCTCCGGCGCCACCAAACGAGTCACCTCGGTAAACTCGTTCCTCTTGAGATCGAACAGCTCCACGTGGCGGTAATCCGTGCCTGGTCTCCTCGTCGCAACCGCTATGAAGTCGTGGTTGTTTGGCGACGTGGCCGGCGTGAAAGCGTGAACGCCCGGTGGTGTGACTCGCTGAATTTGCACTGACTCTGTAGTCAACGGTCCGTTTTCAGGTAAGGTCGCTCGGAAAACACTGATCCAACCGTCATCGCTTCTTCTGTGGAAATACAGAGTCGACTCGTCGACCCAACACGGCCAACCACCGTGCTCCACCACCTTGACTCGGCGAGTCCCATCCCGAGTCGAGAACACGTAGAGGTCCGTACTTAGCTCTTCAACTTCCCCGGTCCAGCCTCTCTCTCCGTATGAAGCCACTGCAGTCCAATTTCCGGAAGGCGACACCGCGGGACTGAAATCGGCGATTCCACTCGGCGTCAGTCTCCGGGTTAACCCAGTTCTCAACTCGGTGGAATAGACGGCTGCCCAACTAGTCCTCGGCTCACCTGGGTTCTCGTGGGTTGACACGTAGACGAGAAACTCGCCACTCAAACTAGGCTTATCTTTGAACGAATTAACCGTCGTACCACTCAGATGATTAGCGTTAGATACCAACGGAATCTGGACTCGAGACGGTGCCTCTAACACCGATCTTCGTTTCCTTTTGGAGTCAGACTCGCCGCGGTAAACTAGATCGTAGTAGATGCTAGAAGCACCGTTCTCTCCGTGACGTAGATGAGATGCAGAGGGGACGAATCTCCCTGTTGTATGAGGGTTTCGCCGGGAAGGAGAGAGATGAGTGCTGGAGAAGGAGACGGGAAGTAGCCGTTGAAATTCACCGATTCACCATCGGTGATCCGGAGCTCTCCGGAAATCGACGGCGGATGGCTCGTGGAGAGGGCGAATATGTCGAATTCGTAGCGAGACCGTCCTAGAGTGGTGAACACGATGGTGTCTCCATCGCCGGCGTTTGAATTCTGATGTTCCTCCGCCGATGCGTGAAGCGGAAGCAGAAGTGATGCGAAGAATAGAATCTGAGCAATATTCATGGCGGGTTGGTTGCTGGTTGGCCACAAGGTCGAGACGATATCCCAAGATTTTATAAACTAAAACGTTTTCAGAGTGGTGTAAGTGATGACGTCATTGTGGTATTTGTAGGTCCCCTCCGAGATAATGAATTGACACGTGGCACTCGCTCGTTGAACTTCTACTTGTAACGTTTATGGAAAAAAACTATTATACTATCCGCTTATTAGATTTCGTGTCTGCTGTGTTGGATGAGTCGATAAGGACAAAATGTTTGTAGAAATAGTCTTTGGTTCATCCAGGGCCAGCAAAGCATAGTGAACGGCTGAACGCTATAGCAATTTCAACCGACGATTCGATTTACAAGACAAAAAAAAAGGAAAAAAAAAAAAAAGAGAAGAGCGATATCTTACATGTTAAGTGTCACATCAGTCACGAAGATAAACGCTGAAGAACACCAATGAACGAATGAAATGATTCTAGAATTTTACTGAAGGAATAATATACATAGTCTAATAACACATTTAAGATGATTCATGATCTACCTAATTGCAAAGTAGGCATTCAATTTATAGGGGCTACAAGCAACAACAAAATAAGTAAAACCTATAAAAAAAAAAAGTAAAACCTATTAAAAGATTGATTGGTTTTGCCGTTTTGAGCCGGTTAGTAGCGGTTGATACCAATCATACAAAACGCTTTAAATCATTTTCTACCATTTTTAATGCAAAAAATCAGAAGCTTTAAAAAGCTCTTACCAGCTAGCGTTTGCGATTGCGGGTGTTTGCGGCTGGAATAAAATGAAATTATTTTGTAAAAAAAATTAACATTAAACTGTAAATTAATATAAAAACTCTAAACTAATATATCCATATATATATATATATTTATCAGATATATCACGTTAATATATATATATTAATATATCATAAATTTATTTGTTTTTAATTATCATTTATTGTCTTATTATTTATGTTGATTGAGTTATTTTTACATTTTTATTATAATCATATAATTTTATACGTTTCTAATAATTATAATTTTTTAATTTAATTTGTTAATTTGCTTGTGCACCCAGTAAACCAGTTAAAAATTATCCGCAAACACAACAAAACTCTAAATTAATATTAAAAAATTCTAAATTAATATATTCATATATATATAAATTTAGTTATTTTAATTATAATTTGTTGTTTTATTATTTATGTTGATTGAGTTATTTTAATATTTTTATTATAATAAATATTTTTTATATTTTAATAATTATAAAATTTTCTTATTTTAATATTTTTTAGTTAATTTCTCTGTCTTTGCACCCGCTGTCAAACCAGTCTAAAATGATCCGCAAACGCAACAATTTTTAACCGTTATACCAGTGGTGGAAATCGCTAAAAAACGCTATTAGCCGCAACAACCTGCATTAGCAAACTTCCGCAGCCGCAACCGCCGCGTTAAAACCAGTAGTGAGTTTTTAAAAAAGTATGATGGAATTGATGAACTTCGAAGCTGAACATCACCGTGTCTGTTGTGAAAGGATTCACCACTAAATTCTCTCATATTGAATGCCATATAAATTGATAGATAATGCTCGTGTATAGTCATTAGCTAAGAAAACAAGACTTCTAAACTCTCCTTATGTAATTTCTTGGTCTGATGTTTAATATAATTTTATGTTTGACGAAAAAAAAAACAGTTAGTTTCTTAGTCAAAGTATCCAAAAATATTAAAGGTCAAAACTATATCAGTTCTTAGGCAATTCCAATACTTGAGAAGATATTATCCTGACAAGTTATAAATCCGACACGAGTTCCGTCAACGAAATCCATAAACAGGTGAAACAAAATCGTACTATTTCTCAACCCATGGCTGCGCGCTCTGAAGAACTGGCGCCATTCCTCTTTTCTCCTTTACAGTAATAATTCTTACCCATTCCAGTGAAGAGACCCCCTTATAACCTTGTATGACGTTTTCTGGGGTTTCCCGCTCCCGTCATAGACCCTCCAACTGAACAAGAGAGTTTGAACTATTCAATCACATTTAGTCGCTCTTCAATCAAGCAAAAGAATAGCTTTTGTTGACAAAATGATGATATTATCACACTAGTCTATTATTCAATATGATATGCAAATACATCGTACAAGTCTATAACTAGAGTTCCAAACTGGAATACATCTTACACTCAAACAGACACAGTAGTGTAATCATTATACATATTAGCATGAGATTTTTCCCCCTTTTAGTGGCGGGTTCTTATTGAGCCAGTAACAGTCATCGAACGCGCAACTCGAATCATTCTTCCTCCGCAACACCACGTCACTGGGGCTGATGAACCGAGGAGCCCATGCAGGAGTCCCATCTTCATATGGATTATGCGTCAGCCTCCTCAGATTAGTGCCATCCAGTTTCACCGTGAAGATGTCACCATATGGCTGGAATTGATGCGGGTACGATATCGGTTCCGCTGAGATGGCAGCATAATCAGATGTGAAGACGATACTTTTACTGTCCGGGCTAAAGGTCGGATGGTTACTTCTCCCACCGGAGCCACTCTGGATCAGCTTCCTCAGCCCTGTTCCGTTCGGGTGGATCAAGAACAGCTCGAAGCTACCCGAGCCTGGGCTTTCTCGATCTGATGCAAACGCGATCCATTCGCCATCCGGGGACCAGCTGCACATAGTATCGGTCCACGCTCCTTCGGTTAACCTCCATAGACCACCGGTTTCTCCTTTCTCAGCATCCATTAGGTAGAGGTTTTTATGACCGGACCGACCCGAACGAAACACGATCAGCTTCCCGTCCGGAGATGGCCATGGGAAAGCATTGTTCTTCCCGTTTGTCGTCAGCCTTCTCACGGAAGATGACGTGTCTGCTGCATCAACGTCAATGGAGATGATATCAACCTCTGTTCTCTCGGAAGCAAACGTTGGCCCTGAGCTAGAATACACTATTCCTGGTCGAACCGGATCCCAAGAAGTCGCAAACGCCATTTCCTTATAAACTTCACGCGGGCCCGAACCATCCGGCTTCACCACAAACAAGCCGGGCATTTTCACGAATGCGATTCTATCACCTGCGGGAGAGAATGACGGAAAATAACCGTCGATTCTGAAAAGTGAGAGATCACTTGTGGTGGTTTGGATGTCCTCGAGGAGAAGCAGAGGACTTCTCTGTCCATTAGCCTGGCCTCTGCAACTATGGTAACCGACTCGTGACGAATCAGGGGAGAGGAACGGGTTGTAATGGTGACTCTCCGGCGCCACCAAACGAGTCACCTCGGTAAACTCGTTCCTCTTGAGATCGAACAGCTCCACGTGGCGGTAATCCGTGCCTGGTCTCCTCGTCGCAACCGCTATGAAGTCGTGGTTGTTTGGCGACGTGGCCGGCGTGAATGCGTGAACTCCCGGTGGTGTGACTCGCTGAATTCGCACTGACTCTGTAGTCAACGGTCCGTTTTCAGGTAAGGTCGCTCGGAAAACACTGATCCAACCGTCATCGCTTCTTCTGTGGAAATACAGAGTCGACTCGTCGACCCAACATGGCCAACCACCGTGCTCCACCACCTTGACTCGGCGAGTCCCATCCCGAGTCGAGAACACGTAGAGGTCCGTACTTAGCTCTTCAACTTCCCCGGTCCAGCCTCTCTCTCCGTAGGAAGCCACGGCAGTCCAATTTCCGGAAGGCGACACCGCGGGGCTGAAATCGGCGATTCCACTCGGCGTCAGTCGCCGGGTTAACCCAGTTCTCAACTCGGTGGAATAGACGGCTGCCCAACTAGTCCTCGGCTCACCTGAGTTCTCGTGGGTTGACAGGTAGACGAGAAACTCACCACTCAAACTAGGCTTATCTTTGAACGAGTTTACCGTCGTACCACTCAGATGATTAGCGTTAGATACCAACGGAATCTGGACTCGAGACGGTGCCTCTAACACCGATCGTCGTTTCCTTTTGGAGTCAGACTCGCCGCGGTAAACTATATCGTAGTAGATGCTAGAAGCACCGTTTCTCTCCGTGACGTAGATGAGATGCAGAGGGGACGAATCTCCCTGTTGTATGAGGGTTTCGCCGGGAAGGAGAGAGATGAGCGCCGGAGAAGGAGACGGGAAGTAGCCGTTGAAATTCACCGATTCACCATCGGTGATCCGGAGCTCTCCGGAAATAGACGGCGGATGGCTCGTGGAGAGGGCGAATATGTCGAACTCGTAGCGCGACCGTCCTAGAGTGCCGAACACGATGGTGTCTCCATCGCCGGGGTTTGAATTATGATGTTCCTCCGCCGATGCGTGAAGCGGAAGCAGAAGTGATGCGAAGAATAGAATCTGAGCAATATTCATGGCGGGTTGGTTGGGTAGTTGGCCACAAGGTCGAGACGATATCCCAAGATTTTATAAAGCGGAAATGTTTCCAGAGAGTGGTGTAAGAGATTACGTCACTATGGTATTTGTAGGCCCGCTTCGAGATAATGTATCGACACGTGGCACTCGCTCGTGGAACTTTTACTTGTAACGTAATAACGTTTATGAAAAAAACTCTTATACTATCCGCTTAGAAGATTTTGCTTCTCTTGTATTGGATGAGTCGATGAGGACAAAATGTTTGTAGAAATAGTCTTTGGTTCATCCAGGACCAGCAAAGCATAGCGAACGCTAAAGCAATTTCAACCGTTGATTCGATTTACAAGACAAAAAAAAAAAAAAAAAAAGAGGAGAGATGTATAGAGAGAACAGCAATTCCGTCATGAATTGTCACATCAGTCATGAAGATAAACGTGGAAGAATGGAATGATTCTAGAATTTAACATATATTGAAGGAATGATATTCATAATCTAATAGCACATATTTAAAATGATTACAAGCAACCACATATTGATGTATATTGAGTAAATTCTCTCATAAATAAAACCTATTAAGTAGTGAGTTTTTTAAAAAGGAAAAAAGTATGATGGAATTGATGAGCTTTGAAGCTGAACATCACCAATAGTAATTTATGAGAAATTGATAGATAATGCTCCTGTATAGTAATTTGGGGAGAATCATTATTGAATTGAACCTCCAAGCTGTGATCATTATAAAAAATGGATTTCTCTTCTCCATTTACATTCCCATAGTCCTCAAGCTTTGGTTGGTTGTTAAACTGCAATTACTTCAGCATATGGTGATTTGCGTTCATCGTCCAGTCTGTCCTATACTATTAATTAGTGTCCCAACCTCCAT
Source organism: Isatis tinctoria (assembly GCA_010577795.1). Taxonomy (NCBI): domain Eukaryota; kingdom Viridiplantae; phylum Streptophyta; class Magnoliopsida; order Brassicales; family Brassicaceae; genus Isatis; species Isatis tinctoria. Next base: position 9,358,743 of record CM021244.1, read on the forward strand.
TTTCTTGTTCTAAACAGTTAGCTTCTTAGTCAAAGTAGCCCAAAATATTGAGGTCGTTTAAGGTCAAAACTATGTCAGTTCTTAGGCAATTCCAATACTTAACAAGATATTATCCTGACAAGTTATATAACTAGAAAAGTACATTACATAATAACAAACTATTGTGAAGGAACACACATCATTGCACGCTTATTCATTTTCACGGTCGTGTTTTGCGACTTGAAATCTTCTAAAGAGCAACTAGGCCCAAACCTCTTGGGCCACGCCACATCACCAGTAGCTTTGATCTTCGGAAACCACATAGGTGGTCCATCTTCGACCGAGTTGTGCGTGAGCCTCGTGAGATCAGAGCCATCCAAATTCACCGTAAATATCTCACTGCTCGGGACGTTAAAACGAGGATTACCGATTGGCTCGGCTGAGATGCCAGCGTAAGTAGTAGTGAACACGATTCTTTTGCTGTCTGGACTAAACATGGGATGCATCGATACCCCACCAGTCAAGTTTTGCGCCAGCTTCCTTAAACCGGTCCCGTCCGGGTGAACGACATACACATTCATCAACAACGTACCGGGAAATTCCCGGTTCGATGCAAACACAATCCAGTTACCGTCTGGAGACCAAGTGGCTATCGTGTCGTTCCAGTTACCGTTCGTTAGTCTGAACAATCCACCGGTTTCGCCTTTCTCTGCGTCCATTATGTAAAGGTTTTTAGTACCGGAACGAGCAGAACGGAACACGATCCGTTTACCGTCGGGTGATGGCCACGGAAAGGCGTTGTTTTGGCCGTTAGTCGTTAGTTTTTTAACAGCGTCTGACGGATTCGGTGCATCGACGTTAACGGCGAGGATATCGATCTGAGTTTTCCCTGGAACTAAGGCGGGGCCTGAGCTTGTGTACATGATCCCATGTCGAATCGGATCCCAAACTGTTCCGAATCCCATCTGTGGGAGCAACTGACGCAGACCCGAACCGTCTGGTTTCACAACGTAAACGCCGGTGAAAGAGACGAACGCGAACCGATCACCTTCCGGCGAGAGAGACGGGAACGCACCGTCGAACCTGAAGAGAGATAGGTCGTTCGAAGTGGTTTTGAGGTTTTGGAGGAGATTCCGAGGAGTGTTTCGTCCGGTTGCGTCGCCTCTGCAGCTATGGTATCCGACTCGGGACGAGTCAGGGGAAAGAAACGGGTTGAAGTGGTGACTCTTGGGCGATACGAGACGAGTCAACTCGACGAACTCGTTCTTCTTTAAGTCGAAGAGCTCCACGTGGCGGATTTCCGTTCCGGGCCTCCTCGTCGCCACCGCGATGAAGTCGTTGTTGTTTGGTGACGTGGCGGGTGTGAACGCGTGAATACCCGGTGGTGTGACTCTTTGAACCGTTACCGATTTGGTGGAAACCGGTCCGGTTTTCGGTAAAATCGCTCGGTACACGCTGATCCAGCCGTCATCGCTTTTACGGTGGAAATACAGAGTCGATTCGTCGACCCAACTCGGCCATCCTCCCTGCTCGACCACCTTGACTCGCTGAGTCCCGTCCCGAGTCAGGAAAACGTAGATATCCGTACTAAGCTCCTTCGCTACAAGACTCCAACCTTTCTCTCCGTACGAAGCCACAGCAGTCCAATTACCAGACGGAGACACAGCCGGCGAGAAATCAGCGATTCCAGGCGGTGTCAGCCGCCGAGTCGATTTAGTACGTAACTCGGTCGAGTAGACGGCGGCCCAACTCGCCATGGGCTTACCAGAATCCTCGTGAGTCGACACGTAAACAAGACGCCCGTTGGTTAAAACAGGCGTATCTTTCATCGAATTTACACTCATGCCACTCTGTTGCTCTGACAACAACGGAACCTGAACGGTGGATCCGGAGTTATCGCCGTGGATTACGTCGTAGCGTAAGCTAGGCGTGCCGTCTCTCTCCGTGACGTAGATGAGATGGAGAAGGGACGGGTCTTGTGGTAGGATCCGAGATTTATTGGGAAGAAGGGAGGTTAGCGCCGGAGAAGGAGACGCGAAATGGCCGTTAAAATTAACGGATTTTCCGTCTGTGAGACGGTGCTCATCGGAAGGCGATGGCGGACGATGGCTAGTGGGGAGAGTGAAGATGTCGAATTCGAAAGTGGGCCTCCCTATCGTCGTGAAAAATATGGTTGAACCATTCGAAACTTGAGGCTTATCCGCTAAAGCTGACGATAAGCAGAAGATAGAGAGGAGGAAGAAGAAGCAGAAGAGACTCAAGAGAGTCGAGTTGTTAATTTTCATGGCGGGACTCGTTTAGATTGTTTGGGATTTGGCAAATGGCGGGAACGTTTTATAGTTGGAAGTGCTGACGTGGTTGATGCTGACACGTTGGTTGACTCCTTTGATTTTTAAGTTTTTAACCATTTCGGGAAGTTTCTATTATTGTTAATTAAAGAAAAATATCCCTCGCCTTTCAATATATCCATTTCCTTTTTGTTTGATAAAAATTGATATGATATCACATGAATAGTACTTTTGGTAAATGGAAAAATATCAAGCTGAATTTAAAGGTGATGGATGAGAGAATACATTACAAGATAGCATCTTGACATTTATCGGGAAAATAATGATTTGGAGCAAATAAAATCTAGGAATATTGATAGAAATCAGAAAACAACATTTTTCAACATGAGCAATATTGATAATCAGATCTTAATCCATAATAATGTGTATATTTTTAGATTATACACATACTTTTATATACACTATTTTTGGTATCATACCGTATCGAGATCTTAAGCATGTTTATTTATTTTAATAAAATTACTTGAATTAGTATCAAACTATATACACTAAAAGAGCATAAACAGTATACAATTAATCTAACATTTTCACAAGGTCAGATTAACTACTATGTGACTCTATGGATCTGTCTTTTGCCGTTTAAAAGATATTTGCTACTGAAAATATATCTCTATTCCTGTATAGCTCCGAACTTGTTTAACTTTTTTATAAAAATGCCCATAAGATATCACTCTCCAATTATTGGTGTCTAGAGAGGAGAAATCGTACTTGTCTAGTTGTTTCCATGGACTTTTGTGGTTTGAATCTTTCTTCGCACTCACTACTTGTTGTACTTTGGAACTTTGTTGCCACTACTTCTCCTTGTGTACTTTTATTTGTACATCTCACCGAAGCTACGGAGTGTACAAGTATAACTATGAAATATATAACTTATGATATCTTAGATGACAATTATTACTCGACATCACTTATTTTCATAATAATGCCGTTATTTTACTTTATGATCTTCACGTTCTAGGGTATGATCATGAATCTGTTCCAAAATCTTGGATATAATTATGAAGCCACGGCAGTCTAATTACCAGATCGAACTACAAAGATAATTATGAGCAATTTGTTATTACATGGGAATGAAATTGTCATCAGCGAATCATCTATACGCTATAGCTATAATAAGAACATTCGACATTTATTTATATAAAAGGAAATCTATTGGGTTTTTTGGGGCTATACAATATCCCCCATGGTTTTTTTTTTTGTTGTTGTTGTGTACATAAAGATGACAAGTGCCGAGTTACTGTTAAAGAAAAAAATGAGAGAAAAGAAGATAAAAACAAGACAAGACCCGAGGAAACTCACAGACGATTATGTGTAGAGATCAGCACACAGAGACACAAACAAACAGGTACCAAGTATCTTCAATTGTCTCTCCCTACCTCTTAATCAACCATTGCTAGACGTGCTCTGTCCCGATTCAAATGTCTACTGGAAGCATACTGTTCTCAAACCTGAAACGAAGGTCTCGGGGGGGAAATTAGATCCGGAACATATAGGCTTAGGAGAGCTCCTCTTTGTTGAACTTGTTCCAAGCTTCCTGTACAGTGCAAATTTGTATGCAGTTAAGCAACGGGATAATCCAAACACTCTAGTATAAGGAAATTTGCTTGAAGCTGAGTGTAAGCTTTGTGGATCTATGCAAGAGACAAGAAACCAAACTAGAATTTTCTCAAATTACTAACACAGTGGTCCTACCAAATGTTTTTTGGAACATGATGTCCATGAAACTCTACTGATCAATTTAGGTGGGAACTAAACCATCAAGATTCTTCTGTCAACTTTCGTCTACATTAGACTCTAGAAAGAGAGCTGCTTACTGCAGATCTAGTGAGAAAAATACCTTCAAAATGTCAAAAACCTTTTCGGCAATATACTTCTGTTCAAGGGTGGCTCCTTTCTGCTGAACTTTATCGGGATGGACATACAGCGTTGCCTTTCTATAGACTTTCTTGACTGCTGAAGAAGTGATCAAATCTGTTAGAGAAACAGCCTCCCAACCACATCCAGGCCAGAGTACCTGTCATCGTTAAAAAAAGAACCAAAACTCGGTGAACTTAGGAGGAGCACATGGATAAACAGATGTAATAGACCATTTTTTTAATTCTTTAAAACTCACGATTTGCAAGGAAGACAACAGCGCACGCATGTTTCCTTCTTTTCCAGTTGCCCAACGCCTTATCTCAGCATCAACAGTCTCAGAAATCCTCTGAAAAGCAAGATTTATAAGATAAGCATTGTTGATATTTAAATACACCAACAAGGAGACTCTATCTATGTAGATTTAGAAACCAAAATCACTAGAGGAAATGTAAATAAAAAAACCAGCATTATCATAACGAAGACTAAAAAATCCAAAAAACGTTTTTGTCCATACACAAGCAGTAAGAATATGAAATTAAACCATAAATGTCAAGAAAAGCATAACTTACAGTTCTCTGTTCTTGTTCAATCCGAGATTGATGATCACGGTTATTCATATCAGCTACTGCTTGTGCCTACATTTTAAAAGGCACTGAATAGTGTAAAACCATCTAGAACCAAAATATACAAGCTAAACATTGATGAGCATAGCAAACTTTAAAGTAAAAATTCGTTGCAGAATCCCAGTCGACTATGAGAAACACTAATTTTGACGTGGAAACAAGACCACTTAATCAAATAAGGAAAGACCTAACGTTGGCAAAATGTTTCAACATATTCTCCGAGGAACTTAACTAAACTATTAGACGGTACGGCGTAATTTCAAGCGCAAGGAAAATTCATCATAGATTTTCATACCAGCATTTAACTTAATTAGAAATCATCATAGGTTGCAGAGGAAGAAAAAGAGTCAAAATTTGCACCAGAAGATTTAAAAACAAAAACAAAAATAACCACACATACCACACGGCTCTTTGTTCTCTGTTCACGATCCCATCTGGCCTTTCTTCGTTCTTCGCTCTCCCCTGGGATCTCCTCAAATTCTCTAAATATGGGATCCTCTGTAGACAGAGAAACATTTCTAAGAAAGTTAGCCCAGAGTAATCAATTGCTGGAAAATACATATTTTCATAACATCTACCTCCAAAAAGTGCAGAAAAGTCATCCACCAGATTTGCTGGAGCAGGAGGCTTCTTTGCACTAGAAACCCCATTAGGCGTCTTTTTTGGCACGTTGACTGCTTGCTTGCGAGTTGCCTTTCCATCAGAAAGAAGAATAAGGATACACATACAGAACGCATTTTCTTGATTCTAAAAACTTGTAAAGTGGAAATATAGAAATATCTCAAACGTCGTTCTTACTTCAGTTGTTGTCCGTGACTTAGGTACACTGCTGGACCGAGGCCCAGAGCTGAAAAAGGAGTCAAGGTCATCTACGTCAAATTGTTTTTTCTTTGTTCCAGCATTTTCAGCTTCTCTATATTTACTAGCAGTGTCAGAGGCCGAGGCACTACGTCGCATAGTACCCATGGCAAAATCTTCAAGCTCGTCTACTGAAGACATTCCTGAACTCTTAACTGTGCGAGTAATTCATTGAGTAATTAGATTACAATGAAAACAGTAAACAAAAGATCCGCTAATTGAACATACTTTCAGGCTATCAAAGAGATTAACCTCTTTCCACTTTTTGCGTTGGTTTAGGAGGAGGCTTGAGCTTTGTAGAAGCCTGTGAAGTATTTGATGGTTTTTTCCCCTGAGAACTGACCGAAGCAGCAAACTCATCCAGTGGATCCACAAAAGGGCCAGCATCAGCGAAGTTGGATGCGGTAGTCCCGCTGAAAAAAATTCAACCAAAAACAAATTTCAAACCATAACACTAAACCTTTTCATGTAGAAAAGGTGATCTGATACTTGAAGCACATTCCATAAGAATCTCCTAGAATATGTTTTGTGATGAGATGGAAACCAACACCAAAAAACTCAATTTTTTTTTGGCAACAATCGTAAACAAGAATGCTACATAGACAGATAATAAACCTGCTAGTCGTCTGAGAACTTGCACCAAAACCAGGTATCAATTCATCAAAACCATTCTTCCCCAAACCCCCAGAACTGTTCTGGTTCCAGCTCTTCGATTTAAGACCAAATCCACCCATATCACCCAGCAAATCATCGACAGCAGCATACTGCTTCGTGGATGAAGAGAAGGACCCAAATATATCATCATTGCCAACGCTAGCAGAGCTATTAGATCCAGGCATAACACCAAACAAGTCATCAACAACAAAAACCTGCGCTGAAGAAGAAGCACTCTTCGTCCCCGAATTCCCAAAATCGGAGAACATTAAATCGGCGTCTAAAGTCGACGACTTGCTATTACTATTACCGGAGGAGGCCTTGCTAAGCCCACCAAAGACATCAAAATCGTTAAACCCTCCACCGGAGCTCGCTCCGTTCCTATTAGTGGAGCTCGACGTAAAGAAAATGTCGTCACCGTCGTACAACGACCCGTTACCAGATACCTTGTTCGAAGAGTAGGACGTCGTCGATTTCGTGTTGACAGCAGAGCCAGGACCGAAATTCCAGCTCTGAGCATTGTTAGCGTTGCTGACAGAACGCTTCGAGGCAGCCATGGGAGCAGATTTGCCTTGGGGCTTTATCCCATAACGCTCCGTAAGAACACCAAACTCGTCCATTTTCAGGTGATTAATCGAGAGAAAGAAAAAAAAAACGATTTTTTTCTAAAAAAATTTTCAAAGATAGAAAACAGAGAAAAGCCCTATCAGATCGATCCCGTGAAAAATCACGGGAGAGAAAATTCTTTGGATATGGAAAGAGGAAATCAGAGGAGCGAAAATGGATTGACGGAGAGAATAATGGAAAAAAGGAAAAAAAAAAAAAAAAACAATCGTCGTCTCCTCTTTTTTCTCTCTCTCTCTAGAAAAAAAAATCTGAGAGGCACCGACGAAAGATTGGAATGGGTGGGTGGGTCCTCGAGACAGATGGCTTTGCTTTTAAAATTCCCACCTTTCCTTTTTTTTTTTTGTCCTTCCCTTATAATCCCCACACATCGTATTTTTTCGCGGAAAAAAAGAAGATTCCACTACACTAATTAAGAAATTAAATCATTTCAATTATGTAATGTTATATTGTATTTTTGGCTTAAAAATGGGGATATTTACAGTCAGATTCCAGAGCAGTCCGACATAATTCGTACAACCTGTCGACTATGGATATCATTAGTTGGCTTGAAAGCATATGGATTGGAGATTATTTATATCCGCGATACATTTTTTCTTTATATATCATGTGTTATGTTTATAAATTTATTAGTTTTAGGTATCACTGATCTAGGAGGTTAGGAGGAATATTATATTACTGTAACAAATAAGATAAAATTCTGAAAACATCATTTATAGAAAAGGGACAAAATAGTCATAAAATCTCTGCTTTCATCTGGTATATATATAAACACGCAAATTCTATTTTATTTTACAATGGACAATTCATTTCGAATTGATAACATCCACGATAATCAGGCTCTAGCAAGCATCGTCTATACGTGAATCAACTTCAAAGCTTTGAGAAATTTAAGGCCAAAACACAAAAGCAAACTTTAAATGTACCAAACCAAACCTAAACAGACCAAATTAACCCACTACAACATCAGTAGTCCAACATTTTCACAACTTCCATTGGCAGGCAGGAACTTCAAAAAGCCCTGAATGTTTGTACCAGATTTATCATAATAATAATATTCTGCAAGTTAATATTAGGTATAAATGACTCCATTAAGCACTTTATAAGCCTAATTTATATGTGGACCCATATCTGACCACTTGTCTTAGTTTCTCTAAGAACAGAGTCATAAACACAACTACAAAATGGACGAAGTCAAGCATAAGATGCGAAAATATTCTAAATTTCTTAGTTCATAAAGTTGGAAGTATCCTTGAATCTTTCGGTGCTAAACAAGATAAAAACTTCGAGAACATCATGTACTTGGTAATCCCGTTCTCTGATTCAGTGCCTTTTAGATTTTGACTCAGCTTTGGACAGCATCATGTATCCTGAGAGCTTGTTCATCTCGTACAAAAGCCCAGCAGAGAACAAGAAACTGCAACCAAAACATTGAACAACAAAGCATTCACAGCTTTTAGCCAGAGAGTTATGAATAATGTCATCAATGAAGATTGGTATATCAAGCAGGACTAGTGTCTTGCCAGGTTGTAATACAAACTCGATGCACCGTGCTAGCAGCAACAAGAGCTATGATTTCCGCAAGAATCACTGCCACGAAAAAAAAGAGAAAAAGACTTTAATAAACTGCAGAACTTACTACATCTTATCATTCATTGTGATTCTTGCATAACTGAGAGATGACAATCAATTGCCAATAAAAAACAGATCAATTAAAATATCTAATCTTATAACAAAATTCAACATTCAAGAACCGATTCACAAGGAGCCATGGACATCTTGCTCTAAAATCAAAAAGTAGCAACCTTTCTATTATCCACAAAGATATATCTGGGGAATTATAGGAATTAACACAAATCAAAAAGTCCTCAAACCTCCGAGCAAGACAACTGATTTTTGGCAGAGTGATACAGAAAAGAAACCTATTTCACAGGAAAGCAAACACAATCGCGTTCTCATTGTGTATGCCAAAGAGAAACCTACCTGCACCCCAGCTACTCTTCATGCCAGAAGATTCCTGGAAGTTTCCGATGAACTGCAAGTAAGAAAACATCGCATCAATCCAGCTCGTTAATCTACAATGTAGAGCAATTTTTGATAAAGCAAAAACATACACACACGACTTAGTTTCAAAGCCAGAAGATTCAGAAGATCTCAAATTTTATGAATCGGGTCAAATTTGAAATGGACAGCGAGGGCAATTGAAAACCGTCGAAGCAGCTGATTAACTTACTGTCAGAGAGAAGAGAAAGAGGAGGGAGCTAGTGAAGCCTCCAAGGATCGTGAAAAGCTCAGAAGAAGCTAATTTCCCTCGGTACACTTCTTGGAGCGAGAGGACCACTGTAAACAGAAGAATAGATCCAAGCATGGATGTTCCAGCTCCCGCCATTGATTCTAACTTCCTCCTAAACTCTCATCCGGAAATGAAAGATCGTATCAGGAAACAAAGCGAGAAAAGGAAGTGCAAAGGCTAAAAATTCGCTTTCGATAATCAAAACATGGAATCTAACGCGAAATCCTCAGTATAATCCGAGAATGTGATCGATTTACCTTGAAAAACCCTAACAGATCGAATTCTCCCACTTCTCGTCACTTCCTCAGCTTCACGGGAAATGAAGAAGACGATCGAGGAAAATAAAAAGTAGAATTGGGAAATTAAGAGTTAAAATGACCATAAACTCCACATTTATCGTGTATTATTACAGAAATATCCTCATCTCCAAGCTTTTGGTTTACAGCTAAAACGTTGTCGTATTGGTTTCAGCTGTGTATCGGAGGTTCGATTCGAATTGCTGGTGATGGAGCCACCGGAGTGTCCGGTGTGTCTACAATCTTACGACGGCGAGTGCACACTTCCACGCGTGCTCCCCTGCGGACACACGGCGTGCGAGGAATGCCTGACGAATATTCCCAAGAAGTTTCCGGACACAATCCGATGTCCGGCGTGCACCGTTCTCGTCAAGTTTCCACCTCAGGGACCATCAGCCCTCCCCAAAAACATCGATCTTCTCAGATTGTTCCCCTCAATTTCACAGATTACGCTGGAACCTGGGCGGAATTTGAAAAAATCCTCCGTTGAATTCGTCACTCGATCATGGTCCGACGACTTCTACGCCACTTGGAAAGATCGGATTTTACTTCATGACGCCGTTTCCGTGGAGAAAGTGGAGAGCGAAGGTAGTGACCTTGCTTCACCTTCGCGTTTATGTGGATGTCTGAAGGATGATTCGAAGGTTAGTCTTTTACGGGTTGCTTCGTTCCAGCATGATGATCGTGATTCTGTCCTCAAGTATAGTTATGTCCTGAGGATGCTGAGTTGTCTGTGGGGGATGGAAGAGAACGAGAGAGATGAGCTTGATACCATCATCTCTGTTAAAAAGAGAGGTGTCTCTAAAGTTTTTGGCTTGTGGGGTGATTTAAAGAATGGGATTTTGTATTTAGTGGGTGAGAAACTTATTAACTTTTCGTTGGAGGAATTCGACAATCTCACTGAAGATGATACTTCATGTTTAGCAATAATAGGTATGCAAATATGTGAGGCACTTCTCAATTTGCATAGCGAAGGGGTAATCACAGGCTGTTTGAGTGTTTCTTGTGTGAAGTTTGACGAATTTGGGAATGCTTATGTTGATCTGATTGAGTTGCTTGAAACTGGAAGGAATGTGTGTGGACTAATATCTGAAGAAACTAGCTCGTGCAGCAAACCAGTTGGTGGTGGTTTGGAAATGGGATTGATTTTTAATGGATTAGTAAAGAAGGGTATTTTTATGAGCTCTGATGTGCTACTTGAGTTTTTGAAAAAACAAAACATGTCGATAACACAGGCCAGCTCAGAGTATATGGTTTCATATAGCGCTGATGTCTGGCCAATTTGTTTACTTCTCCTCAAGCTTCTTCTTGGAAAACGGTTTTCTGAGGAGCTGATTGAAAGTGTAAATAGTGTGGTTACAAAAGGATGGGAAGAGCGAATTGAGGATCTCGTGGTGTTGTACACAGGTCTTACGGAGAAGTTAAGTTCTCTTCTGGAATCTGAATCCAGAGGGAAGTTTCAATCGATGGTTGAAATTCTTCGCCAATGTTGCTGTCTTGATCCCCAGGCACGTCCGGCGCTAATTGATCTGTGGAAATGCAACAAGGAGCTGGTCATGAATCATAGGTTCAGTTCTATGATTGCATCGCCTAAGCCGAAATCTGGGAAAAGAAAAGAGTTTTGTTTGGTTCTAGGTGAACTATGTCGTCTGGTAGTAGTGGGATCCAAAGAACTAGAACAAGAATTGCCTGGAATGGAGGAGAATGGCGGTGGAGCAGAGGAGGGTAAGTTTGACATGGATTTTGTTGGGAGACTCCCAGAAGGTAAAATAAAATCTAAAGACCTGCGGGGACACCAAGACAGTGTCACGGGTTTAGCGATTGGAGGTACACCTTATATTTTGATTCCTTTTTTTTTGTAAGTACATTTTCTTACAGTTTGTTGGATGAATGATAAAGAGTACACATTTTATATGCTCAGGTTGTATTTTGTTCCTCTTTTCTTTGTGTAGGTGGGTTTCTGTTCAGCTCTTCGCTTGATAGAAATATCCATATATGGTCTCTGAAGGTATAATATGCCATCATCCTTTATAGTTCTCTATTCTCTGATAGTTGTATGAACTAAGGTTTCCGCGGCTTAGTTTTCTCCCTATCATGTGTATCGTGTAGTAACAAGGCCTAACTCTAGCTATACGGATCTTCATATCATATGCAGGACTTCTCCCATGTGCATACATGTAAAGGTCATCAGGATAAAGTAATGGCTTTGATATACATCGAGGGAGAAGAATCGGTATGTGTCAGTGGCGATGGTGGAGGAGGTATATTTGTATGGAGCACAAGCTTCCCTTTGGAAGAACAGCCGCTGAGAAAGTGGTACGAGCCAAAAGACTGGCGATATTCTGGCATTCATGCGTTGGCATACTCAGAAGATGGGTATGTGTATAGTGGCAGTGGAGATAACACTATCAAAGCTTGGTCATTGCAAGTACGTTAGTTTTTCATGTACACTGCAAAACTTGTCCTGATAAGATCTTCATCTTTTTATTGAAGAAATTGATTGTTTTCCCAGGATGGAAGCCTTGTTTGCACAATGACTGGTCATAAATCTGTAGTTTCAACGCTTGTTGTACTAAATGGAGTACTGTACAGTGGAAGTTGGGATGGCACCGTTCGGTTGTGGAGTCTAAGTGACCACAGTTTTTTGACGGTGTTGGGGGAAGAGACTCAAGGTATTGTAAGATCTATTCTGTCTCTAGCTGCAGACGAGCAAACCTTAGTGGCAGCTTATCAAAACGGAGACATACAGGTTTTAATCTGTCCTTCAAAACATTTTGCTCGGCTTGTTTCAGCTCTATGAACTATCAAGTCTCTAAACCTGGTCTCTTCTGATTCTTTAATCAGATATGGAGGGATGACACAGCGATGAAGTCTATGCAAATACAGAGTAGTGCAATTCTCAGCATTACCCTGAACGGTAAATGGCTATTCACTGGAGGTTGGGACAAAACCGTCAATGTAGAGGTAATCCATTTGTTTTTTTACTAATCCACAGACCTTATCAAAAGCTGGGAAAAAGATCAACACTTTACCCATTATCTGCTCTGAACTTGATTCTGGGGTTTCCTCTTAACATCGGTTTCCAAACACGTAGGAATTATCTGGAGATGAGATATCTCTAGACTGTACTCACGTTGGATCGATCCCAAGTTCTTCAGTAATCACATCTTTGTTATATTGGGAAGGCAAGCTCTTTGCGGGGTTTGCGGATAAAACCATCAAGGTGATAGCTTCAATTCCAAATTTTTTTTTTTTTTTCTTCATGTTCTTGGATACTTCTGTTGCTGAGAATATCCCTGACAAAAGAGAGTCTTGTCTCCGTTTTCCAGGTATACTATAGTGGACGCTAACGAAAACGTCTGTTCCTGAAGATTCAACTCTCGTCAAAAGATGTTGTGTATAAATGTATATGTACAAATCAAGTGTATATGAATGCTCCGTCACATTTGTTGATAAACAATAATACAAACACTGAGATTAGCAATTTGCATATTTTCTTTTATAGTTTGCTTATGCATTTAGAATCTTGAGATCAATACAAAATAAGATAATTTCTAAAGATGAGTGATGTATTGCGAGAGACTTAAATTTTCAGGGACTTGAGAGTGACAATATCAAACTTTTAAGCAAGGCCATTTAAATTGGGACTAACCAGCAATTTAGCGCCACCCAGTCGGCGAAACGTATTCCGGCAGTGCTTTCAAACATTTCCTTATTTTCATGAGCCACAGACACAGAGTTTCTTTCATCCATAGATGCTTGACCACGACATCAAGAAAGTTACTGTAACAAAGCAATACCTTTGTTAATATGGGCACTGCTTTGAATTTTGTGAACCTTAATACATGCCATCCAGCTCTATGCTTACTGTCTCGAAGTAATCAGTTTCCATGGACAAAACCCTCTTCTGGTGTTTTTCTCGCTCGGCCTGTCACGCCGATTCGGAGGTGTCACGTTGTCCGGAGAAGCCGTGTCTCTGCTTCCCTAATGGTATGGTAATTCGTTAGAAACGTGACAGTACTTGTTGCACACCAAGTGTTCGATCTTTTGTCTCCTCTGTTTCCCTTAGTTGTTTTCTGGTGTCTCTTTCTTCTCAATGATATTTCTGGGGTGAATTTTTTATTTCTAGGTTTTTTTTTTTTCCTGCGATGCTTTACCTCATGAGTCATGAGATTTCAATGGAATTTTCTTTCTCACAAGCTTCTAGTAGTACTCTACTTCTCCTCATGTATATATAATTATGTTAATATCATTCATATTCTAGGGGAATTTGGGTCGTTTAAAGAGGAATTTACAAGATGTTGCGAGCATGAATTATTGGGTTGTGCGGGACTACTATCGTCTTGTGGAATCTGTCAATTCACTCGAACTACAGATACGAAGCCTATCCGATGAACAGGTTCAACTTAGTGTTCACTGCTTGAGACGTTCCTTTTTTTCATTTGACATGGTTCTTTAATGTATTTGTTTGTTTGTTTGTTTACCTCTTTAGCTGAAAGCAAAAACTGCAGAATTTCGGGAACGGTTAGCGCGAGGGGAGTCCCTAGCAGATATGCAAGCTGGTTTGATCAAAACCTTACGTGGATTTTGCTTTCCTTTTCTCTTAAGAACGACACTTTGTTTTGATAAATCTTTGCTTTCTTACTTTTCATTTTGTATGTTTGTCTCTGTTTTAGAGGCGTTTGCTGTTGTTCGTGAAGCTGCAAAGAGAACAATTGGAATGCGTCATTTTGACGTGCAGGTCTGTCTATATCTGTACTCTCAAAATCAATCCATACTAATTCTTGGATGCATTCTATCATTTCGAGGAGAGATTGTTAGATATACTTATGGTTTTTGTTGCATCAGATAATTGGTGGAGGAGTGCTTCACGATGGATCCATTGCGGAGATGAAGACAGGTGAAGGGAAAACACTAGTCTCTACATTAGCTGCATATCTTAATGCATTAACTGGCGAGGGCGTTCATGGTATGTGGTCTGCTTTCTCTGCCACTCTTCCGACATGATAATTGCTGACATTTTGAAAAAAGGCCCCAGTTGCTTCGATATTCGGGCACTATTGATTACATACCTATGGAAAACGTATCAAATGAACATATAGCTAAAGCTTTTGGTATTGATTATCTGGTGGCAGTGGTTACTGTGAATGATTACCTGGCCCAGCGTGATGCAGAATGGATGGGTCGTGTTCACCGCTTCTTAGGTCTTTCAGTTGGTCTCATTCAGGTGGGTTTCACAGGTGCTCTTTGCATTCTACCTACCGAATTTCAAAGCAGAAAATTTATGGCAATTTCGTCTGCAATTAGAGAGGAATGAAAGCTGAGGAGAGAAAATTCAACTATAGCTGTGATATAACATACACCAATAACTCGGTAAGTGTTTCGTTCATATCGATTCTTCTACTTGGAGTACACTTCATTGTTTTATTTCCTTCTACTAACACTTGTGCATATCTCAGGAGCTTGGATTTGATTATCTGCGAGATAACCTTACTTCGAACAGGGAACAACTTGTGATGAGATGGTAGATCCTATAAATCTTTCACTCCTCTGTTTTGTTCAATACTAACAGTTTATGATCAACAGGCCAAAACCATTTCACTTTGCAATAGTTGACGAAGTGGACTCAGTCCTCATTGATGAAGGCAGAAATCCTTTGCTAATAAGTGGTGAGGTAATACAGCTCATTTTGATAAGCCTAAGCGTTTTATTCTTGGGAGATTTAGACATTTGAATTTTAGTCTGAATCTGGTTAAAAATTGCCGATGCAATAGAGAAGAAAAAGCAATATCATTGGCACATAATTGCGGTGTTGATGGGGTCCTTTCTGTTGTGCTTGTACCACAGGCTAACGAAAATGCCGCACGATATCCAGTTGCTGCTAAAGTGGCTGAACTTCTCGTAAAAGATATTGTGAGTTTCACCTTTTCCTTTTTCTGTTATTTTATTGCGACCATTTATTTTCTTTGTTCAAGAACCGATTTTCTAAAACGATATTTGAAAATCTTGTTAATAGCATTACAAAGTTGAACTGAAAGAGAACTCAGTGGAACTCACGGAAGAAGGTATATCTCTTGCTGAAATGGCTCTTGAGACAGGTGATTTATGGGACGAAAATGATCCATGGGCCAGGTATCTACTTGTTACTACCACTAATAATATTTATGTTCCAAATGGTGACGTAAGACTTTGGCGGTTGGCAGTTAGTAGTATGGGGAATTTTTTGATTTGGTGGTCATGGTTACAAAAGTTAGAATAGTGGCATATGTTTGTCAGTTACTGGTAAAGGTATGAGGTGAAGTGTATTGGCATTAGTAGTGAATTATTGTGTTACATAATTATGAGTAAAGAGATTCTCTTTATAACAGCGTTTCAGTTAGAAACTGCTTTTGATCTTTTTTCAAATTCGAAATCCTATCATGTTCTTATATATAGTTCTTTTTTTCCTGTTTCGAACTAGTTTTGCTCTTATTTAGTTCAAATTCTAAAGTTTATTGGAATTTTTGATTAATGCAGGTTTGTTATGAATGCTTTAAAAGCTAAAGAATTTTACAAGCGTGATGTCCAATATATTGTGAGAAACGGGAAAGCACTTATAATTAATGAGGTATAAGTAGTTGTGTCTTTCATTGTACTCATTGTTTGATTTCCTAAAAGTGCCGTGAGATAGATAACCAAAGTTTTTTTCATTTCTATCTTATATTATCTAAGAAAGTATCTGAATTAAGTAAGGATTTCAAATATTTTCAGTTGACTGGAAGAGTTGAAGAGAAAAGGAGATGGTCGGAAGGAGTCCACCAGGCTGTGGAGGCTAAAGAAGGTCTCGAAATTCAGGTCTGTCACACAGACTCATAAGTCGGTTAAAGCTATGCCTCCAAAGTTTTATGCTCATGAAACTTAACTCTTTGATTTAGGCTGATTCAATTGTTGTGGCCCAAATAACCTATCAGTCGCTCTTTAAACTCTATCCAAAGCTCTCCGGGATGACTGGGACAGCAAAAACTGAGGTATGTACATGGGAGCTTACTTTGATCCACTTCCTTAATCTGTTTCAAAGATTTCATTTCCTTGACTAGACAAGGCAGTTTGAGATACTTATTTCTTCAACTTCTTGCAGGAAAAAGAATTTTTGAAAATGTTCCAGATACCCGTTATTGAAGTTCCAACAAATTTGTCAAATATTCGAATCGATCTACCTATACAAGCCTTTGCCGTAAGCATCCTAAAAGCTATCATTTGCGTTTGTATCTTTCATATCATTTCTAAAATGTAAACTAATTTTTCCTTCCCGTTCATCCCTTTGGTATGATGTTCGTTAGACTGCTCGAGGTAAATGGGAATATGTACGTCGAGAAGTTGAAGATATGTTTGGACAAGGTCGACCTGTTTTAGTAGGAACAACAAGGTAGCACCATGTGATCAGCAACTTTTGACACATCTTAGGCAATTATTTAAAAGTTTAAAATATATTGCATGTATTGATGTCATTTGAAAGTATATAGAAGAAAGATCCAGGCTCGCTTTTCTTGGGATATTCTTAAAACATTGACATAAATTAATTTAGAATTTCTTTATCGAGCCACTGTATGTTGGCAGAACTAATAATGAACCAAGGAGGATTACATATTATGATAGGAACACTTGTATTTCTTTTGAAAACACATTATGCTTTTCCGCTATTAACAAGTTAGCGTCATTTTTGCAGTGTAGAGAATTCTGAATATTTATCAGCACTGCTGAAAGAATGGGGTATTCCTCACAATGTCCTGAATGCCCGACCTAAGGTGGATTTTGAAACTTATCCCTCTGCATAGTAAAACCAACATAGCATTCAAATGATATTAGCTACTTATAATGATCTGTGTTTTACTTCATTCAGTATGCTGCCAGGGAAGCTGATTTTATAGCCCAAGCAGGAAGAAAATATGCCATCACCATTTCTACAAATATGGCTGGCAGGGGCACGGACATTATTCTGGGAGGAAATCCAAAGGTATATTGGATGACATCTTTTCACCTTTTCCAGATGTTTTTCTCCTTGATGACTTTACTTCTATTCTAGCTATGTATTGCTTTCATTTTTGTTGCTAATAAGTTTCACCTACTATGTTCTTGTGGCTGTAATTTTGAAGATGCTTGCGAGGGAAATCATAGAGGATAGCATCCTTTCATATCTAACAAGTGAAGTTACGGCAGATGATATTGACGATACTGAATTATCACAGAAGGTATTAGTTGCAAAATAATTCAGATTATGAGCTCTTTACTTAGGTATTCGTAAAGAAAAGGTCAGATCATTCGTAGATACTTCTATCCCATTGTAGAATGATTGAACTTTCCTGTTAATTGTGTCAGGTGTTGTCAAAAATCAAAGTGGGACCATCGTCATTAGCTTTGCTAGCCAGAGCTTCTCTTATGGGTTTGCCTCTCAACTTTCAACGCTCAGTTTTAAAACTTGTGCACATACTCTGTGGATTATGTTTGATGTTTAGTTTACTCCTGAAATTTTCTTTGGATTCGATTGACACAGCAAAATATGTTGGCAAAAGTGAAAGTAAAAGCTGGACGAGGAAAAAAGCAAAGTCCGTGGTCACAGAATCTTTGGAGAAAAGCCAGACCATGGATCCTATGGAACTTCAGAACCTTGTCAACGAGCAGTCAGAAATGTACCCTTTAGGCCCTGCTATTGCTCTTGCTTATCTGTCCGTCTTAAAGGACTGTGAGGCCCATTGTCTATATGAAGGGTCTGAAGTGAAGAGGCTTGGAGGCCTTCATGTGATTGGGACATCTTTGCATGAGTCTCGGAGAATTGATAACCAGGTAAGCTACTGGTTTACGAACCTTTGAAATGATTTTCCTGGACTACTATCTAGAAAGGTAGTATGATAATCACGGAAATATGCTAATTTGTTCTCCCCGATTATGAATACCAAATAATCATTTTATTGTGGAGATGTAAGAGACCTTGAAATCAACACCGCTTGCACCATTTTTCCTGTTTAATGGAACCAAATGACTAGATGGCTAATCTTCCATGTTTCTGCCTCCATATTATTTTTTATAGCTTCGTGGCAGAGCTGGAAGGCAAGGAGATCCGGGATCCACGCGGTTTATGGTGAGGTAATCACATCGATGATTCTCCTGGACTGGAAAAGCCTCTATTAGAAAAGTTACTTAACGTAGAAAAGACTTTACTGCTTTGATATTATTCTTTCCTCTGTAACTTGACTCATATTACTATTGGTTGAATTACAGCTTGCAAGATGAGATGTTTCAGAAGTTCAATTTTGATACTGAGTGGGCTGTGAGACTTATATCAAAGATTACAAACGATGAAGATTTACCAATTGAAGGTGACACAATAGTAAAACAGGTAGGTAGTTCGTTCATTTATTTTCTTTTTAGTTCCATCATTTTGATTTTTCCTTTCAAGATTGGTCTATTTCTGCTAATCTGGCTTATCTCATTGGGCATTGTAGCTTCTAGCTCTCCAGATAAATGCAGAGAAGTACTTCTTTGGTATAAGAAAAAGCCTGGTTGAGTTTGACGAAGTGCTAGAGGTACCAGCTTTGAATAGCTAGCACACTATTTTTAGTCTTTTCCATTCCTAGAATACTACTTGAATAGGTATCCTCTCAGAAGATGCTATCGCGTGACCAATTTGACTTTCTAATATTTGTAGTTCATATTACATGTATGGTATATTCTGTCTAGAAAGTCTATAATGTTTTAAGGGTACACCGTTATCTGAATTAACCCTTCTCTTTTTTTTTTTTTCCTTTTTCAGGTTCAAAGGAAGCATGTCTATGACCTAAGGCAACTGCTTTTGACGGGTGATAACGAAAGTTGCTCCCAGCATATATTCCAGTAAGCGCTATGCTTGCAGTAGCCTTTGTTATGTCCATGTGAAAGGAATCCATGGACATTGAATTTTTCGCATATTTATCTGCATAGTCCTTCAGCCGCTGACTTTCGAATATGAGATCTCACTCATTTAACTACACAAAAAATTTCTCAGGTACATGCAAGCTGTTGTAGATGAAATGGTCGTTGGAAATTCTGATCCACGGAAGGTAATAAAGCTCTTGTCTAGTAAAATCTGTCAAATAAGGGTCATCACATAGTCAGTTTGTGCTCTTATTTTCGTTTTCTAATATCCCATTTCTTGTGGTAGCATCCAAGATACTGGAGCTTGGCCAAGTTACTGAAGGAGTTTATGGCTATTTCAGGGAACCTACTAGATGGTAAACTTGCTTTTCTGTTTTTGGTTAGACAATTTCTTGCTTCGTGAGAACAAATTGACCATTCGTCTCGCATGAAATCTAACAACAAGCACTATCAGAGTCATTTTCTGGGATCACGGAAGGAACCATGTTACAGTCCCTTGAAAACCTGCATGAGACAAGTTCAATAGATATGGAAAACTTCTACCTTCCGCACCTTCCAAAACCTCCAAACGCTTTCAGGGGAATACGCAGAAAAAATTCTTCACTAAGACGTTGGCTTGATATTTGCTCCGATGATTTGACGGGGTGAGTGCTAAAGTTAATAGTCTTTTGTATGTGCTGTGCAAATGTGCGTCCCATTGGGAAAGACAGACCTTGAGTTTTACTCTTTGAGAATATATTCTGTAGGAGTGGGAGGTACCGAACATCAATTAATCTTCTCCGGAAGTTCCTCGGTGATTATCTGATTGCTTCGTACTTGAATGTTGTTCAAGAATCGGGATTTGACGATGGATACGTAAAAGAAATAGAGGTAAATGTTTGTTTTTTGGCCTCTGTGCGTATACACATAAGACTGACACTACAACGGTTTGATCGATTTTTGCTTTGTTGGAAATAGAGAGCGGTTCTCTTAAAGACGTTGGATTGCTTCTGGAGAGATCATCTCGTGAACATGAATAAACTTAGCTCGGCGGTATCAACCGCGATCCTTTTCTGTTTTCTTTTGTTTCCGTTTCCTGCCTGTCTGATACTTATAAGTGAAACCTCAATGTCAACAGGTGAATGTCAGAAGTTTTGCGCATAGAAACCCTCTCGAAGAATATAAAATCGATGGATGTCGGTTTTTCATTTCAATGCTAAGTGCAACCAGAAGGTTAACCATAGAGTCAATCTTGCAGTACTGGTCATCCCCAATGGAATCTCAAGAACTGTTCGTATCATAAAGCTCGATCGACTCAAGCTGAGAGGTATCTACTAATTATATAGAATTGAATGTTAGAAAACCAGGCAATGTAATGCTCAAGTTTGGTTGCATATTTTGATTCTGAATTGAAAGTAATGTGATGAGGACGTTGAAAACCATGATCATCAATCTATTAGTATCTTGAGTCCCCATGTTCCAGAGAACACTGATGCCTTCATTATTTCTTCTGTGAAAATTGTAATGTGCATGATAGAAGATTAAGAATCTGTACAGTAAAAGAGGGATGGCTGAAACAGACTTTGTACCCTCTATGTTTATGTATGTGTTGATGAATGAATAAATCATTAAAGAGCCTTTTGATCAAGGCGCTCGTTCCAGTTTAAGCAACGGATTAAGCTTCTAAACCAATCACCGGTTTGATCAGACTTGTTGACAGTTGGGAGTGGATGTTGGCTCATGTATATTCTCACCGAATCTCCCCTTGAGAGTTGTTGCCTTCTCTTTCCATCAAACGAAACCCATGCATTGCTTCGAGCATCATCTGGAATCTGTTTTTGTTTTAGACAGGATTTGTGAGCTTTTCAAACAGCTAATATTAAAGCACAAGGGTTTCCATATCGTGGTCTCTAATCATCAGCTTAGAGTGTATTGCTATAAAGATCTAAAATCCTACCTTCAGTTCAAGCTTTGCAGAATCTGGAAGTATAACTGGTCTGAACGACAAGGAATGTGGGCAGATTGGAGTAAACAGCATGCACGGAACGTTTGGATGCACCTGCGATTTTCGGATTTTATAAATGTCAAATAGAAAAGGTTTGCGCACTCAAGAGTTTGTATTATGAATGGTATGATACTACTCAGAGATATGAGGTTTGTTTTTTTTTCATATAAAATGCATTGTTGAAAGTAACTTTAGGCTTACCATGGAACCTCCCGCTGCTGTAGAATAAGCAGTACTTCCTGTGGGAGTCGCTACAATAACTCCATCACCTTGTACCTATAACAACATTATTGGTCAACACACACGAGCAGTAAAATTTTATCAGTTAAATGGGATTTTTGTTTTTTTTTGTTTTTTTTAATATGGATACAAACCTTGGTGATCAGACGGTCGTGCTCATAACACTCAATCTTAGAAAGGTATGGGTTAGATCCTCGATCAACAACAATCTCGTTCAGAACATCAAACACTTTACCAGGCATTGCTTTGCCTTTACGATAGATTTCGCAACGAAGACGCATCCGGAGAGTTATATAAACCCCATCTAGCGTGTTATTCCCATGGATGACCCGTTTGAGGTCTTGCCTGAAGTCCTCAAACTAAATCGAACAAGAGAACAAGACTGGTGTTCAAAAGAAGAACAAATGGCTTCTCATAGGTAAGAAATAGAAAATGATGAAAGGCTTACTGGATGTGATGTTAGAAATCCAAGGGACCCCAGATTGAATGAAACAACGGGAGGGACAGCTCCTTTGAACAAGTTTGATGCATGTAATATCACCCCATCACCTCCTAAGCATGCCACAAAATCAACCCTTTCATGGAGATCGCTGATATTCAAACAACGCAAAACAACATCGATCATAAATAAGCCATTGATTATTAGTCTAGCTGATGTCCACTTAACTTATTCATGTACCTTGTGTCCTGAATGTAAAAGGTCTGGACAAAGCCAAACCCTGGAATCCTGGCAAACACATCATGCACCTCAGGTTCAACCAGAACATTCATCTTTTCTTGGTGATACAAGAAAGATGCAGCCTGAAACCAAATTTTTGAAAGAACAACTTTTTTTCAGGGGTTTCCTAAATTATAGGCAACTTTAATACACAACAGAGAATTATATGATCATCTAGATTTGAAAAGCAAAGCGTTTACCTCTTTAGCTTCCTCCATCAGTTCTAGCCCAAGCTTCTTCAGCAGTAAGACAGTTTTTGGGGTGGTTTTCCAAAGAAGCATTTGTTGTTGAGTACTTGGATGTGTGAAGGCTAGCGAGGATTCGGTCACCTTTTCCCTTGTACAAGAGACTCCATCAGTTCGGACCAAGAACATCTCTGCTTTCTTTCTCGACTGCACCCTTACTACACCAGTGGCAGAAGCACACATATTTCCCTCAATGGCCCCGGCTTCATCATCACTAGAATCCGACGAAGAAGCACTATTGTTTCTCTGAGACTCTCGAGCAGGTTTAGAAACTACAGTTCGACTTGGAGGTACAACAATAGGCTCTGCAGGGAACCCATTTCCCCTGTTACCCGATATACTTGTATTGGTGTCACCAGAAGCATGCACATTTCCATTTGAAAACTTCCCATTGCCAGAATCTAAACTTTGTGACCTTGCAGGTAGAAAGGTCCCATTGGATTTTCCTGTCTCCGCAAGTCCTCTTGCAGAATCAGCAATCTGATATCCGTTTGTCACTTCGGCATATGAAACTTGCGGACTTGGCACTATTCCCAGTTTTTTGGACTGATTACTAAGATAACCAGCAGGAGCAATACCTTTGCTCCTCAGGAATTTAGACATTGCTTTTCTTGAAAAAATATTTCCCGGTGGAAGTTGAGCTTTAAGAGGATCAGTCACCATATTAAATTCAGATACAAATGTATCTCGCTCATTGCTTCCAGATTCTTTGCTCTGATTTGATGCAGAGCTACCATCAATCTCATTGATTTCAGAGACTTTAGTAGTCTGCGGATCAGGCACACCGTTACTAGATGCTACAACATTCAATCCAACCTTAGTTTCAGAAACCTCCTGACGCTTAGAGTCTTCTGAAACTGGAATTTCTTTCGTCACCGGACGTGTCATGTACTGCTTCCACCTGGAAACCATCGCAGAAGTTCTCCAAACACCTTCTTTACTGTGAACATATATCGGCCTTTTGCTAGGGTCTGCTACAACAGAAGCAAACAGCTCGACCTGCTGAGCTAAAGGAGCCATCCTGACTTCAATTGGAATTTTCACCAATGTAATTTTCCCAGAGGAGATTGCATCATCAAGTGCCGCCTGATAGAACGTATCCTTCACGTTCTCAGCTCTCAGGTCAACAATTGTTTTAAATCCATTTTCGATTAACCACTTCAATCCTTCTTGTGTTACCTGTCCTCCCCTCCAAAATGCGATCTCAGACTCGTAGGAATCAGAGTCCTCTTTCACATTTGACGAGTAAATAGGGTCCCAATTCGCGAAAAGTGTCTGGCAAGGATAATTATCACTGCGTGGAAAACCTGCGTCGTAGCAGACATTTTTAAGCTTCTGTAATTTCCTCCAGACAATTCCACTTCTTTCATCATCAGGCGTCAGATAGTTCTCGAGGCGATGTGTAAGCTTTCGCAACACCGTTTCATTTCACCCCTGAAAATGGCAAGTGGAGGAAGTGTGTCCTCCGCAACCCCAACATCGTCCAAACTAAACGAATTCATAGAGGATGACCTCCCAGAGAGAATTTCTTTCCTTCCTTTGTTCAAAAGAGATAATATACAACCAAGCACTGATACTATTTTGTCCTCCAACAATGGTTTTTCCTCAGGTGAAAAATCATAGGGCACACGACATTCACCAGTCAGAGGGTTGCACAACGTCTCCATCAAAGCTCCATGTAGTCGCTCAGCTGATCTAAAAATTCTGCAGTATGCCTCGACCTCAGCAATATCCCCTGGAACTGGACCGATCCAAGGCAGGTTTGACGTATCACGAGATTTCACAGCCTTAAAAAATCCAAGTGGATGAAGTTAGTCCACAAAGAACAAACTCCAGAGTTGGAAACTAAAGAAACAAACAATCTAGCTTAGAACTCGTACGATATATTTAATTGAAAAACAGGTAAACACATAAGCAAATCTGATCAGCAAATGATTCGTCTAATCGCAAAATCCAAAGATCGTCAGGAAAATTAAGTGAGCTTTGCAGCAGCCGAAATTGCATAGATCCATCCACGTAGATGAATATAGAATTCTAACCAGCAAACCAAGTGAAAGCAAAGAAGACGGTATGAGCGAACATGAAGTGGTGAAAAATAAAGAAGGAAGTCGGAGAGAAGTAGCAAACGACCTGAGAATCCAAACCTAAATCCGGCGAAAAGGCCTCAGAGAGCTCCGACCTGATAAGAAATCTCAAGCGGCGTTTAAAGGGGACCTCGTATCTCCGGAATCCGAAGCGGAATCGTCGTCCATCAGAAACCCAATCAACGGAGCAGTGGAGGCGGGGAGAGATTCCGGTGGCCGGAGAAAGCCGACTCATGAGGAAGTGAGGTAGGTGGCATAGGAACATGGGAGAGACTGGTAGTGTAAACGCAGTAACGACGAGGGAGCCGCTTCACCGTAGCGGCGGATAATGTTGATATTCGCAGATCAAGTTTTGGAGTTTTGCAGGAATTTGGTGGACCTCGTGCTTTCGTCCTCTTCATGGCCAAAACGCCTTTCAATTAAAACTCTGCTTCTTCCACTTTGATCGTGACTCGATTGACACTTGACTCAGCGAGTGCTCCCCACGCGCCAGATCCCCCTCTACGCATGCGTGTGTGTGTGTGTTTTTAAGAGATTTGTAATTTATGATCATTTCCTCTTCCTTTTACTCTCTTGCTGGACAAGAAGACATGGCACAAAGTGGCCTTAACAAAATTATCACAACACTTTAGATTTTAATATATGTTTACCAAATTATCACCATCACTTTATAAAAAGAGAGATTTGTATAAATAAAATCAAATTATTCCCAAAAGTCATCAATCTAATATAAAAGCATCCGAAAATCAATCTAATATAAAAGCATCCGAAAATCATCCATACGAGACGATTACAAAAAATACAATATAAACTTCTGTTTCACAGAGACATAAAATTTCATTATTCATCATAACAAAATGAGCAAACAAAGAAACACTACTCGGGACACTCGTCCAAAAAATCCTCAAAACGAACTATTATATATTAACAATAAAAATGAAGCAAGCAAAGGGCAAACCAAACAAATGAAAATACATAGAACTCTTCCGACTGGTAAGCTCCAACTGTAAAAAAACAGTAAACTATATGATATGTGATCATATTTTGTATCACACGTGGGCTTGGGGGCTAGAAGGCATTCCAATGATCAGAGCTCCGGGGTGTCTCAGCTGTACTTGTCGTTGTTTTGAATGGTCCGGTAGAACCAAACGGGTCATGGTCATCGAACCCAAACCCATGACTGTAATCATCAGTGTCTCTTGTGCTTCCAATTGAGTCGAATCTCGTCAATGAAGCTTTAGGTGTCTCGGATGCGTTGTAGTTGCTAGATGAATCATAGCTCTGTGCATTGAAGGAAACATATCTTTGATAGTTGGAAGAATCAAACCTGGATGCGAATGGGTCAGGCTCGCTTGTGCTGCGCATCGAGTCTGTGCGGGATAGAGAGAACGCGTCGTTGGTATTGCTGTTGAATGAATCGAAGCGGGAGAAGCTGTTGGAAGAGAAGTCATCGTGTGCCGCGGGTGTGCTTGGGACAGAGTCGAACATGAAGGGACTTCTTCCTGGGAACAAGTTGTCTGAACGAGGAGTCTCTGATGCAAATGACTTCCCACCAAAATCAGACGTGCTATAAGCAGGAGTGCTTGGGACAGAGTCATCGAAGAAGGATTTCTTTTCAGGGAACAAGCTCCCAGGATAAGCAGGAGTGCTTGGAAACGAGTCATCGAAGAATGACTTCTTCTCCGGAAACAAGTTTCCTGCGTAGGCAGGAGTGCTTGGAACCGAGTCATCAAAGAAGGATTTCTTGCCTGGGTAAGAGGCAGTGGTTGTTGCTGGAGTGCTCGGGACAGAATCAGCAAACAAGGAAGGTTTTGCAGTGAACACGTCGTTTGCATTTGCCGGGGGACTTGGGACAGAATCAGAAAATATAGATAGCTTAGGAGGAAGGAAGTCACTTGATAGGGTGGAGCCCGTTTTTATAGGCTTAATGCTGAAGTCATCGAATCCGAACCCGAATCCAAAGCCACTATCATGCTTCTCATGATCCTTGTCCTGCGTAAACACACAACACTCAAAACAATTAGATAAGATGACGAAGCATCGATATTAATGTCTTTTCTAGTCTTTGTTATCAGGCGAAAACAAGAATGATTCTTTCATGTTGTTATGTAAAGGTTAAGATAATCAAACGTTACAAACCGCGAATTTCGGTGTCGTCAAAATGATAACATAGGGCACATGGCCACATTATACCTTTCCATTGTCAGGGTTGAAGCTTGAAACTGAATCTGTATCATCGTGAGAGTCATAATTTCCCCAACTAGGTTCGTTTCCAGTTTTGCCAGCGGAAGCAGTAGATTCACCGTCATCATGGCCATTTTCACTGAGACAAAATTGAGTAAAATGTATACAATGTAAGTCACCGAGATGCTGAGGAACATATTATACTCTATGTTCCTCTTTTTGTGAAAGCAAATAATATCCATAGTTAAGAAAGATGCAATCCAGAAAACACAAGGTATAAAACAAAAAGCATACCTCCTCGTATCCTTGGCTCCCGGTGAACCATCAGCTTCAATACCCTTTTTAACATTAGAGTCATCCAGAGATCCGTTTCTATCTGCTTTACCGTCTGAATGTTCAGATGCTGGATCCTTTTCAGAAGCCTCTTCACCACTGCTTGGCTTTTTCTTTGTTTTAGACTCAACATCTGAGGATGAAACGTCTTCACCTTCATTTGAAGAGACAGTAACTTCTTTTTTCCAATCGGATGATTTTTCCTTTGGTGGGGCAATGACATTTTGGACATCAAGTGTAAGCTCCTTGACGAAGGTAAACCCTGGAAGGGGAGAAATATTAGGATGCAAAGTTTAAGTGTTCAACTACAAAATCCATACCCTATTTTGGAAGACAAGTAACCAAAAAAAAATAATATATATATATAAAGAAAAACAAGAACATTGATTAAACAAGTAAAGCCATGCTTCCTCGATAATCTCACCTTCCTCCTCTAGCTTATCCCAATCTTCATCCCAATCAGCAGCACCTTCCTGGATTCCAGGCTGCCAACCTGTAAAACGTGAGGAAATCCCATGAATATAAAGAAAGGAAGATACAGCAGGTACACAGTTGTATAGACAGAAGTTTTCTGGCAACAACACATATAGAGCCAAAAATACTGAGTTCCGCGTTTGTACAAAAGCATCAACGTTTAATCAAATTTTGAATAATAATTACTAGATTCTAAAATTAACAGCCAACAGATGTGGTAACCGTTCCTGCTGCCACTAATCAAAGAGAATATAACACTAAAGGTGATATTTAACTTGAAAGGAGGAGGGGTAAATCTATACCAAAAGGAAGCTCCACCAGAGAAGTGGGTTTGCCACGTACTCCATATTGTACGATGGAGTAATGGCGGTAATCATCACCGCTTTGGCTTGATTGGACATAGAAACTAGGGCTCTCGGGATGAGATTGACGAGGAGGAGGAGGCAGAGGCAGAGGCGGTGGCGGCGGAAGGAGAGGAGCAGAAGGAGGATGAGAAGAGTAAGGAGAATTCCATTGTGCAGAGTGGATATCCTCATCCGGCTATGTTGATGTTCATATCGGATTCGGTGGATATCTTCTCAACGCTCTTTGACAGTCTACAGCAGGAGAAACGCAACCTTTTTATGGCTTATTCCTTTAGGCCTCGCCAAATGTCAAACCTGCTCACTTGTGCGGAGTGGCTCTGGGAAAGCTTACTTGCAGGTGTTTGTTTGTTCTTTCATCATCCAGTACTGTTTGAAACTAATTACGCTGTCTCTGAGCTTTAGTTTGTTTTTTCTTTTCCACTGTTTCAGAGACAACAAGACACGTTCTTCAGAAGTGCAGTGGAAGTGAAACTGATAGGGGTGAATTTACCGCAATGTTTTATTGCAAATTGTGCTTCTATTTTCGCAAAGGACCTGATTACAAGAGCCTTGATGATTTCAGGACGCATCTCTCAAGTGAAGAACATGCACAAGAAGTGATCATCCTCTCTCTCTGCTTGTATCAGTACATTGATTCCTTGTCTAACCATTTGAGCAACAACCTGTTTTAACTTTTTTTCCACTCCTTGTTTTCAAGCAGGAGAATAGACTTACTGAGATTATTCAGTTTAACAGGCAGGAGCAAAATCTAGGTCGATTATTTGGCTTCGAGGAAACGCATTGGCGAGAGGCAAGTTTTTCTTAATGATAATTAATTATAGATTTTCAGTAGAGAAAAATGTATACACGCGATTTCTAATAAACTGTTGGGTCCCCAAATGTGAAATAGAAAGGAGGATATTTGGTTTTGTTGTTGCTAAAAGGCTCCTAAAACATTGAAGGAAAAGTGTTTTTGAAATGCCTCTAGATTCAGTCATAGAGACAGAGATCAAAAGTCCCATGTTTTCACGTTTCCATGTTTCATATACATGTTTGTAGGTAGCAAAGAGGGAACGTATGAGGAAAGCATTCCGGACGGGTTTTCGTATTCTTGATAATCATTTACGTCTTACTAATCGACCTAGAGCTCGAAAATCTTAAACCTGCAAGAAAGAGTGGTGAAATTGTTACCAAGTGATCAGTGCTGGAACTCCTTAGTCTATGTTTCAATCTCAAGCAGTATTTATTTTACATATCGTTTTGCTTTTTTTAGAACAAACAATGGTTACCGATGTAATGTTATTAGTAATTTTAAATTAAACGGTGTTTTTCAAATTCGTTGAATGTCAGAATAGTAACTTGTTTAGTAGTATCTGTTAAGTGCAATATCATTTGGCTATATCAGTGTGCTCCATTCAGGATCTGTCTGATACATGTAGCTCACAGGAAGAGCGTTTGTTCGCCAATTGGACCTTCCGCGAGAGTATTCATTAGTGATTTCGCAGACAACATTCCCCGCTTGTAAATCATAATAACGTTGAAAATGACAATAAATTTTATCAATCAACTCCAAAACTCTTGCCACATTGCATTTATAACTGGAGTTACTCTCTGATATTTCCTGAAACTTATTTCTCAGAGGAAAAGACAATGCTTGAGAAATAACATCACTGTAACTACTAGAATTTTCAACCCTTTACTGAAATCTTGTCTCGACTCAACAGAATGTTCGTTCACGTTAGTATCTCTACTACGATCAATCAACTCCTCCTGAGAGACTCCAACTTCAAAGCTTGATGGTTGTGAAACAATCTTCTTAGCTTTAGATGAGCCAGACAGTGAATTATACCATCTTCAACCTAGAGCTTGAAAACACCCAACATTTGTGCACTTAAAGCTGGAGTCACTCTCTGGTATTTTCTGAAACTCACTTCTCAGAGGAAAAGGCAATGCTTCAGCAACAGCATCACTGTAATAACTACTAGACTTTTCGAAAACACTTCACTGAAATCTTGTTTCGACTCAATACAATGTTCCATCACCGCAATTTGAGTCATCATCATCATCATCATCTTATTCTTCTATTGATCTTACAAGAGCATTGCAAGTCTGGACTAGTCTTTTAGTTAATATCCACTTGAGGAACTTTACCACCAGCTTGATTAATGATTTGTTACGTTAAGCTTTTAAACGAAATAAAAAAAGAACACATTTACAAACATTGACTGTCCTAATATAAACCAGCATCACAAAATCACCGGATCAACATATTGAAGTTTTATTTCGTTTATCTAGGGAAGCAATAAAATTGAAGCGACTTGTATGGAACCAATTCGAATACAAAATCCCCTTAGGCCAAAGAGAAAATACACACCAGATAATGAAACAATAAGAGAGCTTACATAACAAAACAAAAAAACTTAGCAGTAACAAGTCTCAAAGACTTAGACAATGATCACAAGTGAAAATCAATATAGGACAAATTGATGAAGGAGGAAGAGTTATGTAAGGTAAAAAAGAATCTTCATTAGGCAACAGCAAGCATGTCCTTGAGCCAAGTGTCTAGTGGCTTACCAATGGAGTATACAATGAAACCAGTCTCCCTTAGCTTCTAAATCAGTGTCGGTGCAACGTTTAGGAATGTCCTAAGCAGGTTCAAAAATTGTGCATTTTTAAAAAAACATTTTAATACAGTTTCATTCGTCGGAAAATCTTTAATTTCATAAACAAATCATCACCAACAATGTCTAAATGCATACCATTCTTTAAAGAAACTTATTGGTTGTATAATTTGAAATCAACTTCACTAAAAATTTAGAATATATCAAAAAAAAAAATATTGGTTGTAGGAAAGGCACGGATGATTTCAATCTCTCTGCCCACATTTTTCACCAAACTGTCCTTATAAGCTAACACAATCTGTGGATAAGCTGTCCTTATAAGCTTAGTAAAGAAAGAAATATAGTAGAGGGATTTTCAGAGACCTAAACACTCATAGGCTATAAGACTACCTCATCTATTTTTTCATCATCAGCAACTTCGTTGTCTGACAAGGAGGATGCACAAGGAGGATGCAATCTGATTATGTGGATCCCTTTGTTCACGTTGTTAAGACTGTTGTAGTGGTTACCGTTGTGAAATGACCTAAAAACAGAACATTTCTAAGATTAGCTTATACCAATTTTTTTTAAAAAAAAAATTAAGTAAAAAGAGCATGTAAACTCACAGAAGAATAGTTCCAGTGCTCTCCTGGGTTCGGGACCGTAGTGTTGTGTCGCAGAGTCTATCAGCAACAGATTTGGAAGTTTAGCTTACAATAATTTCCCTGAACAAATAGAACATACTTTGAACTTAATTTTAATTGTGGGAAATATAAATATTTATTACTTATCCGAAAAAGATATATGTCTTTCACGAATAAACGAGCAGTTGCCGCTATTTCTAGTTCTCCTGCCCAAGTTTCAGGCTGTTTCATCTAATCACAATAGGTATGTATGTCTTTCACAATAGGGTTCTCTGACATATACTTTGTGATCTTCTTCCGACATTTGTTGTGGTCACTATCTTTTTTCCCAAGTTGGTGGGCAATTGCCCTGAAGAAACAGTTCTCATCTCCTACTATTTCCTTGATCTCATATCTTTGAGATTGAAGACGAGCTCTAAATGCCTGGTCATCTTCATTCTACTGCTTCCCACCACCACCACCACCACGAAGAGCCTGAAGTGCAGGCCCGTGACTTAGTTTTCTTCTTCGTGGCTTACCAGCAAAATGAATTCCTGCTCCAGAAAACCCAGAAAGATCAGTGACTGTTGACCATGATAGAATTATTTTAGTAGGAGACGTATTATCTGCAAGAATCTTCATTATGAAGGAGGAGAGTTATGTAAGGTAAAAAAAAATCTTCATTAGGCAACGACAAGCATGTCCTTGAGCCAAACATCTAGTGGCTTACTAATGGAGTATACAATGAAACCAGTCTGCCTTAGCTTCTCAATCAGTGTTGGTGCAACGTTTAGAAATGCTCTAAGCAAGTTCAAAAATTGTGCATTTTTTTAAAAAACATTTTAATACAGTTTCATTCGTCGAAAAATCTTTAATTTCATAAACAAATCATCACCAATAATGTCTAAATGCATACCATTCTTTAAAGAAGTTTATTGGTTGTATAATTTGAAATCAACTTTACAAAAAATTTAGAATATATCAGATTTTAAAAAAATTCTCATTTCACAACTTCAGATATATAATTTTTAAATATGTATCAAAGTATATCATTTGATATCTACAACAGATTATGAATAGAATTACACTCTTTCAAAAAAAAATATAAATGAAAATGAATACATAAAAAGAAAGGTACAAAAAATTATGTAGGTATCCAAACAAAACAAAAGAGAAAATGAAAAAAAAACCTAAAAATGTTAGAATCAAATATATACATGATGAAACAGCCAATTCATGTACTAAAACTAATGAAATCAATAACTTAAAATTTTGAATTTGTGCTTCCTTTGAAATTTCAGAGAAGAAAAAAAAAATGAGATGTTATATGGATAAAATCTGGGTTTGACTAATTTGGAAGTAAATTTTTTTAAGAGAAATATATATTTCAACAAGATAAAATTTTTGTTTCCTTCCAAATTTCAAAGAAAAAAAAAGATGTTAGATGGATAAAATCTGGATTTGATCAATTTAGAAGTAAATTTTTCTTGAGAGAAATATGTATTTCAACCATTTGTATTTCAACAAGATGTTTTTTTATAGAAAAATTAACCATGACATTTTTTGGAAGAGGAAAATGTTTATTAATAGTGAAGGATTTCAAATTATAGGATAAATTAGATGGTTTGATTTTGATTACTATAATTTACACATGAAATTAGATTTAAATACATTCAAACTTTTCAAATCAAATGAACTGTATGAATATTTCAAACATGAATAACACAAGAATTCAATTCTTATATCCAAATATTTAATTGAATGACAATAGATTTTAAACTATTAATGATGAGATTGTAAATACAAAAACCAATAACACTAGATTTTAAAATCTTTTGATACTTATATTTAAAATACAATAACTAATAACAACAGATTTTAATATAAAAAAATCAATCATTGAATAACAGTGGATTATAAAACCTATAGAGTTGATTTTAATTCATGTATTGAATAACATCACCTAAGTTCAAACATGATACTATCAAAGTATCATCACTTGCAGCTTCTACTTTTTAAAATCAAACAAAAACTCAAAGTTTATTTATACATTTAGAATTAATACATATATATATAACTTATATTTTATATAAAATGGATGCCCGTATAAAATGGAGGTCCTAAGCCTTTGATTCACCTGCTTGTTCTATAAACCGGGCCTGCATATACTAATTCGACATTCATGGTCTGAAACCAAAACAAGCAACCAAACAAATCTCAAAAGAACCAAAAAGGAAGGACCTTGATAAACAAGTGAATCTTAACCTAGCTAGTAGGCTAGGTCCTCAGGCTAATGTAGCAGGAGACAAATGGGGAAAACAACTCATGGAAGAAGTAGAACCCACAAATGTTTCACTTTATCTTCAGATCTTCTTCTTAAAACAAACAAAAAAAACAGAGAAAAACACAAGTACAAAGCAGAAAATCGTCAGAAGAGAAGGAACAACAGTGTGAATGCACCGTGATACTGCTTGTGCCCGCTGGTAGATGGCCGTGCCTCTTAAACCCTAGAAAATTTTGCTTTTACAAACTAAAGGAAAATGAAGAAGAAGCTGTGTGACTGGGTGAGAGAGAAAGAAGAGGTTTTTTCCTTTAATAGTAAGAAGACGAAGAAGATGCTGAGAGTGATAGTTTGCTTTTTTTTTTTGTACGATTTAAAACCATTTTAGGGAAACAAAATTGAATTTTTGTAGTCCTTACGGGCTTTCTCTCGTGTTCTTAATTGACCCAAGAAGAGGGGTATAAAACAAAAATTGTCCCAATATTAAGGAAAATCACCAATCCAAAATAAAACGAGATAAATGGTTAGGTTTTTTGAAATGATTGATCATGTGTAAGATTGTTGATAAATGTAAAAAAAAAAAAAAGTATGGAACTTGTCTTTGCAGATCATATAATGGTTCCTGCTGCACAAATGGCATTGAGATTGTCTAAGTGATTGATTAAGAATATGTCTAGTGCATTTTTCTTTGAACAAAAAAAAAGTGCATAAATATCCCAACCAGAAAATTTCTGGCATATGGTAATGCAGATAAAAATGTTTATAAAAAATTGATTTGGTTATTTGACTTATTTCTATAACCAAAGTGCATTTTTTTTCTTCATAATTTGTTATAATAAAATTTCAGAATTAAGTGTGAACTAGATCCGAAATCTTACTTTTTTATGTGTTCATGATATCTTGTTGTAAAATTATTTTGTTGTAGTCAACCTTATTAAATTTTTGTTTTCAAGCGAATTTGCAAATCTGGTTCCATTCATTCCGATTTCTAAACTGGATTTCAAGCTACAAAGTCACAATCAAGAATAAACTTTCATGTTGGGAAGAACATTATAATAAGCAAGCCTCTGACGCATGCATCTATAGAAATTACTATTACCTTTTCTTTTTATTTTTTTCCACAAATAAAAAGAAAATATTGAACCAAAGGTCCTGCTCAGCTTATTCTCTAGTAAGCTGATTTGTGTACCTTTTGGTTCTTTACAAAATAAAAGGTTCATCTCCTCTTGTCACTTTTTCTTATCTAAGTGAGTTATAATTTGCATCCCACACAGCCTTATTGCCTTCGCCACACATCGCATGTACCATCCACATTCTATCGACCGATTTGCATACCCCACTGCACTTCCAGTCAAATGACGCCACACACACTTCTCCAGCCTCTGCCTTCATTTCACAATCTTTGGGGAAGAGAGAAAGAGAGTAACGACATGAGAGAAAAAAAAAAACTCAAATCTTTCTTTACTAACTTCTGAAGCATACTAAAATATATATCTTTTACCTGGAGGAGTACCACAACAGAAATTACGATCATCGATTTGCTCAACCTCAAGACCGATGAACCATGACCCGAGTGTCACATCTTCATTTGCATACTTGTGCAAAATTGGCCTGCAAAGTAAAACATCGAATGTTATACATGCTTGGATAGTAATTATTTCCCTTGGTAATATAAAACATATTTTCCTTCATTGAGAATTCAAGATCACATAATAGTAATTAGTTACTTACTGGTTGTTAGATATGTATGTGGCAAGATCCTTTGAGATGGCATAAATTTGTCCTGTAGCATGTCGAAAATATTTGTTACCTTCCTCTCCAAATTTCCAAAACTCGGGTTCACGATACTTGGCCGTCCTGCACGTTTTGGATAGAGAAACAAAAAAAACTGCTTTTAAAATCCAAATAGATGGAATAGAAAATTTAAAGAAGAAAAATGAGATAAAAAGACAGATTTGGATTATTAATTACTTTTTAGTTAGAACAGGTCCTGATTTCATACATCCAATGTAGACCCTCGGCTTATGACGGTGAAGAGCTAATGTGGAACCAAGCATACCTATAAAAAGGCAACGAAGAGATATTCAACAATTTAATTCATGGACAAGTGAAAGAAAAAAAAGGAAAAAATGGTAGAAACAGAGTTTGGTACCAATATTGACATGAATATCATCATCAATTTTAACGTAAAACTCAGCATCCCACGTTGCAACTGCACTAGAAAAGAAGGTTTTGGTTTTCGCAGACAGATTATAATATCCTTCGACATGATCCTGCATGCAAACGAGTAAAAAAGTCACACTCCTAGAAAAATATCAAGAAAACAATCCTAGACAAAAATCAAGTTGTCTAATGAATCTCACCAGCCTAAAGAAATCTTTGTATTGAGCATCTTCTGAATCTATTTCCTTATCCAATGTACTATGTGGCGTCGCACTGCAAACAAGTTTTGTATACACACTCAAGTAAGAATCTCAATCTACTTGAAAAAAGAAAGAGAAACCATGCATTAGCCTACATTGCATTCCATTACTATTCCATGAATTAACCTGTGTCCGATCATGAACTTGACGACAATTCCCTTCTCTTTTTCCAACTTCTTAAGCTTTTCCCCTGTGATCATTAAAAAGGTAAAGATTAGAGACAATGAAGCATGAAAGAAACAAGAGATTTTGAAGGAGGGACATCACGAAATAACCCTGAGGCATCCAAGTCTCTCTAAGCGAATCACGACGTTGTCTACTGCTAAATGCAGTATTGATACCAATCACCATGAAAACTTTCTTCCTTTGGTTTCCTTCTGTCGAAATATTTGTTGTTGAGACATCTACAATTTGTTGAGGGCTCTGTCTAACAGAGAGCTGCTTCTGAAGCATAGACACTGACTTATCCAATGCTCTGTGGTCACAAAATATACGATCATCAAAATACTAATCTTTAACATGCAAGTGTAAGATTGTTTTTTTATTAAATCGTTTTATTTTCATTATTACTCACTCTATTGCTTTATGGGTTTTCAGAACCTCTTCAAGTACATCTTTTTCTTGTGTTTTTTTCTGCATTTTGGCGAAACTCAAAGATTAAACAAATATGAGCTTTTATAACCCCAAAGTAACATTTGAAACAATGCATATAATGAAGAGATGATCAGATTCAGACAATCAGATTAAACTTTAAAGAGAATACTTTCTCATGAGGATAATCGTCCCTAAGTACGTTAACTTCCTGGTCACGCCGATGCTTTAAAATGAGCTGGTTACCGGAATCCGACCCACGAAATCTGAAATATACAACCAATAAACAAGAAAACAAAAAGTTGACTAACAAAATCGAATAATTAAAAGCAAGAAGACATGATTTGATAATGATAATGAAGGCAAATGAAACACAAAAAAAAAAACTCAATAAAAATAGAGAAAATCAAAAATCAAGAAACCTGGAGGTGAAAATTGCTCCGAGTAAAAAGCAGGAAATGCAGAGAAGCGAAACCCATGTCAGTGATAGTCTCTTCGAGACTTTGGGCTTCATTGGTGTGAAGAGACAAGAGAATGAGACAAAAATGAGAGAAGACCAGAATAAAACTTCAAGTCGTAGAATTTTAACGGAAAGCCAAGTTAATTCAGGCAGTAAAATTTACTAACAATCCTTATTTATTGCAAGTTTGACTACTGAATTTAAAGAAGCTAATATGTCAGGTGATTTACTTCCAGTTATAAATAATAAGATTTTGACCACCAACAAACAAACTGAAATAAATCAATAACCTTAAATGGTTTGTTGAATTACATATATATATTTTTAAAATTCAAATTAAATAATATTGAGATGTTTAATACGTTTGCATCTAATGAAAGTCGATAGTCAGCACTCGGCAGAATACGATTTTTTTTTTAGTAATAATACTCCATTACACTTATATAATCTCATTAATATGTAATAACCGATCAGATATCATTTCAAGAGTCTTTGAATATGTATTTATGTAATAGCTCATATTCATAACACAAATTGGGGCATTCTGAAAATAACATATTTTTAAGTTTTAAATTTGTTTTCCTTCTGCTCTTAAAAGTATTATAAACCACAAGTTTGTGATATTTTGGGAATTTTAAATTTTGTTTGTATACAGAAGTAAAGCATTTAATATTATGAAATTTCATTCTGAGCAAATAAAAATATATATCTCCTATTTTCAAAGATATACTTTTCTAACTATAGATTGACACTAGATTGAGATTTTATTAAAACAGTAGAACAGTAAAAATAAAACACTGTGAACAGTATCTAGTTTAATAAATCATAGTATACTCATTGTCAATGTGGTGATGGAAATGGCGTTTCAAATCTGTCTCACAGTCTCACACAGTCGTCGCAATTTCGTCATTAATATAGCTCACATTCTGAGACATGTTGCGACGTTTTCAAGTAATTTAGATCGCAAAATGAATGAACGTATATCCTTTTAAATGTTAGTTAAAGTTTGAACGCATCATGATCAGTATGTTATATTTCACACTCTCGCTGCGGGAGCAAATGCATAAAGTCTTTGTAGTCTGTTGGATAACAAAAGCGCTTATAGTTTTTCGTTAAAGCATGCAACTTGGAGTCTCGAACAAGTTCGAGCTTTGTTATACAGGGCGTCTTGGTCATTCTCTTATGATCATTTTTATTTAGAATGATTTGGTATGTGCCTTATCGTCCACGTCACCAACCTGAGTGGAGATACTGATGATGCTGTTGTAATGAATCTTGAATGGTTTTTGTGTTGCTGTATGTTATTTATGTGAAATATGAATCTTGATGATGCGACGACCAGCCGCTCGAAGAAGCAGATCCCGAGATTCACGAGTTTATGGAGAAGGAGAAACAGAGACATGCAGTTTAGAGGAATCGAGCTCATAGCTTCTGAGAGCTTCGTGTGCCGAGCAGTGATGGAAGCTTTGGGGAGCCATTTGACCAATAAGTACTCTAGAGCAGTGATGGAATGCAAGATACTACACGGAGAATCAGTATATTGATCATATTGAGAATCTCTGCCAAGAAACTAGCTTTTGGACTTGATCATGAGAAATGGGGAGTTAACGTGCAGCCTTACTCATTTCACTGTTTTCGCGGGTCTTTTGTTGCCTGGTGAACGAATCATGGGGTTGGATACTCCTTGAGGTGGTCATATGAGCCATGGGTATTACACACCAGGTAGGAAGAAAGTCTCTGGTGCGTCTGTATTCTTTGAGAGCTTTCCATATAAGGTCGACCCTCTTTCAAGGTATATTGATTACGAGAAGCTTGAGGAGAAGGCGCTTGACTATCGTCGCAAGATACTTATTTGTGGAGGGAGTTCATATCCGAGAGACTGTGAGTTCCCTTGGTTTAGGCATATTGCAGACAAATGTGGAGCTCTTCTTATGTTTGGCATGTCACAAATTAGCAGTCTTGTTGCTGCCAAGGTATGTTGAAAACTTGAGGCTTAAGCACCATAATCTTTGTGTTTGCTCTGTGATATTTAACTGACGTTCTTTGCATTCCTCTTGAATGTTTTAGTTTCTGTAGATGTTGTAGGAAAGTCCAAATCCATTCGATTATTGCGATATAGTTACTTCGACGACACACAAGTCTCTCCGTGGACCTAGGGGGGTATCATATTTCACAGGAGAGGCTTGAAGGCGAAGAAGCAAAGCATAAATCTTAATCACTGTGACAGCAGTATCCAATATTTGATAAAGTTAGATCAGCATTTGTGGGAAAGAACAAACAAAAATTTCCCTGTCTTGCTATGGTTGTAATTCTTCAAGACTTGTGTACATAGAAATTGAGGTATAAATATATCCATTTACAATTTCGATCAAAAAAAAAAAATGTATCCATTTATGTTATTTTCAAATGGTAATAGTAGAACAGGGAGATAAAGAAAACAAATTTCTGGAAACTTAGCTGTAAAGCAGTTGAAATTTTTTTAGAATATGGAATGATATAATTTCAGGATGTTTATGTGTTGGGGAACACAAATAATTTCTGTAACCAGAGGAAAACTTGCTTCTGACCTCAATCATTACTTTTTTTCCTTCGGGAAAAAATCATTACATTCTGAAGAACAAAAAGAAAAAGAAACTGTGACAAAAGGAATAATACATAATTTGTGTATTTGTTATGAATATGTTTTGTTATTTATCATTGTGCATTTGGTAAATAGTAATGTTTATTTGGTAAATCAGCTGACAAAGTTGGTGTCCTACTTGGGAGGCAAAGCATGGAATTCTGGTGAGAGTCTCTAAAAGCATTTAGATTCTGCATTTTTTTGGTCTCGATAGTGACTTATCTCCTCATCTATGATACTATTATATTAATTTTCTTATCTCTCATAGTTTATACTTTATACTTATATTATTGATTTTTTTAACAGAGGCCTATAAAGTTTGTTTTGATGAAACATATATTGAACGCCAAAGAGGCAAGCACACAGACACGGACAAATGAAAGAGAGGAAAAGGCTTTGATCTCAAAAGTTTCTCTATCGTAATTGTGCCAAGAATCTTGATGATGTTCTTAGGCTAGTAAGCTTAGAGATGAAAGATTGGTTTTCTTACAATCCTTGAATTACTACAAACATTATGTGAAATTCTATATTGTGTTGTATGCACTTATTCAAGTTAAATTTTTGGGATGATTTTTATTATGGTATATAGTAGATAGTTGAACAATATTGTAGACATGTATTGAATGAATGAATTGTTTTGGACTCGTTTTTAATATTTAAATAAAATAAATTTTACACATTACTGTTGTTTGCAAGAACATTTCTAGTGGGTTCAACTTTTTACTGTTAGAAATTCAAGGATTAAAAGGATTAACAGCAATGGGAATTGACACTTTTAGTACTTGATTGATACACATATACCAAGTGATTCTCGAGGGTTGAGATTTACTCATAGATAATAAAAAAAAATTGAATATTTCGTCAAAGATGTTCTTTTTGGGTAGAAAAAGGAGAAAGCAAAGATGAGTGAATTGTGTGTAAAGCAAATATTAAAATAAGTATTAGAAACTTGAAGAAGTAAAGATGGAGTGCTTTAAAACAGTGGGTGGGGAAGGATTTAGGGTGTGAAATTAGTAATAATCATAATTATTGACACAAAAGCCACCAAATGGTGTGCCCAAAGCATATAAATTTAGATGAGAGTGCCAAAGTATCAAAAGACAAATCTGCTTTAGAAAGGATCCATTTTCATCATTATTACTGATTAACACCACAAAAATCACAATTCAAATTAATATCTCTCTCTCTCCTTCCTCCTATGTGAATCAAATCAAATCAAATTTCCAGTTTGGATCATTGGCTTTGTTCACTACTTTTCTTCTCCAACCATCTCAAAGAGACAACAAGCACTCCCTTTTGACTACTTCTTTTTTAACCAATTGTTTTTTTTTAATCAAGTTGCGATAGTCCAATGATATATGGTCCTGTTAGTGAAGGTGTATGATCAAAATATTTCACTTAACTTTCACTTTGAGACATGATTGTTGGAATTCTTCAGCCATAGAATTAAATCTTACCACAATATGGTATTACTCTATTAAAGATTCTAAATTCTGTCTAAAACATGGTATTGTAAGATCTCGTATGTATTTCTAAACATGGTTTTGTTTTCGTTAATTTTTTGAAAATAATTTTTAAAATCCTCGTTAATCGATTCATTTGAAATTATTCTAATGAAGTTTCATGAATAAATTGGTATACACAAAACCTAATGTATACTTTAACGATTTTATATTACCATGAATTCCATACATCCACGAAAAATCTAATGATATTACAGATTCAAATGTCAAAACGTTGTGAGATAAACATCAGATCACAGTTTGATTATCTTCTTGCTCCCATTTTTTTTATAACTATCTCATAACTATTTTTATCATCCCATGCACCTTTTTAATGAGAATTCCGCAACTAGCACATATAATTGGTCCATGTTTGAAACTATAAACAAACAAAAAAAGTTCCATACTAGTTTTTTTTTTTTTAAATCTGTTAATATTTTATTTAAACAACAAACATCTTCAACGGCTTTGGAACCAAAACTGAAAAGCAGACATTTACTTTAGATATGTTTCAGAGAATAAACTCCATTTCTAGAATTATAAATATAAACATCAAAATACTAAAATAGAGCAGATTGACGAATAAACAAAAAAAAAATTAACATTTTCTTTTCATACCGGCAAAAAAAAAAAAGAAAAGTTACAACAACTCCCTACCAACTGATTCGTCTAAGCCTAGAGTCTACACCCAAATTTTTCTTTTTTTTTTGCTTCTTTATGAAACTGAAAAACGTCAGCTTTTGATATTCATCTATGGCTGCAGAAATCCAAAAGCTTCTTTCTTCCTTCAACAATTTCATCAAAGAAATCATCGATTTGCGCCACTATACTCTCTGTCCCATTCCTCAAATTACCAAAATACCCTTTCAGATTCTCCACTCTCTCTCTCAACTCCCTCTCTCCCTCCTCTTCACTTTCTGCTCCTCCGCCGCCTCCGCCGCCGCCGCAGAATCTCCGCTCAAGCTCCGCCTTAAGCTCTTCCAGCGCCGCCTTGCTCCTCCTAAACTCGTGCATCAGTATCCCCTTCCTCACCCCCATCCTCCCCACCTCAGCCGCCACTCTCTGCTGCAACCGCCCCATCGCCCCGGCGAAACCGCCGACTTGGTTCTGCGGCTGCGTCTGCGTCTGCGACAGCGTGGCGTCGCCGGGAAAACAGTAGACGAGACCGTTCATCAAAACCATAAGCAGAAGCGAGCTCATGTTCCTCGTCGCGTACAGAACGCCGCGGAAACCACTGAAACCGTTCTGTAACTTCGTCGACGACTCCATCACCGTCACCGCCGTCTGTTCCGACCAAAACGGAAACCTTTGAATTCGATTATCCATTAAAGCTCTGTTCTCTTCCTCTATCCCAATCGCTTCTCTCCTACACACTGATATCGCCCTTATCACCTAAAACCACCATTGAAACAGAGAATTCAAGATTTTGCTTTTGATCCCAACAAAAACAACAACAAAAAGATTGAATTTTTCGATGACCCACCTGACGAGAAAGCTGAGGGGAGAGACGACGGTGGTGGTAGTGGCCATCGAGGGTGGATGCGATGGAAATTCCGGCGGAGGAGAAGTTTTCGATGGAAGAAACGGCGGATTTGATGACGAGACAAGCTTCCCAAAGCTTGGAGCTTTCGTCCATATACTCATCGAGCCATTTGTCGCCGACGGGGAGCTGAAGCTTCTGGACGAGGAGAGTGAGATGCGAGTGAGAGGTGCGGAGAAGACAGAGAGCTCTCTGTAAAAAGTGTACGGACATGAAGTTGTTTGAGAGGTAAACCCTCTCGAGATCATCCATTGATCTGTTTAGAAATGAGTAGAATCCGTTCACTGAGTTTGCAGAGGAGGGATCCATTTTTCTTTTTTGTCAAAGATCTGATTTTAAGTTTACTTCTTTGGTGGGTCGATTGATCAAATTGAAAAGATATCAAGAGAGAGAGAGAAGTGAGGAATTTGGGGGAGAGGGAAAAAGGAAAGAGGAGAATAAAAAGGTTATATAGAGATTTGGGAGGTGTATTTATGTAAGTATACGTGTCGTATGTGTATATGTACGAGTGTCAATGCATAATGTATAGATGAAAGAAGAGTGAAAAGGAAGAAGAAGGAGAAGGAAGGAAGCTGAGGTTTTTGATTCTGAAGGATGAAAGGGATTGTTGGGTACAATGATGGATGTTTCCTACTGAGGAGGAAAGATGATTGGTAATTTTGTCTGATATTTTTTCTTCTGCTATAATTTCTTTATTTTTTTAAAAAATGGGTTATACAAGGAAGAAAAAAAAAGGAGTTGAGATTTGAAAATGAAAGGAAAAAGGGTGTGGAGAAGAGATGTTTTTGAAGAAAACAAGAACATAAGACATATTAGACAACATTTGTTTCATGAGTTCTATCTAATTTTGTGGGTCTATTGTTCCTTACACTTGATAAATAAATTGAAAATTGTAATGTGTTTGTTCCTCTTTGTAGAAGCTACTCCATCAGTTCTTTTTTTTGGGGTCTTTGGAGAAATTGATTCTTTCTCTGAATAAACTTTATAAGGGTTAATAAGGTTGACAAAAAAAAAAAACTTTATAAGGGTTGAATATAAAACACACAAAAATAATAGAGAATGGAAAACTAACCATCATGAGACCAAATACCTTAGTATTTGAATGTATATATTATTATAAGACTTCAAAATTTTCAATGAGGGTATCTAATTAATACCGTCTTCACCACTTAGTAGTCTTTAGGTTTGATTTACAAAACTCTCGATGTTAAACCGTTTTAAAAGTATGGTTTTGTATCTAAATAACATAGTTTAATTAACTATGCGATGATTTGAAGTACTATAATAACATAATATATGATAAATCACATAGACTACAAGTATCATTACTTGTCATTTGTCAAGTTTATGCAATGGAAATACTTATATATTGGGGTAAATGACTCAAAAAAGAAAGATGGGGGAGCCAAATAGAAGATTCTTTTT
Organism: Isatis tinctoria; assembly: GCA_010577795.1. NCBI lineage: Eukaryota > Viridiplantae > Streptophyta > Magnoliopsida > Brassicales > Brassicaceae > Isatis > Isatis tinctoria. The sequence goes on from CM021244.1 coordinate 9,402,834, forward strand.
GTCTTTTTGGCGGTAATATTTTTGAGGTCTCTTCAAAAGGTATTTTACATTGACATTGAAATTTCATGGTGAAGATTATATACTGAGATTCCAACGATAGACATAAAACATACCAATAAATTATTAACGTACATTTGGTCCCTTTCTTTGCTAAAAGATTAACAAAAGTACGGAGCCATTGAATGTTTAGGGTTTTGAGTGGGGTTTTAATTAATTCTATATATTTATTTGTATATATTTTGGGTTTTAGTGTTCACTTTTGTAGGTGCTTCGTCCCTCTTTTCCTCCCTCGAGCTACTGATTTTGTGGGTTTTTCTCCAAGAATATAAAAATAAGAAATACGTTTAATACTTAATAGTAGTATCATTTTTTATTCACCCAATCCATTTTTTTTTTCGGTTTATGCCTCCTTTTTCTACAATTTGCAACATTTGCCAGAAAAGAATAAATAGGAATGATGAGATTCTTTGTATGTATCCTTTTAGTTTCATGCACATACTCAAAATTCCTTTTAGGACATAGGTCTCTGTGATGTTTGCAAGTCATCATCAGTCTAGAAAACTTATCTCAAGCATTTATAGATTTTTCCTTAACAAAATAACTATTCAACATAAAACTCTGTTGTAGCAGCACAACAATTAGATATTTTAATTGAACAAACCTTGCTTGGTATATAAAAATAGTCAGTACCTTAGATTGTATTGTAGAAATTAATACATATAGATGCCGCACTAATGACTTAGTTGATCGAGATTGATTATGTAGTACGACGATAGATTCGTTGGGAACTATTTTAATGAAATTGTAATTAATTTATTTAAAATAAATCATGAACTTCAAAGTGGCATTTCGGACCCATTTAACGGCGGATATCTCAAAAGGAATGTTAATAAATGAGTTGATATGCAAATTGTAGATATAATAAATGCAAAAGGGAGAATAAATAAATTAAATACACCGTGAAAGCTAAGAGTATACTTTGCTTTATTTCTGTTACCAATACTGAATGTACATAAGTAGTAGTATAACCTTTATTTATTTGGCCGTCTTTTATTCTATTATTTTACTGTTTACAATCCAATTCTTATGCAAAATTAGGCATAATATCGTAAAACTACAGTTTTGGTAAAGTGTTATCAAGATACATATTAGAACATGTATTAAAGATTCGACTGCTGTGATTCAAACCTAATAGGTGCCACTGAGAGGCGAGAGCGATATAAACATAACAACGGAAAATATGCATGTTTAACAGTACATACTAGGCCTGGGCATTTTTAACCGAAATCCGAACCCATACTCGAACCCGATTCAAAATATCCGAATCCGATCCGAACCGGAGTTTAAAAAATTCTCAAATGGGACTTAGAACTAGGTATTTCGGGTTATGGATAATACCCGAACCGAACCGAAATCCGAACGAGTATCCCGAAAAATCCGATATTAACCATTTTTACATAGATTTGTATAATTTGATTACTTTCAAATATTTTGAAAATTCAGTTTTATGACTTATTTTCATTGTTATGTTTAAGATGAATGAGTTTAGAAATATTTTTCTAATGTTTAAGAAGATTTTATTAGTTCTATTGTTTAGTTTTATGTGTTATTAGTTAAAATATGTTATTTTTAAAATGGGTATCCGGACCCGAAGTGGTATTATCCGAATCCGAATTGAGTTTGGATATAAAATGGGACTTGTATGGTATTACAAAATATATCCGAACCCGAAAAATTACTAACCATACCCGACCCGAAATTTTCTAAAACCCGAATGGGTTCTATAAGGCTAAATCCGAAAACCCGAAAATCCGAAAAACCCGATCCGAACCCGAACGGGTACCCGAACGCCCAGGGCTAGTACATACACCAGACCAGAGATTAGAACATAAAGTTATTAGAATTAAACACAATATATATGATTTAAAAAATGCCAATTTCTTTATCTAAACAAACCATAACATAACCAATTACAAATATATTTTCAAAGAGATTTGAAGATTTTGTTTATGTATACATATTGTGTGTATATCCTTCAGCTGTGAATAAGTTTTTATTTCTTTGCTGAAAATTTTGTTTTCACATAACAAATACAAAATATGATTTTCACAACTGTTTGCCACTGCAAGTATTCAGAGTAAATTGATTTATATCAATTTAAAGCGTTATGAAATTATGCCAAACAGATTATCTGATTGGTATTGAAAATGCATGCAATCAAACTTGTTTGGAAACGTAATATCTACTAGCAGTTGGGAGAGAACCAATAATCAAGCCTTACAGATTGGCGTTTTGCAAACCGGTTTGCTAAAACAATGGAGGAAAACAAAAATTCCTCATCGAGACGATATAAACCGGATGAGCCTATCCGCATTAAAATTAAAACATGCTTAGTAATGAGGTTATTATATAAACTATGATGATATGATGAAAAATGTATAATTAGTGTATATAATAAAAAGGATGGTGCGAGAGAAATGAGTGGTGGCAGTGGAAGAAGGGGACCATGAAATCTATGGGAAGCGTCGGACAACTCAAAACCTCGGTTTTATAAAGAGACTTTCACTCCTTTCTTTAATCGTTCTTTTTAGATATTAGTTTTCTTAATTCTCTACCTTTTTCCTACTCTTATAGAACTAATAGAAGGATCAATACAAATTTGATGGGTTAAAAAAACAAAACCAAAAAGAGCAAAAAAATAGTTTTTGATATCCAGGTTAAAATTCAATAACGCAACAGCAAGGCTATTTATAAAGCTTTAAAAAAAAAAATTAGTTGGTATTAAAATGGCTTTTTATCAAACTGATATTTGTTCTTCCTTTCACTAACAAAATTATTAAATATGCGCTATATGTTTTTTAGTCTAAAAATACTTGTATTAACTATAAAAAGACACAAAAAATATAAAACTGGATAAATAAACAAAAAAATTTTACGGAAACAAAACTATATGCATTACAAAAGAAGAAACTGAACCGAGTTGATTATGTACTGTTCAATTAGTTTTTACTTTTTAGATATCAAGATGAAAACATATTAGAAAATTCGAGTTATCGACACAAAAACACAAATTTTGAAATGTAAACACAACTCTCATTTTCTTAGCATTTCTCTGATCGTTACTAGCAGTATTTGAATGCAGTGACTATAACTAGTGATATTTACCTGTCTACCCAGGAGGAGAACATATGATTGTTAATTAATTAAGGTGGTAAGGATAAGTACTGCTTAATCTTTGACTCAGTGATTTTCTAATCGGACGGTGGAAAGCGAAAAGTGGAATAGTTTGATTCTTTTAAGAGGGTCAACATCCCCCGTTTGAGTCTTTGAGATCTTGAGATATGCTGCTCTTTTCTAAGAAAATTTTCCTTTTTTCCACCGCATAATTTTGTATAAACAAACTTGGATCCAAAATCACTGATCTAAAGACCAAGTCCGTGATAGGACGATGTCAAAAGAAAAAGTCGTGATAGGCTGGTTTTCCCACTATGAGCCGCAGACGCTGCGTTTGCGGTTAGTAGCGGTTCATAGCGGTTGCAACCAATCATAAAAAACGCCATAAACCGCTTTGTACCACTTTTTAACGCAAAAAATCAGAAGTTCCGAGAAGCTCATTCCCGCCAGCGTTTGCGGTTGCGGGCGGTAGCGGTTGGAGAAAAAAAAAGGAAATAATCATTAAACTCTAAATTAATATATCCATATATATATTTACCTATATCACATTAATTGCACCCAAAAAAACTATATCACGCTAATATATATTTATATATATATATATATAATTTTAAACTTCATAAGAACTCTAATCTCTAAATTTTGTATTCTTCCATTAAAATATGGCCTCTACAGAATTTGAAGAAAGTCAAGACACGAACGTTATAATCCTCTTTTTGCTATCACTTCGTTGATTTTTTATATGTTTTTTTTCTTGTCCAAATTTGTTGAATCCCTCGTATGATTCTTTTATGTGTGTATGCTTTTGTATATGAGATAATAACCACGTCATGAATTTATTTTTCAATTATCATTTATTGTTTTATTATTTATGTTGATTAAATTAATTTTATATTTTTATAATAATAATAAATATTCTATTTTTTCATAATTTGCTTTTGCATCCGCTGGTAAACCAGTCGAAAATCATCCGCAAACGCAACAATTTTGAACCGCTATACCAGTCGCATAAACCGCTATAAAACGCTATTAACCGCAATAATCCGCATCCGCAAACTCCCGCAACCGCAGCCGCAACCACTGCGTTTAAACCAGTCGAGCCCTAAATTGATGGTCGTTTGCGTTTACGTTTTAAAGCACCATAAGCAGTATATTCTTGTTAACTGTAAAAGTCAAACAAATAGAAGTAAACCTTTTACGAAAGAAAAAATTACTCAGAACTACCCAAGCTATACGAATTAATCAAAAAACTGATATAAAAATTATTAAATTCCTCTGAAAATATACGAAAACACCTAAAATTATATTAAAATTTTTATACGTTTGGTTAACTTCAGATTTTTTAAGTATTATATTGAGTTCGGTTCACATTATGTATTATTATATATCCAAAATATTTTGATTTAAACTCTCTTCAGATAATTTACTAAATCCAGATCAGATTTTTCTCGAATCGGATTTAAGTCAATTTTTGGATTCAATTATAAATGCTAAAGCCTAGCAAAAATTTGTGTTGGAAATAATCATTGCTTGAAATAATTTTGATAAAGAAAAATGTTGAATTTAAAAATTTAAAAAGCCAATTCATAGCTGTTTCGATGTAGCCAAATATATATACACATCTAACTATTGATCAAATGATAAATGCCTGCTTTTGATACTTCATGGAGACAGATATATATCTACGTATGTGGTTATGATACATTCGTACACATAACAAACTGTTTTTCCTTATGTGGTCCTAATTCTCATAAAAAACGATTAGGAGTGATGATTGAGTGTCTTATCCATGTATTATGTACTATATGACAATTGTTTATAGATACCAGTAATTATATATACGCAGACAGACCAGTACCCTAAGGAAAGCTATAAACTTGGTTTGAAAGTAATAGATTAATACGGTTACTTTTAGTCTAAGCCAAGTAAGATTTCGAACTAAAGGACTAGAGTAAGAAAATATAGTAACCAGCAAAAATGTATTATATTTTACAGGGCAGATTATATCAAGTAGATACTATTAATATAATTAGATCAATCATTTTGTGGAGAGACAGAGAAGGGTGATTATTAGAAGAGCGAGAAGGAAGTGGCAGAACAAGTCATATCAAGAAGAGACAGCTGTAATTTCATAAAGACATCAAGTGGTAGAGAGAAGTGTGATGCTTAAGGTTGGTAACAATTAAAAAAAAAAAAGTTACGACTTTTGCAAGAGCATCTCTGCTTCTATTTTTTGTAGTAGTTGTTGTTTGTACACACTTCGACTCAATCAATATCACATTACATCATCAGACGTCGACAAAAGCAAGAGAAGCCAGATTTGTCTAAGGAAGTGTAACATTGTTAGAAAGGATCTTCGTTGTTCATGTTTATACTTTTTTTTTTCTTTTTTTTTGGGCAACGCATAATCGAAACTTTATTATTTGTAGCAAATAAGCAAAACTGGCTCAAGACATAGAAGAATTGTCTTAACCTATAAAGCAGAGCTTATTGTCTAAATGCATATGGCAACATGGAAAAAGAGGAGATCAACAGATTCAACTTCATAATCACCTCGGCAAAAAGTTGCCCAATTATACTTTTATACATATACGCAAAGAAATAGTGGATCCAATTGATGACACACATCGGTAAGTACATGAACGTTAAAAATCTAAAAAGATGTGGTACCATTAGCTATTCTCGTTTTCATGATTAGAGTTACTAATTAAGCCGAGAAAGATAAGGAAACTTATCTATCAATCAATAATTGCATTACCCCTTAGGGTTTATGGACAGATGAGGTACTTAGTTCATTAGGTTAGTTAGGTAAGGGTTTTAGAGGTACACAATATTGGAATTTGCTGCGATATTATGTTTAAATTTGTAGTCAAAGTTCATTCTTACGAGAGTTGCTCTTGAATAAAAAAGTAAATTGAGAAAATATCATCATTAGTTCTACGGTTTTGGGTGGACCTATCTCAGTATATAAATCAAGGTCGGCCCCTTATCATTCTGCTACGACTACTCTCCACAGCTATTTGTCATCATTATCATTATTCTACCTTACACTTTAATTCTCACCCGCACCAGAAAATTAGAAAGACAAAAAAAATAAAATAAATGATACTACTATATATGTAAGTAAAAGGTGAAAAACTAGACAGTAGACACATACGTTTGTGTAGATGACGGGAAATGTGTAAGGTGTGGATATGAATAATTTCATGTGGTACTGAGTATATTGTACTAAGTGTTCCTAGAATCAGAGCAAAGACCATGACTTAACTATGTGATTCACCATTCATGCAAAATGTGGCCCTTTCAAAGTTTCCTTCTGAACACACAAGAGTGCCTTCTTTGTTCCTACCAATTTTTGTCCTTTTATTTGATTAAACCTTAAGCGTTTATTTCTTTGGTTCTATGATTTAACAAGACACTGGTTGCATGTTTGCTCTCACGTGCACGTCATAAACAATGTTATTAATTGTCGCGAGAGATTAATAACTCGTAAAGAAACTATACAGATAGGTTAGTTGCACAAAACAGTACAATTCAGCCTTGTGGATCTTTTAACATCATCGTCCATCCTCAACTTTAATTGCTACAAACTATAGAGATTTCTTTTGCTTGTAAGTGCAGAAAGTATGGCTCTGCTTATATCCCAAACAAGCAGTGCCAAAAAGTAGGCCTTGAGCAAAACTAACAGCAAAAGGAGCACCAGTGCCAGTAATATTCTTTTTATAGAACTAAAACCCTCACTCACCAAAAAAAAAAAAAAAAAAATGATGTCAAAAAGCGAAAAATCTCAGGATTAGCCAGTGCATCAAAAAGTATATAACACAAAGAGATCCCGAGTGCTTTAACCAGCAAACTCAGAGCTTGCTCAGAAGAAGAGACTATCCATCGCTATGATTTATTATTTACTTCATCAAACCGATACTGCTACAAGGAAATGGAGTTACAAATGCACGAGAAGAAGAACAATGTCTTAAAACAACATATTGAATGTATACATTCATGAATGATCGTGGATAACAAATAAAACTTCCAGCAAAGTATTGTCAGCACAAGGAGATGAGATCCTATAGAATGATAAAAATTGGGAAAATCAAATTAGACCAATCAGTTAAAGCGAGATTGGCGGGAAGAGGAGGTTTGAGAGCAAACCAAACACCAACCGGTTCAAGTCCGGTTCATAATTTTTGGTTTTCAGTAATGTAAATAAATAAAGAGACCCATATCACATGCAAATGGAAGAGAAAAGAATGATTCAAGAGTACGAATTCGTCAACAGCTTGTTATTTCATTCAACGCAAAAGAATTTTAATTTCATTCAACAAAAATAATATAATGTTTAAGTTTAGTCGACTTTCGAAGAAGAGTAAGACCGGATTAATCCGATAACACTTACAACACAGTCCCCAACAAAATAATAAAATTAAAAAAGAGAGGAAGAAAAAAAAAAATCGTGCGTCAAATAATTCAACTACAAAACTCAATCTTGGAACCAAAAAGACAAATCCGAAACATGCGTGTGGTCCGGAGAGATCTCAAGATTCTATCTAAACTCCTCGATTTCTCCTCTTTTGCTTCATCGGTAAGAGATTCTCATGTCTGGATTTGTTTCCACTCCTCACTCTCTCAAGTTGATTCGAACGATTTTTAAAGTTTCTTAGGTTTTATCGATTTTTCAATTCGTCTCCTTGATCTCACTGGATCCTCACTAAGTATGTAATTAGGCTTGTATGTAATCGAATTGATTGAACCGTTTTGTGCTGAATCTATGTCGGATTAGCAGTGTTATGTGTTCTTGATTGTAAATTTGCTTTCTTCTGCAGCGACTCTTGATTGATTTTCGTCAATAACCGCAAGCTCCTCATGGGTTCTGTAATGAGCTTGAGCTATTCCAAGAGGAAAGCAACTAGTCAGGACGAGGAACCCTCAAACGAATCTCGCAAAAGACGGAAGACATGTTCATCCAACGATGAAGAGTATTGTTGCAGATTGATTCCAAATCTTCCTGATGAGTTATCTATACAGATTCTTGCTAGGCTCCCAAGAATCTGCTACTCGAGTGTTAGGTTGGTTTCACGGAGGTGGAGATCAGCTGTGTCGACCTCTGAGCTGTATAGTCTGAGGAAAGAGCTCGGGAGAACAGAGGAATGGCTCTATGTGCTGACCAAAGGTCAAGAGGATAAGCTTTTGTGGTACGCTTTAGATCCAGTGTCTACGAGATGGCTGAGATTGCCTCCAATGCCTGTCATTGTTTACGAAGAGGAATCAAGAAGGAGTCTGTGGAATCTGGTTAGCCCGAGTTTTAAAGTCGCTGAGATCGTGAGGAGCTTGCTCGGTAGAAAAGACGCATCCGAGCAAATGCCCTTCTGTGGATGCGCTATTGGTTCCGTCGATGGGAGCCTCTATGTTCTTGGAGGGCTCTCTAACTCTAAAACCGTGAGCTGCGTTTGGCGGTTTGATCCGGTTGTCAACTCTTGGAGTGAAGTGAGTCCTATGTTGGCGAATCGTGCTTATTCTAAAACCGGCGTTTTGGATAAGAAGCTTTACGTTGTTGGAGGTGTTGATCGTGGACGAGGAGGTTTATCTCCGCTTCAGACAGCTGAGGTTTATGACCCGAACACGGATGTTTGGTCCGAGGTTCCGAGCATGCCTTTCTCGAAGGCGCAAGTGTTGCCGAATGCGTTCTTGGCTGACTTACTTAAGCCTATAGCCACGGGGATGACTTGTTACAACGGTAGGTTATGTGTTCCTCAGAGTTTATACTCGTGGCCTTTCTTTGTTGATGTTGGAGGAGAGGTTTATGATCCGGAGACGAATCTCTGGGCTGAGATGCCGTCTGGTATGGGTGAAGGTTGGCCTGCGAGGCAAGCCGGTACGAAACTAAGCGTTGTGGTGGATGGTGAGTTGTACGCTTTTGACCCTTCTTCTTCGATGGAGAACGGGAAGATTAAAGTTTATGATCAAAAGGAAGATACTTGGAAAGTTGTTATCGGTGAAGTCCCTATTTATGATATGACAGATTCAGAATCTCCTTATTTGCTTGCTGGGTTTCACGGGAAGCTTCATTTCATTACTAGAGACCCTAATCGTAACGTCACAGTGTTAAGGGCAGATGTCCCTGACATCTCAGGCTCTTCCTCATCATCATCATCACCACCATCATCGTCTAGCTCCAAGTGTGTTTTGGGTTCATGCTCTTTGAAGGAAAAGGGCAATGCAACTAACAAGCCAGACACTGTTATTTGGAAAGTCATTGCAAGCAAGGACTTAGGCGCTGCTGAACTTGTTAGCTGCCAAGTTATAGATATATAAAAGCAATGCCCATTTCTCGCGGGACATTGAGAAAATTTCTGTGTACAGCCAAAAGCAAAAGTGTGAAGCTTTATGATATGTTCTTCCTAAAAGGTCTAATTCTTGGATGATCCAGATTCTGTATTCTTCTTCTGGCTTTGGCTGTCATGTAAGCTTGAGCAATAAATATACATTGTAACAATATATAGATATGGCGACTGTGTTATCGATTTTTTGTTCCCAACATGTGCAAGCAAATATACACTATAGTGGGAAGTAAAAGAAATATCTTTCTTCAGTAGTCAATTGCAAAAGTTTAGCTATTGAACCTCCTTCCTTCTTATTGGTTAATCCATCTCAATTTCAACAAGGAGATCACGTTTCTTGATTCATTTTGCTTAACCGGAACTGTCGGTTGGTTTAAGAATCTCTTTTGATTATTTGCTTGGTTCATCTATAATGGTGGACCTAAGGACACAACACTGGATGTTGCAGGCAGAAGAAGAAAATAGGTAAAAAGAAAGAATGATAATATCGTTGATGCCTTGGAATCTAGAACGTATCATATTCATATTCTCATTTCACCCTCTCTTTTTATCTTCCTTTTCTCTAATAATGAAAGTTGGTTCTTCATTTATTTCAACGAATCTATTCTGTGATTAGTCTAATTTGATGTGAAGGAAATAGTCTTCTTTTTCCCTTGAATGCATATATATATATCTAAGTATCACTAGGCCGTTTTATATTTCATTGAAAAGATGTATATTGGTGTTTTGTGGAATGCACGAACGAATTTTCCTTTGTAACAATATTTTGGTTGGCGTTTAGGAGGACATTTGAAAATTTAACCGAATCTAATCGGAATTGGACTATGTTCCATCATAAATAATGTAGATCGGTTTTATATCCTCACTAACAAACTAAATTAACTAGCCTATAATGCTAAATGTAAGGATTCCAATTTTCAGAAGAATCACTACCTCAAATTGAGTAGTAGAGATGTCTTGAAAGTTCAGAGAGAAAAAAAATAAAAAAAAATAACAATAAGCAATTGCCATACTATGAGTAGGCATTATGTTATTAAATGCCATCTTCAATTAGTTAAAGTAGTTAGGCTTCTATAGTTGGTGGCTGCCATTTTCTAACCATTTGGGAATTACGATATGTTGCTCATCCTAAATTCCAGAATTGCCCCTTGTTTACAAATCACTTATATATATATTTGGCATATATGCCAATGTATTAAAGGAACAAAATGCCATTAATAATTGAGATGATATATGGGGGGAACCCACAGATAAGAAAGAAAAAAATATGTCAAGAGTATCAATACCCACTTAATATAAATCAAAATAATTGAATCCAATTGTACATTTTGATATTGTACAACATGGCCAGAGTTTAGACTTAAATAGTATTTGCATCATATAAACGAATATCTTCTTATATTATTAATACATATATATATAGATCACCATCAAACAATCTCAGGTTAAATTCGCAAGTCTTTAGTCTGGGTAATTTAAAAGAAAAAGTCAGCTTAATTGTGTGAGATTAACGGGAAAACGAGGGGTAGAAAAGTCAAAATGAAGGATTAGAAGAAGGAAGAATCTCACTTGACAAAAGAAAAACCCAAGTTAAAATTTTGTGCTGCTCAAAGACAGCCTTTCAACCAAAAGTGTCTCTCTTTTCTTCTTCTTCTCCATCTTCTTTCTCTTTTATTTTTGTTTTTCTGATTTTCTTAATCGAAAACTCTTCAATTATAGTTGGATCTGTTCTTCAGAGAAACCGCTGATCCTCGAAACAAGCGTTGGTATTACAGTCGAAAGAGAATAAAGTCTGTTTTTTTTTTCTGAAGTGAATCCTTATTGGCGCGTCTGTTTCGAGCTGTTTTAAGCAACAGGGATTTGAAATTTTCTACAAAATTTGATTTTGGGTTTTTTTTTTTTTTTCAGTTTTGGTGTTTGTAATTGGGTTTGGTGAACAATCCTGTCTTGTGTTCGATGATATTCCACAGAGAAAGAGAAAAAGGATTTTGATACGGTGAAGAATTTCGAATTTTTTTTCTCTTTGCTTGTTCGTTTGTGGGGAGATAGAAACATGGCAGGTGAAGATTGGATAGAACTCAAGTTTAGACTTGCAGATGGCACCGACATCGGTCCGAGCAAGTACAGTCAATCTATGACTGTTTCTTCTCTCAAAGAGAAGATCATTTCTCAATGGCCTAAAGGTACATAATATACAGACTCATTTGATTTGATAGCTTTATGGTTCCTTTTGTTTTTTTTTTTTTATGTTTCTTCTGCCTTTCCATTATTATGTTTGTTCGTATGAAAAAGTTCATCTTTCTTTGGTTTATTGTTTCTGCAAAAATGATTCAACGTACTAAGTTGCGCTTTGTAAAGTTTGAGAATTTAACGAAGATTGCTGTCTGAAATTGTGTTGCTTTTCATTGTATAGAATGTTTGGTAATTCATGGCCTTGTTTAGAATCTTCTTGTGATACTACTACTTGAGGTTGTGTTGGAACTGCAGTTTTCAAGTGTTTCTCTCTGTTTGACAGACTCTGAAAACACTCCAAAGACTGTAAATGATGTGAAGCTCATCAATGCCGGGAAGATACTGGACAACAACAGGACACTTGCTGAATCCAGGCTTCCGGTTGGCGAACTTCCCGGAATGATCATCACTATGCATGTTGTTCTTCGCCCTCCTACTTTAGACAAAAAGAGCGGTAAATTTTAACACACTTTGGTCATACTGTTTTTATCGTAATGTTTTCCTGAATCCTCTTAAGTCCCTTGTAATTATGGTTTTCAGATGGTTTGAGATCATGGTCATATTATCTCATCACATGATTTTCTCTCTCTCTCTTTCTGTTCCTACAGAGAAACTGCAGAATGATCCTCCGATGAAGAATCGTTGCGCGTGCACCATTTTGTAGCTGCAAGTAAATTTGGATCATAGAGATTTTTATCCTTCATGATAATATAGCACTGGGTGACTCCGTGGAACAGCTTCCGTTAGCTTCAAACAAGCTTGAGAAGTTCCCTTACAAGGTGATTGGCATAGACATGAATACAAAGGATCTTCATTACAGGATTTGGTTTCATTTGTGTGGTTGATAATTTATTTTTCATCTTTTTCATTGTTTATCAAAAATGGCTCGAGAAAAATGTACTACGATTCTTGAAAGATGTTTGTTTGATTTTTATATATATACACAATACGCTCAGAACAAACAATTTAGTTTACTGGTAATGAAAAACAACTTGTTGTCTGTGTTCTTTTTCACAACTAGACTTTTCATTCTCTGAGTTAAAAGAATATGGGTTTCTGTACAATACAGAGAGAACATCACTTTGAGAACCCCATATCTTGAATAAAGAACATTTATATTAAGCTATCTATAACTTGAGACCACTGTTAGAATTTGGACTTATTCAACATCCTTGCGACGTATATACATAGTAACATCTGTGCATTAGTGTTCACCAAGAGTTGCTGATGATGAACGGTTTAAGAGCATGGTTTTTTTGGATGCCCTAACGTTCTTCAGAGTCATCATCAGCTTTTGTCTCTCTCCTTCAACCTCTGCAAACTTGAGGCTTAGCTGAGAGTAACGGTCATGCATCTCCTTAAGCTCTGTCTCAACAGATGCATAACGGCCTTTGGTCTCCAGCATTTCCTCAATTAGATCGTTTATGTCTCTGAAACTCTGGAAGATTGCTTCGTCATCGGTGTGCTGCTTCAAGAAAGAGCTGAAATTTCAGGCCAAAAAAGGCGTAAGTTCAGTGTTTTGTATAGTTCCTTCTCGTTCCTGCCGGATTTTGAATCTACAACTACAAGGGCGAGATAGGAGATGATTTCTTGAATCATGTACCTCTGAAAATGGATGGTTGTTTGTTTTTTCTTTCCACGCAATGCTTCAGCAAGTTCTATTTCCAGTGCAAGAACCCTTTCCAATGCGTTTCCGCAGCTAAAATTTTCGTGAGATAGAGGGAAGATACTTTGAAGCTCTTCCTTTGCCTGTTGAAAAGATGATCATAAGACTTGTGGACACACATGCTTCAATATATTACAATCTCTAAAAGGTAAACTTCTGCACCTGACGCAACTGTATCAGCTCCTGTTCTAAACCAGGAAATCTGGTGTCTGAATCATTATCATCTCGAGGTTGAAGTAGATTCTCATTCTTCATCCGTTCTAACTGTAAACAAGACCAAAAAAAAGAGATCCAGTCACGCTAGGCACTAACATAAAATCGTTCTTAATATACTAACCAATAAATAGACATTGCAATTCAAAATTATCATTTAATCCAAAATTAAGCCAGTGGTATTAATACTTCCAATTATTTTTTAATTCTACTGTTTTGAAGTTGTAACCCATATCCAAATATTACCTCATTGTTTAAGTGATCCAAGCTAGACCTTAAAGTCTCTGCCCTAAAATTATCATTGATCAAAGCTAAGCTCTCTTCACTTTTGTCCAGCGCCATTGCTTCTCCGGATGGTAATTGGTCTCCGTTTTTATTTACAACACTCGATTGAATAGCACCCTGATGAATGATAAACATTATAAGGTAAAAAATATTATAAGCAAGACAAGAACAGATATTAAACATGAATATGCTTAATATCCAACGTGAGAGATATTTACAGAAATCGTTGTAGTCATTATATGCATAGCTTTTTATAACGAAGGTGCAACAGATTTTTAACATGACTGCTAGGAGAAAACTATTTTTAAAAATGAGGTCTATGATACCATGAAATAATTTCCTAATAAATGCTCATCCAAACGAGATCTAACAGACGTTTACCTGAATTTTTGTCCTGGGGCCTGCAATTATATCTTTGTCAGCCACCTTCGATACACCATCTTCCATCTGAATATTTTTATGAGAGCTGCAACGTTGTACCAATTCTCTCATCGATTCTAGCTCTTTAGACACTTTCACTCTCTCCTCTTTGCCTTCCTGCAGGAAATCTTCAAGCTTCTGTTTTTCTTCCTTGCAGCACTCAAGGCTTAACAATGCACAATCCAGCTCAGCCTTCATCATATCATAAGCTGTTGTTTTCTCACGTTTATCATAGATAACAGATTGCAGGTCAGCCTCCAGTTCCGATATTTTATCTCCCAGCTCTTTAGTTCTCTTTAAATAGCTGGATTCTGCCTTCTTCCTTGCTTCATTCTCATCAATGGAATCTTGTAATTTCATCAGGATTTCCTCACTATGCTTCTTGGACATAGTCAGTTGATGTTGAAGCTCCTGCAGCTTGGTTTCATACTGTTCTTTGATGAAAATGATTCTCAACGACTCCTGCTGTGGAGTTAGCGGGGCTTGATAGTCCGTCTTTTCACGGGCACGAGTGCATTCAGCTTCAGCATTGTCCTTAAGCTCTTTCAAATGAGTGGACAAGCTTTTGAATTCTTCTGTTTTCAGAATCTGCTCAGAGAGCTTTTGAGTGAGATCACAGCACCTATTTTTCAATGTTTCAAGCTCACTAGAACCTCTTCCACACAGCTCAGCTAGTTTGTCTTTTAGTACCTCGACTGTAATTTCCGCCTCAGCCTTTAAAACCATCAATTTTTCTGTTTCTTCTTCATGCCCAACCAACAACAATTTCAATTGCTCAACTTCATTAGCACATAGGCTTCTCTCAGAGTATCTTCTCTCTGCATTCTCATCCCTATTTGTGTACTCTTCAAGCTCGACTGACATTTCATCATATTTATCAGCAAGCGCTCGGCTTTCAGCCTTGGAAGACTCTAGCTCAGATTTCAAGACTTCAAGACTCATCAATAACTGATTGTTTTCTTCCATATACCGCCTCTCGTTGGCTAGACAATGGTTGAGGGCGGATTCCATATCAGCGAGCTTGCTTTGAAACTCAAGATGGCTCTTAGAGCAGCAGCTAAATTGCTCTGCAAGGTCATTGATATAGGTCTCAGACTGGATTTTTGTAAAAACATGCTGAACATCTCCAGCTATTAAACATTGAAACAGTTCTTCAATAAAAGAAGACTCTCGATGGGCGTTTCTAACATACTCTAAACTTTGAAAAGACTTTTCAGATTCCAGTTCAGCTACCATCTTCTCCAAATGTTTCACTTGAGATTTCTGCAAATCAAAGTTATCCAACAGCAGATGCTTTTCATCTAACTCAGAGGCAAGCTCTTCAATTCTGCCGTCTAATTTGTTTCTCAAGCTTCTCTCAACTTTCAATTCTGATTTTACCGAGTCGAGATCGGTCAACAGCTTTGTATTATCATCCATATACTGAGCTCCTATATTACGAGTGCCATTAAGTGCAGCCAGCACCTCAAAATGTTCCATGTGGTGCTCCTCAGCATAAGTCTCCCACTCAGTTCTTGTGAAAACAAATTGGATATCTGCTGCTATTGAAAACTCCATCATTTCAAGCAACTGAGATTCCAGATCGGAAATATATGATGAATCACGATTCAAGCTTCTCAGAGATCTTTCATATCCTGACAAAAGATGAGTGTAATTTGCCTTCTCCAGCTCCAAATCGGAAACCATTTGCTTCAGACGGACTAACTCAGAGCTTTGCTCATCAAAGCCCAGCAATTTGGAACTTTTCGCAACCAACTCTGAAGTAAGATCTTGGATTTTAATTTCTAGTTCCTGCCTTGAGCTTTTTTCAAGTCTCAACTCTTGATCAAATGTTGTCCTTAAATTCTCAAGCTCACGCACAAGACCCAACGTTTCCTGAGATTTATCCAGAAGAGAAACCAGAAGACCTTTTTTTTCCTCAACCAATTCTTCCACAAGCAGCTTGGTTCTTCCATGTTCAACAGTTACAGAGTTTAATTCTGAAATCTCTTGGCCAAGCGCCTCATTCTTAGCCACAAGTAGATGTATTTGATTCTCAAAATAATCAAGGCGAGAAACGAAGTCGATGTGACGACTCTCATAGTTTTGTTCAGCTTCAGTAATGACCTTCATTTTATCCATGATAGATTCAGTTTCCAACTGAAGTTTCTCGAGGATGGCAGTGGAAGCTTCTAGTTTAGTGACCAAACACTGTACATCATTCTCATGCTTCTGCTTGAGCTTCGTAATGTCAGCCTCTGCAGCTCTCAAATAAAACTCTGTCTTGAATTTTTCCTGCATCAGATCTTTATTTTCTTTCATAAGTACAACACTTTTTTCGGATATCTTACACAAGAATCTATCAAGCTGCTCTGCTAAATCAGGGGACTCCAAATCAAGATCCACCCCCTCTTCCCACAGAGGCAACGAAATGAGCTTTTCACTGTAGCAGCCTAATGTGTTCATCAACTTATCATTTAGACTACTGACGTTCTTCTGAAGATTTCCATTTGCCGTAGCCAGATCATCAAACTTATCTCTCAGAGCATCAAACTCAGCCTGCACAGTAGCAAACCGTGTCTGAAAATGAACTTTTTCAAGAGCTTCTTTCTCCACAAGCTCCGCGAGCTCTTTTTTCTCACAAACGCATGCCTCATAATTAGTTTTCCAATTCTTGGACTCCAATACTACAGATTCCAGTTCATCAATCTTTTGCAGAAGGATGAGGTTTTCGTGAGTCATACTTTGCAAATTTGCCTCTAAACTTTGATTCTGCAGAGCTGTAGCATTCCATTTGGCAATGCATGTGGTTTTCTCCTCATTAAGGGAGCAAACCTCGTCCAACGTAATATCCAGCCTCTGCTTCAACATTTCCTTGGCCTCTGTTGAAAGTTCCAGCTGCCATCCAAGTTCATCATTCTTCGCTTTCATGATTTTTATGTCAACACTTGCTTCAAGGAAAGTTTCCTGTAGAATTTTCGAGAATACTTCCAGATATAAGTTCCTTGAGTGCATCTCATAAAGTTCTTCTTCAACTTTTTGATATAGACTTTCTTGCACATGAAGAGATCTCTTCAAATTTTCAAGAAGAATATCACCTTTTAAAGGCCGCTCCTTCATCCCCCTTTTCTCATTTTCAAACTGTGTCAGTTTTACATCACGAGTATCCTGTTTCTCAGGCTTTGAATCATCTTTCGACTCGTGAAAGCTTTGTGGAGGGTCTGGAAAAGCTTGCTTGATGAGGTTTTCATTGGTCTCAAACATAGATACAACCTGGGAAGAAAGTAATTCAAGATCCTTCTGCAAATGGTTGACAGCAATAGAATAATTTAAGCGAGCCCGTTTAAGTGCTGCCTCTGCAGCCATAGCTCTTTTATCCAGTTCTTCATTCAGAGAAACCAAAGTTTTCTTCTCCTCAATAAAACTGAGTGTTTGCTCATTCATATCTTGGCGCAACGTTTCCATCTCAGCCTTAGCGCCAGAGATACCATAGAGGCACGTGGAATGTTCAGTCCTTAGATTCTGTAACTCTACTAGCAACTGCCTTTGAGTTTCCTCGAGCTCCTGGACCAGAGATTCGTAATAGCACTCCATCTGATCCATTTTCTTGGTAAGGCTATCACGTTCAGCTTTAGACTCGTCCAGCCCTCGTACAAGCTCGAGTATTTTATCTCTCATGGCATTTACAGAATCTGCTGAATTGAGTTCACGAGATGTAAGATCAGGCATACCAAGATATTGAAGTGGATCAAGTTCTGGTTGATAAATATCAGTGTCCAACTCAGAACCAGATACAAACTGCTCTGCTTTTGACACGCCTCTCTCATTCTTATCGGTCGTGATAACTTTCTCAGATGGTACTTTGCTGGGGTGAGACATAGGCTGGCCAATCTGCCTTTTGAAATCCAGTAGAACTCCGAGGAGAGACTCAAAGTCTGAGAGGAACAACCTTAAGTCACTGTCATGGTAGCTATAGCAAACTTTGTTTTGAATTTCTCTTATGTTATCCTCTACAACTAGAAGACCCTGCAGCCATCTTAGTTGTAGGTTGTGGGAAACATTATCTTGGTCTTTGCTATTATATCGAACATGTGTTTTGACGTTACGTAAGCGCTCCATCTCTTCTTTTAATTTTGAGCACTCTGATTTCAACACAGACACTTCTCTGACCAACCGATCCCCAGAACCAATCTCTGAAATTAGTATTTGAGAAAACTCTTGAGCTTTGGAACCTATATCATCTGCATGGCATTGCAGCGAACTCACTTCAATCTTGATCTCATTAATGGATGATTCCATGTCTTCCACGAAGCCTTTAAGCTTGATGTTTTCTTCTATTGCATTGCCTAAATCGTTATTTTTACCAAGATAGTCTGAGCCCCAGCCGTTATGCCACTCGGGAACGTCTTTCTCGGTCTGCGGGCTCTGACCAAGTCCACTGAGATCTCCCGATACCATACTTTTGAGGCTGTCAATTTCATTTGTGCTGGACATATCATGTTTTTCTGCATTTAGGCTTCCTGATGTGTTT
This sequence comes from Isatis tinctoria, assembly GCA_010577795.1. Taxonomy (NCBI): domain Eukaryota; kingdom Viridiplantae; phylum Streptophyta; class Magnoliopsida; order Brassicales; family Brassicaceae; genus Isatis; species Isatis tinctoria. Next base: position 9,421,669 of record CM021244.1, read on the forward strand.
GAAGAGACATCAAATCCCAAAGCTGAATCAGGGTCATTTCTCCCCACAGCTTCTTCTACTAAAGAACCATCTCGGAATTTTTCTTTGAAACTCCCTTTTATATTTGTCTGCAAAAAGATATCGACATTATAAGTTGTGTCAACACCCTCACACCCAAAACTAGTGGTGTCGAAACGTTTTCCTATGAATAGGTGAGCATTATACTACAGACAAATCAATAATATTACTAGCAATGTAAAGTTTGGGGTGAAAACCTGAAAGGACACATTTCATGAAGCTTTGATTAGAGAGCAGACCTTATCAATATGGCTAAGGGTCTCATCAGAAGGCGAAGTTCTGCAACGAGAAGATTCGTCAGGACTGCTATGGTCAGGTGTCGTTGACGGTCCCCTTTCTCTGAGTTCTCTCTGCTGCTCGAACTCTCTGAAACCTGTTTTTGAAGTTAACAGCTGTACAGTGACCTGAAAATTACAAGAAAAAAGTTGAAGAACCAATCTCTACGGTTAAGAGGGAAGTCGAACTTCTTCTTATCGGGATGTGAGAAATGGAGAAAAGATGCTAAATGGTCCATACATGTAAGATAGCTCCTGAATCACAACCTTGCAAGGGCAATACCACCGCAAAAGGTTTTAAGGCATCAGCATATTCAGCAAGGTTGATCATAGCCTCTCCAAGGATACTCGATCTAGAAGTACCCTGATCTCATAAGAACGCAAAAAGGGAAGCATAAATTAAACCCGAAATTACAAGTCAGAAGAAAAAGAGGAAAGGAAAAACAGAATGATACCATAGCCACAACAATCTTATACAGTTTTTCATCATATTGCTTGGTCCTTGTATCCTGAAGCAGCCTTGTAGTTTCATATATTGGATCCCCCCACTTGCAAGTCCCATTTCTCACAAGTGCTTTTGTTGTCTTTGCTGTAGCTTTTACAGAGTCAGCGGGGATGAAAGATATGAACAGCTTGTCCCATCCCGCTTGTGGAACCTTTTGATAATATAAACAAACCAATCATCAGATCACTGTGCACATCCCGTAAGGACGCACGCCATCAACATGTTATGAAACTACTCAGATATACAAAGTTGCATGCCAAACAGCATAAGAAAACAAGCAGGAAGTATGTCGCAAGGTGAGTATCTGATTTCTTATTCGACTTACATGAGTAGCGTGAAACTGCAAACGAAAGACCACTTTGACTTTGGCTTTCTCCACCTTCCATTTTGCCACTCTCGACATTACTCAAAAATAAAATCAAAACAGCCTCACCTGCATAACACATATGAAATGAACTCAATTTTCTTATATTCCCAGTCCATCTTCCTATATCTACATGTTCTCGTTACAGCCCTTTTAGTCCTAGTAATAACATAAGACTAGATAGAACAATCATAGCACAAACAAGGACAACAATGAGATTGATGGTACAAGCTCAGATCCAAGTCACTCAGCTGCTCAACCAGAAGCTAGATTCACTAAACTATCAAAGGACACTATGTTTTGATATTTCCAACAAACCAAATACTAAAGTCAAGCGTGCTGAAACTATTATAACCTCCTCAATTCCAAGAAAGGGAAGAGCTTTCTGCAAAAATGGTGAAACGGAAACAAAAATCTAAAAAGTGCCCATTGCTAGCTAATCCTCAGATCCAAGCAAAGCCCCAAACTTTCACCCACTTTGAAAGACATGGAAATTGAGCAAGAGATCCGATTCAAGTGACATACTTACCCAACTGCGAAAACAATGCGAAGAACACTCCGTATGACTCTATGACCAGATTTAGTAGCAAAGATTACAAGAAAAAAAAAATTTTGGAAACGAAATAGAAACAACAACAAGAGAACTGAGAAAAAAAGACTTGGTTGGTTATGCATTAATGAGAGTGGATCAATCACCTCTGTCCGGATCTGAAGGGTACTTATGTCGGAAGCAAGCAATAACGCCGACCAATGGAGAATCTTCAACCACGATATCTCTCACTTGTTCTTCTCCAGCTTTCTCCACTGAAATCTCCGTAAATAATATTTAATATTTAAAAAAAGAAAGAAAGCTTGTGAATTTCAAATCGGGGTAGGCTAAATATCTATGGGATTTAGCTGCATTACGGATCTAGATTCTAGAGAGACTGGGTAATCGGAGATTAGTAGAGATTTGGAGGGAGAAAGGAGATTAGGTTTCAGGTTGATTAATTGATAAGTGTTGGTGATTTGGTGAAATATCAGAAGGAGATGATGAGGTAAGTGTTCGTCACAACACAGTGTGTGTGTGTGTGTTGGGGTTTTAAGTAAATATAAAAGGATTAATTAAGAAACAGAGACATCCCGCCAAAGCCTATTATTACTCCTTAATTTCCCTTTTAATCATATGGTCCCATTATTTTTTCTCCTATAGAAGAAATGGAGATTTATTATGTCGGACTATTTATTTTTTGATTTTTGGAGCTGCGACCAGTTCGAATTTATTAGATTCAATACAATTATCTGAAATTTAAATGATCGTATTTAAACAAGTGTATAATAATAATCAATATCATATAGTATTTTTAAAAATACGTACATGCTATAGAGAAATCATACATGAGCCTAAAGTTGAATTTGAATAATTTTTGTTTAGCATTGAAATCTTCACTTCTACGCTAAAATCATTTTTCTTATTAGGGACTCATTGGTTAGGATTCACTAAACCCATTTAAACTCCACTAAAGGAGAGGATAAAATCGAACTCCTGTTAGCAAATATAGATCAATTCACTTCCCCAAAGGTGTTTATTTCAATGAGATTTAAGTAGGCCTCGGCAAAAAACCCGAATCCGAAAAACCGAACCGAAAAAAGTAGAACCGAACTCGAACCGAAATTTTCAAAATACCTGAACGGGTCCTAAATTTCAATATCCGAAAACCCGAACCCGATCCGAACCGGGAACCGAATGGGTACCCGAAATAACCGAAATACAGTTATATTCCTAAAATATTCATAATATTTAGATTTGATATAGCTTATTTATCCTAAATTATATTTATAAATCCAAATATATGTATAACTTTTAGACAAAAATAACTAAAATATCAAAGATAAACAAAATATATGAAATTTTTAGCTATATTTGACAAATTTAATTGATTTAAACTTAAAATTAATTAAATTTTATTTTTTTAAAAAAATTTCGGGTACCCGACCCGAACCCGAATAAAACCGATCCGAACCCGAACCCGAACCGAAATTCTAAAATACCCGAATGGGTCCTAAATCTCCAAATCCGAAAACCCGAAACCTGAATGGACCCGATCCGAACCCGAACGGGTACCCGAACGCCCAGGCCTAGATTTAAATAAGTACTACAAATCACAAAATATAACATTATTCATACATCTTTTTCTCCTTTTTGGTGCTCAATTTCTTGTCTTTCAAATCAATTTAAAGAAACAAATCTAAGTTAATTTATAACCTAAAATCTAAATCTTTTTTTTTTGTCGGCTAAAATCTAAATCTAAATCCACTAATGTAGACTTATATGATTATACCCATCAATCAACGCATAACCACACTTAGATCTCTTTAACCTTTTTCCAACAGATCTCATAACTTTAAAAAAGATAAAATATCAAAATTCTGCAGTTAAGCAGACGTGGATAATGACTATTGATTACTGATAAAACCTGGTATTGTATAATGTCATCAAAATTTAAAATGCATGTATGTGATTATGTGGGTTATGAGTCTTATGAGTTATGACTAATTTAAAAGGTAAAAGTAAGTGTAATGGTGGACCCCAAAACGACGATGGATAATGGACCTGGAAGCACGTGGGCTGCGAATTCGAGCGGTCTCTTTTTCTCCCGGTCGCACAGCGAAGCTATTTCCGCTTTAGCACGTGACCATCTATCCTTATCACGTGTGACATCGTTGCACGTGGCGCTGATCCGAGTGTGCACAGTTCGATGAGGCCGGGTTCCGGATTATAACGGGCTCTTTTGGGCCTATACCCGAATTAGTTGAGGTTATGATTATAAACTCAGTTTAGAGTAATCTTACCAAAATGTTTTCTGTAAATTGAGAGGAAGGGAAAAGAAACAGAATCAACACAGACCGTAGCAAGTACTAAGTACTAAAGACCATCTCCAACGATACTCCGTTTTCTACTTTAAAACTATATTTTGCGGTAAATTTGCTCCAACTCTACTATATTTTTAACTGCAAATAAAAAATAGCATTACTCCAAATATGGAGTAACAAATGAGTTTACTCCTTTTTTTGTTCAATACTCTACTTTGCAGTTGAAAATAAAGTAGAATTTGAACAAAACCCAACTGCATTTTTAAGTTACTCCATTTAAAAGTAAAAAATACAGTTTAGCATTAGAGATACCCTAAGTAGTAAACTATCATTTCAGCCAAGGATAAACTATAAAATTATCCACAACTGTAAGGATGGTATAGAAGTGACTGATCTCTGATATATCTGACTAATATAAGGATGGTATTTCTTTTTCTGGCTGTTACTTCATTTCATTACATGAGAATGTGATATGACATTGATAGCTGGAACTAATGTATAACTAAATTGAAGTTGCAACTTCTCTCATACATGTGTGTCTTGTTTACGTGGAGCATAAAATGAGATAGTGAAAGTACTAAAGTATGATTCTCATAACCCGAGATGAAAAATGAATACATGACATACAAAAATAAGCCTATCATGTTTTTTCCATAATCTTTATGTTATATTTGTGATTTTCCATTATCGGAATACTTTGGGAAGAACAATTATTTTATGAGTACTTTTTTATTCATCTCTTATCAATATAAACTAAACGACATTTTTAAAAAATTCTTAAAATAGAAAATGAACTACTATGATCAAAATCATATATGCAACTATCCAAATTTAGATACGTAAGTATAGATATTCAAAACTAATGTATCTATAGGAATAAGTATTAAAATATATATATATTATGAAATTTTTATAGTTGAAAAGATTAAAATTATAAAATATTAAGTTTAACCTTTAATTATTATAAATATGACATATTTTGTGAAATATAAAATTTGATTAACAAAAATTATCTTTAGATTATTTTCTTACCTTATTAATAAATAATGATACACAACTTTGCATGAAACAGGAATCACTCATTAATCATCTATAATAAAATGCTCTCTTAACAGAATAGATTTTTGTCTCGGTTAAAGACACTGCAGTACACATATATGGGATCAAAAGCGCTAAATAAACAAATTCTTCAAATCTATAACTTACAAGAATTATCTCATTATCTTTATTCTTTTCCTGATTTTTTTTCCTGATTTTCTAATGTACTTGAGCTTAAACTTAAAGTATGTGTAATGGCGATCGATATAGATATAAAACTTTTCTTCGAGAATATCTGGTAACAGTTCATTGATACCGACCCACTCAGACTCAGTTTGCCCAATGGGCAGTGGGCAGTTTATTGATATATATAATTGAATTAAAAAGTAGCTATGTATATATGCAGAATAATCATAAAATGGTAAAAATAAGTAGTACCAAAAGTACTATTTTAATTCTTATACTATTTTCCATTACCATTAGTTATTTTTAATATCTAATATAATTTTTTTCTTAAAGATTTAATATCGTTTTATTTGAAAGAATTTTCATATTAACTTTTTCTATTAACTTCTACAATTACAAAAGATAAATAGAAGACAAAGAAAAACAACAAAGTTCAAATAAACCCATAATGATTTTTGAAAAAATGAAAAAGTTAAATTAAAACACTACAAAACGAACTTAAATCGAGAAATCAGAAATCCTAAAACAAAACCAACTTTAAAAGCCATATTGCCACCTCCACTATTAAAGAAACAGACCATAAACGAAGATTGGATCCAGCACATCACCTGAAACCGTATCTACACAAAAAGCTCCTAAACACTATTGTTAGGAAAAAACCACCTCAAAACTAGTTAAATATCAAGATTAATAAGAGGATGGATAACCAATCAATTAAAAAATACTAAAAACCCCACTAAAAAACATCGTCAATAAATCTATCATATGTTGTTGTCGTGAGTCAGCCGCCACCAAAAATCTATTTTCAAAAACTGCCTCTATTTTATTTTTATTTTTTTAAAACAGACTTATTCATGAAACGTCGGTGATTCAAATTAAACCCCAATAAGTAAACAGCTACAAAAAAAAAAAGAGTTCAATAGAGAAACGTTGATTACGACTCTTGAGAAAGCTTTATTAAAGACGTGAATTAGAGTTAAAATTAGAAATCCGGTTTAATCCGACTCTAAAGATATCAAGTTTGAATTTAGATATTTTATAATTTCTAAAAAACATCGGCCTTTCCGGATTAAACTTATTTAAACTTAAGATTTTTTCAGGTTTAAATCCAATTAGGGTAGGACCGGCTCAAAAATTCTAATATTCATTACTTCAACGGTCGTGCAAATATGATGTTTTAAATATTTAGTAAATTGTAATAATATCATAATCTAGTTTTTGGATTGGTGTAGTGGCCATTAGACGGACTACGTTCATTACTTCAACAAGTCGTGCCAGCTGTAATATTATTACTAAAACAAAAATAATGCGATGCTTAGTTTACTTCGTCTTTGTGACGTTAATTAATCATATCGGTCTCCTCTAGATAACAATAATTACGTAAAGCATTACGTCTACTTTTATTGTTTTTTTCGGGGTAAAAATATTAGTAAGTCTACTTTTTAGCATTATGTGTACAAAGTGGGTGTAATCATATTCGGATCTATCGTGGATTTGCAGCAAATCTATTTTTTTTTTCTTTCTTTTGTTATCGTCTGACTACCGTTTTAAGTTTTTATTTTTTAATGAAAGACTATCAAAAGAACTCGTTTTTTTCTGTATGATCCCTAAATATAACCAGGATATTGTAGCTCAATGATCAGGGATTCATGATCGTGGCTGAAGTTTTGACATGGGTTATCATCACTCATAGTTATCAATTTATCATCTATATTTTTGAAAATCGGTTGTCTAGCTATTAGTCGTGAGGGTTTTAAAACTACCAATTTTAAGTAAAATATTGAATGGTCTATCGTTTAGTTTATTTAGTTCAGTTGACTATTCATCTATTGATTTTTTTTTTTTTTTTTTTGTCAACATTCATCTATTGATTTAGTGACTACTTCATCAAATCTTGGGTAACTAAATCAGTTTATTCCATTTATAAATATTGTATTAGTGGATTAACCTGTAATTTTGCTTCAAATACTTCATTGGCTAACCGACAACATAGGTGCTGTGCTGTAACATCATCTTTAATTCGCTTCAATTAGTTCATTGGCTAACCGACAACATAGGTGCTGTAACATCTTCCGCTTCGATTAATAAAACTAAAACTAATTTCAGCCTCTCTGCTCGGGATAGAGGAATTATACTGGAGACACCATTATAAATGAAATCAGCAATAACATTAGTATTTACGATTCGCCACTATATTATGTACGAATTATAAGTGGGAAACAGTGAAAATAAATTCAACAAAAATGGACCCACAAATTTATCTATATATTCATCCCAACCCCTCTCCCTAAACTCCAAACCACACTCATCCTTCACTAAATTCTTTTACATTTATCATCTCTTTGTTTCTATTTTCGTCTCTTTTTACACTTCCTCCAAAAAGAATTATAGTTCTTTCCTTTTGTTTCCTGTGATTTTTCCGAGCATGTCGCTAGACGGATCAGGACTAGGAGGGATGGCTATGGCTGAGGCTTACACGGCGAGGAAGTTTCACAGAGAGAACATGAAGATTTTAACGGCAAGCACATCCACAACAGTCGGTGGCGGCATTGAAGACAACGGTGGAGGGTATAGCCGGTGGTTCTGCGGTAAGCTGAGCACCAAGAAAAACTCAGCTAAAGTTTGTGATATTATAACTATAGAATAATAGGCTAATCAATAGATGGTGATGGTCACATCCCAAATTAATTAATCTAAGGAATAAAAAACAGGCTTTTCTATATCTTTCTTGTTTTACGTTATTTTCTGTTTCATGTTTGTGTGATTTTATTTATAAAATTTTAGAGTGGAGGTTTCTTTTATAAAAATCTAGAGTGGGGGGTTTTCGTAAAGCCATGAGATTTTCTTTATATTATACAGCTCGTAGCTAGTTTTTGTATGGTGAAACAAAAAAAACATGTACAATATATTCTCAAATACAACTTTTAAAGCAGACTTTGAAAAATCTTCAAAGTTATTTTGGGTAAGAAACTATGTGAGTAAATTATACTACCACACAAAAAATAACTCTCATCTCCAGATCTATATATTTCAAGTTAGCGAGCCAACGAATAAGAAACAAATATGTCTAGCGATTAGATAACGTGAAGTTGTTTTTACACATGATAAGTTTTGAGACCAAAATACGTACGTATGAATACAAAAGAACTTAAAAGGTTAGAGCTGTAATGTGCGCAAATTTATTCTCGGACCACCATATTTCCTTCCCGTGGCAAATCCATATGTTCACGTAATTTACCTGTTTTAAGTCTACATAAGCTTAATTTCTAATCTATTATCTATCCACTTGATAACATCAGGATTTGATGCAACAGCCAAATCTGGCGGACAAATAATATTTTGCGGACTGGTTAAAATAACTGAAAGGTACACGATTAGCTGGATTTGATGTATATGTATATATTCTATAAACATCTAGCTAATTGTTTTATGGAATCGTGTTGGTGTAGTGTCTATTTACACCCTATCTAGGGTTTGATTCTCCAACTATACAAATTACTGGTACACGAATTTGAAGCTAACATGCCACAAAAATCGGTTTTTTGATGGAATTTTCATCTTATATTGGGTGTTACTATGACTTAATAGTTAATACAAAACACTTTCATGCATAACCTATCCTTATGTCTTTGAGACTTTGACCAAACCAGAAAAAAAAACCTATCCCAATTTCTCAAATTTAAATGCTTTACACTCATGCAGCCTTGAACGTTTCAACATTATCTCAATGCATATCTTGAAAACAAAAGCTTATGGAGTATTCCAAGAGAAAATACTACAAAAAGGAACGTCACTAAACTTGGCAACATATTCACACCATGAAGTGTTATATATATATATATATATAGTCTAAAGCGTAGTGACAGATTTTAGCGGATTAATGTATTTTGGCAGGTTGACTATTGCCAAAATTATAAGTAAAGAAGTTGGCTTTGTCCTTAAGAAAACGCATTTCTTTTAAGGCAAAAGGAAGTATTATTTTCCTAATTATATACTTTGACAATCAGTAAAAGGACAAATTTTCAAAAATAAAAGCAATACTTTTTTTGTCGGCCTGAAGCTTAAAGAAATTCGGGATTAACCATAATCTTTTCAGGTCTAGGAGTAGGCTGTCCATTAATCGTTATGACAAATAAAAACACTGTTTATGACGAAGGATTTTTGTCGATTGGTAACAGATTCTACAACTACGTTAAAACTTTTATGATGGCAAGCGCAAAAAATTAAAACATTAAAATTAGAATGTTAATGACATTAACAACAAACGTTTTTTTTTTAAGGGACCAAGACCTTAAGGAAGTTCTGGTTTAGCCCTAATCTCCACGGACTCGGGACTAGCCAGTACATATTTCCTTATGAGATATTAACTTTACAATTATTACGTTATAGCAATATATAACATTAATGTCAGATGACGTCAATATGTAGTTTCAACGCCATTGATGTATATAACTGAGCTAGTGTGTGGATGATGTGTTAACGAGTCACTGGATGTAATAAAAAGGCATCAAAATAAAGTCTACTATTGTATTTAGAAACTACTAAAATTTCTATAGCTAAATGACTTGGTTAAAAAACTTGGTGCATACGTAACCGCGACAAAACATTTATAGTAGTTCAATGGTTGAAGAACTTTTTTTTTTCTTCGGAATTGAATGTAAAAATGAATCCAAAGAAAATCGTTTTTATTGTAATTCGATTCTAAGTTGTTAAATTAAAGTAACATATAAAAAAAATGAATAGAATCGATTTTGTGCTTCAGCGTGACTCAAATCACACCTGGAGGCATCCATCTTATCTGGCTAGCTATTTCCATTTTCTGAAAAAAAAAGTCATTTCTTTTTTTATTTGTCTATCTATAAACTTTATGATCTGAGAAAGAATTGTTGGAACTTCTCCATGCATGTTTTCACCGATTTTCTCTCTTACCAAAAAAAGATTGGTGAAGTTATCCTGCGTTTTGTCGACAAGTAGCTCCATAAGACTCTCTCAATTGGTCGTAAACTTGTTGGCCAGGAGGAATTTGTTGAGACCTTCCTATACATTTCTTCTGAATACTTGCACGCAAATAACAAGTAGTTGCGAGTTTCAACGGGTTCTTGGTAAAAGACACAGACAAAAGAGGCTCTCGTGTTCCATGCCTTGATTCAAGTTTGTGTTGAAAATCTATCATATCTTGCAAGCCAGGTGATGAATGAGTATTTAGGTGCAGAATATGTGCTTATATATGGAATTTTATACTGCAACTTCAACCATCGTAGACTATTCTATTGATCGTAGCATTAGTTATGAACTTGGTACGCCAATGAGATAGCGATAGCGAACTCGCGGTGCTATAGACGGTGGAAGCTACGAGACGACGAGCCTAGAAAGCGGCACATAGACGACACGAGTTTCCACTTAACCTGCCTTTCTCATGTAGACTTGCTACACGACAATATATAAGCAAATCTTATGGGCTTTAAGAGCTAAGCCCAACTTCACTCTTTAGGCTTTTGCTTTGCGCTCGAACATCTATTTCTTTACGTTCTTGTTTCTGTTGGTGTACACTCATCGAATTCGTGGAAAATATATTAACCTAATTAGGAATCTAAGCGATAAATGGATCGTTCGTCATGTCAAAAACTCCAATGTTACAGTAAAGTTTAGGAAAACGTTATTATAGAAGATACATGTTCATTTAGAGCTGGAATGTTTGTAGTTTTTAAAATGGTTTTTGGTTTTGGTTTTTCAAAATTTACTTTTTTAACCATTCAAGCTCTTCAATAATTAGATTTTCTACATTTTAGGGAAACTAGTTGTTGATGGTTTTTAGCACTTTACAAACAAAAACCAAAAACCATGTTTTGTGGGTTTTTGACACTTTACGGGTATTGATTTTTTTTACTGATTTTTATTTTTTCAGTATATTGACTTTTTCAATTTTTTAAAGACACAATCAAATCAATATTAACATATTACATTTTGACTGATTTTTATTTTTTCATTATATTGACTTTTTCAATTATTTTCTCTATTAAAAAGTAAAAAGATATTAAGGTATTATATTTTGTTTATTAAAAATAATTCCTTTTTTCCTGCAACATATTACATTATTACTAATTTTTGCAAATTTTTATTTACATTAGCAAATTTTTTATTTTGATTTTATCGTTTTAAACTTATAAACAAAATTAATGTTCAAATATAGTCAAAAACCAAAAACTAAATAACCATTCAAGTTTCTTACAAACTAAAATCTACAGAAAAATCAAAAACCAAAATCTAAAAATCAAAAACCAAAATCCAAAAACCAAAAACTAAAATCTATAAACCATGTAAACATTCATGGCCTTAGTTTAGTTATATTATTTCTTTTTTGCATGTCATCAACATATATAATGAATCTTATTCTAAGGATTGAATTATACAGTTTAGTTTTCTCTTTTCTCATGCTGCCACATCATCAATTGAAATATTGAAAAATGACGCATCATCCTCATTTTGTCAAAAGGAATGAAAGTTAAAGAATCATATTATAGTTTTGTTTAAGTTGTGGAAGTCACTTTAATCCAGCAGTTAACTAAGGGTTCATTAATGGTTTCACACCAGGAGGTCTTGGGTTCAAATCCCCGAAAAACAACAACTGAAAAAAAAAATCCCGGAGCCCAGGTCACCACTAGTTATATATAAATCTTTACGAAAGCAAAACCAAAAGTATTTTGGGAAAAAAGAAATAGGCATGCTTGTCTATGTCGAAACACAGGTTTTATTAGACAAGTGGTGCCAAACTAATTAAAGAATGAATCTTTGATTAGGCCAAAAAAGAAAGAAAGATTTAATCAATAAAATATGTTATCTTCTAGAGTTGGGTAGGTCACTAAAGTCCCAATTATTTCTCACTAAGCTAAGGAGTGGTACTTAAAAGATGCCACTGCATTAACATTGGAGACACTTCACATTACGAATAAATAAATAAAATTATTTAAGCATTAGGCTAGCAAACTTTGTTTGTGTTGCATAAAATGCGAGCTAATTTATAGGAAAAAATATTCAATTTCGGAAGAAAAATAACTATATAAATTCGAGTACAACACTTTCTGACAAGTATATTTTTAAAAATTTCTGCACAAAATTTTAATTAGAAGTGATTTTTTAAATGTAACGTGTATGTCAATTATTGAGCAGCTTTATTTTTTTTATCTTCCAAAATACAAAAATACGAATTCGAATATATCAAGGAGAGATACAAAAATGTCTATGGAATTCAGATTCTATATGTGATAAATATATATTTTTTTTAAACGAATAATTTTCACCGAAACTGTGGAGCCGGCTGGAATATTCCCTCGAGAGGTGACGTGTCGGCCGACTATGAGAATCCAGCTCACACCGGTGCGTGACGTCACTTCGTGCGTATTTTAGACACACAAGCGCATTTTAAAAGGTCAGCTTTTGGCTTAGAGGAAAAGAGACTTCGACTTTTCTTCTCTCTCGATTTGTTTTCTCCCGGTACTTTTGTCGTTCATCGCTCGTTTACTTCAACTTGCTCATTATTATACGCTCATGGACTAATCAAACCAAAGAGAAAAAAAAAAATATATATATATATATAAAAGGAAAGAAAAAAAAGAAAATAAAAATATCTTTGCTTTTCTCTTTTCTTCTTCTCCTTTCAATGATGTGTACGCTTCACCTCTAAGTTTTGACCCAAAGTTTCATCATTTTCTCTTCTCTCTTAAAACCGGAATATACCTAGAATGCGTTTCGACTGGAGATTCACTGTTCATATCTCGACCTCGTGATGAATTTCTCTGCTTATCAATGGAGGTTTGTTTGTTTGTTTGGTTCCTTAGAAAACTTACAATTTGCGTTTGTTTTGGTCAAACTCGTAACTTTCTGATTTCATGCGTATTGCTTTAATTGGCTATGTTTCTTCAAAGGCTCAATCTTGTGGGGTTTGGTCTTTTCGTAGTTAAAAAGTTTCAACCTTTAATAGCTAAAAAAACTGAAACTTCTCGAGGAAGTGATGAAGAACTTGTAGTGTTCATGGTTGTGTTAGTAAGCAATGTAATTTTGAAGGATATTGATTCGATCTTTATCTACAGTGAGCTACAAGCACTGTTTCATCATCTTCTTCTCTCTTCTGCTTGTTACTTGAGAGAAATTTCTTTAAGCTTGAGCTTGTAATTATTGAATTACAGATGATGAGCTCTTCTTCTTCTTCTACACAAGTCGTATCATTCAGAGACATGGGGATGTACGAACCGTTCCAACAGTTATCTGGTTGGGAAAATGCTTTCAACACTATTAGTAGTAATCAGAACAACAACAATCAGAGTTCTTCCACAATTCTTGAGGTGGAGGCTAGAGCAGAAGCAGATGATAACAATAAGGTTAGATTATATTCCTTTTTCCTTCCCAGAATTCATGTTTAATGGCTGGTTACTTGTTTGTTAAAATTAGTGGTTAACATACGCGCAGGCAAATTATACTTCTTTGTATAACTCTGCTGAAGCAGAACCTTCTAGTAACAATGATCAGGACGAAGACCAAATCAATGATAAGGTAAACAAGAAGAGTTTTAGCATTTCGATATGGGAATGATAGAAACTAATGTGTTTTTGTTTTGAAAATTTCATAAACTCTTCCTCTCCATTTTAATCTTTTAAAGGAAGAGACATGGCGTGATGACATGAATTGTTGTTGTTCATTCTGTATGCACAGATGAAACGGAGATTGGCTCAGAACCGAGAGGCTGCTCGCAAAAGTCGTTTGAGAAAGAAGGTAAGATTAAGAAACGTCCCATGGCGGAATTTTCTTGTGGTAATGAAGAGAAAAAGCTTATACGGAAGTTTATGTCTATGCCTTTAGGCCCATGTCCAGCAGTTAGAAGAAAGCCGGCTAAAGTTATCACAGCTCGAGCAGGAACTTGTAAGAGCTAGACAGCAGGTGAGCTCAAGCTTCGATTTTGTTTGGGTTCTGTGTTCACCAAAGTTTATCTGTTTCCACAGTGACTCAGTGATTTTTTTTTTTTCTCTCTTTCAGGGATTATGCGTACGTAACTCATCGGATACTAGTTATCTTGGACCAGCTGGGACCATGAACACAGGTTAGTGTTTATATCACTTTAATAAGTATATGTTAGCATTGCTTAATCTCTTAATCCTCATTCCTCATATCTGAATGAAGTAAATTTCTCAATGAAACAACTTTCAGGGATTGCTTCATTTGAGATGGAATACGCACACTGGCTAGAAGAGCAAAACAAGAGAGTTAGTGAGATTCGAACAGCGCTCCAAGCGCATATCAGCGACATTGAGCTCAAAATGCTGGTTGATATTTGTTTGAACCACTACGCAAATCTCTTCCGCATGAAAGCTGATGCTGCAAAGGCTGATGTGTTCTTCTTGATATCGGGAATGTGGCGAACTTCAACTGAACGCTTCTTCCAGTGGATTGGAGGTTTCCGCCCATCCGAGTTGTTAAATGTAAACCTTTTTTTACCTTTACACGTTACAGCCTTCACTCGTCGGAACACAATCTCACTGTTCCTAATGTTGTTTCAGGTTGTGATGCCATACATCGAGCCCTTAACCGATCAACAACTCTTGGAGGTGCGAAACCTCCAACAGTCGTCTCAGCAAGCAGAGGAGGCTCTCTCTCAAGGCTTAGATAAACTTCAGCAAGGTTTGGTCGAAAACATAGCAGTTGACATAAGAGTTGTTGAGTCTGTGAATCACGGGGCTCAAATGGCTTCAGCCATGGAGAATCTTCAAGCACTAGAGGGTTTTGTGAACCAGGTAACATACCCATATTCTACAAATCGTCTCAGTGTTTTGATATGTGCTTCAGCAGTCTCCATGATCTTCTTGAATCCGTAATATTTCGTTTTAATAAAACTCCTGGCAAGACCAAGAAAGCTTGTGTCGTTTCTCTATCTGCGTAAAATCTGTCTATCTCACAAACGGAGTCTCTCTGTTGGAACAGGCGGATCATCTAAGAAAGCAGACTCTGCAGCAAATGAGTAAGATCTTGACGACAAGACAGTCTGCTCGAGGCTTGCTCGCTTTAGGAGAGTACTTCCACAGACTTCGTGCTTTAAGTTCTCTTTGGGCAGCTCGTCCACGAGAACACACGTAACAAGTTTAGGAGGCAAAGCAAAGAGAACAGAAGCACAAGAAAGGAGAGTCAAGGTCGAATGATGTTTAGCTAGGGACTTGGTTATCTGTGGGTGGAAGTGTGTGGTGATGTAGAGTGATTGATTCTCCGTTAAAGCATCATCTCCCTCATTGATGTTTTGGTTTTGCTAAATGAATTGTTTACAGAAATGAATAACGAAGGTGTAAATTTGGGTGAAAACATGTTATGTACTTGAAAAATAAGGCTCTTTATATATGGATAAATATATAGGGTTTGTAGTCTTCATATGTGAGAATTGTCTTGACTCTTGAGGAAAGACTTCAAATTTTTTCGTTTGCTTTTCAGAAAGCGCTTTTGTCGTCATCATTTTTATTTCTGCTTTCTTCGCTAATGGAGGAAAGCAAAGAAAGAAGAGAGCTAAAAGAAATAAAGAAAGAAGAAAACAAAAATGTCTCTCCACTTTTCCTCCTAAGTTTTCATCATTCTTTATGTGGTGGTGAAGATCATATCGCCGTTTAACGGGAGCTTCTCTGCTTATCAGTGAAGGTTGGTTAATTTTTTTTTACCTTGTATTTGCTCTGGTTTGTTGGATCTTTTCTGGTTTTATTGGTGATACGTTTTGTAATTTCTCGAAAGTCAAAAACTTTGAGAGTTAGGGTCTTCTTATCATCTGTCAAAGGTTTGAACTTTATAGCTAGAAACTTATGCTGTTTATTCTTGTGTAAGTGAGCAGTTTATAACTTTTGGGAATCTCAAAGAAACACTCTTTCTTGTCTCTTATGCCTTGAAAAAGTTGTTTATCTGTAATTATTGATGCAAATTAGGAGCTTCTTGCTGTTTGTGTAGGTGCCTGTAGGCTAGTTGAAATTGTCAAAGCTTGAGCAGGCACTCATAGAAGGTTAAGAGAAAAGTTGGTTTGTGTTCATCAATCAAAAAATATCTAGTTCATCCTAACTCAATGATACTTTTTCTGTTCAGTGATTATCAGAATCAGATGACCATGAACACAGGTTAGTAATTTCATATATGTTGGATTATATAATCCTTAGTATCTTAAAAGAAGTAATTCTCAGTGAGAATTTGGTTTCCAGGGATGGTTGCATTCGAGAGGGAATATGGTCTGTGGCTAGAAGAACAGAACAGGAGAGTTGGTGAGATTCGAACAGCGCTCCAAGCTAATATAAGTGACCCTGAGCTCCAAATACTAGTGGATTCTTGCTTGAACCACTACGCAGAGCTCTTCCGGATCAAAGCCGATGCTGCAAGGGCTGATGCATGCTACTTGGTATCAGGCGTGTGGCGAACTTCAACTGAACGTTTATTCCAGTGGATTGGAGGTTTTCGCCCATCCGAGCTGTTAAAAGTAAAACTCTTTCTGTTGCAGACTTTTACCTTTATATATGTTACAGTCTTCACTCTTCAGGACACATCTCAAAAAACGCTTTGAACTCGTCCTTATTGTTGTTTCAGCTTGTGTTGCCATACCTTCCGCCACTAACCGATCAGCAACTCTTGGAGGTGGGAAATCTCCAACGGTCGTCTCAGTGTGCAGAGGATGCTCTCTCTCAAGGGATGGATAATATTAAGAATGGTTTGGCTGAAAGAATAGCAACTGATGTAACAGCTGTTGAGTCCACAAATTATGTGGCTCAAATGGCTCCAATCATGGATAATCTTCAAGCATTGGAGTGTTTTGTGAACCAGGTAAAATCCTGTTCTCACATTCGAATTGGAGAGGATATGGACATACAAAACTTGAATGCATTTTTGGCAAAAAAAAAAAAACAAGAAAGCTAGTGTCCCTTCTTTGTACTGTATAAGCATTTAAACTGTATGTCTCACAAGAGGAATCTCACATGTCTCTCTATGGAACAGGCGGATCATCTGAGGCAGCAGAATCTGCAGCAAATGCGTAAGATCTTGACGACCAGAGAGGCTGCTTGGGGCTTCCTCGCTTTAGGAGAGTACTTCCATAGGCTTCGTGCTCTTAGTTCTCTTTGAGCAAGCTTGTCCCTGAGAACACACTTAACAAGTTATGAAGCAAACAAAGAGAAAACAAGAGTCAACATATGTGTCATGTTAAAGACTTGTTTGTTTTCCAGCTTCTCTCAGAAAGTATTTGTAGTTGTACAAGAATTCTCCACTAGACCATCATCTTGCTCATTGACGTATTGGCTTGCTTTGATAAATAAAGCACACAATATGTAATGCACAGGTTTGAAATGCTGTGTTTTGTGTTGATTGCTTCTGCTATACTTTCATTGCCTCTTTTCTTTTCCATGGTTATGGCAAATGATGATCGTCAAAACTAAGACTAGCGTTTTTTGTTCCAATTTTTGTATTAACATTGTCATGTTTGAACTTAAGAAGCTGGTCATAGGAATCAAGACCGGTTTGAAGAGTAAACCAGGAAGAGAAGAGAAACAGAACAATGATAAGGAACTGGCAAAGTACAGAGACTGTCTTAAAACCAGTCAGTTATCAGACAGGACAAATTTTTTTTTTTTTAACGCTTTGTTTTATTGATCTTCATTTCAAATGATTACAAGAAGAGATATGGCAAATAAAATACAGAGAAAAACCAATGATCTTTCCCAACAAAATAATAGAGAGGGATTTTTTGACGATACATTAGTGATACCGAAACAATCTTGTTTCGAAGCTTGAAAATGCCGATGAAAAGACGTTTCCGTACCCACAATAGCAGACGGACTTCTGATATTTTCGACGACAAAATGATAACAATTCTCACGATATAGATAGATCTTTTCTTTACGCAAAAGCTGAACAACCGAAGATGAAGACCGAAGCTCCTGTTTGATGCGTCATGGAGCGCCTAGATTAAAACCTTAAAGAGGCAATCCGACATCACACATATTCGGAGACAAAGACAAGGAGCAAACAAAACCAGCTGAAGAATCTCGATAACCAACGAGTTATACTCTGTTGGGTCACCTCTCTGGTTCTCTCTTTTCTCTTCTCCTCCCTAACTCGCAAACTTTATCAGAGTTTCTGAAATTTTAGCTTCTTCATGGCCCACTAATGATTCATTTCTAGCCGCAGAATCCTCCAGATTATCATGTTGCGAGAAAATATGAGATCTTTTAGTTTATTCTGTTTAAACCAGAGGCATCTTATGAGTTGATAGTAGTGAAAACATTAGGAGATTGATTAGTGAGGTGAAACACAAGCACACAAAAAAAATCACTACCAATCAGGAATTTTTGTAAAGCATATTTTATGAGATAATGAAATGTGTATCTCATCAGCTTATAGATTTAAAAGCACTGAGGCTGATCTCTTCTCTCTCCTAATACTTCTTTCTTCTTCACCATCTCCAGGTATGTGTTCATGATCTTCTTGTCTAATTCGTAATAGACTTCCATTTTCTTCAAAGGTCTCATATCAAGATCAATGAAATGTACCTGTTAACGTAGAGCTCAGTGTAGGAGACGCAAATATTGGACCTCTTCAAGGAAAAGCAAACATTTAAGTATCTGTAGGTAAAAATAAACTTACCTTGTAATCAAATTCTTGCTTTGCTGATTCAAGATGCAGATTTTTATGAGAAGAGGATCTCGAGATCACATCACCTGCTGATCTAAAGCTAATCATTACACTACAATCCTTTGCAGTGGCAGATATTAAGAAATCCTTCAAAACATTCACTTTCTCATCCAGCGGAATCGAATGCATGGAACTAAACTGATTTGCTGATAATGTTCTACTCTTCTCCAACTCTTTGCACACTTTACATGGCTGGTTGATTAAGTCATAGTACACGTGAATCGCTCCTTCGATATTATATCTGTCGAGCTTTTGAACGTCTAGAAGCTGATCTAGAACTCCAGACGCATAAACAGTTTCTGCAACAAGCTCTATGAAATGATTTGCACGTAAGCCATCCTCGGTCTTGATGATATCTTTGAGAAGATGCTCAAAAGCTTGTTCAACCTTTGAGGTTGTTTTGCATATACCACCACCCAAGCCTCCAAATACAAGAGAACCGTTCAAGAAAACGCGGAAATTGTTCTGAGGAGTCGCATAGAGAGCTCTTATTGCTTTGTGTATTCTATCTTTAGATCCAGAGAAAAGGTCCAAGGGATCATATTCACTGATTTCTGAGATCTGCAACAAAAACTTCAACGTGTTAGCTTCCAAGTTTAGGTTGTGAAGAGATGGCAGAGGGGTGTAGGAGAAGTACCTCGTTCTCTTGAAGCTTTAGAACTTGGTGCATTTCGAAACGAGTTACACTCTTCTTGATAACATTTTCTTCTGCTATGAGACTTGAAGATGGAAGAAATCCACATTTTGGCTACTTCATCAGAGCAAACACGGCAATGTATATTAGCCGAAAAAAGTATTTCAATCGCTAGCGGAAAAAAAGAAGAAAAGTAAAAGCAAATGATACTGATCAAGAACACCTTTATCTCAACACTTAAGCACGGTTTATTTTCAACAAGACCTGAAAGCAGAGGAGATCATTAACGTGACATGTATTCATTAACCAAAAAAAAACATAGCTTAAATCGAATTACCGTGGGCGAAAAGTGTCAAATCATCCATTAGAAGCACGGAATTGCGGTTAGTATCCACGCTTGCTGCATCAGCTCGCCAAGAAGGTCGCTGAGATGTCACAATGTTCTCTACAGACTCAAGAAACTCCTTTGCTACAAGAAGACGCATCTGCATAAAGTTGCAATAAGAAGACCTCGAGACACAAAAGCTAAACTCTTCAAAACATTCCACATGCAGATTGTTTTTCCATATCGATGACAAGAGAAAGCAAAACATACTCCAGGGTTGACATGTTTATGACCCAACAAAGGTCTCATGACATGTTTGACAAACAAAAACTCCACAATCTCCTTGTTCTTGCAAGAAACAAGTTCCTTAATCTCTCCCCAAATAAGCTTTTCATGAGCCGTAAAACCATTTTCACTTGTCTCTCCATTTTCTTCTTTCCCCTCATTTGGCATTTTCTGTATTCTCATCATCTTTCCTAACTTCACATATAACACAAGAGAAGAGAAAACAATGTAGAGTCAATCTTAACCTTCACGATCCCAAGATGATCAGATTACGTACGAACAGATTCAAAATAAATAAAAAATCGAAAAAAATTAACAAAGAAATCGAAGAGACTAACGAAAGTGGGAGAGGATCCAGTGTAAGCGAGAACCAGATTAACAGCTCCTTCTCCTCTATACGACCAATCAACTGCATCCTTTGGTTCCAAACCAATATTCATGTCCATCTTAATCAAAAAACATAGGAAAACAAAACTCGCCTACTTTTCAATTGGTTTTACGTAAATCATATACTTAGTGCATTAATGATCAAATAAAAAATACGTACCCTTAATTATGAAAACAGTGAAGCTGGTTCCCAATAAGAATTCTCTTGCCCAGAGTTTCAGCGTACAACGATCTAACCCAAAAAAAAATGAAAAGTAAAAGAGCGATTTGAAGATAATTATGTGTTGCAGTGAGAAATTAAGATTAGGAAGTGATCACGAATGATCTCGATTAGTGTCTAAATCTGGCACTAATAAGAATTCGTTATAAACTTCCACAGATTTCTTTCTTCGTTCAAAGAGAAAGAAGTACATCAGTATGAAACAAGATAGAGTTTATTTTAAAAAAATTTGTTAGAATTAGGTTGAATGTGTCTTTATTAAAATAATCAATCAGAGTTATAAGGGACGTGTAAGTATGACAATGTAAAGAATGAAGAAATCGAATAGTTCGTGAGGATATGTTTTTTATTCATCGGAACGTTTCTGATACAATATAATTATTCGTGAGGATATGTTTTTATTAAGATACTAACGAGTTAATAAATTTTTTTTTTTTAAATAGCAGGAGGAAGAAAAAGTTTTTTTTTTTGTTTTTATTTTTAAATGCTTAAAATCAGGCGAAGTCAAAGGTGTTAAGATTAGAATAAACCAAGTCTCCCCATATAAAAGGTTGAAGATTTCGTAAATGAGAATGTATGTCCAGTATCGGTCTTTTGAGTTTTGAGCACATATTTTTTCCCGGGAAATTGAAATTTGTTGTAACTATGAGAGGATCAGAGGATGAAGAGAGTGAAGAGGACCGACCGGTTAAAAAGAGTAAACCGGGGGTGAAAAGAAGACAAGAGATCAGGTGGTGGGAAAGACCAATGATGAGGAACTGATGAAAAGACAGAACAGAAGACAGTGTCTTAAACATCAGTCTTCTTCTTCATCGGGAAACTCTATCTTTCTATCTTAGCTGTACTTACATTTTTCTCCGTACCTTTTATTCTCTCTTATTGGCTTCTATTTTTCGATAAATTAAAAGATATTACATTATGGTAGTTATTTATTTACTATATATGTACTCTCATTGCTTCCTCAAAATGTATATGAAAATTAGATTAATTTTTTTAAGTGATAGATAGAAGAAGATCGCTGGATTTAAGGTGTATATAAGTCAATTCAAAATTAATTTCCTATAAATATCAATCATCTCCAAAAATGAAAATAATATTAGCTGTTTGCACCATATGGTATATCGAATATTAGCTGTGATGTTTCTCTTCCTTTTTTCTTTTTGCATTTCTTCTATATTTCGAGATATGTATTCTCGATGTTTCAAATCCTTTCCGCAATATCCACTAAAGGAGATTACGATTCGATTTTAAAAATATTTTCTCTTACAAGTGTATCTCTTTTCGACAGTATTCACCCGGCCAGATAAATACGAACTTACAAAAAAAAACCAGTCACGTACTGACAAAACTATTAACCCACTAAAACAAAATGTTTTAAAATCCTACAAAAACCCTCGAAGAAGATATATAGATTACACTCTGAAAATTACAAAACAAGAAACAATTAATTCTTTTATGAAAAACTCTCTGATATTCATATAATTTAAGCCGGTAGTTTCTTTAACCTCTCTGCGACATGTAGTATTTGTTTTCCGCAACAAAAAAAGACGAAGCTAATAAGGACTAATTAACAATAATAATCAACTAAGAACTGGTCTGATCTCTTGAACTCTCATACCAACGAAACATGACTTCAAACACTTTCTTCTCGGCGATCCTCCTCCTCCGACCATACCTCCGCTCTCCACCACCGTCTCCTCCGCCACCGCCGCTAATATAGCCTTCCTATATCCATCTTCACTACCACCATGCACATTGCCCTTATCATCATCATCATAATTATGGATAACACCATCACCAAGATCATCATCACGGGCAGTAATAATAACACTCTTATCAACATTATCCGCCAGATCATCCAAATCATCCCTCACCTCGTGATGATCATCAACATCATCACCATCACACTCAGCATCATCATGATCATGATCATCGTCATCATCATCAGATTGGTAATGAGAGGGCTCTTGGGGAAGTTCGAAAACATCGTCGTCAAGAGGAACAAGGTGGAGAGTGAGACGGCCATTGGATCTATGCGCACGGAAATACTCGTGATGACGAACCTTCTCTTCTCTCAGGATAAGCCTCCCGTCGCTCGTCACCACACGTTTCAGAACCCACGGCATGTGCGGGAGGAGATTCTCCGTCTGAGCTAGCAACGGTATCGGCGGAGGAAACTCACGCGCCGCCGCAGCTCTAGCTTCTCTTTCCTCTCTCCTCCTTCCACCGTAACGATACCGGCTCAAAGGCTCGGGGCCAGAAACGACGTCGTTTTCTTCGTCGGCGGAGAGGACGTCGAAGCAGCTCTCTGTCCCGATGAAGTCTCCGACGGCGGAGGAAGAAGATGACGACGTGCGTGAAAGCATGGATGACGTCATGAGAGGTGAGGTGTGATCGGAATTGATGGAAAGAGACTGATCAGAGGAAGAAGAAGAAGAAGCCATGGATGATGATGAGTCGGAGGAGGATGAAGAGGCTCTCTCCATATTCATTTAAATAAATAAAATACAAAACCCAAAAAAAAAAAAACTGATTTTTTCTGGTGGGTTTTGTTTTTATTTTTTATTTAATGAGATGTTAGAGTTGCATGGAGAGAATTTAAATAGAGAGACAGCTATGTGAAGGTGGTGACGTCATGGAAGGGATGGTCTCTGAGATATTATTGAGAATCTGTGACATTTAATGTTTTTTTTCCTGTGAATGGAAAAAATAAGGAGGTGTATATTAGACCAAAATAGACCCAAATAAAACTTTTTTACAAACAGGTACTCCTGAAGAGTATGTCATCATTACCGAATTATAAAAGTAGTGCCTAATCGATAAAGTCTCTGGAAGTTTCTTTCTATATATCACTCACACCTTTCTTGTATCCAATGAACCATTCTTCCGCTAACAAAGAAAGTAAATGCCAGTACATATAACATACTTTTAGTCTATGACTTGAAACATTTAATTTTTGAAAATAATTTATACTAATACTCCCTCTGTCCCAAATTGTTTGTTGTTTTAGTTAAAAACATGCATATTAAGAAACCATCATTACCATTATTCTAACCAATCACAAAAGATATTTTATAATATAAATAATCATAACATAATAAATAAATATTAACTTTGCATAGAAACTTGTAAAAAAACAAATAAAATGGAACAAGAAAAAACATCTAAAACAACATACAAATTGGAACAGAGGGAGTATATAGACTAAAAACAGCCAAAATCGGTTGCCAAAGTTTTATAAACGTTATAATAAAAACAAAAGCTACACGTTTTCTGATTCGCACCTCATCAAGCTTCTATTTTGTTTTCGATTTTCTAATAATATTTTCTCTATGATTAAATCAGATTCTGTCTATTGTTGAAGGCAAAAAAAGCAACTACGATTCACGAAATAAACAAGTTGTTGACTGATTAATTTAATAATTATATCTGTGAAATGAATAAAAAAAAATCATAAACACATTGGTCAAAAAGAACAAGCTCTTTATAAAAAGAGCCGACTCTACAAGAAAATCTTTTCATATATTTTTTTTTTGTTTTTCTGCAACTATCATTCCCAGGATTCGAACGACGATTTTAAACCCAAATTCTAAGGAAAAGGAAAAAAACTCGAAACAATCACGAAGATTCTTATGCTGTTATCTAATGTATAAAAATGTTTGCTTGAGATTTATATCAAAAGGAACCCTAATCAGAATTCAAACGTATCGTCGTAAATCATCAATCAAATATAATAGGTTATCAAACACGAAACAGATTGAATGTGAAGATTAATTAAAATGAAATGAATAAAACGAGAAAAAGGAGATACAATAAATTTAAAAGAATTAAATCGAGTAATTAATTTACCTGTATACATGGATAAGCAAACGAGTTTTCTTCTGTGAGGTTGAAGGATGAACGTTACGCGAACTTTTGTTCTCTTATACACGCACTCGCAACGAAGCAGAAGAGAATTTAATTCGTCGAAACGGAATCGATAGGATATACTATCAATTAATTGGATATTTAATCTTTTGGGATTAAGGAAAGATAATCAAGAAATATTTACTGGGATTAGAATGCAAAGGAAAGAAAAAAATGCTCAAAATTAGGCGAAGTCGGAGGGATTAAGATTAGGATGTTTAACCAAGTCGGCCGTTCCTCTCTCACCTGCTGTAAATCCTTAACCTTTCCTAATTTCCGGGGTTATGGATAAGACCTTTAACTATTTTACATCATGTCCAGTCCATGGTAACACAATTTTAGGATTTTATTATTCATTATTCATTATTTTCTCATCCAAAGGATAATGGTAGGATAGCCACAGTGACAGAACTTCCAAAATAAATAAATTACAAAATGGATTAAGATAAATTATTTATGGAAAAGCAACCCAATTAAAATTGTAATTCTGTAAAAATTGTGTATCCTTACCTTAGAATGGGTTATCAGATCAATGGTTTTAAGTCAATTTTTTATATTTTATTAGTTTTTCTATTCACATTACATGGTCATTATTATGGAGATTTATATGAATAATATAGTTTTAATTTCTTGGTTATAAAATTTTAAAATAACCAGAAAGATAATAAATTTTCGGTAATACGGTAAATAATTTTGATTCACATTACATGAAAATTGTGAGAATTATTTACCTTTTTGTAGTAAGGTAAAAAAATTTGTTTGCTTTTTATAATCTTATATGGATATTCGTAAAACTTGTGAAACTTACTATAAAATTAATTTGGTATGTTTTTATTCTTTCTCCAAAAATATACTAAACCTCTAGTATGCTATGATTTGAAATCTATTTTTCTGTTTCATAATTTTTAGGAATTCATCATAACTTCGTGGTCTTTTGTTGATTAATGTCCTTAAATTTCATATCTTCATGAATAGTAATTATTCTTCATATTATTGTTCTGGTTCGTTCATACCACTATTAAGTTAATGGTCAACATGGCAACATTAAAATTTCTAGGAAGATATCCTCATAAGCATTAAATATACGATTTTTTTTTGTTGGAGATAAAGAATCTTGAAATGTTTCGGTGTCAATCCTTCATCTTCTGAAATTCTCAATTTTTTTTAATAACAAATTGGTTGTTTTTCCAAAAAAAATTATTATTGATAATATTTACGTAATAAATGACTTTTAGTAAAAAACATTTGTGTTTATATCAACTTTTATATAAATTAATTTAAAATATATATATATAAAATATCCAAATATTTATAATCAATTTATATTACTAGCAGCTTTAAATTAAATTCGCGCAACAGATGAAATTTAAATATAATATATAAACAGATTGAGTTTTAGAAAATTCAGTAGCTAATATTATAAATTTAAGCATAACAACTCTAAAGTTTGAAAGCTCAGATAAGCCAATAAGAAAGAAAAAAAATGGGACAAAGATCCAAGAATTTTTTTTAAGAAAATCAAAGTCAAATCACTGTTTCCGATCACCAGGATGAGTCTTAGTTGCAATATCTGGATCACCAGAAATGAGATAAATTGACAATATCAGCATTTTGTATCATTGTAATATCAGTTTAATTTATTTTTTACTCAGTATAGAAATTTCAGATCTGTAGGAGTCGGTAAAGAAACAAAAAAATGTTTTGAAACTGGTGAAGTTTATAATGTATTCAATAGTTTACTTACCAGGTTCGACACACGGAAGTGCTGCCACAAGCTGTACCGAGATCAACGTTATCTGAAAGTGAAACATTTTAAATTTTTTTGAGAATAAAGTCAAATGTGATGAGATGAGCTCTCAAGATATTTTTCTTGTTAGATAAGAAGAAGTTTTTTTGTGAATAGAATAAGCATTTTTGTTTTGATGATTCCCAAAGCAGCTTATCATTAGTCAAAAAGCTAAGAAATCCAGAACACAAAAACAAAAGAGATAATATATATATAATCATATCAAACTTGCCATTTTGAATTATGGACCAGTGAAATCAGTCGAACTGATGATACTCAAAAAGGACTAAGCTTTCCTTTGGGTTTCCCCAAGATGCACTAGATTCACAAAAGAAATCAAGCGAAAAGCCTATCATGTAGTATGAAATTCATAAATTTACAATGCTTAAAAAATATTATCAACGATTTGGAGAATGTTTATCAATCCATATACCCAAATAAAAATGTTGGCCTCGAGATTTACATTGCATACGAGCTTTGGCGTCCATTTTACTTGTGCTGCACGATACATATTTTGTTCTACAAGTTTCCTTCAGATGGAACATTGTGAGATTATTAAAATTAGGCCTAAAATCAATCACTGGATTTATTGTTGGATTGAGCTATGTCGCAGGTTCTTGTCAGATTATTGATCACCTTAAATCTAATCTTTAATTTTTACTAGGCTAACAAAGGACCACCACAGGAGAGAGATGGATTTTACCTTGGACCAAAATATCTTAGCCAGGGTCCATTCTAGTGTTTAGTGGGCTCTTAATATATCAACCCATCGTTGGTGGACCATTTCTTCTTTTTGTTTACTCAATATAATCCAGAAATTAGATTATTAGAGTATTATATTAAGTACCATGCACACAACGCGGGAAAATTACTTTAGATCTTTGTATATATTATCAGTAATACTCTATAGTACATGCATGTATATTTCTCGCGCATATGCACTATCGAATGTGAATTCGGATAGTGGTATATATGTTGACAATACTATCATAAAACACTAGATGACAAACTATTGTATATATTATAGTTGGTTATATGATCTCGAGTGATGGTCTTGACTCTTGATATACTTTCCCATCATATTGAACTCTTCAAACATGAAAATTATGGTGTCCTGAAAAACGAGAGATACAAAAGATTACAATGTAATATATGGTTATAGATTATTATTATATACGGATCCTAAATTACTTAGTAAAATGTAAGAGAGAGAGTTACCATTTCAATTATATATTGAAATCAAAAGAACCTCAAATGAGGATCAATAGGTAATCCAACGCCTGCGTACAATGGATCGTACATTGTATTCTTTATGGACCTAAAAGAAGAAGTAAATGCATAAGTAATAAGTGAATATTGATGCCACGATAGTCCTTAAGAAATTGCAAGAATATTATTATATATTTACAGTTTGAATAAACAAACCTCTCTTCATGGTTACTGCCTGCAGCACTTGAACGCATATTTCCATCTTGCCAAAGTGAAACCGTTAATGAATCTGCTATAGATTTTTCTTGACACGGGAGCACGATCCTCTGCAATATTTATTTAATTAATTCACACTCTTATAATTGTTTATGCTTTGAGAAAATAAAGTATGTATGTGAGAGTGTATCTGTGTACGTACCCTTATTTTAGACGACGAGCACTCATTTTCAAGTTGGTGGTCATAACAACTACGTTGTCTCAAAACTCCACTCTGCAATATTAAACACCAAAAGTTGAGAATATCACAAGTATGTATAGTATGAAAAAGTAAGAAGAAAAGAACTCATTCTTCTTTTTTTTGGTCAACGAACTCATTCTTCAAGTCGTTGTATTGCCCATTCTTTCGAAAAGAAAACATATTACAATATCTGGTCCAATGATAAGATGAAAAAAACTCACCTGATGGATCATTGTGTTTGTGTATGAATTTTCACATTGACTGTAGAGAGTTGGGTTCAAAGAGGGCGTGGCTGTAATATGTTGTTTTCCTTTATTTTGTGTGGCATATTGTCTAAATTAAAAAAAGGAATGAAATAGGCAGTATCGGCACGTAAATGCATGAAGCTAACTATAAAAGAAGAAGTTGTGCTAGTAGAGAAATTTAGTACCTGGGAGAGGCTAAGAGCGTTTGATGAGTTGTAGGTACCACAGGCATCGGAATTTGATTTTTCCTTGGCCTAATAAAATTTGAGAATAATATATCATCTTCTCAAAACAATATTAGATCATAAGAAAGAAAAAAAAAAGTTTAGCAAACATATATATGTTTTGTAAGACAATGATGTCACCTTCCCCGGGTTCGACCAGTGGTTTTTAATGAGCTTGAATTTTGGAAATTAAAAGCAAATGGGTCAGACTGATATGGCGTATGCGCAAAGGGTGAATAGTTTTCTGGCCTAAGAAGATTCAAGAGATTCCACAATTATAAGATAATCTAATTTTTAAGTGTATATACAAAATTAGATAGTAAAGAAAATCATTATAGGTACGTTGGTTGGATTTGAGTGTTTGAAATCATGGGAGTACGATACTCTGGATTTGGTATAGTATTTGAAGACGAGGCATAAGGCATCTGGTGTTGGTTAGTTGGCAAAGCCCCCCTAAAATATTTTGGACAGATTAATTAAGCACAATTACGTTTAACAAAAATGTGGACAATTTATTGGTATGAAAAACAATAATACACATATGGTGTAATAGACCTGTTGGACGATTCGGGTTGTTGCATGTGATCATTTTCATGAATATGCTTGAGTTGTCCAAGTAGTAAGTCGATATCATACTGTTCTTCCTGAAATCTGCATCGACTGATAATTGTATTAATATTGCCAATTCTAGACCTTTACAACTATTAAAAGAGACAGAAACATGTTATAAGTTGAATATGTACAAAGAAGGATGAAGGCGATGATCTCGAAGGCCATAAATAGGATTGAAATTTGTAAGTCCATTAGTTCTCTCCACTTCTTGCACATTGCTCCCCATCTGAGTCATCATAGTATTGAATAACTTGAGTGGATAGACATATATAAATGATCTGTAATTAATAATGATAAAATGTTATAGAAGACACTTACCATTGTTGACACATATGGCTCTTTAAAAAAGTTAGGATTTGTTTGCGACAATAAAGGTTGTCGATAGCTTCGATTTACATATCCATGTTGTAAACCAACTGATTGTAGTCCAGTGCTCACCGCCTTATTGG
Source organism: Isatis tinctoria (assembly GCA_010577795.1). Taxonomy (NCBI): domain Eukaryota; kingdom Viridiplantae; phylum Streptophyta; class Magnoliopsida; order Brassicales; family Brassicaceae; genus Isatis; species Isatis tinctoria. The sequence continues at coordinate 9,451,375 of CM021244.1, forward strand.
TTGAAGTCAGTAAACAGTTTTCACTGTAGACACTTTCTCTTTGGCCATTGCGGAATGTACTTGATGGCTGCATATATACGACATTAGTGTAGATTAATTTTGGTATGAGATTTCCGATTAATCACAGAAGATGTCCATGCTATAAGTTCTTTGGAAAATACAAAAAAAAATCATGTGCATTAATTAGTGAAAGAAGTGTCATAGTTAAGTAGTGTTCATACCACGTTAGGAGATATTTCTAATGCGTTGAAAGATCTAGAATAATCGTCCCCGTGATGAAAGCTTTGATTTGGTGTTACTATCTCTTGATCAAAGCTTGAGTTTCTTGTTGATCTCTCTTGATCAGTCGGCGGATTTTCTATCAATGATGAGTGATATACATCATTTGTGGCAGCAGAGACAGGGACAGATCCAGCAATCTCATTGTGTTCATTTTCTGAAGCCAGCGACGAAGGATTTTCCTGGCATTCCTAAATATATGTAAACAACATTCAATTAGTCAAAGTAAGATATATGATGAAATGCGTATATATGATAGATTTGGTAGAAAATGAAATTTGGTAGAACGGAAACTTGATTGCATCCCATTTGATACCAAGTTTTTATTTTGCGCTTTTTTCTGATATGAATGAATGTACAACTCGAAATGTTATAAGCAATATGCAAAATTGAAATAAGAAAATAGATGAGAAATTTTATTGGTTCCAAAAGAATGTCTTATCCGTGGCATAAGCTACCTAATTAAACCAAGACTAAGGACCACGTACCAGTTTTTAATAAGATTGGAATATTTCATATTGTTGGTGTAGCTAATGACCATTACATGTAAAAGATACATAGATGTAATTTTGTATTACATGACTATATATCACACATCTAAAATTGAACCGTGAACACTTTAAAAAGCAAATTCACTCAAACACTAGACTATCATAATTAATGTGCATATATAACATATATACATATATTTACACCAAGAAAGAACAATTAAAATTTTTAAAGAAAAAAAAAGAAAAACAAGATATGAAGAGGTAAAGTATACCGTGACAGCACTAAAGGTTTCTGGCGAGTCCAAGAACAAGAAGGAACTAGTGTCGAACGGATATTCAAGATCGTCGTTTGAAGTCATTCTTAACAACGCTGCAATTTTCACAATCAAACCTTAAGCCTAAAGAATGATGATAAATTTTAATCTAGAAGATGTAAGAGAATCTTTGAGAAGTTGTATAGTCTATAAGATTGATGTGAGACAAATGACCTTTTCTTCATAAACAAATGCGGTCGGATGTGTTTAATTGGAAAGCAAACGACTGCGAAAGAGAACAGAATAAAAAAAAAAATATCAGAAATTGAGGAGGGCGTGGACAGTGAGAACTGAGAAGCATGTCTTTATATAATATAAATTGAATGTTGATTGTTAGGTTTTTGAAACAGACCATGTGTCTTGACACAAACGATGTATTTTGAAACAGCCATACTTTTTTAATAAGAAGAGCTAAAAATAGCTCAAGTTAGATTATTGTTCATTTTACATTTATTGGTACAAAATCTAGCCTTTAAATAAAATAACCCAAATTTGAGTACTAGATTTTTCTCATTTATTTTAATATATTTTTAGCTATAAGATGTTATCATGATACTTTTCCTTTAGTTTTCATACTTGAGATAACTTATCCATTCACAAAGCAACATCTGGATATGTAATTATATCAAGAGATAATAACGATTCTCTTTTTATAAATTAGATATTCAAAATACTTTTAACGTTTAGAAACTTTAAATCAGTGTATTTTCAAAACAAAAAATTTACAACACAACAAAAAGTAAGTTTTTTCTTTCCAAAATACAAAAAAAAAAAAATCTAAAATGTTTAAAACTTATTCTAATAAACTTACATTTGAATGGAGAAAGGGCGAACATGTTTTGAAGAATTTTTAGGATAAGTTTTAAACATAATGTATATTTGGAGGGAAAAAAACTTCTAATCGCGGTATTTATTATTGCCAAAAAGATGGTGTACAAATAACACAATTTTGTGTTTCATCATCGTCTCATATCAAATAAGAAACAAAAAAAATTGGTTGAAGAAGAAAAATAAAACGGTATAACGTAAAATAAATGATACGTGGAATCATCTGTTGACATTATTGGCTACTGAGCTGGGCAACCCTTGTTTCATAGTCGTCGATGACTTCATTCGTAGCTTGTTGCGCCTCCGTTGTCGTCGTCACCGGCGGGATTTCACTTTGCTGACCTGGCATCATCTCCTCTATACTGGGTCCCACACCTCCATGCTGGCATTAGCCAAAAACGTTATTGTTAATTACTGATATTATTATTATGTAGTGTAGTGTAAATAACTGACTAAAATTTATAATAAAAAAAAGACCTCGTTCATAGAAGCGAACAAGGCCGACGATGAATAAGCCTGGGCCCACTCAGGGAACATTTCACCGTTATGATTCGTCACGTGGCACTCACCCATGTTGTTCTGGTTCGAACTTGCGCTACTCCCTTGCAACAATGGTTCATACATGGCAGATGATAATTCTCTGCCAAATTTTAAATTATTTTCTACCATCTTTTTGTGACGAAAAGGTTCTAAATGTATTGATTTGAAAGGACAGAAATACTTGAGGAAGCTTAGAAAACTAATGAATACCTGAGTTGATTAGAATGGGCCGATGCATCAAATAAATGGGCTTGATTGTGCCCATTTTCAGGCAACCAACCTTCAACGACGCCATTTACGAAAGGACCTGCAATGCTTTGTTGCATTGTAGATGCTTCGTATGAAGATAAATGGCTGCTTAAGAGTTGCTCTCGTCGTTGGACAACATGTGTTAACTTGTCGAGAAGTTGCTTCTCGCAAACTTCATAATCCTCCATGCTAGTGAATCTTACTGGATCCGGCTCGTATCTCCTGCTCATATTAGGTTAAACAAAGGGATCATTATAAACCTCTTATTAAAATTATAACATTATAAGTTAGAACATATTTCTTTTTTCACAATAAAAACCTTAATTCTTCCTCTGCCATTTGGAGTTGTTGTTGTAACCTACAAACTTCTTGCTCAAGTTCCTAGATTTTAAGATATTCGACGAGAGATTAAGCTAGTTAAACTACGTAGAGAAAAATATATTGATAAATTTCTATATGTTCCAGTGAATCGATGGAGAAGATTAATCACCTCGATGTCGGAGTTGATAGCTGCAGGGCTTTTTAAGGATAGTTATATGGAAACAAAAAAGTTTAGTGTATAGTTAGATTTGTATTGAAGATGAGTGTATGTTGGTGAGCAATAGAAATTATAAAGAATGGAATTATGAAGAGACAAAGCAGAAGGAAGAATTCGGACTTGGAGTGTTGAAGAGCGATGTCATTTTCAGTCTTGAGCTGCTGCAAAGTCCTTAGTAGATACTGTCACGTAATATAACATTATTATTTTTTTTTAATATAACATTATTATTAATAGAGACTCATTATGAGAAACGAGTAATCAAATATAGGATCAGTCGAACCTCTTTGCTTTGAATTTCCCTGCGACAAAAGGAAGAGGTCAAATGTGAAATAATTAGTTTTTTGTTCACATAATTATTATACCCAAATAAGTATGTAATACAACAACAACAAAAATATATATATATATATATATGGTACATACGGGCGTCTACCCTGGTCAGGAAAGACTAGAGCACTGGACATAAAAAAAAAAGACAAATAATTAACAATAAGTAAAAAAAATTACGAACAATCCCAATATTATTTATAAAAAAAAATCAGGAATACCGAATACTACAGAAAATATATAGGAACTAGTTTTAGCTAAAAATCAGGAATACTATAGAAAATGAATAGGAACTAGTTTTAGCTTACTTCTCTCGTTCTTGGTTTGGAAGATTTATAAACCTTGTGAAAACGTCTTCGATCCTGAAGAAATTATTAAGATATAAGATATATATATATATATATATATAGGTAAGAAAATAAATGTATCAAAAACTGATGGAAAAATTGAAAATGTGTATGTATGCAAACCCAAGAAAAGTAGCAATAATTGAAAATGTTAATACCGAGTTTTGCCGGAAAAGAGGCTGAGACGATCGGAAGGAGAGAACATGATGAGAGCAATGTCGATGTCGCAGAGAATCGACAATTCATAAGCTTTCTTAATCAAACCATTTCTACGTTTTGAGAAGGTAACTTGTCGATTGGTTGTGTTCTCGATCCTCTTGATCTCCAATTTCACACGACCCATGTTGACGAAGCAAGAAGAGATTTCTCTTCTTTATCCAAGTTCTTATAGTGGCTCTGACCAATAATCTCCAAAACGTTCAAAACACACAAAAAAGAAAAATAAACTTTTTGAAAGAGGATGTGGTTAATATACGGAAGGTGGAAGAAGGTACGTATAATAAGGCTATTCGGGAGGAAGTAAAAATAGGATGGTTGACTAAGGGATTTATTGGATTAGGAGTTTAAGAGGATTTTTTTTTATTTTTATAAATCCTCTTTTATTGGATTTAATATTTTTACAAATTCTTTAAAATATCAACTTATTAAGGTACGATTGGTTAACAAAAGCGGAACAGTTAAATTTTCTGTTAGCGGAATCTGTAAGCTGTTAGTGATGCAAATCTGCAAGTGAAAGATGTTAGCGTAAACTGTAAGTGGGTTATCGAATAGTGTAAAACTGTTAGCGAAAGCTGTTAGATTTTCATTCCAACTTACTGTAAAGCTCTAATGAGATTTTTTTACTGGATTTAACATTTTTACAAAAAAAATTCAAAACCTCAGTTTATTGGATTAATCATTTGTACAAATTCTTTAAAAATACCAACTTACCTGAAAGCTCCTGAGTTAATGGAATCTGTTTTATTGGATTTAACATTTGTACCAATTCTTTAAAATCTCAGTTTATTGGATTAATCAATTCTATAAAATTCTTACTTTAAAGCTCCCAAGTTAATGGGATTCAGTATATATTCAAACCCTCTTAAATCATTGATCCAATAAGTCCTCAAACACGACTTACATAAATGATAATCATGCTTCCTTAAAAGCTGAAGTATGTTATTTAAGTATATCTAATCACAATGTAATTTCCAAGGTACGAATTCAAGTTTAGTTTAGTAAGGATCGTCAGGAGTTTGTTAGCGACCATAAATGCAAATATGATCAAATCTTTGAATTAATAGGCGCAATAGCCAACTAATCTTCTGATTAACATACTAAAAAAAAAAGAGAGAGTAAAACAACAGATCGAGAAAGCAGAGTTTGATCATTGATCAAAGAGGGAGTGTCCTTGAACTTGTCTGAATCACCTGAAAAACACACATAAATTTGACAACATCAGAGATAATATAGTAACAGACATTCCTTCAGAACAGAGAGATCAATGAAAAGTGAAAACACAACACGAAACTGATTTCATCAGATTCAACACAAATCAATTCCTTAAAGAGGATAGAACCAATATGCAAAATTGGAATGTAATGGTCTTGTACCTATGATGTGAGTAGAAAGAAAGATCAGTGGTGAGTGTCGTCAAAAACCCAAGGCTCGTGCAAGAAAAGCTCTCGGCCATTCATCTGGACACGGCCTGATGCTATGTCTTCTTGACGTTTCCTCGCTGCTTCAGCTTGTTTAGCTGATAACTCAGCGTCCTTACAAAAACACAGTTTAATGATAATAATAAGTATTAAGTTACGCTTATGAACGAAGAAGAAGATAAGAGATGTTGTAAGTTCTCCAGCAAAAAGTGATCAATTTTGAATTTTTCTTTTTAAAGAAAAAAAAAACAAACAATGACCCGCGAGAATCACAAATCAGTGGTCAATCAATAATGATTAAAAAAATCTAAATACTTTTACTTCAGATTCAAAAAAAAAGAAAAAAAGAAATCAAAGTTTCATATAATATATGCCTAATTCCATATCTTTTGATATAATCACGTTTGAATCGACTTAAAGTGAGCTCCGAATTCTCAATTCCATTGAAAAATCTCGAGAATTTATGCCTTTGTACTGGAAACAAAAAAAAAAAAAAAACTAGGGTTCTTCGTTTCGATATATAATGATATTCACTGGGGAATCGGAAGTGTGAAGGGAGAGAGATACCTTTTGGCGCTTCCACGCGAGGAATTGATCTCTCGAAATTGCGATTTGTGTAGTTTTGTCGCTGCCTTGACGAATTTCTTCTGCTCCCATCGTTTCGAAATATTCTCTTTACCCTTCTTCCCAACACACAAAATCAAAATTTTCATTTCTTTTTCTCTCTACACTCCCGACGAATATATTGTTTTCCAAACGACACCGTATTAGTTGTCCCATAATATAAGTCCGGGTAGGGCTGGGATTTCGGGTTAATCGAGAACCGAACCGATTCATTTTTTTTTATTAGTTCAGTTTCTGTTAAATCTATAGAAATTAACCCAAAAATTGTTGCTCGATTTGGTTAGATTATCGGTTAATGTTTGGTTCGGCTGAATCCATTTTTTGAAAAAATCTCGGTTCAGTTTGTTTCGATTTTTTCGGTTCGAATATAATCCAAGACCCAATAAATACTTACCTTTTTTTTACAAATAAAATATTGCTCAACTTTGTTAATTTGACAATTAGGTGACGTGATAAGATCCTATATATGCTCGTTTTTCTTTTACTTCGTTTCATTTGTTGTGGACGAATACGAAATTCAATGGAGGAGGTTTGGCCTTCGTGCGTTATTGGTCCACTATAGTTTATTTAGACTTTTGAATTTTGGTACCTACTATCAATATCGATGGACTCAGCTCTTCAGGATTCTAAAATGGTCTAATCATACGGTTCTACATGTTGGAGTTATTTTGCCAATTTGTAGTTTTTTCATTGATTTCTAATTTGTTACATATGCAAAAAAAAAAAAACGAGCATCTTCTTATCGGTAAACACAAAGACACATGAAACAACAACAAAATAATATACGAAATATAACGAAAGCCATTAGATGAACACATCAACTGAAAGTTAAACTCCAACCTTCTCGCTTAGCTTATTTTAACTTTTATTTTATTTCAGGTTGTATCACCAACAGCGAAATGACTAGTCTCCTCTTCGTAAATTTCGGATCTAACAGCTTAGAAGCTGTTCTCTTTTTGTTTCTGTAGACTGTGTAACTTGTGTCGTTACAACTTCTTTTTTTCAGCTTGAGAAACAAAAAAAAAGAAGAAAACATTCAAGATTTGTATTCTTATTCATTTTGGATAACTGAAAAGAAAATGTTTTTGTTTCTCTCTTTTTGATATCTGAATATTTCCCTTAAGTAGAACCCAGATCTGTTTTAAGCCTCACTTTTCAAAAGTATTTGTAAAAATCAGACTCTGCAAAAAAAACCTTTAATTTTTCTTTCCAGAACCGGGATGTGACTTTTAAAATTTTATCATATTATCTTTCTTTCCGGAAGAAAATCAATCAAACCATTGTAATTTCCCTCTTTTAATTTCTTCAAATTAGGGTTTCTCATGCATACTAATTAGAGAGGTAATCGGCTTGTTCAGTGAACCTGGACAGGACCTATGTTCGTCTGCATTTAGTTAGTAAGAAAATAAATAACAGACGTTTCTACAATAGCCTGGCGTTTATTTTTTCCTTTGTTTAAAAAAATTCGACTTATTAGAAATTTTCCTCATGAAAGAACTTTGGAGGAAAAAACGAGGCTAATATCGAAGATCGAATTCGTCTCCATATTCATTTTTCCAGGTATATGCAATGCTCTCACCTTCCACTATCAATGGTTTCGCTCTTCCTATTTAATTATCATTATATTGCTGGGGCATATACACGACATAATTCCCTTTTTAATCAGTTTTAATCACGAGATGTGTGTTCGGTGTTCCCCTTCGTTCTCAATTAAAAAAAAAAAAAAAGTAGCACGTTCTTACCGTACGTTCGTATCGATACGTGGATATTCGGCAGTATACGATCTAAAAAACTAAATTTCTAATCAGAGTAAGTTCGTATCGATATATAATCACCCAAAAATTGTTAGTCTAAAGTGATTCTATGATGACGAATACAGCATTACAATCTTTCTCTTTTCAAATTATATATATAATCGTGTGGTCTATGAAGTGTAGCAAAAAGTTACAATGGCAATGTGCTTACGAACATATTAGTGGAACCTATTTAAAATCTTATTGTTAGAGAAACTAAATGGTCTTTTTTTTTTTTTTGGCAACTAGGACCACTTGAGACTTTTTGAAGTCTTCTTTCTTTCTACAATGATAAACTCAATACATGCAGTTTAATATTTATTTACTTTTGGAAAAAAAATCTTAACACTTGTATAAATAGGTTTCTTTAGCCTCTGCTACAAAACACACACACATGGCAATGTCGGCTGGAGCTCACCCTATGGACGGTGAAGGAGAGCTTTCGCCGGCGGATATATCTTCCCGGCGGCAGACAAACACACAGTTTGTACATAAAGTCGAAGTTCCTCCGAAGCAAAACCTGTTCAATGAGTTCATGTACACTTTCAAAGAAACCTTCTTCCACGACGATCCTCTTAGGCATTTCAAGGACCAGTCACTGTCCAAGAAGCTCATGCTCGGGGTCCAGTCCGTCTTTCCGGTTTTCAAATGGGGTCGAAACTACAATCTCAAGATGTTTCGGGGGGATATCATCGCCGGTTTAACTATAGCCAGTCTGTGCATTCCTCAGGTATATAAGCATTGATTACTTGTCTCACAAGATACTTCCACAACAATCACATATGTAGAAGTAGAAATATGCATCCGAATTTTTTTTCTTCAGGATATTGGATATGCAAAGCTCGCAAATCTCGACCCAAAGTATGGTCTATGTAAGTTAATATCCATCTCAATCTCATTTGATGCTCATAGCTAGGTAATCGATTAGTTTATGAATAGTAGATTAATGGAATAATCGGTTAATTTTAATAACGAAACCACTTGTTGCTGAACGTTTGTTGTAGAAAAATCGTAAAACATAAAAAAAAATAGTTTTAATAGATTAATAACATTTGGTATTTAAAATATATTTTTAGACGTTGAAAATATATAGCAGAACCAATTTCAGAAATGTGAAGACATGAAAAGTTGATGAATATATAGTCATATAGACGATGCACACAAAAAAAAAAAATAGTCATATAGACGCATATAATTTTGTATATGAAGCAATCTTATCCTTTGAAATGGAAAGTGAAATTTGGCAGACTGATTGATAACTTTGGTGTTTTAATTTCTTTTTTTCAAATTCTGTAATAGATTCAAGCTTTGTTCCTCCGTTGGTGTACGCATGTATGGGAAGCTCAAGGGATATAGCGATCGGACCTGTCGCAGTGGTCTCACTCCTTTTAGGCACTCTGCTTCGGACTGAGATCGACCCGAACACAAACCCTAACGAATATCTCCGCTTAGCCTTCACTGCCACGTTCTTCGCTGGTGTCACTCAAGCAACACTGGGATTCTTAAGGTAACTCACTAATCTCACATCACATCATAGTTGTTATTCTCAACTTAGATAAGTTTTCCTTTTATCTACAACTTCTCAAATATTTTCAGATTGGGTTTCTTGATCGATTTCTTATCCCACGCCGCGGTCGTTGGGTTCATGGGCGGAGCAGCCATCACCATAGCTCTTCAACAACTCAAAGGCTTCCTTGGAATCAAGAAATTCACCAAGAAGACCGATATTATCTCGGTTCTTGAATCCGTCTTCAGCTCTGCCCATCACGGAGTAATAATAACTCACTCTGTCTTCAGCTCAGTTTCTTTCACTTCCTCTATATCCTCACCGTTTCGTATCATATGCTTGCAGTGGAATTGGCAAACAATACTCATTAGTGCATCGTTCTTGATCTTCCTTCTCGTCTCTAAAGTCATCGTAAGTTTGTCAAACCATCGATTTCTGTTTCCCTTGTTCTCATCTGATCTCTTGATACAAACAGGGGAAGAAGAACAAGAAACTGTTTTGGATTCCGGCCGTCGCACCGTTGATATCAGTTATTATTTCAACTTTCTTTGTCTACATAACCCGAGCCGACAAGAAAGGAGTTCAAATAGTAAGCACAGTGACAGAACCTTTGCTCACTAAACCCTAAAGTTTACTTGAGATGCAAAATGTTTTACTTTCGGCTGTCTTATTTTTGTTCTTCTTAGGTCAAACATCTCGACAAAGGCCTTAACCCTTCCTCTTTGCGTCTAATACACTTCTCCGGCGATTACCTTCTAAAGGGCTTCCGTATCGGCGTTGTCTCAGGCATGGTCGCCTTAACGGTATATATGTTTTTCTTAGAAACATGTAAAGTAAATAAACAAAGACAAATCTTCGCTATAATTTCTTGTCGTTTTTTTTTTATAAACAGGAAGCTGTCGCGATCGGAAGAACATTTGCTGCTATGAAAGACTACCAAATCGACGGAAACAAAGAGATGGTTGCATTAGGAGCCATGAACGTGATCGGTTCAATGACCTCCTGCTATGTAGCCACCGGTTCGTTCTCAAGATCCGCCGTGAACTTCATGGCCGGATGTCAAACAGCAGTCTCCAACATCTTAATGTCAATCGTCGTCCTCTTAACGCTTCTCTTCCTCACTCCGCTTTTCAAATACACACCCAACGCGATTCTTGCAGCGATCATCATCAACGCCGTGATTCCTTTGGTTGACGTTAACGCCGCCGTATTGATTTTCAAGATTGATAAGCTCGATTTCGTTGCTTGTATGGGAGCTTTCTTTGGTGTCATCTTTGTATCTGTTGAGATCGGTCTTCTCGTTGCCGTACGTCCCAAGGAAACACCATATATGTGGATAAATATGACGTTTTGCAGTTTTCTTGGCTGATGATCGCGTGTGTGTGGATGTTTTAGGTTGGCATATCTTTTGCTAAGATACTGTTGCAAGTTACGAGACCTAGAACCGCGATTCTTGGAAAGATTCCGAGGACATCGGTTTACAGGAATATCCATCAGTATCCTGAAGCAACTAGGGTTCCCGGAGTTATGATAATTCGTGTTGACTCGGCAATCTACTTCTCCAATTCCAATTACGTTAGAGAAAGGTAAGAGACCGAATCATGAATGAACCCAAGCTTACTTTGTTTGTAAGAAATCATTTTCAAGAACCTTATTGTTTTGTTCCTAAAAAATTTAGGATTCAAAGGTGGTTGACAGATGAAGAAGAGAAGGAGAAAGCTCTTAGCTTACCTAGGATCCAGTTTCTGGTCATCGAAATGTCACGTACTAAACCAACTATCTAGTTCATTTTTTTTATCGTATATAGAATATATTTCTTTACATAGAGCTCACTAGCTAAGCGCGTGATGAGCACTGATTCAGAGCCACTGAATGATGTTCTTATCTATTGTACATTCTTTCAGCTGTTACAGACATCGATACTAGCGGTATTCACGCCTTAGAAGACTTATACAAGTCTCTCCAGAAGAGAGACATTCAGGTACACACCATAAAACCATAGCTAAACCGGAAAGATTCAAGAAAAGTTTTTAAATTGACCTTTTCTTTTTTTTTTTGGCCTGTGCAAATACAGTTGATTCTAGCGAATCCCGGACCGCTAGTCATAGATAAGCTACACGTTTCTAACTTCGCAGACATGTTGGGACACGACAAAATATTCCTGACGGTGGGTGAAGCCGTGAATTCTTGCTGCCCGAAACTCTCCGACGAGGTCTGAAACGGAGAAGAAGACTCTTGATGATGAAGCAAAAAGGCAAAGTGTTGTACGTTGTACAGACATGAGTTGTGTAGTCTGTGACCTTGTCTTCAATGTTATCTATTATCCCCAATGTGTGACATAGATGTCAAGTGTAAAGTTGACCTATATGCGCTTATTAATTCAGGGCTTTGTTTTTTTCTTTAATTAGAGTCGTGGTAAGCTTGGATCTACTGGACTACCCTTCCTAGACCACAATTTGTCTTGCTGGAAGAATTTGCAAAACATAATCCTACTATCGTTTTATGTTACGTTTTAACATATTGGAATCAAATAATCAATATGGTGTCGGTGACTAAATCAACTACAATTCTTATTTCATCCGTGCGTGCTAAGTGATTTTATAATATCTTGTACATGGTTAAGTTGGTGAGAGAGGTTGCGTTGGTAGTCGCTTGGATAAAAGATCGCTTTTACATTTTTTCTTGAAACCTCTATATCGACAAACCATGGTTTGATTAACTTGCTAATGGTTTATTTTTTCTCTTTGTAAACACGAATTAGATTTCTCATTATTTTCAGTAGCTCTGAACTATGCAGATTCAATATACAAAAACAGATTTAATATATATACTATTGAAACGTTGAAATAGTCAAGTAAAATCGGAACCCAAACATTAACTTCGGATCAACGTAATGCAATATGGGAGACGACTAATGGACTTTATTGCTATGATTATGGGTGGGGAAACATTGACAAAACCTTTTGTTTTCAAGAGTCGAACAATGACAAAAACAATAATTATTGTGTGGGAACCAGAAGATGAAGCCCACTTGTGAAGGAAAAGAGGGTCCACAATACACTCTTCATCTGGTATATGGGATTAGGACATGTATTTATTTTTATTTTAAATAATGGTTTAGGCAATTAGGCGTTAGTTAAACGATCATTGTCTATACATCAGTTTTGTTTTATGTATTATGTCTAGATGATAGAACTAGTTTGATGGTTTATGTACCAATCAATTAGGTTTGGAAATCGTTCTCTGTGTGTGTGTGTGTTTTTTCTTTAACTATTAAACCTCAAACCAGTGTTGACAATTTGGTATATGATTAAGTTATAGTTTGTATGATTCTCGTGTCGTTAGTTTAATTGACATAATCGTTAAGTGATTTGATTTTGGATGAGTGATCTAGTGTTTTGTATTTGTGTAGTATTTTGGTTGACGTCTTGAAGTCTTCAAGTCATCAGCACGTACATGCGTTGATCCACTTTTTTTACCAGCATCATCTGACAAATTTATTAACACTTCCGAAAAAGAACCAAAATTAGATCACTAGTGAACAAGTAGTAACGCAAATATGATAATACCACTCAGTTTCAAGGCTTTTGATTCGATGAACACATGCTCTGTTTTGCCATCCCAAATTCGACTAAAACAATTTCGCCAACGTGCAATGACATTATAAAACTGTCTGCAAAAAGATACTCAAATCTCTTCTTGAAAATATTAAAATAGAAAAGTGGTACGAAACGTAGGATGTTGAGAGACCGACCATTTTTGTACAATGTGCCACTCTATTTGTACTGTATTGAGTCCCCCCCTAATGCCACCAATCAAAAGACGCTTGCTAGTTCTCGTTTTCTGTGTATATTTTTTTATTGAAGAAAAAAAAAAAAAACAAGAGACAAATCAATCAGTTTCCATCAAATTCAAATAATAAATTGAGAAATATCCTCAAATATCACACTTTCATGTTTTTGTGACAAAAATATCACACCAAGGGGAAAATGACAAAATAACATTTATTTAATAGTTTAAAGATAATTAAACTAATAAATTTGGATTCAAAAGTCATTAATTAGGGTTTAGATTTTGGGTTTTATGGTTTAGGTTTAAGAGATTGGGAAGAAACATATAAAAATAAATGTATAATAGTCTTTTTTCTCTCCAATAAATGTTATTTTTGTCATTTTCACATTGGTGTGGTATTTTTGTCACAAAAACATGAAAGTGTGGTATTTTTGTCATAAAAATATGAAAGTGTGGTATTTTTGAGAATTGTCCTAATAAATTTCGTTGTCATAAATTTTTAAAATGTTTAAAATTCGGTCAGTTGATATAGAAATTGGCTTGGGAAGTGGTGAAACGTTGGAGGCCTTTTTACTATTGCAAAGAGACATATCTGTCACGAAAAGTGGACCCATTGAGCCCAGACGTTAGAGCATGATTATTGGAGTCTCTAGAACAGAGATTCTAAAAAAATACAGATAATATAAAATAAGTTATATTATTTTTTATATTGTGAAGTTCTAAAACTTTAGTAATGATTACCCTAAAACCTCTTAGTAAAGAAGGTTTTGGGTAATCATTACTAAAGTTTTAGAACCTCATAACATAAAAAAATAATATATAATATTTTATATTATAATTTTTGTTTAGAGACTCATCTCTAGAATCTGCAAATAATGATGTTCTTACGAACTAGTAGAAAAACAACATTTTCTCAACTGTTTTTAATTTCAAAATTATAGAAGAAATTAGACAAAAATAATTGAGAAGAAAAAAAGAGATAAAATATATATATTTGTGAAACGCGACAAAAAGCAATAATAACGAATAATAAATACGGAGAATCCGAATCATGACGTGTCGTTACATGATGGGAAAAGAATCAGATCAGAGAAAAATCAACGGTTAAGATTCACTCCTCAACTTATGGCTCTTCTTTTATCTTCTTTGTCTCTTCAGTTCTTTTCTCACTTCCTCCCCCACTTTCTTCTCTTTTGCTTTTGCTCTGTTCACTCAGAGCATAAACCCTAAAAAAAAAGAAGAGAGGAACAACAAAAAGAAAAAAAAAACACGATACGATGTTGTTAGGGAAGAGACAGAGACCACAGATAAAGAGAACCACGAGTCTGTCGGAGATAAAATTCGATCTGAACTTACCTAGCGAACCAGAGGAGCCGTCCGATCATCATCAGACTCAGATGTTGAGTCGACCGACCAAAAGTAAGCTCGTGACAGTTGTTGAACATCGGCAGGTTCACCATGGATTGTTAGATCAACGGCTCTTAGCGATGGTCTCACCTAGAGGTACAACACAGAGGAGACACTCAGCCACTCAAGCCGAAGAAGATTTTCTTAGATCTTGCTCTCTCTGTAAACGCCATCTTGTTCCCGGACGAGACATCTATATGTATAGGTATATAGATAGAGATTTTTTACGTGAAATCACCTTTCGAGCTAAACATGAATTTAAGCTTAATCTAATGGTTTTGGAAAGATTTAATAACGATTTTAACTAATTTGGTTGTAAATTTAAGCAGAGGAGATAGAGCGTTTTGTAGTTTAGAGTGCAGGCAACAGCAGATTACGGTGGACGAGAAGAAAGAGAAGAGTACGGTGAGGTCTACCGTCGTAGTCGCCGCCGGATCCGGCAAAGGAGAGAGAGTAACCGCCGCCGTGTAGGTCTACTTTACAAATATGTATTTATATGCGTATGATTATTGTATATGGTTGTTATTGTTATTATGTCTAAATGCATAAGCTTAAAAGTTAAGATTTTGGTGTTTTTTTCATAATAGATTAATTTGTGTTCTACCGATTAATCTGCTTCTACGAATCTCATGACTACCTTATTTACATGTTAAACCACAATTTACAATTAATATATAATAATTAACAAGTAGGTCAAAGTAAAGGGAAACTAGAAAATCGTATTTGCGTTTACAAAAAAAAAAAAGAATTTGTCTACCAACTTGGGTTAAATTAGAACCTAGTAACCTACAGGCTGATAATGATGTACTGTAGACATCATGTAAATATACCGCCAAAAAAAAACAGTAATCGTACTGTTTTTACTGCATACTTTCGTATTTGAGCCAATCGAATTTCGGCTTTTCCATTATTCATGCGAAGAAAAATTATTACTTAAATATGATGTCGGTCAAGTAAGGAATCTCATTGACTGGGTCCCTCGTAACATTTTAACAGATTCTTCCTTTTTTTTCCTCATGAAAAAAATATAAATTTCCCGAATTCTTTTTTCTCTAAGCTAATATTCTTTGGATAAACGGATCAATGAGTTTATTCATTTTTATTTTTCCAGGTTCTGCTTATAAATAAGAATCTTCACTTATAGTATGAAAAAAAAAGGATTACATCATTACATGTGTTGTAGAAGTAGGTGATGGTTATGGTATCCCCTATATATTATTTGAGGATCCTTTTTAAAAGACTAATCTTTACTTCATGTGTTTATTACAAGAGTGTCATCCTTACTTATATTAATTACATATAATGCTATTATATGATTTGATCACTTATATTAATTATCACTATTACATAATCAAAACTATGATATATCTCATAGACTCTAATTAAAATATATGTTATTTATTCATTCATAAAATATATAACTTTAATTATGTATTTGACCAATATAATCAAATAATTTTATATTAACATATATATCATGTTTATTAAATAACTTTTACTTGAAAAAAATATATTATATTTCAGTATAGTTATTCGTTTTAACTTATATTTATGAATTACAATAACAACTATATCACTTCATAATAATTTATTTACATAATCTTATATTATATATATTTATAATTCTTTAATCTTTATTTAATATAAAACTTATAAATACTTTTACTTTATTAATATTATATTATAATCTTATAATATAATAAAAATTATATGTTATTTTCTTAAGTATTATAATATAATAAAAAGTATATATTATTTTTCTTAAAAAGAACTTACAAGCAATTTTAATATATAATAAAAATCACTAATTTATATCAACTTAGTACTTACCATGATTATCAGATATATTTAGTATAGTATATAACTACAGCTATAATAAATTTCATTGTATTTAAACATAATTCAAATTTCCTAAAATAAATCAACATAAAATATTTGATTTGTATTGATACCAATCAGTAATAAAATTATGGTAATGAAAAATTATTCTGTTTCTAAACTTAATTAATAATATAGATTAAAATAAGTAAACACACATTTAATTAAATAAACATATAGTAGTTGAATTTATGCCTATTCATATTAATTTAGAAATAAATTCAGATATAAATAATATGCCATAATTTTCTACTCGATCTATAATGATAGAAAAATAACTGATTTTTTAGCAATGTTATCCTATATATGATTTAATTGTTTTGTATTTATTAGTATACAATTTTAAAAGATTTTGAAAATGTTGAAATCACATTATATATCTATATAAATGACTATAAAATTATATTTAATTAATATTTATATAAATATTTTACTCCGCGCATGGCGCGGGTTACTACCTAGTACTTCTGAAATCTAGCTCCCTATATATGTAAATGCCAACTTTTAATAATTTATTGATAAATAAAAATTGCTAATCGACAACATGTAGTAGAAGTATATGCTGGTTGTGATATAGAAGAGACAGGAGTTGATGGAAGATGCATGAATGCTCGATCTTTGTTCGATTCCATTTGTGAAAATCTGTCTCTATTAAGTATGTGAAGCATGATAAGATAGTGTACACGTGCAATTATGCCCTCCATTAAATTATCTTCATAGATATCAACTTTCTCAGGTTTGTTATTGTAACGACCCCCTCCACCTTTCATCACACACCCACCATCTCCTTCCTTTGTCCTCATCACCAACCCCACTCCTCTTTTTCTTTTCTTTTTGGTTTTATAACCTTTCCACCTCTCCCCTCTCTTTGATCAATCCACCGAGAATGAGAGGGAGAGAGAGGGAGAGAGAGAGAAGAGAGAAGAAGAAGAAGAAGAAGAGAGAAGAGGAAGGAGAAAAAGGAGATGAGGAAGAGAGGAAGAAGTAGAAGAAGAAGAAAGCACAGTTACTCTCTCTTCCACCAATCCGCGGCTCAGGTACGCCGGAAAAACCGTTTTCCGATCTGATTTATTATTGGCCGGATCGTAAATCGAGCATAACTCTCTAACCATTCCGTTTCTCAAAAATCCAAGGCCACCACCGGATTCAGCACGACGAGGAGAGTCCGTACACACCAAGATCATGCCGAACCGCCACCGGACGCGCCCGCAATCACCGATGGAAGATCCATGCATACTGTTCACGCGCCGCTGCGCCGCCGGACGCGCCGCCGCCGGTCGCCGGAAACCGCTGCGACTCGCCGTCGCCGGTATCCGGAAGCCGCCGCGACTCTCCGTCGCCGGTTGCCGGAGACTCGCTGGCGATCTGCCGCCGGTTTGAGTCCGGTTTGGCTTAACTGGCCGGTTCAATTTCGGTTCGTTCGGTTTAATTCAATTCAATTTCGGTTTGGTTCAATTTCTGGTTTAAATCAATTGAGTCCGGTTTAGTCTGATTCTATCCGGTTTAATCCGGTTTAGTCGCGGTTTGATTTTGACCTGGTCAGACCGTTGGCGGAGTTCGCGTACAACAACAGTTTTCACTCGAGCATTAAGATGGCACCGTATGGGGCTCTTTATGGTAGACCGTGCCGTACCCCACTTTGTTGGACAGAGGTGGGAGAGCGCCGAGGTATAGAACCAGCATTGGTTCAGGAGACAGTTGAGCAAGTGGAAATGCTCAAGAGACGGCTTAAGGAAGCTCGTGATCGCCAGAAGAGTTAAACGTCAGAGAGACATAAAGTTTAAGGTGGGTGACCTAGTATATCCTAAGATGAAGACATTTCAGGGAGGTTATGAGACCGGAAGCTGAAGAAGCTTAAGCCGAGATATATGGGTCTGTATCCTATCATTGAGTGGATTGGGGCAGTAGCATACCGCTTAGCGTTATCAGCAGAGTTGGCTAGGTTTCACGATGTGTTTCATGTGTCAGTTCTGAGGAAAGTCGTTCGGGAGCCAGAGTTCATTCTTCAGCAGCCACCTAGTGACATCAGGAGAGATTTGACTGCGGTTAGGCAGCCAGTGTCAGTCCAAGAGCGCCGAGATAAAGTTGTTCAGGGGGAAGTGTTACCGATGGTCAGAGTTAGTTGGGAGAGAGACGGCCTTCAGGAGGAGACTTGGGAGTTATAGTCTTAGATGAGATCCGATTATCGAGACCTATTTAGAGATGTCGAGCATCCGGCTCAGGACTTGAATTCGGGGACGAATTCCTCGTTAGTGGGGAGAATTGTAACGACCCCTTCCACCTTTCATCACACACCCACCACCTCCTTCCTTTTTCCTCATCACCAACCCCACTACTCTTTTTCTTTTCTTTTTGGTTTTATAACCTCATTTTTCCACCCCTCCCCCCTCTTTCATCAATCCACAGAGAATGAGAGAGAGAGAGAGAGAGAGAGAGAGAGAGAGAGAGAGAGAGAGAGAGAGAGAGAGAGAGAGAGAGAGGGAAGAAGAAGAAGAAGAAGAAGAGAGAAGAGGAAGGAGAAAAAGGAGATGAGGAAGTAAGGAAGAAGTAGAAGAAGAAGAAAGCACAGTTACTCTCTCTTCCACCAATCCGCGGCTCAGGTACGCCGGAAAAACCGTTTTCCGATCTGATTTATTATTGGTCGGATCGTAAATCGAGCATAACTCTCTAAGCATTCCGTTTCTCAAAAATCCAAGGCCACCACCGGATTCATCACGACGAGACGAGTCCGTAGATACCAAGATCGTGCCGAACCG
Source organism: Isatis tinctoria (assembly GCA_010577795.1). NCBI lineage: Eukaryota > Viridiplantae > Streptophyta > Magnoliopsida > Brassicales > Brassicaceae > Isatis > Isatis tinctoria. Next base: position 9,470,685 of record CM021244.1, read on the forward strand.
CCACCGGATGCGCCCAGCAATCACCGATGGAAGATCCGTGCGTACTGTTCACGCGCCGCCGCGACGCCTGACGCGCCGCCGCCTGTCGCCGGAAACCGCCGCGACTCGCCGTCGCCGGTATCCGGAAGACGCCGCGACTCGCTGGCGATCTACCGCCGGTTTGAGTCCGGTTTGGCTTAACCGGCCGGTTCAATTTCGGTTCGTTCGGTTTAATTCAATTCAATTTCGGTTTGGTTCAATTTCTGGTTTAAATCAATTGAGTCCGATTTAGTCTGGTTCGATCCGGTTTAATCCGGTTTAGTCGCGGTTTGATTTTGACCTGGTCAGACTGTTGACTTTGACTGGGTTGATCGTTGACCGTTGACCTTCTGACTGTTGACCGTTGACTTTGACCGGTTTGATCCATTAACCGTTTTTCGCCGTTCGAAAGCCTTTCTCACTCGAAATTTCGTCCTGATTTCAGATTCACCGTCCGTTTAAGCATCTGGAGTGCAGAGGAAGCAGATTTACTCCATTTTGCTAAGGTGAGAGCTTTCCGCAGAATATCGTATTTTTCATTGAAAAGCGCCGTAGATAGGATTTAGTATTAAATGTGTTCCGTTTCTATGCTAGAGTCTTTTTAGGATTGTTTGTAAATCGGACTTAGGAATAATAGATGATTCAACCCATTGATTGTGCATTAAATTGTTAATTGATTATTTTATTCATGCTAGAGCTAGGATTAGTTGACCATGTGGGTCGTTAGGGATTGCGGGGGTACAGAAACGTTATCTCTATACTTGCGTCGCGTGTTGTTTGAGGCGGGGTACGACAGTTTAGTCGACCGGTTGTTCGGTACCCCGGTCAGATCGATAAATCGTCTACGGGCGGTGTAGTTGGGCACTATCCCATAAGACTGGCCACGAGCTCTGGTCGTACGACACCGTTGATTGTTCTTTGGGTACTTTAGGTACCGTGATTGTGCATGTTTAGTCTATTTCCTATGTATGGCGTGCTATGGTCAGATTTACGTTTTCTATGATTAGCATCCTATACCTCACTGAGTGTCTCCCCTGTTACTCACCCCTCCTTCTTCCCTTTCCAGTTTTTCAGGTGAGACGATCAAGTATTTTACGCTTGACGATACGGTGTTTCTTTGGGATTTTTTTACGTTTTCTCCGTATTTTATCATGTACATATAGCATTGAGGTAGTTGGGATATGAGACACTGTAGAGTGGGGTATTTTACGTATGTGACGTGGTTAGTGGCACGCCGTTCTCGAGTGTCGAGGGGACGGGTGTTACAGTTATTTCTGTCATCTCTTTTGAGCTTCATGTCTCGGCAAAAATTATGGTTATTGTTTAAAAGTTAGAGTTTATTTGTTAATTATCATCTTAAATGCTTATCTCTCAGATTAACAACATATGCGTGGGATTTAAGCCTTTGCATTATAGTTTTATCTGCATGAACACATCATATTTGTATTATTTTAGAATGTATCAATAAAAATAATATCCTCCCAACTTTGTAAATGGGCTATAAAAAGCGGGCCTATAAAGCCTATCTACTTTTATAACGCCACATATCGATCTCGACCGTTGACAAATACCACCGCACATTTGAAGGCACGTGAATCCAACGGCTCTGGACCCCATTTTTATCTGTTGCGTAAACATACGAGTTTGGTATATTCGTTGAGAGTCTTGTGACCAACTGTTTCATATATAGTGAATACATTTTTACTTTGTTTTGGTTTTGGGCAATGGCAAAAGCATATTCAGATCGTATATTCTCTATCAGCTCCGATTCAATGGACATGTATGTCATCTTTTCTGCCAATTGCCAAATTGAGTCAGCAATCTTTTGACAGATAAAAAGAGAAAATGTAATGAGATGTTCTCTTTATCAAATTATATTTATTTACATTTTAAAAAAAAATTAGTAATAGGTTTAATAGTTTCAATATCACCTACAGAAGTACATTTTGACCAATCCCAATAAAATACAATGATTTTATTTTTGTATATCAAATTTTCAATAAATTAATACTATAAAATTTTAATAGAAATGAAACGTGCAAAAATCAAAACGTGGAAATAAACCTTGAATTTTGTGATAAACATTTTGGGTGAATGAAAGTGTTAGAAAATCTAGTAAGTGTGCAGTTTTATCTCAATATATACTATGGTCGATCGATTGTCGATTTCTCCTTGACAATGATACATTATAAATATCATAACCTCATAAGTATATTGTATGAAAATATCTCTATTTTCTGGTTTTTTACACTTGAAACCGAACTCTGTAGATCAAGAAAAAGGCAATGATTTGGGGTGCTCGTTAAAGGCTTTGAAGAGCTGCTTATTAATTTGCTGTCCTTCGCGGTCTATTTAGTATACTCATATTAATTAAATTTTGATTGCATTATTATCCGAGTAATGGACTCTACAACCCCACGAGAGGTTGCTTTGTCACAATTCTATTCAAAATTAATTTTCCCCATTAACTTATCCAACACAATGCTTACCCTCTCTTTTATAACCCCTAAAAATAAAATGATAAAACGTATTTTCTTGCGTATAATTTGGCAACAATTATAATTTGCTCCCCATGCTGTCTCACTTGTCAACTATTTGTCACTCCCTGAGGAAGCCGATCTTTTGAAAACACCAACTCTATAAGAAACTCAAAACCCTTCTCTTCCATTTTTATTTCTCATCCGGTGTTTACGTTTAGACATTTAAAACTGGTCTTTCGATATAAAAGGAAACATTTTTTAAACCTTCGAAGCCTCTATCAAAACTTACAAAAGCGTCATCTTTTGAGGGTTTTTCGCTGGGTATTTACTGAAATCAACGAAATTTGCGTGTCGTCGTGAAAAAAGGAAAAGGCAACAACTTTTTTCTTTCTTTCTTGGTGCTGTTTGTTGGACTTGTGTTCATCATTGGTTTTGTCGAACACTTCACCACTGATTAGACCAGGTTTGTGTCTCTCTGTACAATATCTCTGCTATTGCATATGTATATTACTCGGCTCTGTTCTATGTAACTGAGGGGGTTTTTAGGTCATTTCTCGCTCATTGCCTCGTGATTTATTTCTTCTGATTGGATCTGTATGCAATCAATTTGCTTTGATACTAAAATGTGTTTGCTTTGATCACTTGCTTTTTTTACTTTTATAGTTTTCTCTGATTAAAAGTTTTGAGATTTAGATCTTTAATCACATAGACTAATATGTTAAGTTGAAGAATTAATCACAAATTCGATTTTCTCTCCTCCAGAATGGCTACGGCTATGTCTTACCAATCACTTGGTTCCTTAGTCTCTCACCGGTCTTCCACAGTCTCTCAATCTTTAAGAGTGCCTTTGACTGTGCCAACGAAAGGTTTCAAGATCGATTCGTCACTGAGTTATCACACCTCAAGAAGAAAGAGAAACTTCTTCAAGATTGAAGCAATTGCGTCTCAGACATCAGTTTCTTACGACACTATCTTGCCTCTTTCCAAGAACAATATCACTGACAATCCCGGGAAGAAATCAAGTAATATGCTTCTTTGAAAAATGCTCAATCTCAATTGGTTTACGACCAAGTTTTGTGTCTTTTTACTCTTTTGTCTCTTGGTGTTTTAGATGAAGCAGCTCTGATATTGATAAGACATGGAGAGTCTTTGTGGAACGCGAAGAATCTTTTCACGGGCTGTGTTGATGTGCCATTGACAGAGAAAGGTGTCGAAGAGGCGATAGAAGCAGGGAAGAGGATTAGCAACATACCTGTCGACGTCATCTTCACATCGTCTCTGATCCGTGCTCAGATGACTGCAATGCTTGCCATGATTCAGCACCGTCGTAAGAAAGTATACGAAAGCCAAACTCAGCCTTCTTAAGTTCTAACTTTCTCACTCAAATCTAAGCTCTATAGCTTTGTCAACCAATCTAGGTTCCCATCATTTTGCACAACGAAAGCGAACAGGCGAGATCTTGGAGTCGAGTGTTCAGTGACGAAACTAAAAGCCAATCCATTCCTGTCATACCCGCGTGGCAGCTCAACGAAAGAATGTAAAAGAATCAGTCTTTTCTTTGGTTCTTGCGCTTGAAACGATAGAGACCTTATCATCTACTTCAAATGTGTTGGCTTATAGGTATGGAGAGTTGCAAGGTCTGAACAAACAAGAAACAGCGGAAAGATACGGGAAGCAGCAAGTTCACGAGTGGCGTAGGAGTTATGACATTCCTCCTCCCAAAGGCGAGAGCTTGGAGATGTGTGCTGAGAGAGCAGTGGCTTATTTTGAGGACAATGTATTGAGGATTCTTTTTATCGCTTTTATTCTAACTTTGTTCTTGAGTTTCTCTAATAAACGTCAAATACAATCGCAGATAGAACCAAAGCTTGCAGCTGGAAAGAACGTACTGATAGCTGCTCACGGGAACTCGCTACGGTCTATCATAATGTATCTTGACAAATTGACTTGCCAAGAGGTGTGACGAGAAGAAATAGTTAAATCTCCATTCTTGATTACTTATGTTTGCGTGCGCTTTCTTGGCGAATAACTAAAATACTTTCTGTGGTTTTGGTTCTTAGGTGATAAGCCTAGAGCTATCGACCGGTATGCCTCTTCTCTACATCTTCAAAGACGGCAAATTCATGAAGAGGGGAAGCCCGGTTGGTCCTACAGAAGCTGGTGTCTATGCTTATACCAAGGTTAGGCATCATTTCTACCTTCTTCATCTTCTTACATCATTTCTTTGTCTCAATGGTTCTGACTTTTGAGTGTTTCTTTCTGCTTGCAGAGATTGGCTCAATACAGGCAGAAGCTGGACGAGAACAGTGAAGTGATTTGTTCCTGAGTGTTTGTTTCTTTGTAAATCACTCAAGCTTAGGACCTTAGAGCCGTTTACAAAGAAAATATAAGTTCTTGATCTTGCCTTTTGTTTTCTCTTGTTCTTCATTCACATATGCCATATCCAACCTATCTGAAGGGGCAATGCTCAAAAAGCTCAGACGTTGATTATGTTTTGTTATTGTTGCAAAAATCTTAAAGAACATAAGCATTATACTCTGAAACATGTAAGAATCTACAGTTTTACTGGTCTCAATTGGTTAAGAAGAAGAGGAAAAGTTGATATATTAGTTAAACCAGAAGCTTCTTCTGTTCTAGGCTTCAGGTTTAGGTTCTTGTTGCATCTAAAGAGGTTCCGTTCTTGATCATCACATCATCTTTGTCCTCCAATTGCTTCATCTCAGAGTCTGAAACTTCAGAATCCGAGTTGGTCAAATGAGCTGAGGTTGACGACACTGTAGTGTTTCCAAAGAACGTCAAATCATCCTCTCTCATTCTCTCAGCATATTTCTCAAAACTGAAACTCGAGTCACTGTTTTTCCCACCAAACGCAACCTCGAGTTGCTCCATATCGAAGATATCCTCGAGAACCTTCTTGCTCACGTTATCATCTGAGTAGACGAATTTCACCTTGTTGCATGTCTTTGCCTCTAGAAACGGTTTCACCATCTTGCAGATTCATACAAATATGTCAACAAAAGCTTTCATGAGACAAAAGATTTGCATGAGAGATTTTTTCTTGAATATATACCTTCCAGAACGGTTCGAAAATCTTAGGCGGATTGTATAGTATGGCCAAGCCTAAGCGTTCAGGGTAATGTTCTTGTAACACATGAGCGGTTTCTCGAGACACTTTGACTGATATATGCGACATGTTGAAACCGTGAAAATCGATTAACCAAACCATTTGGTCTTGGTGGTCCGGTAGATTCAATATTGCGTTCTCCATGCAGTATACCAAGAATCTAATCTGCCCTTTAGGAGATTTTGTATTCTGTAATAAAACAAAAACGGATATATGAATAAAAACAAAACAAAACATTATATAAGAGAATCAGAGGTTTTGAAGCCAAACCTGGCAACTTGGTCTCATAACCAAAACTGGTCGTCCGTACTTGTCGGTATAATTAGCTCGGTATATCTTTCCGGTCTCGGCTTCTCGTGCAATCTCTTCCTAAAACCATTCCCACATATTTAGGAAAACGTTTTTATGTTTCATATGATGTTTTACAGATTCAAGAATGCATACCCATCGAATCTCCTCGGGTTTGTATTGAGTCCTCCATTTCAAGGTTTCTTGAAGCATTTTAGTAGCTTTCTTGACATGGCCGTTACGCGCAGCTAGATACCGGGTGATGGCAGCATCTGAACAATACTCAGATGACTTCTCAGTCAATGGCCCTAGTAATGTCCTCACTTCATTTATCTAAACTCGTGACATTAAAGTGTTACAAAGACACAATATTTATATCAACAGGCAGTATAATGTTGAATCGTTGATACACACAGCAAACTATCATCATTGTCACAAAGCAGCTATATGATTCCTCTTATCACCATCATCATACCTTGTTTAGATACTCCTCTGGTGACAATGTTTTCTCTAATTCACTTGAAGATGAATCTTTGGTATCAGAATTCATATCTCTCTGAAATTCAAGAACAAAAGTGCAACCAAAATGAAAAATAGAAGAACCAAACGCATAATATAGAGTTTGATTTATGCCGTTGTTAAAAAAAAAATAGTAAGCTAATACGATGTTAAGTAGATACAAATCTGAGTTTGATAAATTAGAAACACAAGAAGAGGTTCTGATTTAATTACTCATCGAACTAGAGACAGAAAAACATTCAAAGTACAGTTTAAAAAAAAATGAAGACAAGTAATCAACAATCTGACCTTTGATCGTACTCCTAGATTACTACAATCAGCATAAGTTCAGAAACTTAAAAAAATAAAAGAAAATGAACTCACCTTAGAGAAAAGAGATGAACTAGAGCGATCAGCGAAGAGATCGGGTCGATAAGTCAAACTCAAACATAGAAATGGAAGAGCGTAAAATTGAGACCGAGAAGTCTTTACGTTTTGGTCTTAGAAAATTAAAGACTTAATTAATTGTAAGAAAAGTAGTCGCAGAAAACGGGTTTCGTCAGGCACTCAGGCGGCTACGTTACGGACAGTGTGATGAGAGCTCAGAGACACGTGACGCGAGATTGAGGGTAAGATACACACACAGGCTTACCTTTCTTTTGTTTTTGTTTTTGTTCAAAGCAGATTCTGTTTTTTGGATCTAACGTGGACTTAGTGAATTGGACCGGGAATTAAATCCGGTTTTGACTTCTTTGTTTGAAATTTGGACGTGAATTGTGAATGTGACGGTCTAACCGCCTTGGTCGTTTTTCAGGCGCTCTGACATTACCAAATACCAACCATGTTTTTTTCTATAAGCCCCAAGTCATACCCACCAACTCCACTAAACCCAAAAAGGAAACATCTATTGGATTAGTTAAGCATTTTTCTTTATCTAACAAGTAACAACTTTGAATTACTTTTTAACATATTGTAAGATTTTTTCAATCTATTTGTAATTTAAATTAGTATCCTATATATATATATATATGTACTATTGGATTAGTTAAGCATTTTTCTTTATCTAACAAGTAACAACTTTGAATTACTTTTAACATATTGTAAAAAAAATTCCATCTATTTGTAATTTAAATTAATATCCTGTATATATATAATTCACGATTCACTGACAAATGAATCTAATTATTTGCAACCATTTACAGTTTTGGGAAATCGAACATCATACACCATTCAATGGTGACAATTGTATTGGATTATTGGTCAACCATTACTAGGTTTTGTTGCATGATCAATGGGCCTAATCTTGCAACCCACTAATATGATTTGGTATAATCCCATGTTCTCTCTTTACCCATTCTGTCTGTTTTTTTTATTTGGAAAATTTTAATATAAATATCCGAACTATATTTTGTTGTTTAATTCCAATCTTTTTCTTAATCAAAACAAAGGCTCTACTTTAGTTTGTCTGTTGTAATTGTTAAGTATACTCTATACAACCTTTCATAATTTAATATTCCTCTGATATAAAAGAGAAATATCCTCATTTAGCATATTTTGATGTTTTTGTCATAAAATAACATATCAAAATGAAAGTGACAGAAATAACATTCGCTAAATGGTTTAAATACAATTAAACAAATGAATTTGAGTTCATAAGTCATTAATTATGATTTAGATTTTGGGTTTTTGGGTTTTAGGTGACGGGATTGAAAGGAAACGAATAAAAAGTAAAGGTAAAATAGTTTTTTTCTCTTTAATGAATGTTATTTTGTCATTTTCACCTGGTGTTCTATTTTTGCGATAAAAAAATATGAAAATATATTATTTTTAAGAATTGCTCAATATAAAACTGTGCATACATTGATTTTTGTTTGTAAAAAGAAGAATAAAATAACCTAAATTAAAGTGTGATAATTTCAATGAAAAAAATAGCTAAGAAGAAGATGGGGTAAAGTTATAGTTTTAAAAATTAGATCACAATAAATTAAATATAACGATTAAGACTTAAAAATTACAAAAAAAAATCGAGACATTGAAAATTTTATTAAAATTTAGTCGGGAGACTTTAGATTGACCAACACTCTGTAGGGAATTAATAAACAATCTTGTGACGTGATAATTATCTGCAATTAGCTAAAACGTAGATCAACGAAGAATGAAAGAAATTCTTGAGAACTTTTGCAACCATCTCGCCAAATCCGACCTCAACCTTAATATCATCCACATCTATTTCGTTTCGTTGACGAGATAATATCCATAGTATTATCTAGCTAGTTAATTAATAAATTACAATGGAGATATATCAATATCAATGCGAAAATCAACGGAGACAATTCACCTAAAATCCACATGCAATTCCTCTTTTCCTCACGAAACAACGTGCAACTGCTCTCAGAATGACGACACCTTCTTTTCGATTTTACAAATTAGAAAGAAAAGTAAAACTAATTTGTCATTTCACTTCACCCCAAACACACATTTTCACATGCATTTGTATTTTACCCACTTGTCTACTATATAATTCCTGTTTTCCGTACTATTATAAGTTGAATTAGGTAATAAAATAATAACCCCACAATATCAAAGATCTCTTCAAAACTTGAGGCTGAATCATGAGCTGATATAGTTGATTAAAAGAGTGGAAGAGATGATGAAAATTTTCTTGCAATAGTCTGTTTTGTTGCAGAGTTGAATTTGTTAATGTTTGGTTTTTATACTGTGTAAGCAAAATTTTGTTGGACAATTTTATATAGTATATATTATGCTTTTTTGTTTTTGTTTTTCTAAAGAAAACAATATTTTCAAGTGTTAATTTTAACATACTATATACTACTCCCTCTGTTCCATTTTGTTTGTTGTTTTAGCTTCTGTTTTTTGTTCCATTTTATTTGTTTTTTTACAAGTTTCTATGCAACTATTATATTTATTTAATATATTGTGACTATTGATATTCTGTAGTATTTTTATGATTGGTTAGCTATGTTTTTAATTAAATGTAAAATAATAATTTTAATATAAAAATAAACACATTTATGATTTCTTAAAAGTAGTGCTTTTATCTAAAACAACTTATAATATGGAACAGAGGGAGTATATACTATATCATACAAAAACAAGCATACTATATTTATTCTATGGTACCAAACAAGCATACAATATCATACAAACAGACTATATATTTTTCTTAGAAATAATGGGGTGATGCTAAACTATGATACAAAAACAAACACACGATATCATACAAATATACTATATGTTTGAACATACTATATGTTTGAATTTTTGATTATTGTCAATTTTTGGATATTTTTTTATTTTTTAGAATTTTCTGAGTTTTTTGAATTTTCTGAATTTTTCTGAGTTTTTTTTTGAATTTTCTGAATTTATTTGAATTTTTCTGAATTTTTTTGAATTTTTATATTTTTTGAGTCTTCGTTTCTTTAATCAATTCGCGAAAAAAAAAGAGGCCACCAGATATAAGTGGAGTCGGCGGTGAGTGAGATAGACAACAGTACACAATGGACCTTAGATCACGTTACACGTGGTAGACCCTTGACGGTCATTTGACCTCTATAGACGAAACGGACGCGTTTGACGGAAACCGCGTAACGTGCATTAAAATGGAAAAGTGTAAAAGACGAGAGAGAGCGAAGAGACACACTCCTAGTTTTTTTTTTTTTGTATGAACACACTCCTAGTTCCTGCCAAAAAGCAATCGGATCCATCTCCTTTGCTTTCTCGACCCATTAGTCACAAATCGAATCTACCCTTTTTGTCTTTTTACTTTCAATACAAATATTTCTCAACAAATCCATTGAGAAACGACATGTATTACTTGATTTAGATGCACTGAATCTACGTACCAAACGTCTACTTATAGACAACTTTAGGAATAATTTGAAAATGTCAGTCATTAAACCCAGGAAAAGTGTTTTAAAATGTCAGAGATCTCGAGAGTACAGAATCATTTTTTTAAATATCTGAACAAAAAGATTAAAGAAGGAGTTGAACGGAAGAAAAAAAAATGTATAGTCAAGTTTTTAGCTGTCTTAATTCCTGACAGCTATTTGCCACCTATTTTTCGCTGTCTCCGACCGGTAACGGCAGGTAAAGCGGTACAGAACAACTGCGGTGCGGTTTTACAGTTATAAAAATGTATAGATATATGTATATATAAAAATTTTTGTTACTATTGTGTGCAATGCGGATGCCGTTTTCACGTAATCATTCACAGACAGCGAAAAATAGGTGGCAAAAAGCTGTCACGTATTAAGACAGCTAAAAACTTGAGTAAGGATTTTGAAGTTGACTATATTTCAGTTTCCTTGTGAACACGCTCGACTTTACTACTATGCGTAAGATATATTGTTGCTTTTCCTTCTTTTTCTTTTCATGCTTTTTTTTATAAGAGAAAGAGATTTATATGTAACTAGAAAATGAGTAACTTGACGATTCTTCTCGATTCACATTTTTTTAACACGAGTTTATATTTATAGCTAACATGGTTCTTGAAATCAGTCAGCATCGTAATGGTGAACTGGTAACACGGGCACGAGCTATACACATGGGGGTGCCTCCTTTTACGCGTCCTCCCTTCGGTTATATATATAGTTATCAATATCATTACATGCAACATCATTTCTAAAAAAAAAAAACAACAACATCATTTCTATAGTTTTATTTTTCCGTTAAAAGTAATTTAATAACTTGATTTTTTGCAATGTTTTTTTAATTCAGAATAATCTGACGACCGAAGCGGACTCAACCACGAACCAGGTTATTTACCCACAGGCACAGCATAAGATACTTTTGATCTGATAAAAGCAATTATGCAAAAATCCAATTGACTCTAGCGATTGAGCTGGTTGATCTTAGTTAAACATACTGTAAATGGTTTTTTTTTTCAATATTAAAAAATAATTTAACATTTTCAACGCTACGAATAGTAAATGAACATCGCAATCATCTTTTCAATCAAAAGTTGTATTATATTTCTCCTAATAATACAGTATTACGTTTATTGTATTTTTTTAATAATTAATAGGGTATATTATGTTTTCCTATATAGTGAAACCACATATATCTTTTACAACAAAGATATTTCGAACATATTTTTATATTATAATTGCTCTATGTATGTTTTCAAAATTAGATTCTTGAATTCAGACTGGATATGTAGCATTGTAGGTTTGTGATCAGTGTTGTCGTTGTATCATTCGTAAAACCGGTATATTGCATATTGTTGATAATAAAAAGAAACTGTTGAATTCGATTTAACCTACTCGTATCACATTGATATGCAAGCCAAAAATATGTCCGGTTTAAGTTTGGCTTAAGAAACATTTCTCTTTTTTTTGGGGGGGCTAAAACTAACATGGTTCTTAAAACGTTGTGCAAAGGAAATCATGAACTTTAAAATTGACTAGTTCTTCATCAACCAACCAATTATATATTGAACCAGAGGAAAAAATCTTGGGATGACACACACAAACAAGAAAAGGTATGTTAGTTAAAGGGTTACTTAAAGACAATGGTAATGCATTACTAGACTAACAATCAAGAAATTGTTAGTAATATATTTGGAATTGCTAAGTGAATACGAAACCAAAGTAATTACCATTTGCCAAACTAAACTAAAGTATACTTTTGGGTCATCTAAAATTACGGCACCCTAGTCCCAATCGTGCAATCTGTGTCAAGTTGATGCTGTATTGATTGTACACGAAGCAATAAACGAGGTTACGTGATCGATGATATCGTAAGATAAGAATAACAAGTTCAATACTACTAATTAAATGGATGATAGAATACGTAATGACATTTAAGAGTTCTCAGCCATACATTATAACGCTCTGGAGGCATCTTTAAAATGTTTGTATGATTTATTTATCTAACTAAAAGTCTAAACCACCCATTACAATGATCATCATTACAGTGAGAGCCAAAATTATTGATTAACAATCATGCAAGTCTACGTGTGTCACATTCGATCGACATCATAGGATAATTTTCTTTATTTTTACACACGGAGGAGTATACTTTTCCGAATTAAGTATTCATCTCCGTAGATTTTTCGTTCTTTACTATTATTGTTTTTATATACTAATGTAAAATCTGATGTAAAAAAAAAAACTAATGTAAAATCTCAAAATAACCATGAAATATATTTATGATATTTTATATGAATTAGCTGCTTGGATCGATTAACTAGATTCATAGACCGACTAATTGCTTTGGGAAAACATCGGATTCAAAGGGAAATAATTTTGTTTTGAACAGAGGACTAAACTAAACATACATTTATGGAACTGTGTACATCCACTCACTTTAAGTTGAATCGAAAAAGATTCATATGTACATGGAACTGTGGAATAACGTTCGAAAAATCAGGTCTGAATGTGATATTCAGACCACATAGGCGAACTCAACAAGGAGACGTGGCAAATTCTGGTGGACATCTGGGTTTCCACTTCACTATAACTTGCACAAGTGTCAACTGCTCACTAGTTACATGTAATTCATTTTCTTTTTGTTCAAAGTTGCATTTCACTCTGTCTCTCAAATTTTGTAGAGATCAAGGTGCAGTGTTCCCTTTATTCATTTTCTTTATTCTAAATGATTCCACGTCCTTTTACCATATTTGGCAATTTATAGATGTTATTTTGTTAATACATATTTTCTTGTTTCATTTTATAAAATATTTCAAAAGTATCTTTTGTCGGTAAAGTAGAGGGGTGATTGAAAAATTGAAGGTAACTCAGTAATTGATACGAGATAATACTTTTATTCATCTCTTATCAACACTCAACGGGCAATAACTTTAACAAGAAGCATACGATGTATGAAAATAGAAAAATAGAAAAACAAGAAGTATACGATGTATGAAAATAGAAAAATATATGTGTCAGACGTATTTCAGATTAAAAATAAACTGGAGAAATACGAAAAAAAAGGTGGTAACAGCTGGAAACTTGTACGAGGACACGCCACGCCTCCTATATAACGAGAGCCAAAGCTAATGAGATAAGTATACCGGTGAGGCTGAGAGTAATACACTTACCCAAAAAAAAAAAAAAAACTTGAGTGCAATCTCCAATTACAAAAAGTTGATAGATAAACAATTTGTTCTTATTTTCTTTCTCCTGAATTTTGTTTTTGTTCCAGTTACCCCCTTCCCCTGATCGATCCATACCTGTTACCGATTTCTGTGTTTGTGTTTGAATGGTATTGATTAATTATTTACACAATAAAGCAAACTTTTGAAACTGGATTTTTTTTTTAATCCATCTTCTGGTATTTTCAAAGCAGAGATCAAATCTTTTTTTATTATTGATCTTCTTGTTTTTTGTTTTAAATAGTTTGCGAGGGTATTATTTTGTTGTTGTTTCCCTCCTTTCTGATCTGCAAAGAGGTTGTTTATTTTAAATCTCTTCGATCTACTCATTTTCGAAAAAAAAAATCCTGTTCTTTACTTTTGATAAGAACTTGAAATTTTTTCGTTTATATAAACAAAAAAAAAATTATAATGGCAACTACGATGGATTTCTACAGTAGCAAAACGCTTCAACAATCTAATCCTTACGGTGGTGAATTAATGGAAGCGCTTTTACCTTTTATCAAAAGCCCTTCCCGCGATTCTACCGCGTCTGCGTTTGCGTTTGCATCTTCCTTCTCTCTCCCTCCTCCTTCTCTCGTCGGATCTTACCCTTACCCGGACGTCTGCATGACCCACCCGACTCCATACGGGTCGTCGGATCTTCACCAGCTCGGGTCACAGATCCACTCTTTCTCCAACCTCCTCAGCCCTAAACCTGTTCCGATGAAGCAATCCGGTTCTCCTCCGAAGCCGTTGAAGCTGTACAGAGGAGTGAGGCAGCGTCACTGGGGAAAGTGGGTCGCTGAGATCCGTTTGCCCAGGAACCGAACTCGCCTCTGGCTCGGAACTTTCGACACGGCGGAGGAAGCTGCGTTGGCCTACGACAAGGCGGCATATAAGCTGCGCGGCGATTTCGCCCGGCTTAACTTCCCTAACCTCCGCCACAACGGATCGAACATCGGAGGCGAGTTCGGCGAGTACCAACCTCTTCAATCCTCGGTCGACGCCAAGCTCGAAGCTATATGTCGGAGCATGGCCGAGACGCAGAAACAGGGGAAATCAACGAAGAAGTCTTCTTCTCGGAAACGTTCGTCGACCGCCGCCGCGAAACAGCCGGAGGTCAGTTCGTGTCCTGATCCGGCGGAGGAAGTGAAATCAGAGGATTACTCCAACGCTGGATCTCCTCCGTCGACTGTGAGCTACGGATCGGGTGATTCTTCGCCGTTGTCGGATCAGACGTTCGCCGATACGGAGGAGCTTCCCTCGTGGAACGAGAACTTCGCGTTGGAGAAGTATCCGTCGTACGAGATTGATTGGGACTCGATCCTGTCAGCTTAGTTTGGTTCTGTTCTGTCTTTTTTTTGTTTTTAATTGTAAATTAGTGGATGCCATAGGGGTATTTTTGGAAGTTAAGAGGTCTCTGCAATGGAGTTTTTGGTCATTGCATGGAGCCACAGTAATTTATCATTATGGGGGTCTTCCGTTGTTATTATTGATAAGTGGATGTACCTTAATGTAAATTATTAAGTCTCTGCGTCGGTCGAAGCTGGGTTTTTTTGTCATGCTTCACCGTGCGAGATCTTTCTTATGTATTAGGATGTGTTTTGTAGTTTTTCTCCTTGTCTTAATCCAATGTTTTTCTCTCTGTCTTAATCCAATGTTTTTCTCCTTGTCTTAATCCAATATTTTTCTCTCTGTCTTAATCCAATGTTTTTCTCTTAGCTTCGCAAACTTAAATCCAAATACGTACAGTGGTGTATTATTATTATTCAATCCGTTTGGCGCCAAGAAAAAGAGAAAAAAAAAACTAGTGGCGTAATCCATTTGTGATAGTGATAGGTGGGGATGATGGTTTGGGAGAAGGTGTGAGTGCGCATCTCTTCAATGATGGAAGTAGGTATACTTTGCAATAATTGATTTGTTGATAATTTGATTAGAAAATTTAATTTTATTTGGGGTTGATAGTGAAGTTCAATTTACGCAGAGGATAGCATAGTTTCTAAAGATGCGCACTCACCACACCTTATGGGACCACCAACGGCTTAAATCACGCTTCCTTTTCCTTAATTTCAAACTAAGAAATGAAACATTGTGCGAACAAAAACACCAAACTATATGCAAGGCCAAAATGGATCCAAATTATTCATACATAACTCTTACCTCTTTTTTTTATAGTTCATTTGCTGTCATGTATATGTTGTTTACACTGTCAAAAACAAAAGCATAACGTTTTGCGTTAATTATACATAAACTCAAATTAAATGGGGGGGAAAACATATCGTTTGAACTTGAGATAGAACACAACATCATCTTATCCTTTTTTAAAGTTTGCCAGAGGAAGAGAAATACATGATTGAACGGCAAAGAGTACAAAAGTTTCTCAGATCCTTCGAGATATATTGTACAGCAGTGCAAAATTCCTTAAATCAATCAAAGCGTCGCGTCGTGGCCAGACTCTCAAACCTAATGTCTAACTTCTGTAAAACCCGTTCGAGATTCTCCAGCCGCTGATCAAGAAAGTGGGGGAGAATATAACTAAACAACTTAGTTGAATTTACCAATTTCCATTTTCTTCTTAATTGCTCGTTGTCCGTGGTATATGAAAGAATCCACTATTCCTGATACCGTGAAGATACCTACAAAATCAAATAATGCAGAGTAATCAGTTTAGTGGTTGATGAAGAAAGCATGTTAATAGATTGAATGAAGAAGAGATGTATAATATTGGATCACCTCCTACTATAGCACAAACATTTGTTAGGAAGTGCAGGAACTCCACATGCTGCTCCTCAAATATCACCTAAACAACAATAAAATCAAATGGTTTTAGAAAGATTAAAAATGGTATTAGTATTAGCACTATACCAAAGAAAAAAACAAAACAGACCTTAATAGGCGACAGATCATAGTAGAAGAAAACACCAGGCGGGGATTGCATGCGACCTGCTTCCGCGTTCTGGAAATGTTCTGTCACAGAGAACTTGCCAGAAGACAAAACAAAACGATTGTTACATTTTACGAAAAAATAAAAATGTCAAAGATGTTTTTAAACAGAGATTTGGAGATGTAGCTTCACCTGGTTTGACTGAATAGTATTCCCGTGAACATCAGTGTATATGCTTGGTACCACCTGCAATTCCACACCAACAATCCCATTTCTTTATCACTATACTCAACAATCTCTCTATAGTACACAGAAGCTAAACTCCATGGAGAACAAAACTTCCATTTGTGTCCTCAATACTTATCTATCAGTAAACTAAGGTAAAATGAGCCAACAGATGTCTCTTCTAGGATGGTATCTACAGAGTAACAATATTGTAGAAATGGGGCAAACCTTGATGAAATATTGGTACACGCCATTCTGTTTATCCTGATTCCACTGCACACTGAGAGAACCAAGAGAGAGTTTCACAAAATTTAAGATGATTGGAAAAGCGATAACAGGCGTCCTGTAATGGGTTGGGATAGAGAAAGAAGCTTTTTTACCCATCTAGAGGGTTGACTACACCGGGGAAAAAGTCCCCAAAGGCTAACCGGTTGACCTTGTGGCTAATCTGTTTAGAGATACAATGGAGTCAGACCTATTTGTAATATGAGGTTTATGTAGAGACACTGAAACAAGAATGAAACTTGTCTGACATTGTAGTTGCCTTGCTGGAACAAAATCATATCATGAAACTGAAAGCCGGATTGATGAAAGCTTTGTCCTGGAACGAAATGAAAATTCCCAGCGACTTTATTAACTTCCAAGAAACCGTGAACATTACAACCTTCACCTTCTTCGTCTTTCACCTTTTGCACATAGCCTTCTCTTTTACACTGAGATGTAATGAGTAACAATATCATACAACTATATGTGAAGATGGCTGAGACGAAAGACCATCCATGCTTTCTTTAAGATAAATTCAGATTAACACCAAAACGATATAGCTACTTTCTTCAAACTAAGTAGCAAGATCAACCCAATTCTGTTGTTATTAAAGGAATGTCAGTTACCTGGTCGATTGATTCAGGGTCTGAGAGGGCCCAACCTTTCTTTCGGTAAGCTTCACGAACTTCCTCACATGAATTACAACAAGCATCATCCGTCTGTAAGGTGTTAAGGATGACAACCACAATATGTAAAGAGGATCAAAACATTTCACCACCACGGCAGAAACTAAAATGTAAAATAATTAAATCAAAACTAAAGAACTCTGTTGAAGGTTTTCTACTGCAACAGTATGTCCACATTTAGGAGCATATTATTCGATTGATTTACGAAAGCTTACCGCTTCAGCTCCAAAACAGGAACCACAATATGTTTCATTGTGCTCCAACCTTCCACCATGTTTCTGTAAAGGTTTTTCAATCTGGGGATAGAAAATATATAAAAAAAGACAATCAGAGCTTCAAAATTTTCAAGTTTCTTAAGACTTCTTGCAATGAAATAAAAAAAAGGCACCTAAAAATGAAAGGTCAGAGTCATCAAAATCTAACCTTAGTATGGCCAATTCCATCCTGTTTTGCCTCGATGACATTGCCATGAGAGTCTAATCTTCTTTTGATGATATCATGTCGCTACAATATATAAACGGGAAGAATAAAAAATCATACAAAACGTACACGCATCTCGACTTGAAAAAAGAAAGAAAAAAAGGTAACTGTAAAAGAACAATCCAGTAGCACATACCACATCAAGGTGCCGCTCTCCGCTGATATCCATTGTATCAATACTAATAATCGAACATTGAAGCGCAGGGAATGTAACATCAAACTGCAAATTGTATATGTTAAGTCCATAAAAAAACACTTTCTTGACAGAAACTTGCAAACTCATAGTAGAAAGAACAAATTTTTACATTGATGCGTAGCTTCTCTCCTCTTGATGTATCAACACGGAGCTGAGTCTCCGTAACCGGGTGCATATAAAGCTCTAAAACCAAAAAGCCCACAAAGAAAAAAAATCAGAACATTATCGAATTTGAGCATTGTTTCCTCAGACTACACATTACAAACAAACGTTTAAAGAAAATATCATTCGACATAGGAAGAAAAACCCAGAAGAAATAACAAAACTTTCGAGTTTCAATCCAACAAATTGGATCCAAAAAGCTACGAACTGGGAGAAAGAGCAGGAACAGGGTATTATTATTGTGTAAAAAATGCACTTACGAAGCTCGGAGAAGAAGAGAATTAGCATGACGATTGAAGAAACGAGGGTGATGACACCACCAGAGAGTGTACGCCTGTAAAAATCTTCATTGATTTTAGGGTAAGCGTCCAGATTCCTCAATCTGTTCATCACGCCGACCATTCCCTCTCCTCGAGCTAACTAGGTTTTCGATTTTACTTCAATTCTAACCGATTCAACGAGGGAAGGAGATGATTCAACGGGTAATCACCTGACCTCCTTTGACCTCTAGTAGATGCGTCAACGAGGATCTCTCTCTCTCTCTCTCTCTCTCTCTCTCTCTCTCTCTCTCTATTTTCTCGGACTTTTCTTCTTTCTTCTTCCAAATTAAGGAAGAGAATCTGTTGAGTGTTGACGACGCTCTCATTACGGTGTCGTATTTGGTTTGGGCTCTTTGAGTATATTAAGGCCTTATATATGAATCCAATACGCATATGGATCATGTTTTTCACTCCTTCAACTTTTTGTCTCTGACCAATCAGATTTCATGTGATTCGGCGGAAAACAAAAAACAACAATCATGTGAAGGAATTACAAACTAGGATTAAGTCCAAATATAACCTAAGACTTTTGGTCAATAATATTACACTAAACGACCATAAATGCTAAAAGAAATGATTTAATACTATAGGAATAGTACCTTAACTTTTTTCTAAGAAACACCTAAAATCTAAGCCTAAACCATTCAATAAATACGTAAAGTGATCGTGAATTGTTATAGTCTTTTTACAAGTGTTCGTATCTATTTTACACTAGATTAATCCGCGCTACGTGCGGACTTTTATTATATGTATTTTTTGAAAAAATATGTGTGTCTATTTATTCGTTTTTGAATTTGTTAATACAGAAGATGAAAATATGAAAAATCAATATGTTTAAATGATATACAAATTAACTGGAAACAATCACTCATATCTTTGAACTCAATCTTACATTATGCACACTAATAACCCACAATTGTAAAAGCAGTTCATATACCTCCTCAATTCATATACCTCCTAATAGAATACATATATTTCTGTTGCTCTGTCTAAAATGTGATTTTTACTAACGTCTTACTGCTTGAATTCTCAGAAACTGAGAGAAAGTTATATTTCGCAAATCATTGTGACAAATACCACAGAGCATCGTCATCAACATCATTTTATTTTATTTAAAAAAAGAAGAAAAAACATCATTTTATTTACAATTGGTAATAAAATAAAAGAAAGAAGCTGAATGGGTTTTGGGAGACCAAAAAGGTTTTTTCGTTGTCACTTACACTTAATTTTGCATCTCAAGACCTTTCATCTTTGCTCCCTGTCTTCTTTTCGGCCTCACCTCTTTTGCTACAAAGTAATCTTAAAAATGAAGAGAAGACTATATTGCACTATGAAACTATGAAACTCTTGAGAGCGAGACTAAACATGTGTTAATTACCAAGTTCGAAGGCTATGTTGCTTATGAATCTCTGATATTGTTTGGCGCATGCTGCTGATCCTTTGCTTGTAGCAGCAAATATATAATTACAATATGCAGAGAAGATGCACAGCAGAGATGATGGAGAGAAAGACGAAAGCTAGAAGATGGGAAAGAGTTAAGAGAAACAAAAAAATTTTGAAAACCAAATGTCTGTCATACCTAGAAAATCAAAGCGAAGTATTACGACATCGAATTTGTACTGCAGGAGTAACCTGTAACGTAGACATGTTAACCACAATAAAAGCTAGATGCCAATTAAACATGTCAATATGTTCTGAAATGAATTAATACGGGAGGTGCATATTGCATATTCTTTGGTCTATATAAACATAAAGGGTGGTGCAACACTTACCACTGTGAAGTACACCAAATTCTTTAGTTTATTAAGTAGGCTTTTCTGCTTCGGAAAGGCTGTATTGATAGTACTTGTAGTCCGCACATTTGTCGTCAGAAAGAAATCTGTTGGGAAACAAACGCAAGAGAAGGAAGGTGGAGAAAATCACAAGAAAATCCAAGTACCAACTTCATAAATGGGTATAAAATAGAGAATTCAGAATCCAGAAAACGTAATATATAAAAACAGACACACATCTAGGGGATAAGAACACTCTAAAGAAAGAAACTAATAGTTTGCGAGGATGAGGAAGATATAAAAATCAATTGTGCCTTACGTTTTTACCTTGTTGATGGCTGTATCCTTGGCAGCAGCAGGTTTCAGTCCATAAACAAAGGCTGGGCAGAAGAATTGGGATTGATGATATCCGAACGAAACATAATCTGACTTTGTTACAGTGAGAAAATCTGATCAAAAGAAACTCGAACAACACCTGCAATTAAAAAAAAAAATTATATTAATCAGAAGAAGGAGCAGATTATAAGATTGATAATAATACCATCAATGGATTAAATGGCATTGGCTAACGAACCTAAGGGAAGTCCGCCCTTCCAACATCCATTAATGGGTTTCCGGGATAAACATAATCCTTCTCTGCCCTGCTCAAAGAACCAATGAATAAGAGCTAATTATACCCGTATATAGTCTTGTCACTTACACTGCAATTTAATTCTTAACAAAATATGGAAAACACTAAAAATTAGCCAAGATTTAAGTTAAATTATAGCCAACTAACAAAAGAAACACACATCAAGAAACACACAGCGATATTGGGCATGAATCCATTTGAAAGAAGATGTAAGGCACTAAGAAAACAATGGAAGACACCAAATTTGATCAACCAGGGAAAGTTATTAAATTGAGAAAGAGAGCAGAGAAAAAGAGATGAAAGTAGCTATGGCATCTCCTCATGATCCATTTTGAAGGCATCATCTGCGTGGGTTGACTCTGGCCCTTCTCCTCCTCGGTCGGATGATCCGGACACCATAGAGCGCTAAAACTATCCCCTGAAAGCATGCAACAAAACCTATAAGGAAAACATTGTGAGTTGTGAGAAAACATTAAAGGGTATAAATCGTAAACCATCTCGCAAATCCGAGATCCATATTCTTCGTTTCGCGTAAAATAAGACCCTGTTTGAAACTCTATGGTACGATGAATCAAATGGAGAATGGTAGAAGAGATTCGAATCGTATACGATTCAATGAATGAGTATTTGAGAAAACGCATTGGAATTAAATGTCGGATGTTTCAACTTCTCTGTGGTTTTGATCGAACTTTGCTTTTCTTTTTTTAAGAGATAAACCTGTTGGAATTTCCATTAAAAGTGTGAGCACAAATTGATGCCTGACGTGGCAGATGGAAAAGAACTTTAAAATAGCTGACGTGGGTGGCCTCAGAGGCCCAAAAAAGCTGCTTTAATTTATTATAGATTTCATGAGATATAAGTATATATATATAATAACTAATTTTCTATTTCTAAATTTCCATTTCATCTATTTCTCATGTTATCTCGTTCTAAGTTTCCAGTTAACATCTCTAGAAAGAAAAATATACTGTTCTTGAAAAAAATTGTGATTTATTTTTTTCTAAAATGAGCTTTTTAATATTTTTACATTAATGCCAAATTTTGTGATACATATCATTTGATCATGTTCCTTCAAATATTAATATAGCATGTGTTGATTTTTTTCCCATGAAGCCTACTGCCAAAAAGGGGAGGAAATCATCGTTAGCAGGAATGTTTTAAGAGTAACACAATTGGAAACTCCATTTTCATATACATTCAAGGAAATGAGAGGTTTCATGCACAATTTTATCTCCTGTACAAGATTAATATTTCAATACAAATATTTTCACGGTATGAATTTATTTTAGGGAAAACCCCCTAAAAATACCTGACATTAATTTCATTTGCGAGAAAAATACATCAACTTTTAACGTTGTTCGAAAAATACCTCATGTAATTTTGGTTACTCAATAAATATTCTAACATTCAAAATCAAGCAGTTTAACACCATGACTTGGGGGAAGATTTTGAGGTTTATTCGAGGGAAAAAATATCAATTCGTCGCGTGTGATTAACGAAGTTAACAACGTCTTGCTGATTCTGTTAAAGGATTAAAAATCATCTAAATCATGGTGTTAAAGTACTCGATTTTGAATATTCGAGTATTTATTGGCTAACCAAAATTACATGAGGTATTTTTCAGATAACGTTAAAAGTTAGTGTAGTTTTTTGGCATATGATATTAACGTTAGGTATTTTTAGGGTTTTTTCCATTTATTTTATATATCTAGCACTTCATGCGACCAGATTCTTTACTTTATTTGGATTCGGTATTCTATATCAATTATTAGAATGTAAAAAATCATCTTATGCGCATGCTACCGTCTATAAATTAGGATTACGGTAGCTTTTTAGTTATACTGTGTTTAAAAAGAATTTGTTTTGTAAATGAGCCCAAAAAGTTTATGCAACCACTAAAAATTGAGATATTAGCTACTTTCTTCACGGGAAAGCTCTTTCCATCACCGCGGAGTATACTCTCAGGTTGAAGATTATGGATGTCGCCGGAAAGATTGAGACTTTGGTCGATTCACTGAGAGATTTGTCTCCGACACGTGTCAGATCCTCCTCCTCTGATGAACCTGTATCCGACAATGATGGCGAGAGAAGCTCATGGATTGTACGTGACTAATTAACATGACCTAGCTTTTTATGTGGCCATTTACAAAATTCTAGTATAGATTATTTTCTTTCAACGTACGAGGTTATCAAAATCGAACTGTTTTAGACTTATTTACATGAATTATCATAATAATATGCCATTTTTATAACAAAAATATTTGGTTGTAATCTGTGGTAACAAAGCACTAGTGGTCGCTGTCTATATATATGTACATATACGTTGCTTAGTGGATATATTAGATTCTAAAGATCTTGACAAATGAACGATGAATTAATAGACTTTGTTGTTACGTCTTAGAGACTATTGGAGATTATTTTTAATCGGTTGGCGCCGTTACTTAGACAATATTTTTTTTGTTCTTTGTAACTTTGTTTTGTATGCTTGCAAATGCTATTGAATATGCTCATCTGTTTCATCTGTTATCAATTCCTGTTGTTAGTTATTAGAATCTATTTAGATTGGTCATTGGATATTAATTAGATGTTGGATCATCCTACGATCTATTGCATTTTTTTTAACAATGATAAATAATTAGACTTGGCAACATATTTTAACTATATATTAGGCTGCTTCAAAAGTTTTATCTTTAAATTAAAATGTGATTCTGATATATATTGTATTTAGGCTCTTCATCCGTCGGCTTTGGATATGTTCGACAAAATCATGAGTGATGCACAGGGCAGACAAATTATCATGTTTCTTGATTACGACGGAACTCTCTCACCAATCACCGAAGATCACGACAAAGCTTACATAACCAACGAGGTTTTTCTTGAATGTTGCATATTTTTCTCTTACTTGTTTCTTGTGGGTTTAACCGTTTAAGTAATTGAGGTTAGTGAAGTTTAGTTTCTTGAGCTGATGTATATTTAACAGATGCGAGAAGTTGTAAAGGAAGTGGCTTTATATTTCAAGACAGCGATCATCAGCGGAAGAAGCACAGACAAAGTAAATTCCATCCTATATATATATTACATAATCTTTCAATTTACCCTATGTGACATATAATAGTGAATTGATTTGACTGGTACGTATGATAATGTTATTCCTGCATGATATATGTGTTTTTTGTTTTTTCCAGGTACATAGTTTTGTGAAACTCCCCGGGATTTACTACGCCGGGAGCCACGGTATGGACATTAAGGGTCCGACGAATACCAATCAGGTTTTTTCTTGTTTATTTTCCCGGAAAATTAAGAGTAACTATATTTTTTCAAAAGATTTTCTGATTAACGAGATGATTTTAGAGTAACCAAGAAGTGATGTTTCAACCTGCAAATGACTATTTACCGATGATCGACGAGGTGCATTTTGTAGTTTCTTCCTCCTCAAGTCTTTGTTATGGCGTGGTGTATGCAATTGTGATGAAAAGTAAGAGAAATTAATTTGTTTATTATACATACACTTTTTCAGGTGGTTAATATTTTACGGGAAAAGACAAAATCGATCCCTGGAGCTACCGTAGAGCACAACAAGTTTTGTCTTACCGTACATTTTCGACGAGTTGATGAAAAGGTAAAAACTCTTTTTTCTTTTAGAAATTACAATGGTCTGCGAGGTGACATAACCTTTGTTGCTTTTTTGTTTTCGTGACAATAAGTCTAATTTAAAGAAAAATTTACTCTTTTGAAAACAAGAAGGGCTTTCTGTTTCGGAACATTTCATGTCTAAAGTTTTTATATACTATATATATGATTATTTCGTTAAGTTATTTTCATTAACTTTCTCAGTTTAAACGGAAGTTTGATTGGTTTATTATATTATGATTGTGCTCAACAGGGATGGGCTGCACTAGCCGAGCAAGTGAGATTGGTTCTCGTTGATTATCCGAAATTGAGACTGACCAAAGGCAGAAAGGTAACATTTGATTAGTTATTTACGAAGCCTAGCTAATTAAAAATGTTATTATGGCGTTTAAGTGTTTAACTAATGATAATTAATTATTTCTTTGGTAAACCAGGTGTTAGAACTCCGACCTTCCATTAAATGGCACAAGGGAAAAGGCCCTCGAATTCTTGCTTAACTCATTAGGTGAGATTACTTTTTATGTTTTTTTCCATAAGATTTGATTTCTTCACTCATACTTCCAGCCTGCATACTTCTGTTTATAATTAAAAAAGATAATTTGACGATATTTTTGTTTAATTATACAGGAATAGCAGAATCTAAAGATGTTTTACCAGTTTACATTGGGGATGACCGTACCGATGAAGATGCATTCAAGGTACACTTGACCTGTAATAATAATAACATGTATTTAGAGATTGTAAGTCTTTCTTAGTTATCGATTCGGTCAACAAGGCTACTAGTTTTTAAGAGTTAAGCCACGTTTGAATTGCTTTCCTATTTTTTTTTTTTTTCTATTTCAGTTTCGTGTAAGGATATTTTAACAAACACCAAACCGAATTGAGGGTGTAATCCTTTAATAAACATATGTATAGGTTTTACGTGAAAGGGGACAAGGTTTTGGGATTGTGGTCTCAGAAACTCTCAAGGAAACCAACGCGTCGTATTCTCTTCAAGATCCATCTCAGGTAAAAAAAAACAAATCAACGATAAAATGTATTGACTGAGTATTATATATACTGATCACCACTCGCTAGTTATACTAACTTCAACGATATAACGTACGACGCAGGTTAGAGAATTTCTAAAGCGTTTGGTAAAGTGGAAGAAAGAAACACTTGGAGAAGAATAAGTGGTTCATGAGATCGATGGAGTTTCGTCGTCTTCTATTGGCCCGTCCTGAAATAGATATGTGATACTCTAAGAGGCAATAACCGGAAATTTAAAATTTTAGATTATAAATTTTATATGATACAACTGCACGTCTATTATAATACTTGCATTATCAGAAGCCATATACAGGCAAAAAAACATTTTTATAATATCTACGATTTCTACAAGTGCAGAAAGAACAGACGTTCATTTTATGGGCCTGAAATAGCTAATGGACCTTAGCTCTCTGCTTATTAACATCGTAAATCAAATCTTCTTATATCTAAGGATCCATTTTATATAAAATATAAGTTATATATATATATATTAACTCTAAAAGTATAAATAAAATTTGGGTTTTTGTTTGATTTTAAAAAGTAACAGCTGCAAGTGATGATATTTTGATAGTATCATGTTTGAACTTAGATGGTGTTATTCAATATATAAATTAAAATCAACTCTATAGGTTTTATAATCTACTGTTATTCAATGATTGATTTTAATTTTTTTATTAAAATCTGTTGTTATTAGTTATTGTATTTTAAATATAAGTATCAAACGATTTTAAAATCTAGTGTTATTGGTTTTTGTATTTACAATCTCATCATTAATAGAGCTTAAAATCTATTGTTATTCAATTAAATATTTGGATATAAGAAGTAAATTGTTGTGTTATTCATGTTTGAAAGATTCATACAGTTCATTTGATTTAAAAAGTTTGAATGGATTTAAATCTAATTTCATGTGTAAACTATAGTAATCAAAATCAAACCATCTAATTTATCCTCATATTTTGAAATCCTTCACTATTAATAAACATTTTTCCTCTTCCAAAAAAAATGTCATGGTTAATTTTTCTATAAAAAAACATCTTGTTGAAATACAAATTTTTGAAATGCATATTTCCCTCAAGAAAAATTTACTTCCAAATTGATCAAATCCAGATTTTATCCATCTAACATCTCTTTTTTTCTTTGAAATTTGAAAGGAAACAAAAATTCCATCTTGTTGAAATAAATATTTCTCTTAAAAAAATTTACTTCCAAATTAGTTAAACTCAGATTTTATCCATATATCATCTCCTTTTTTGTTTTTTCTCTGAAATTTCAAAGGAAGCACAAATTCCAATTTTTAAGTTATTGATTTCATTATTTTTATTACATGAATTGGCTGATTCATCATGTATATATATGATTCTAACATTTTTAGGTTTTTTCATTTTCTCTTTTATTTTGTTTGGATACCTACATAATTTTTTGTATTCATTTCATTTATAAATTTGTTTTAAAAGAGTGTAATTCTATTCACAATCTGTTGTATATATCAAATGCTATTATATTGATTTTATAAATACTTTGATACAGATTTAAAAATTATATATCTGAAATTTTGAAATGAATTTTTTTTTTTAAATCTGATATATTCTAAATTTTTAGTAGAGTTGATTTCAAATTATACAACCAATAAGCTTTTTTAAAGAATGATATGCATTTAGACATTGTTGGTGATGATTTGTTTATGAAATTAAAGATTCTCCGAGAATCAATACGAATGAAACTGTAATGAAACTGTATTGAAATGTTTTTTAAAAATGCACAATTTTTGAACTTGCGCATTCCAAAACGTTGCACCGGCACTGCTAGGATAAGCTTGTAACTCCTAAATATCAGGATGTGTGGCTGATCACGATGTGTCTAAATACTGATGTACAATCGTTCTTTACAATCAATCAAAGAAAACTATTTCGAGTATCTGTTTCTACATGGTATCAAAGCATCAAGATCTTGAAATTCCCAATCATATATCCCAATAAGTTCCTTTTTATCTGGTTTCTCTTTCAAAAATTGTTTTCTTTGTTGTTGCAGGATCTGCTGATTCAGCAAATGATCAAGTCGCAGATGACAAGATAAAAAAATGGTAGAAGAGTGGCTTCAAGAGGGTAGTCCGCCTCAAAAACGTCATCATAATGACCGGAGATATAGGCTTCGAGGAGATGTTTAGGTCTTAAGTAAAAGCTAGGCACACGGTGGCTTTGATATCAACTATGCGCGAGAACCAATCGAATTCAGTTGAACTCAATGCCTTGGCCGATTTCAGTTATGACTTTCGACCAATTCTGAGGATGCCAAAAACGAATCTGCCCATTCGGATTAGACGTAAACAGAAGATGACTCAGAAATTTGGTGAGAAAATACATGAGAGGAAGGCTAAGAAGGATTTTATATTGATTTTTTTTTTTTGTTAACGGATTTTATATTGATTTTATAAATACTTTGATATAGATTTAAAAATTATATATCTGAAATTTTGAAATGAGAATTTTTTTAAAAATCTGATATATTCTAGATTCTTAGTGGAGTTGATTTCAAATTGTACAACTAATAAGTTTTTTTAAAGAATGGTATGCATTTAGACATTGTTGGTGATGATTTGTTTATGAAATTAAAGATTCTCCGAGAAACATTACGAATGAAACTGTATTGAAATATTTTTTAAAAAAGCACAATTTTTGAACTTGCTTAGGGCATTCCAAAACGTTGCACCGGCACTGCATACAATATTCATATATTATATTCTATTGATTTAACAATTGTTTTGATATCATACTTTTGTTCAATATTTTGTGTCTCGATTAGAGAAAAAGAAATGATTACGAAAACGGATATACGTTCGCATACAAATCTTTATACATATTTTTTGGGTTCATCTCTTTTGTTATTTTTTTTTCTAAAGTACAATTTATTTTCTTTGCATTTTTAATAGTTCTAAAAGTAATTCGTACTTCAGACTTCAGTTAATGATGTTTCCTGGTTAAAACTTTTTAAAATGGTTATTGTTAGCTACTTAGCTGTGCGTTTCAAACAAAATGTGGATCATTGAATCTCTATAAATTTATACTAGATCAATAAGCTAATGATTAAAATCGTCGCATTCTATAGTTTAGTTGTTGTCAAGTGTGAGTTGTACCTGAAATAAATTAGTATAATTCATATCCACTCTCTGTAAATTACTGATATTGCATTTAAAAATGTTAGGGTTGTTATTATTTATTCATATAATTTATACTAACGGAACTACAACAAATATTTTTTTCTTTTATTTTTGTGATAGTAACGGGAATCAAAAAATTAAAATAGTATCAACAGAATGAAGTCCTTTTCTAGTAAAGCATATTCCATTGTTTAAAGTTCAAAAACCAATTAGAAAACTTTAATTCAACGAACCCCTTTGATATTAATATTCCGGTAGGAAAAATATCCCCAGTGAGAATCTTTTATTTAATATACCCTTTCGAATCATTCCTTTCTAAATTCTCTCTTGAAACAAAATAAATACTGTAAACATATTGCATTTTCTAATTATAATATACGTCATCATTAGATCACCACGGTTTTGATTAGTCATTTTAACATTGAAACTTTAAAGTGATATAATAATTCTAAATATTTTTGGTCATTGTTAATGATCAATCATTGTGATCATAAAATTTTAATTCAAAACTAAATAACATAAAATACATATCGAAGTATACACACTTTCATAATAATTCATTTTTAAACTAAAATCATTCTTTTTACAATTTTAACACAATTTTTTTAAAAAGAAAACATTAATACCGACTTAAAATTGATATTTATAATAAAATATATTAAATAAAATAAAAAATATTTTTAGATTATATATATTATTTAAAAATATAATTCTCTTACTAGTTTATTATTTGAACGGTTTAATTATGTGGTTAACTCGTCATTCTGATGACTTAATCGATCATTAATTATATAATTAACCCGTCATTCTAATGATTTAGTTATATAGTTAACTTGTTATTTTATAAACGAATTATAAATAATTTAATCTTTTCAAAAGATAGGTAAATAGTCATTCACAAACTCCAACTAGAACATATAAAACTCACTGTCATATATCAATCATCTAATTTTTTTCACCAACCTAAATTACTTTATATTGGCTAAATTTTGACTCTGTCAACACAAAGTTCTCTTAAATCTATAATTAAATGTTTTTATTATTTTAATGAAGGAGATATACTACTTTCAATTACAGAAGTTTAATATGCACGCGTGACTCGAGGACATTGCAAATTTTTAATGCGGATAATTTTACTCATAAAGAAAAAGACAGGAAATGTCCTGATTTGTATTTTATATTTGTATTTGTATTAAAAAATACAGAGCGTGACCCTTCCGGATGCCAAAAAGTTCAAATTCTGCATCATCGTACATAGAAAGAATGTTTAGAAAGTCTTTGGAAACTACATTACTAACGTTATGATATGATTAACCAGAAATGAAACCGATTGAAGAGTTTGCAATATCGAACCTCGAAAAATATATTATACTACTAATTAATTGAATCGATGGATAGTGCTCACTCAGATCCCACTTAATTAAGATTTCGTCACCGTATTATTTTTGCAACAAGTCTTCCATATATTATCTTTTAGCAAATTCACCCATTTGAACTTTGCGTTAGAATCATCGTCATCAACTTTTTTGTCAATTTTGACATTCGTATATACTACTCGTGGTTTTATTTTTATGAGTTAGTACAAATTGGTATAAAAAGATATGAACCAATTATAGAAGATTCTATATCTATGATTCTTCTTGGATTTTTCCAGGTACGGATCACGATAATGATAAACAAATGTTAAAGCAGCGTGGA
Source organism: Isatis tinctoria (assembly GCA_010577795.1). NCBI lineage: Eukaryota > Viridiplantae > Streptophyta > Magnoliopsida > Brassicales > Brassicaceae > Isatis > Isatis tinctoria. Next base: position 9,501,320 of record CM021244.1, read on the forward strand.
AGCGTCGATCGAGGATCACTTATAGACCGTCCGATGCAATCCTTTTGAAAACATCAAACACCGAAATAAAAATAGCATTAAAAGACGGCAAATGCCGGATCCTTTGTCTTCGGCTTCGTCCATCTTTCCTTATATAAACTCCTCTGTTATTACACTCTCCTAAACTCTAAGCATAAAAATAGAAACAAAGGCAAAGAGATGAAACACAGAAACTCTCTTTTTCGCTTCGAAGGCCTTAAGCAAAAGATGGACGTTTTTGATGGACTTCCAGATGCGATCGTCGTCGATATCTTGAACAAAGTCGGTGACGTCAGAACCTTACTCCGTTGCAGTTCCCTCTCCAAACGATTCAACTCGCTTGTACCTCAGTCCGAGTCACTCTCCCTCCGACTCGACCACCAAGTCGTCACCACCGAGTCACAATCCGATTCTTCTCCCGTCAGCAACATTCTCCAATCCTTATTCAAGTCCTTCCACGGTTTCTTCTCTTTGTTCTCTAAACCGGCTGAACCGACCCCAGTCACGAATCTCTCACCGAATATTCCTTCCAAGATTCTCTCTCGCTTTGACCGGATCAAGAATCTGGAAGTCGAGCTTCCCGGCGGCGATGTTAACCTCGAGAAAGGCGCCGCCGTTAAGTGGAATGCAGAGTTCGGTAAAACTCTCAGAACATGCGTCGTCGTCGCGTTTCGTTCCGCCTCCACTGTGCCTCCTGCTTCTTCCGACGGTGAGTCAGACGCCGAGTTCGTTACTGGGCTGAAAACGCGCGTCGTGTGGACGATAAGCGCTTTGATGGCTGCGTCGAGCCGTCATTTCTTGATGAGCAAAGTCGTGAAGGAGCACGGAGAGATGGAGACTCTGGTGATGCATGACAGAGGAGGTGAAGGGACGGTGGTGATGGGATCAGACGGTCTGAGAGAGTTTCGAAAGATGGAGGAGGCGCGTGGGGGAGAAGCCGAGGAGGAGCGGGTGGAGAAAACTCGGAGGAGTGTGGTCCCGAGCGTGAGGATGAGCATGAGACACGCGCCTTCGCTTAAGCTTAAGAGCGGTATATGTTTGGAATCCGCGACGCTCGTGATCGTAAGGCCGAGCGAGGAATATTCCGACGTCGGAGATGATGAGCTGGCGACGGAGGCTTTCGCCGGTAATTGTATGTACGGTGAAGCGGTCGTCGCTCTGTTAAAGCGGAAGAAGAACACTTTAGAAATGAACGCATTTTAAGCTTTTTTGGGCCTTGTAATGGGCCTCGTGAGGGCTTTCTGCGTTTTTTATTTGTAAGAAATGTATTTTTTTTTTCTTGCACGTGTGCCGTGTGCGCATTTTTATACTATATTATACTGTACAAAGCTGGCTTCGACATTTGGCTTGGCGTACCATTTCGGTCAATATTTCAAAACATATACGGGTTTTGATGCCTCTCATCACCAAAAAGATACAATAATATGGCATGAATCGTGCCGAAAAAAACATCAGAAGTTTACTAAGAAAGTTCGTTCAACGACGTCTTATTCTTATAACTTAGTATTTGTTATAGAATGTAAAAGGCATTGAAAAGATTGAAAACGACAGTTCATTCGCGTAGAGGCGTTTCTTTCTAACCTTCAACACCAATTTCTTTTTAAATAGTATAACGAGATATCCGACCTGTGCCATGTGGTGTTATTGTTTTTCTTAATGTTGATATTTAATGTAGAATGATGAATCTAGATCTGTACGTGTTACAATTCTTCATTATTGTATGGGTTAGTTTGCTAGATACAAAATGTGGAGATCTATTTGCAACATGGTGTAGTGGCAAGAATCGAAATCGTAAACATGTGGGATCTTGATTATAAAAATAGAACTCGAATACTCGATCATACGTTTTTTTTTTTTACATGATATGATGTTAATTTTGTTCGATGACATGCTGTTAATGGTGTAATTATTTACGGTTTTGCTACGTTTATATCTACTCTGATAAGAGAAATGAATACTTTATACATTAGATAGTAGAGTTTTCAACCATAATTTCTTCTCTCTAGAAAGAGAGACAACTCAGACAAATGTAACTTGTTGAAATGGAAACATTTTAATTGTATAGAAGTTTATTTGTATTTTGAACCAACACAACACATTAACACTGATATTGTTTGACTTGTTGGTATGTATATATGCATAACCATTAATCTTTTCAGCCGCTAAAACATCATTACCTTTTTTTTTAACTTATGCAATGAGTTTAAAATAATATTGTCCTTAGATTACTTTTATTTAAGGCGTAAAGAATCGACAAATAATTGATTCTGATATCATTAGAAACACCTATTCTAATCTGGTAATCATTGTTATAGTCACTAAGCGGCATCATGACCAAAGGACGTTGTTGATTAGCCACTGACACACTAATTTAATCACGTTAGTACGTTATTGTAAATTTCAAAGCCGCGGAGTATATAAACATGGGGTTTATAAGATCGAAGATCTGGTCCATACATGTTACATGATTACCAATAAGCTTTTGATCTTTGAAACGAATATAATATTACATAATATCTCTTATAATTAAGCTTTGTTAGTGCATAGTTTAGCTAAGCTATTGCCCATAGGTACGAATGATGACGAAATCCAATACTTTAAATGAAGTGTTAGGTTTGATCAATTATTTATTTTCTATGCATGTTTAAATTAAATAATTTAAGGTCATTTTTTGTTTTATATATAATTTCATATTTTCTTACGTCTGTCTTTTGTAGTTTGCAAACGAGAGATTCAAGTCGAATTGAATACGAAGCTTATTCATCAAATCCGCACACTTGGAATTAGAAATAACCTCCATTTGCCATCCTTTTTCTCATTCGTTTAATGTTTATAACAAAATAGGAAAAGTGACATCTTTAAAATGATGGCTACTTATCGTCAACACAAACAATCACCCTTTGTCACACTCACTCATATTTCTTTTATAAACAATATACTATTTACTTAAAACAATTTAGAAAGCAAAGAAGAAATCATAAAACAAACTTTTTATGCCAACAAAAAAAATCATGAATTAGTTAGAAAAAACATCAAACTTAGGATCTGTAAACATGATTTTCGAGTACAACCAAGCTATGAAGGTTTAGTTGTTAAATAGCTCACCCTGTTAGTTAAGGGACCATAAGTCGAGTTAATTTACTAGTATGATTTTAATAATGGTTGGCCACTGTTTACTCTTTAAAAAGCAAGAACATTTGTTTTTTCGTAGATCAGTGATTAGTGTAGATCCTAGCTTCGGATTCCTCTGACCATATATAAAAATCAAAACTTATGAGTACGTTAAAATTTCGGCTGATAAAAGCATGTGAGATTGTCATTCAACCATCATATTTTTATTCATGGTTGATGGTACCAACCAAAACTACAAAAATGATTATCAATTCTCTTTATTTATTTGTAGTAGTTCTGCTTAAACAAAGAAAGAAACCAAAAAAACAATTTGCGATGGCAGAAAGTATTATTTCTCCAAAAGCTAAAGTCTTACGAAGCTGTCAGCCAAAAACTGCTAAAAGGCTAAAATGAACAAAATTTAAAGAGAAAGATAATGAGAAAAGCAAAATTTTAAACCAAAAGAAAAAAACACACATCAAAAGCTAAAGCCACCCTCTTCGAGATCGATCCTATATATCTAATAAGAAACAAGCGAAGAAGAAGAAGAAGAAGAGAGAATCATATTGACAAAAGAAGAAGAAGAAAGAGATGATCAGAGGAGGAGGAGGAGGAGGAAAGTCTTCTGGTTACTCTGCAGATCTCATGGTTTGTTTCCCTTCAAGAACACATTTGTCTTTACCTTCTAAATCCATCTGTAGCCCTTCTCATTCCCTGAGCCGCCGTCAAAATGCTCCTCACCACCGCCGCAGCTTCAGTAAGCTCTCTGGAAGCGGCGGCGTCCGCCAGAACTGCGGAAGGGAGATAGCAGAAGAACCGACGTCGCCGAAAGTCACGTGTGCCGGTCAGATCAAAGTGCGGCCGAGCAAACGCGGAGGAGACGGTGGTGGAGGCAAGAACTGGCAGTCGTTAATGGCGGAGATCGAGAAGATACATAGAAGCAAGTCGGAGGGTAAGTTTTTGGGGATCAAGAAGGATGTCATGGGATTCTTGACTTGTCTCCGTGATTTTGATTTCCGGTGTTTCGGTGCGTTTCCTCCGGTTGATGCAATCTCTGACGTAGAAGAAGAAGAAGAAGAAGACGACGAAGAGGAAGAAGAAGAAGAAGATGAAGATGAATGTTCAGGGACCGTTTTCTCAAAATGGTTGATGGTTCTACAGGAAAAGCAAGACAACGAAAAGGAAAAAACGTTTTCGGACGACGCGGAAGCTGCGGTTCCGCCGCCAAACGCGTTATTGCTGATGCGGTGTAGATCTGCGCCGGTTAAGAATTGGTTAGAGTTAGAAGAGGAGAAGAAAATAGAAACAGAGGAATGTGAAAACACTAAAAAACAGAGAGGAGAAGACGAGAAGGAGGCAGTGAGAAAGAAGAAGGATCTGAGATCACTGATGGAGGAAGAGAAGAATGTGAACTTGGTGGTGATGAATTACGACACAAACTATTACAAACTCTCTGCGGACATCGCCAAGGAAACTTGGGTTGTAAGTGGACAAGATCCTCTGTTTCGAAGTCGAAGCTGGAAGAAGTGATCTTTGTTAATACATTTTCTTTTTCTTATTTTCTTGTGAGCTATATAACTTATAAGTAAGCTTTTCTTGTAATAACATTCCTGTGAATAAATCTGAAACTGGTTCCATCAAATGTTTATCTTTCTTAGGTACTCTAAAAAGTTTGATCCTGTTTTTAATATTTATGTGATGGCTATAGTCAAATAACAAAATAATTTGTTGAAATGATGAATCGTTATGAGCGCTGCATACTATTATCGGTTTAATCTCTCTTAGATCCAATCACAAGAAAATCAAAGTCGTATTGTAACTTTTGAAAATGTTTGAAGTCTTTGTTACAGGTAGGCATGTCCATTTGGATACTGTTGGATCGACTATTCGAGTGGTGTCAATGACTTGTGTTCGTGTGTCTTCAGCTAGTGTCTCGTTCCTACGTAAATCAAAACAGAGGCTTTGGAAGTTTGAGCGGTTTTAATAGTTAAAACTTAAAACAGAGACCAAATAATTCAATTTAATCCAATCTTCAAAAAGGTTGATCATAGAAAGTAGAAACGATTGACTAATGGGCCTTTAAAGCCTCCTGACATGCTTCAAGCCCATGTGTATTGACCCAAAGACAAAATCTGATTTACGTAGAAACGAGACGCTAGTTGACGAATGATGATACACGAACACAAGTCCCCGTTTACGTTGACGAGGAAATTACGAGAAAGTAGCTATTTTTTTCTTTGTCATGAAACTATCATGTTTTGGTGGCGTTTCCTAATTTGGAAACAAAATTAATAATATTCTAAAGCTCAGTGCTTAACAGAAAAATATAAAATTTCCGAGTGAGGAAGCACAACGCGGTTACATTTGCGAGAGTGTAAATCAACAAATCAATTAAGCCAACGCGGTAAAATTATAATTTTTTGGATCAAAAAGCAGTCGCGGTGTTGCTTAGACCATGTACGAATAGTTTCTAAATTCAATTCTTCCATTTCAACTTTTAATACTTCGTGTCATTTTCTTTTTCTTTCTATTTAATCATTCAACATACATTCAACTTAGAGAAAATTTGGGAAAATACCTTAATAAGAGTTTTTGTTTTGAAAAATACCTTAGTTTTTTTGGATTTTGAAAAATACACTTTTTCTGAAATGAAAGGACTAAATTATCATAGAATGAAATTTATAATCAAGTTAAATAAAATGAATTTTAGATAATAAAAATTAGAAAAATTAAAAATTTTATTTTGATTTTGTTTCATTATAAAATTATAAAAGTTCTTTTATTCTTTTTTTTTATAAATATTAATTTTTATTTTTTCCTCAACCAAAATATTATTTATAACTTTGATCCATACATGGTGTTTAATTAGATTTTATAATCTTAATATTTTTTCATCACAAAATTTTATTTCAAAATTATTGTCAATTGTTTGATGAAGTTAGATTATAAGTGAGATATTAAAGTTTTTTATATAAAGTTCCAAATATAATTATGTTTGTTTAGATATAAAATTTAAAATTAAAAATATACTAATCCATTTTAAAATTAATAGTTTTAAATAATTAAGATATTTTTTATATCTGCAACAAAAATAAAATATTAAACTTAACAATATTATTTTCGAATTTTATTTTTAATTTATAATGATCTAATAATTTTTTGTTTAAATATGGTCAAAATAGTCTTTTAACATATAAAAAGTGTATTTTTCAAAATCCAAAAAACCTAGAGTATTTTTCAAATATCAATTCTTAAATAAGGTATTTTGCAAAATCCCCCTTCAACTTATATCATTTACAATGATTTTGTTTATTAAAATTTAAGATTTTTAAATTATGAGTTTTTTTTATCCAAATCAAACAAAACAAGTTAGTACAAAATAGTGAATTTTGGTATACATTTATAATTAAAATATAATTTATTATGAAATAATTGATCTCAAATAATTGAGATGTAAAAAAAATATCAAAAACCACAACAGCCAATAGAAATACAACATTTAAAGTCGGTGGGTTCAACTTTTCCCTTTTCAACATATTAAAAAGATTCAATACGGTTTAATTCACATATTTTTTGTCATTTTTCAACAAATTCATTGTATGGATTCAACTGTTGAATAATTTATTCCACACTTACATTGTACTTAGACCATCTCCATCGGTGGAATAGAATGGAAGTTCTTAACAAAAAATATTAATAAAAAAAAAACATAAAATTAGAAAGATAGTGAGATAAAGTCTCTCATTTCATAACTTGTTAGATACTTTTTCCTACATGTGTTGCTTTGTGATTGGGTTGATAATTTTAAACATATATTGATTTAATTAAATAGTTAAAATTATATTAAATACTAATTTTGTGTGGTTTAAAAGCGCACTTTATATACTCAACCGAAGGAATAGCCTGAGTCTCATGACATTCATGTGAGGAGAATCCTATAATTCACCCGATGGTTCCAAGATAAATCGCATTCTGCTCTGCTTTTTCCATACCCTTTTTTATTACTCCCTTTTCCTATTTGTCTTTCTTGTATTCCTTTTCGACTTATAAGATTTCAGAAGACACCAAAATAAAATCTTATTTGACAAATAACTTGGGAGAAAATAATAATGGGAAAAAAAAAGAGAAACTGTTGTACATTTTTTTTTTTGGTCAAAAGAAACTGTTGTACATCTTAACATTAGTATTTGTTTACTAAGACCTTTTAGCGCAGTATATGAAACCGTCATTCACTGGTGACACTCTTAGTTTGATTTGGTGAGTGATTATTTCATAAACAATTTGGATTAAAAGTAAATAATAACAAGTTTACAACGTTATATTTTACTAAGCGTTCATTTATATACTGAAAAAGGATAGGCTCATGACATGCTTTAAGCCCATACATATATCGACCCAAAGACAAATCTGATTATGAAAGAACCAGACACTTTTTTGGTCCAAAGAAGGAGAAACTAACTGACACAAACACAAGCTTTACTTTGACGAGGATGCAAAAGATACATTGGATGGTGACGTGAAGAGAGGAGGAAACTACGAAGAAGCCAGAAGCAGTTGAAGCTGGTTGGTAGTCAAAAAGCGAGTAGCTATCGTTTTCGTTGCCTTTCCTAAATTAGAAACCAGCTTAATGATATTCCGAGTCAGTCTTATGTCCGTATACAGACTTTACTTACCGAAATTAGAATCTTATTGACTAAAGCAAGACCAAGTTCATGAGACTATAATTAGCTAAACGGACGCCATCGATTATATTAGGAAAAACTAATAATTTCCACGATGTTTCCAAGAGAAAGAAGAGGAAAACTTATGAACGTGGATATATAATTTGTTTCACCAAAATAATACGTTTTTACCCTTTTTGTTGCTGTTGTAAATTATGCATTAATTTGCAGTAAGCTAAAAAAAAATCATACCACACCATACACATATAATTTAGGGGGTCTTAGTGGGAGTTAGATTTATAGAGAGTGATAAATTTTAGAAGTTAGATTTGTTAAATTTGTGAAGAGTAATAAAGAGTTTTGTGTATTTAGAAAATCTTTGGAAATATTCTGACAATAATGATTTTAAGAATCTAAGGCATATATGTGATATTCTCAAAGTCTTGTTTAATGAGTTAATTTGCTTAAAATCCATGTCCCAATAACATCAGATTTAATGAAATCATAGAATCTTTAAAAACTAAACTTTTCGAATAACAATGGATTTTGGATGAAATTAAAGAATCATCAAACCAATAACAATAGATTTTAGTAAGAATGTCAAAATTCATAAACCAATAACAATAGAATCTGAAAATTTTAAAAATCATTAAAAATCTGATTCCCACTAAGACCCCCTAATATATTTAGTTCCTCAATTGGTTCATAATTAATATACCTCAATCACGGTTAGAGAGCCTTAACCGAGGTAAATTACCTGAGATTTTACCTTTTGGTTATCTCTACTGAATTGTATTTTCCCCCAAAAATTTAGGTAAATATGTTTATAATTGGGCAATTCTCAAAAATACCACACTTTCATGTTTTTGTGACAAAAATACCACACCAAGGTAAAAATGACAAAAATGACATTTTTTAAGAGAAAAAAGACTGCTACACATTTATTTTCATATGTTTTTTCTCATTCCCTTAAACATAAACCCTAAAACTCAAAATCTAAACCCTAATTAATGACTTTTGAACCCAAATTTATTAATTTAATTATATTTAAACTATTAAATAAATGTTATTTTTGTCATTTTCACTTTGGTGTGGTATTTTTGTCACAAAAACATGAAAGTGTGGTATTTGAGGGTATTTCTCTTTATAATTTACAGGAAATTTGATTAACTGAAGAAAAATGAAAGAGGAAGTCATAACGCACACGGCATTTATGTGTAATAGATATGACCCATTTATTCGCCATGAATGCCAATTTTATTTGTTAATGTAATTAGAATCTATGAATAGACAATCATCCTACACTAATCATCTCTCTTAACATGAAAATACTAAAGCGCATTATAAATAGAGTACATCTGTAATCTCTTCAAGAACATAATTAAGGCATCTCCCAAACTATAAGAGTTCACAAGAGAAAACGTTAGAAACTGAAGAAAAAAGAAGAAGCAATAGTGATAGAGATAGATGACGAGAGGTGAATTTGGAGAAGGAGAAGCTTCGTCTCTCTCAGGTTCTTCTTCTTTTATACTGCAAAACTCATGGAGCCACTCTCCGAATTCTTGTCTTCATCACAATCCCTTCCCTGGAGACTCGTCTTCTTCGAGTTCGAGTAGGTTCTGTCTCCGATCACCGTCTGATTTCTCGCTCTCGAGCTACTTCTCAAACGGAATGTCTTCTTCTGAAGACGGTTCGTCTCGGTTCGCTTCTCCTCCGTTCGATGGGATGATGATGACGACGACGACAAAGCATCACAAGAGTAATGTTTCTGCTGCTGATGAGTATAATCATGACTTGAGTCTCTGCGAAAGTCTCCATCGTTTGAACATCAGAGAAGAAAAAGAAGAAGAAGAGAGGACACATCACCAACATTTGAGAAATCACGACGGTGGATTTCAGTTTGGAGCTTCCTCTGGTTTTAATCTTGACAAATTTTCACTATTCTCAAATCAAAACTGGTCTGATGCAAATAACCAAATCCGTGACTTTCAGAGCTGTGGAGAGACTCTTAATCCAGAGGTTTCCTGTAGTCCAGGTTACAAATCTGCAGAAATGTCGTTACGTACTGCTCAAACCATGGTTTCTTCAGCTAACGGAACCTTTCCATCATACTCTCGTCTGAAAAGCTGTGTTGTTGGAGGATTGTCTGATCATCATCAAGGAAGTTGCAGTAACTCCACGAACCACCCGAGTCTTCCTGGTTACAAGGGATATGTTTACTTGATGGCGAAAGATCAGCATGGATGCAGGTTCTTGCAGAGAATCTTTGAAGATGGAACGTCTGTCGATGCTATGATCATTTACAACGAGGTGATTCCTCATGTTGTTGAGCTTATGATGGATCCTTTTGGGAATTACTTGATGCAGAAACTATTAGATGTTTGCAATGAAGAACAGAGAACACAGATCATACTCATTGTTATTGCAGAACCTGGAAGGCTTGTCCGCTTATCACTTAACGCTTACGGGTAAGAGAGATTACTGCATAATTACTGATGATGACGTTTAAGTTAAGGGGTTCTCTGTTTTGAAAACTGTTCTTGCGTGTTGTGTGTGTTTAAGTAATCGCGTTGTCCAGAGATTAGTGGAATCAATCAAAACCAAGAAGCAGATTTTTCTGGTGAAGTCAGCTTTGAGACCTGGATTTCTCAATCTCGTTAGGGATTTGAATGGGAACCATGTGATTCAACGTTGCTTGCAGTGCCTTAGCACAGAAGATAACGAGGTAAGAAAAAACACAAGACCTTTTCATTCTCACTCTTAAAGCTCATTAGATAAAAAGTTTTATATATCACTTAACCAATTTTTGTTTTCACTCTTTATAGTTCATCTTTGAAGATGCTACAAGGTTCTGCACTGATATCGCCACGCATCGACATGGATGCTGCGTGTTGCAAAAATGCATTGCTTATTCCACTGGACAACGACGAGAGAAGCTCATATCCGAAATCTCTAGAAACAGTCTCTTCCTAGATCAAGACCCTTATGGGTAATTAACAAGAACTAAAGCGTCTGAGAGAGTATTCATTCTAGATAACTTTCTCTCTTGATCAAAAATGCAGGAACTACGCAGTCCAATACGTTATAGAACTGAGGGATCACTCTGCGATTACCATGGTGCTCGCGCAGTTAAAAGGCCATTATGTAGAGCTCTCGATGCAGAAATTCAGTAGCCATACAGTGGAACGTTGCTTAACAATTTGTCCAGAGAGCCGTCCTCAGATCGTGCTTGAACTCACCTCTGTTCGTCATTTTGATCGCCTGATTCAACACCCTTACGCAAATTTTGTCATCCAAGCTGCTCTCTCTGTCACCAAGGTACAAAAACCAATACAAGTTTTGACACTTTAACCTATACTTCTGATTGGAGAGTGATTAAGGATTCTGTGGAATGAAACAGGGTTCACTTCATGCCAAACTCGTTGAAGTCATAAGGCCTTACTCGAACCTACGTAATCATCCTTATTGCAAAAGGATTTTCTCAAGAAATCTCTTGAGGAATTGAAGATCATCAAAAAGGCTCTAAATCTGCTGTTGTTGTTTTTTCTTCTCACCCAAGTTTGTTCTATGAATAAACTCAAACCTACTTACTTGATCTCTTGTAAGGCAACGTCTATTTCCAGACAGTGCTCTGTTCTTGTTGTTGTTGTTATAGTCGCGTCTAATTGGTTCCTGTAACGAAATTTCATGTTGTGGTGGATATCATGTATTTCTAAACTGGTTTCGTCTTAAAAATTTATCATGTCTTTTTGCCACTTTATTTCAATTGGTTATCATTTTGTTAACTAGAAAAAGAAATATGTGACGAACCCTACATGAACTTTCAAAATATACACCAAAATTATATGAGTTCACACTATCAACCCAAAATACATGACACAGAAAACATTATTAGACGAGAAGTGACTAATCGTTATATACCGCCAAAAACATAAACACGATTTTAACACTAGTGACTAGTTGAGAAAACATTGATTGTTTCTTATGAAGCTATAATGTGGTTACATTAATTGGCACCTTGTGAGAGTCTATATTAAATGAAATCGTTAATATAGGTTTAGCTAACAAAATGATGGTCCCAATTTTGAAAACAAATAGTGGCCCTAGATTAGAAAAAAAATGTTGACTTACATCTTTTGACTAGCCCGTTTATTTTACAGATAGGGTCAAAATTCACGTGGACTTGTTCTTTATCATAAACACCTTGATAATCTGATATATAGTGAAGATCCAAATACAGAGTTCAAGGTCCACGAGTAACACAATGTTCTCACGTTATTTGTTTTCTTGGGTATTTTTAAATATGTATTTCTATATATGTTTTCTTTCAAATTGTATTATTGTGTTTAATATCACTGTTCTTATTTCGTTTGATATGTTATTATGGGTTAACGTTGACGGTAGATTATAAATTCTATCCATTTTGATGCAATTAACTATATACTAAATACTTCTTCTAACGTAGGGATAAAATTTATGCTTTAAACGTGATTCATTATATCAATACTCTGGCCAACTATGAATGGATAGTTGGATACATGTTATATTAGCTATTATGTATGCAATTTGTGAACTTGATATGGTATTACTGTTTTGTGTGTGTGTCACTGTGTTTATGTTGCAATGTAATATTTATTACTCAACAAAAGAAAATAATTCCTCCAAAGGTGATAAGAATAGAGTATGAAAGTTTGAAGTAAAGAAAGAATGAAAGAGACTAAAACAGAGTGTGTCGTTAACGGCTTCCAAACCAAGCCTGAAGAAGGCCTTGATCGTGTATTACTTTCTACAATGATTTATGCTATAGCGTGCATTATTTTACCAATAACCACATTCAACTGTTTGTCGTTTACGATTTAAATAGTTTAGATTTCTGCCTCATTTTAAAATACATATATAGTGTTTACTATTACGATCATATGTTATTGTCCATATTTTTCCTAATTGCCAATTAAGTTGACAATTATTTAAATTAAATTTGGTCTTTTTCTATCAGATTTTGTAGATCAAAACGTATGTTCCACTAGACGTCTAAACCACAAAAGGTTAGTGAACATACCACAAAGCTAAATCATTGATAGCCAATTGTCAAATGTAAATGCAGATAATATGAAAAGTTTTAAAACTTAGATACTGTAAATTACCGGTATCTTTTTTTTTTTTTTTTAAATTACCGGTATCTTGATAACTCGCCATCCTATAGAAATCCAAATTCTGCATGGCAACATAAGCAGACGACGATATATTACACCAACATGCATGAGAAGTCATTTTCTCTTAACACATATCTTTGCATTGTTTGTTTTACAAAATTATCATTGACAAAAAATGTGCATTAACTGTTACTACGCATTTCTATACTTTGTTCAAAATTATCTAATGGAAAAGGTTAGAAAAGTACTGAATCTTTAATTTTGTCCACCGGGAAATAATAAATATAGTAGTCTTCGGAAAATAAATCTAACTGAGGGCCACAATTATGATTCAGGAGTATTAACTATTTTACCTGCGACCAAATAAATTACTCGGAATTTTCGTTGCGTACTTTTTACAGTGTTTGAAATTTCCACTTTAAGAAATTACTTGGTATAATTCTTTATCCAACCAAGTAATTCCAGATATGCCTTAACGATCTTTAAGTGACCAAAATAAAATTATTTGGAGCATTCTTTTTCATACAGTTTAATTTGTTTTAATTCCTATGTCTTGTATAATTCAACTTACGAAGTTATAACTTTCTGGTGTTAGCTATAAAATGATGAGACACATGAACTTAACTGTAGCTGCATGCATGTAGTAGCTGCTGTTGTGAGCTTCTGAAATCTTTTTCCTCCCATCCTTCCAATTTGTTATCTTCGTAGTTTGTTAGTATTTGAGAAGATCATGTTCTTTCATTTTCTGATTAGTGATAAATAAAACTCCGTTTATGCATATTTGTAGTTTGACATGGAGGTTAAATATGGTATGGTGTGGCCCATCCACTTAATATTATGCCTAAAAGGCTAAAACACACGATTTGTGGATTGTACGTTTCAAACAATAAAATAATGGTAAATTGTCCCCAAAGGTCGAGTCTAATAACTACTCAGTAACACAAACTGAAACGGTTATTGAAAATTTTAGTAATTTTTTTATTTTAATAATCATATAAGAATATTGAGATAAAGTGGTTAGATTCTCTTAATTAGAGGTGATTATTTACGTTTTCAGTTTTCACTATTCTACGATTTAAAACTTAGTTGGAAACATTTTTGCTTGACTGATTATTATAAAGCTCTAATGAATATTTAAACGTTTAGATCCTCGTAGAATACTAAAAGTTCTTATTTTTGGGTTGACTCTAATTCGATAATTATCTACGAGCACACATTACACACGCGTGCGCGCACACACATACACACATACACACAAACATATGTATATCTATAGTATATTATGATAGTAGTATATACTCCATGCATAAATGCATTTGTTGAACTGAAAGAAAGGGGAGCAATAGAAAAGACGATTTATGTGGAAGCTGACCAAAAAAGTCCTAAAGTTAAATGAGGACGCAAAGGCCGTGACATGGTAGGCCATTGAAGAAGGTTAATTTCAATCTATTAGAAATTGTTTGGAATTTACTATATATATTTTCAATATGAAGATAATAACAATTCTAATAAAATAATAGATGTGTGTATTTTTTGGTGTTATATATTGAAGATTGGGAGTGAGAGTTATTGTAGTATTAAAGTTGCATCGGCATTCATGAAGTCATGACCTTCCCCTTCAACTGTATTTAGTTTCTTTCTGCTTAATATTTATTGACATCTTGAATCACATAACTCTCATCACCACATCATACGCACATAGACATACATGTAGACACCTTTATGTCTAACAAGAATACACACAACTCGTATACGCATGCATCATCATACGTCCAGATACTGGTTTGATGATATCATCATGATGATAATATTGGTGGAACAGAACAGCTAAAGAAAAAAGGAACAGATAGAGGAATTCAATAGAACTACAAATCTACACATTTCAATAAGGCTCCTTGGAGCAATACACTCACTTATTACACACACCAACTTGAAAACTGCACATAATCCTCTATAATTTTACCTTTGCGTTATAATTTATCGTTTTAATAAAAACTCGAATCAATCCAAAACAGAACATATTTGGACGTAATCTACCTTTCAGAAGTATGTATAATTGACAAATCTTGACTGCACCAAAATCAGTAGTGTACAGAAAAAAAGTATAAATACACTGCATAAAAAAATTAGTACCCATCTTAAGATAGATATTAGCACTAACATAGTAACATACTAACATGGGTCACTTGTGTAAAGTAAATCTTTCTTAATTAACAAATATCAAGATAGAAATTTTATTGTACTATGCGAAATAGCCCCAAATTAAATCCTAATTGATTCGACTATCTACGATATTTATTTTGGTATATCTAACTCATTTACTCTTGTCTACTATTCTCATGAACCGGTGGAGATAATAACTCCCATGGGTGGTTCATCTTGTTTATATATATACGACTTCCACGAACTGTTCCTCTATCTGATCATTCGTTCTCTATACACCAAAGCAAAGTGAGAGCTTCTTAATCATAATAGAGTCGAAGGTCTAATGTTTTCTCAACATGATGGTCCCCTCTGTTCTAAAAAGAGGGACCAGATGAAAGTCTACGGAGAATCATTTCACGGTTCCTTCAAACGGATCAAACAAGGAGATCAAACACAAGCCAAACTTGAGAAGAACACTACTCTGTTCTATCAAAGATCGAAGTCAGAGAGCACCATGTCAATAAAACCTGATCCTGTTCAGCTTCACCTAGACGCTACGGTATATATGCGAAAATTAAAATATACATAATTAAGCTTATATATGTACAAAAACATGAAGTAAAACATGTCTCCATTTTTCTTTCTGCAGCCCCATTCACAGACATTTGAAGATCGTAGGACATGCCTAGACCTTGAGCTAAACCTTTCTTCATCGTCAAGTTCCACTATAAAAACAATCACGAAGAAAGATGAATGTTCAAAAGGCAAAACTTTGATCATGAGCCCATGTAAGAAGGAAAAATCAGGTGCTACAGTGATAAGTCGATCCCCGTCTTGGCTAGCGTTTGAAGGTGATGATGATAATGATGATCATAATAAGCAAGAGATGGTAACAACAGTGTGCATGAAGTGTCACATGCTGGTTATGCTCTGCAAATTGACTCTCGTGTGTCCCAACTGCAAGTTCATGCACCCTGATGATCACAGCTCCACAAAACAGTTTAAGCCTCTGAGTTTGTTTAAGCTTCTATGCTAGGATTTGCCTTTTAAGGGTATGTATGCTGGTTCGAGTTATTGGGTCCAGAACTAATGTGAAACTAGATATGTATATACATGTACTGATAAGTTTTATTCTATGCTTATAAATGAATTTGCTTTAGCATACTTGTGCTGTTTTCCACTTTCTTCATGGTGATTCTTCTCAGGGTAGAACATATGGGAGAAAGTAACAATGGACACTGAGAGAGAAAGTGTAAAATAGGGAACTGATTTTTCGTGGTAGACCTCATTTAAATGCATAGGGATCATATATCCGCATATGGGTTGAGGGAGCCTTCTTAAAACAAGTTCCCCATATTTGAAGCTCCCTTCTTACAAGGAATAGAAATGAAGTTAACCTCAGAACACATGAATGGGTGAAAAGTAGGTGTCAAATTGTAGAAATATAGCATGACAACAGCATCATCTTAATTTAGATATTAATATTTTGCTACTACGAGGGACTTGTAAGGTAAGATCAATGCAGACATTCTGTAGCAACAAGGGTGTCTATATCTTCTGGATATTGTTTGGTTTTTATCCTAGCATTTATACTTGCGATAGAGATCTAAAACTTTGCTAACCGGCAACAAATTGCTAAGATCAATGCAGACCGTTTGTTTAGCTTCCCATTAGGTTCAACAAGTTGCCCAACTGAATCTCCAAACTAGGATGGAGTAGAGTTTTTAATCTTTCTCGTTTCACTATCTCTCTCCATCTCCAAAACAATAGTCTTGATTACTGTGGTTTTATAAGGGTATAGAACATAAACATTTTACTACTCTAAAATAAGTGTATTTTTGTAAAACAATTAAGTAGGTGTAGTTTAAAAAAGGGAAAATTGGTTTAAAAAACATTTTGTAATTTGAAAACTAACACATGTTTTAAATTTTTGTAAAATAACTTTATATGAAATAAAATAATTATTAATACCTTTATCAGTTTTGAGAATTTATAATTAAAATGATATATACTTTTTCAATTGGAATATATATATATCTTAAATAAAATAGTTTTAATAATATATTATATTTAGATATAATTTTTGTTAGCTTATATCAAATTTTAGAAAATCAAGTAAGTTGAATTTTACTTTACTTATATTTTAAGATAATGTTGTTACTAATCTATATCAGATATATGTCATTAACTTAAAAAATAAAATAAAATTACAACATCATATATTTAGAAATTCAGTTATGATATAGTAAAAATTAAAAATTTAAGAAGATTAAATTCAATAAAGTAGAAATGAGAACTGAAGTGATATTTGATACAAAAAATTACATCATATTTTATGATTTTTTTTGTATTTCTAATACTGGTTAAAAATGATGGTTTTTCCACGATCTACGCGTTTTCCATGCGCCCCCAATCGATGACAGCAAAGGCGAAACCTAAAATCTTCAGAGCTTCAATCTCGACGATTCTGCCATTGCGGATTCGCCGGAATCTGTCTCTCTTCCCAACCGTGAAGGAGAGCTTTCTTCAATTAATCCCATTGTTCGTCGTTCCTCTTTCTCTGCCATGAGAGCTTCGGGTAATCAAGCGAAGATTAACACAAACCTAGTTGCCGTTAATGGAGCCTCATCCTCTGAGAAAGGCGCTGATTCAATCGACTCTGGAAGGCATTTGCAGAATCGGTGGTCGTCTCAGAAGGCATCGAGTCTCCACGGTGGAGATTCCTCCATTCATACCCAAACAGGCTGGTGTCTCCTCATCATCTCTTGTCTCAGACCAAGCAGGAGTTGCCGAAGTGATTGAAGAACAGGTTATTGTAGATGAAAATCTTAAGACTGCAAAGGTTCAAACTGTTAAACAAAGAACAATATACCATGTGGTGAAACAATAAGGTAAATGGAGATGAAGTTATCTAGCTAAAGGAGTGAATAGAAGCTGGATCATGGCAGACATTGTAGGACCATTGAAGGCTGCTAAGGAAGGTGGTGGGTAGACTGAACATAGCCAACAATTCATCCATATATTTTGTTTACCTAACTTTCACCTAATTTGGCCACACTTAAGCTTTCATCATGAATTCACCTACAACACTCTATTACCATTATAGTATCATTTGTTTAGGTTTCAGACTAATGTTGTAAGCCTATATAAAGGACCCTTAATGTGCTTAATGAAACACACACTTCTCATCCTCCTCACTGCTACTACTACACACTAAACTCTCTTATCTTCTCATTCTCTTATATTCTCCATTCAAGTCTTTTAATCTCGTTGTTAAATCTCTCAAATACTTATTTTATATACTCCTAAATCCTTATAATCTTATATGGTATCAGAGCAAGATCCAAATCTTTCATTTCTATAAGCTTAAATCATTATAAAAAAAAAAATTCTCAATATGTCTCTCACCCTTCTTACCACTGAAGATTCAAGGTCCTTAAGAGTTCCTGTCATCCTTAAAGGTACCAATTACTACCTCTGGTCGAGGACTATCAAGACTGCTCTATGTGGCAAGTCTCTTGAGAATCATGTCCTAGAAGAAAAGGAACCAAGTGAAGAGGTAGCAGAAAAGGAGAAAGAAGCAACCAAGGAAAAAGAAGCCAAATGGTTTCGAGAAGACCAACAAGTCCTTGGTATCATTCACAACTCCATTGACTATCCTAGAAGCATACTCCTACTGCGATACTGCCAAGGAGCTTTGGGATACCCTCAAAAATGTATATGGAAACACCTCTAACCTAAGCCGTGTATTCGAGCTCAAGAAGGAACTACACGATCTCGAACAAGAAGAAATGGAGTTCAAGAAACTTTTTGGGAAGTTTCAAACATTAAGGAATGAGGTAGATATGCTTAGACCTACCACAACTGACCCCAAAACCTTAAAAGAAAGGAAAGATCAAGACAAAGTCTTTGGTCTTCTCCTAACACTAAGCCCCACCTACAATGGCCTCATCAAACATATCCTGAGGGAAGATAAGCTCCCAAGCATGGAGGAGGTGTGTTCAAGAATCCAGAAAGAGCAAGGCAACATTGAGCTCTTCAAAATGGATAAACTCATCTCAGCCAACAAAGGAACCTACAAACCAGAAAAGGGGGCATATGTGACCATTGCAAAAGGACCGGTCACACTAAGGACAAATGCTGGAAGATCCATGCTAACCTAAGACCATCCTGGTATGTATCAAGGGATGGTAAGGCAAACACTGTCCACAAACAAGCGCGAGAGCTAGAACAAGGAAGCTCCTCCGCTATGGTAGTTGCGAACATGGAAGCAACAAGCGACTATTTCAAGAAGAGTGACCTAGAGGCCTTCATAAAAGCCATAACCGCAAAAAAATTATGGTATCACCCTCTACTCTCAAAAGCCTAATATTGAAAAGCCAAATTGTGACCTAATCATAGACTCGGGTGCATCTCACCACATGATTAGTAATGCACAATTATTAGATACAATTGAACTGACTATAGGGAGAGTAGAAATTGCTAATGGTGATGGAATACCAATAGAAGGAAAAGGAAACTTAAGACTATTTGATAAGAAAAGCCAAATTGTGACCTAATCATAGACTCGGGTGCATCTCACCACATGATTAGTAATGCACAATTATTAGATACAATTGAACCGGCTATAGGGAGAGTAGAAATTGCTAATGGTGATGGAATACCAATAGAAGGAAAAGGAAACTTAAGACTATTTGATAAGAAAAGTGAAGCATTTTATGTTCCTAAGTTTAAGTCAAACTTAATATCTGTTGGAAAGGTCACTAAGGACCTGAACTGCCTTGCTATATTCAGTCCTAATGACGTGTACTTTCAGGATATTAAGAATGGAAGGCTACTTGGGAAAGGTGAAGTTAAGGATGAGCTTTATGTTCTTGAAAAATACTCTTAAAATAAGGATGCTTTTATCTCAGCTGCTTGTTTTTCAACTAGTCTAAGTTTTGTGTGGCATGCTAGGCTAGGTCATCCTCATGCTAGAGAACATGAAATAATGTTACCCAATGCTGCTTCATTTGACCACTCCAATTGTGAAGCATGTATCTTGGGGAAACACTGTCGTATTGTCTTTCCAAAGTCTGCTACTCTTTATGAAAATTGCATTGATCTGGTTCATAATGATGTTTGGACTTCACCATGCATGTCTAGAGATGGTAACAAGTACTTCGTAACCTTCATAGATCAAAAATCGAAGCATACTTGGGTTACCTTACTCTCATCAAAAGACCGTGTGTTTGAAGCATTCACCAATTTTCAAAATTATGTGACTAACCAATTCAACGCTAAGATCAAAGTGTTTAGATCAGACAATGGAGGCGAATATACGAGTCAACGGTTCAAAGAGCATCTATCAAAACACGGCATAATCCATCAAACAAGTTGTCCTTACACTCCACAACAAAACGGAGTGGCAGAAAAAAAGAATAGACACTTAATGGAAGTGGCCAGATCCATGATGTTCCACACCAATGTTCCTAAGAAGTTTTGGGGAGACGCTGTATTAACAGCATGTTACCTTATCAACCGAACCCCAACCAAAGTCTTAGAAGATCTGTCGCCATTTGAGGTATTAAACAAAACCAAACCCTTTATTGAACACTTACGTGTCTTTGGGTGTGTTTGTTTTGTTTTATTAGCAAACAATGGGAACAAACTTGAAGCAAGAAGCATCAAGAGTATATTCATTGGCTATTCACCCACTCAAAAGGGGTATAAGTGCTACGATCCCATCAATAATCGCACTTATGTCTCAAGAGAAGTCAAGTTTCTAGAAGGACAAGGCTACTATGAGAAGAAAGACTGGGAAAGTTTGAAGGACCTATCAAGGTCACCATCTGATCTCGCTACAAGTCTAAAGTTCCTTCTTGACCACCTTGGCAACAACGATACTCCAAGACCAGAAAACATGGATGGAAACGTATCTACTCAAGAAGAAATAAGAGAAGAAAACCACCAAGGAAACATTCAAAATCATGAAGAAGAATCATTTCAACAACAAAACCAAGAAAATGTGGTTATAGGAAATGAAGAATCTAGCGATCATGAAGAATAAATAGAAGAAGAAGAAGAAGAAGAAGAAGAAGTTCCACAACCCAGAAGAAGTGAAAGACTCAAAGAAAAAGAAAGAGTCACCTACAACAATCAAGCTGTGGCACATCCAAATCAAGCTATCTGTTCGCTTGCCTTCTTGTCATTCAATCATCAAGCCTTCATCGGAAAAATAGAAAAAGATTCAGTCCCTACTACATATGAAGAAGCGATAGAAAAGAAAGAATGGGTGGAGGCAGTAAGCAATGAAAGATGAGCTATGAAGAAGACCCATACTTGGGATGTAGAGGAAGTTCCAAAAGGAAAGAAGACAGTAAGCTCTAAATGGGTGTTTACCATCAAGTATAAGAGTAATGGAGATATCGAGAGGTATAAAGCAAGACTGGTGGCTCGGGGCTTTACTCAGACGTACGGAGAAGACTATACGGACACATTTGCTCCGGTGGCGAAATTACACACAATCCGAGTTGTTCTATCATTAGCTACGAACCTCTCTTGGGATTTATGGCAAATGGACGTCAAGAATGCCTTTCTTCAAGGCGAGCTTAAAGAAGAAGTCTACATGACACCACCACCGGGTCTCAAGGATCTCTGCAAACCCGGGCAAGCCCTAAGATTAAGGAAAACCATTTATGGGTTGAAGAAATCCCCAAGAGCCTGGTACCACAAACTCAGTACCACTCTCATGGGTCATGGCTTTCAAAAATCCCACTCCGACCATACACTCTTTACTCTCCGTGGCCCTCAAGGTATCGTGGTGGTTCTCGTTTATGTCGATGATCTGATTATCACCGGAGACGACCAAGAAGGAATTCAAACGACTAAGGAATTCCTCACATCCACCTTCGACATTAAAGACCTCGGTGAGTTGAAATACTTTCTTGGACTAAGTTTGTAGACCCCGGATGGTCTATCATATTCAACGGAAATAACGAGGATTTCTAAAGGAAAAACGGAAAGTTGGATCTAAATCGGCTAAAAACCGCTTGAAGATGGCTATAAAGTCAACCGAAAGGGGGAGAAATCAGATGAAAAGTTCAAAGATGTCTCTCGATATAGGAGGCTGGTAGGCAAGTTGATATATCTCACGCTCACAAGACCAGATTTATGAAGGGATTTGTTCAGGTTTTAATCGGATTAAAACAGCCCTAACAACATCCTAACCCACGGATCGTGTTAATTGAATCTTTGATGGATCTCGAACATACCTGGAGATTTGCAGCGGAAGGAGAACAGGTAATCGAGATAATCAAGCGCCTCAAGTGCTGCGCCTCTACAGAAGTCCACACGCACACAAACTGGACGACGGGATGCTAGTACCGGAGCGAACGATTCGCCTTCGGGTTTTCTGAAACGTTTTCTCTGTTTTCTGTGAGTTTTTCAAGCTTCCAAGAGCTTCACTTATGTATATAACTCGAGCAGCCCTCATATCATATATATAGGCTGGAGTTGCCGACAGGTGTCGATCGACACCCACCATTGGTGTCGATCGACACCCTCACAGAAAGTCAAACATCGAGAAGACGATGCCGACAGGTGTCGATCGACACCCACTATTAGTGTCGATCGACACCCTCATAGAAAAACGATATCGACGTATATCTTATATACGTTGATCATAATCATTACTCTAATGATCAAAACCCAATTTATATTATCCAGTTTGCTTAGGTGTGTGACCCTATAGGATCATATGATAATGGTAATGAGTTCATAACTCATAAGTTATAAGCGGCTTCTAGCAAAACATTATAACCGTCCAATATCATATGATTGTCTTATCTCGACATCACGACTCTACTAGAGTAAATACAAGTCTGATTTCAGGACATTCCCTTCAATCTCCCACTTGTACTGGAATCATATTCCCATAATCCCTTTGTCTCTATATCTCGATCTGGCATAAGGCAAGAACTCGTGTCATCCTTAATCAACCAAACCATGTTTATCGAACTCCGATTTATACTGATAAAAGACAAACGATTGACATTCAATCCGTTTGAGCGCGGCCACGCATTTCCAGTATCAAATCTTCGATAGGCCCTGAGATATTTATCTCCCGTTATATGGGAGGGACAAATTCCATCTTGTTCCATCCCTGTTTCCTACACACTTCATAATATGCCCAATCAATGCCTTTATAGCCACCAGTTACGGCTGACGTTTGACAAGGTCAAAGCATACCAATTCATATGTAAGAAAACATGATGAACTCAGGTCAAAGGACTATACTCTATAGTCGTAATGAGAAACTCTTATGACACTCATATAACAATCTTGTAGAGTTCTCATTAGCGGGTCATGTCCGATCATGTGTTCTCTAACACATATCTATGTGATTGACTTTAATACTCCTATTAATGACTCCATGAAACTTAGTCATCAGTCACCTCACATACTAGTCTCACGCGGTTATCAATGTCCAACTTTGATAACCTCGACTATGGACACAAATAATTTATGTCATCTATCACTTATAGAGTTTCATGATCAAATCACGTATTTGATGATCTATAAGAATGCCATAAATTACTTTTGGACAATTATTTAATAACACCATTAAATAACAATGAAACAATTTCATTAAATAAAACAACCAAATGTATGTTTACATGAACATCAAAACATAAATATGATAACTCCCACTAAAACAAGATTACTGCTTAAGGAATCTAATGCCTATAGCAGCTGCATGACTCTCATGCTTCGGTCGTGGGAGTGGCTTAGTCAACGGGTCAGCAACGTTCTCGTCTGTCGGAACTCTGCTGATCTTGACGTCACCTCTCTCAATGATATCACGAATCAGATGATATCTCCTCTCAATGTGTTTGGATTTCTGATGTGATCTGGGCTCCTTAGCCTGAGCTATGGCTCCATTGTTGTCACAAAACAATGCCACAGGCTCAGAAATGCTAGGAATCACACCAAGCTCAGTAATGAACTTCCTAATCCAAACAGCCTCCTTCGCCGCTTCAGAAGCAGCGATGTATTCAGCCTCGGTCGTTGAGTCCGCCACGGTGCTCTGCTTGGAACTCTTCCAACTAACTGCACCTCCATTCAGACAGAAGACGTAACCAGACTGAGATCGGAAATCGTCTCTATCTGTCTGAAAGCTGGCGTCCGTATAACCACTCACTACAAGCTCATCACTTCCTCCGTACACTAAGAACTTATCCTTGGTATTTCTCAAATACTTCAGGATTGTCTTGACGGCAGTCCAGTGACTCTCACCGGGATCTGATTGGTATCGACTCGTCATGCTTAAAGCACAAGCAACATCTGGACGAGTACAAAGCATGGCATACATAATAGATCCTACTGCAGAAGCAAAAGGAATCCTACTCATGCGCTCTCGCTCAGCAGGTGTCGAAGGACACTGCTTCTTGCTGAGAGTAATGCCATGAGACATCGGAAGCAAGCCCTTCTTGGAATCATGCATGTTGAACCTGTGTAGAACCTTATCGATATAAGTGTCCTGACACAGTCCAATCAGCCTCTTTGATCTATCTCTATAGATCCTTATTCCAAGAATATAGGCGGCTTCACCCATGTCTTTCATCGAGAAACAACTTCCGAGCCAGTCCTTTACTGACTGAAGTAACGGAATATCATCTCCTATGAGAAGTATGTCGTCTACATACAATACGAGAAATGCAACTGCGCTCCCACTAGTCTTCTTGTAAACGCAAGGTTCCTCTTCGTTTCTGATGAAGTTAAACTTTTTAACTGCTTCATCAAAACGTAGGTTCCAACTCCGAGATGCTTGCTTCAATCCATAAATGGATTTATGAAGCTTGCATACTTTCCCAGCAGCATTAGGATCAATGAAACCGGAGGTTGTGTCATGTACACATCCTCCTCCAGAATCCCGTTAAGGAAAGCTGTTTTCACATCCATTTGCCAAATCTCATAATCATAATGAGCGGCTGTTGCTAGGAGAATCCGAATAGATTTAAGCATAGCGACTGGGGAATAGGTTTCATCATAGTCAACACCTTGAACTTGTTTGAAACCTTTTGCCACCAACCTAGCTTTGTAAATCTGAACGTTTCCATCCACATCGATCTTCTTCTTGAAGACCCATTTACACTCAATGGCTTTTACACCATCAGGTAAATCACCCAAAGTCCATACTTGGTTTTGTGACATGGAACCGATTTCGGATTCAGCGGCTTAAACCACTTTTCGGAGTCAGGGCCCATCATTGCTTCTTCGAAAGTCGCAGGTTCGTCACTGTCAATGATCAAGAGATCATGACAATTAGTCACAAGAAATCCATATCTCTCGGGCTCTTGACGAATCCTTTCGGATCTGCGAACTTCTGGCATCACAGGTTCGGACTCTACAACTCTTTGTAGATCCAGTCGCTGCTCTTCCTCGACAGGTTGAGCAGGCTCCTGTGATTCTCGAACTTCTTCGAGTTGTACTTTACTCCCACTGTTCTTCTTGGAAAGAAATTCTCTCTCAAGAAAAACACAGTTCTTAGCAACAAACACTTTGTTCTCAGAACGGTTGTAAAAGTAGTAAGCCTTGGTTTCCTTAGGATAACCAACGAAGTAGCACTTATCAGATTTGGGTTCAAGCTTATCAGATATCAACCGCTTGACATAAGCTTCACAACCCCAAATTTTAAGAAAAGACAATCTTGGAACTTTTCCAGTCCACATCTCATATGGCGTCTTCTCGACTGATTTTGATGGAACTCTGTTTAGCGTAAACGCAGACGTTTCTAGAGCGTATCCCCAAAAGGATAATGGAAGATCTACTTGACTCATCATCGATCGAACCATATCTAATAAAGTCCGATTCCTCCTTTCAGACACACCATTCCACTGAGGTGTTCCAGGAGGAGTGAGTTGTGAAACAATTCCACAGTTACTCAGATGATCACTGAACTCTTGGCTTAAGTACTCACCTCCACGATCTGATCGAAGAGCTTTGATACTTTTGCCAAGTTGGTTCTGTACTTCATTTTGGAACTCCTTGAACTTTTCAAAGGATTCCGATTTATGTCTCATTAAATAGACATAACCAAATCTACTGAAGTCATCAGTAAACGTGATGAAGTACTGAAAGTTTCCTCTAGCACTAACACTCATTGGACCACATACATCGGTATGTATTAGTCCCAATAGGTCACCGGCCCTTTCATTAAATTGTTGAAAGGGGCCTTTGTCATTTTGCCCAATAAGCAGGATTCACACTTCTCAAATGATTCAAAATCAAATGAGTCCAAAAGTCCATCATTATGAAGCTTTTGAATCCTTTTCTCATTGATGTGGCCCAAACGACAATGCCAGAGAAACGTAGGGTTCGAGTCATTGGTTCTTAACCGTTTGGCATTATGTTATAGACAGGCAAAGATTGGTTAAGAATATAAAGTCCATTCTCTAATGGAGCGCTACCATAAAACATTTCATTACGATCAAAAGAACAACACTTGTTTTTAATCGAAAAATGAAAGTCTTCTAAATCCAAAACAGGAATAGAAATGATGTTTCTGCTTATAGCAGGTACATAGTAGCAATTATTCAATTCTAAAACCAAGCCTGACGGCAAAGACAAATGATAAGTTCCTACGGCCAATGCAGCAACTCTTGCTCCATTCCCAACGCGTAGGTCCACTTGTCCCTTCTCCAGCGTTCTACTGTTGCTTAGACCCTGCATATTTGTACAAATATGAGCGCCACAGCCGGTATCTAATACCCAAGACTTAGAACCTGAAGTAGTAACATTTACTTCTATAACATAGATACCTGAAGAAGTCGTCTCATACGTCTTCTTCGAGTTCTTTAGATCTCCAAGATACTCTTTGCAATTTCTCTTCCAATGCCCAGACTTATTGCAGTAATGGCATTTATCAGCATCAGTAGGGCCGCGTTTGGGTTTGGAAGAAGCCTCAGGCTTATCCTGATTCTCAATCTGGAATGCCTTAGCTTTTCCTTTACCCTTAGCATGTTTCTTAAACTTTTTACCCCCTTGCACCAAAAGTACATTAGGGGTGCCCTTTTTGATGTTTGGCTCAGCTGTCTTGAGCATGCCATGCAGTTCCGTCAAAGTCTTTGTCATGTTGTTCATGTTATAGTTCATGATAAACTGATCAAAGCTTGACGGCAACGACTGCAAAATGATGTCCGTAGCCAACTCTTGGCTAAGGGGACAATCCAGTTTTGCCAAGTTATCAATATAACCCATCATCTTAATGACATGTGGGCTAACTGGACCATCCTTTGGTAGCCTGCACTCAATGAGAGACTTAACCGTCTGGTATCTCTCAGTTCGTGCTTGCTCCTGAAACATCCCTTTCAGGCTAGTGATCATCTCAACAGGTGACGCCACGTTCTCGTATTGCTTCTGCAAGTCCGAGTTCATGGTAGCCAGCATGAGACAACTCACATCGACCTCATCATTGGAATGCTTCTCCCAAGCATTCCTTTCAGCGTGTCCGGCATTGGATTTCGGTTTCTCAGGGAGAACCTTCTCAAGGACATATTCCTTTTTCTCCTGCTTGAGAACAATTCTCAAGTTCCGATACCATTCAAGGAAGTTCGATCCATTAAGCTTGTCCTTCTCAAGGACGGATCGAAGCGAGAATGTGTTTCTGTGAGGGGAGCTAGCCATAGCTGAAAAAACACAAAATGAGAGTTTAGTTTCGATGTTCAAGAAATGAGAAATCTTAACAATTAAGAAACTCACATTATATTCAAAACAATTTTCCTCAATTGAATATAATGATCCAAGATCCATATTTCACAAAAATTTGAGTGAGCTTTGGCCCATCGCCCAAACTTTTAGCTATTTAGGTAAGCAACACTTTGCTAATTATATCATATATAATTCTTGTCTCGGATTAATATCTTATATCAAATCCGATCCTATATCTCTGAGCCCAAAACTATTTTGATAGCCCAGTTAAGCAAACCAATCTTTTAAGTCCGTAGTAACGATTACAACCTGCCTCACTCATGTAATTGCGGACACCCTGCTTTGGCAGACCCATCACACAATGAAACGAGCCTTGACAGTTGACAAGATTGGGAAGATATAAAAGCTTAATATTTTGTTTGAGAAACTGAACCTTAAATCTAGTTTATATCAATTATATATCCTAGATATTTCAACTTGTTTTAAACCTTTAAAAATTCTTAAGTTAAACAAGCTAGGAACGCAAATTCTGAAGTGGTGTCGATCGACACCAGATCAGTGTCGATCGACACAACTAGTTTGTGTTGACCGACAGATTCCGATCCGGTTCAATCGCGATAAACCATTTAACCGATTAAACCGATCGAATCAATTTGCAAATAACCGACCGGTGTCGATCGACACTACATTAGTGTCGGTCGACACCAACCAAATCGGTTCAATGAACGATAACCGATTTACCGCTTGAACCGATCGCGATTACCCGGTTCAATCCAATTGAACCAAACGCGATGAACCGATTGGTGTCGATCGACACTACTTTAGTGTCGGTCGACACCAGTGGTTTGAGGAAACACGATCTTCGATCGTGACCTGAAAGTTCACGCGAAAACCCGATCGGTGTCGATCGACATACACATGGTGTCGATCGACACCCGTTTCGCACAAGCCCTGGAGATAACGATTTATGCAACAAAAACAGTTTTTGAACATAATAATCTAGCAAGCAATCCTATATATATCATATATATCTCGTTTTGAATTCAACCAATTCAATTATAAGCTCCAGATTCAATAAAACAAACCGCTCTGATACCACTGAAGGGATTTGTTCAGGTTTTAATCGGATTAAAACAGCCCTAACAACATCCTAACCCACGGATCGTGTTAATTGAATCTTTGATGGATCTCGAACATACCTGGAGATTTGCAGCGGAAGGAGAACAGGTAATCGATAATCAATCAAGAGGGTCAAGCGCCTCAAGTGCTGAGCCTCTACGAAGTCCACACGCACACAAACTGGACGACGGGATGCTAGTACCGGAGCGAACGATTCGCCTTCGGGTTTTCTGAAACGTTTTCTCTGTTTTCTGTGAGTTTTTCAAGCTTCCAGAGCTTCACTTATGTATATAACCGAGCAGCCCTCATATCATATATATAGGCTGGAGTTCCGACAGGTGTCGATCGACACCCACCATTGGTGTCGATCGACACCCTCACAGAAGTCAAACATCGAGAAGACGATGCCGACAGGTGTCGATCGACACCCACTATTAGTGTCGATCGACACCTCATAGAAAAACGATATCGACGTATATCTTATATACGTTGATCATAATCATTACTCTAATGATCAAAACAATTTATATTATCCAGTTTGCTTAGGTGTGGCCTATAGGATCATATGATAATGGTAATGAGTCATAATCATAAGTTATAAGCGGCTTCTAGCAAAACATTATAACCGTCCAATATCATATGATTGTCTTATCTCGACATCACGACTCTACTAGAGTAAATACAAGTCTGATTTCAGGACATTCCCTTCAATTTATGCTTTGCAGTTAATCAAGTAAGCCAACACATGCAAGAACCGACTGTATATCATTGGTCATTGATGGATAGGATTCTCCGATATATCAATGGAAGCTCGTCTCAAGGAATATGGATGGGGAAGAATAACAATACCGAGATAGTAGGGTACTGTGATGCAGACTGGGCCGGTGACAGAACTGATCGGAAATCAACAACCGACTATTGTACCTTCATTGGAGGAAATATAGTGACATGGAAGACGAAGAAACAAAAGGTTGTGTCATGTTCAAGTGCAGAGGCAGAATACAGAGCCATGAGGAAACTTACGAATGAGTTAACGTGGCTCAAGGCCTTGCTTAAAGACTTTGGCATTGAGAAACAAGAACCAATCACCATGCATTGCGACAATCAAGCGGCAATCCATATAGCCACAAATGCAGTCTTTCACGAAAGAACCAAGCACATCGAGATCGACTGTCACAAAGTCCGTGAAAAGATTGAAGAAGGAGTTATCATGCCCTGCTATACCAAAAGTGAAGATCAACTAGCAGATATCTTCACCAAAGCAGCGAGTCTAAAGGTTTGCAACAAGATTTATAGCAAACTTGGACTCGTCGATCTATCCAGCTCTTAGTTGACATTCCTCTCAACTCATGACTATTACACTCTTTTTCCCCCATAGGAGTTTTGTCCCAAGGGGTTTTATCTATGGGGTTTTTAATGAGGTAATAGGCATGAGTTGTCCACACTTAACCCTTTGGATTCATCCATAAGGTTTAAGTGTGAGGGGGAGTGTTAAACAAAGAACAATATACCATGTGGTGAAACAATAAGGTAAATGGAGATGAAGTTATCTAGCTAAAGGAGTAAATAGAATCTCTATCATGGCAGACATTGTAGGACCATTGAAGGCTGCTAAGGAAGGTGGTGGGTAGGCTGAACATAGCCAACAATTCATCTATATACTTTGTTTACCTAACTTTCACCTAACTTGGCCACACTTAAGCTTTCATCATGAATTCACCTACAACACTCCATTACCATTATAGTATCATTTGTTTAGGTTTCAGACTGATGTTGTAAACCTATATAAAGGCCCCTTAATGTGCTTAATGAGACACACACTTCTCATCCTCCTCACTACTACTACTACTACACACTAAACTCTCTTATCTTCTCATTCTCTTATATTCTCCATTAAGTCTTTTAATCTCTTTGTTAAATCTCTCAAATACTTATTTTATATACTCCTAAATCCTTATAATCTTATACAAACCTTCTCATCTTCATTGGGAGCTTGGAAAAAGTCGATACCGATTCTCTCTACTACTCCACAGCAACAAACAGAGGCGATGTACCTGCACGAACCCAACAATTCAGATTGGCCTCCTCTCTCGGGTGGAAAATCTGCAACCAGGACATGTGCCCATCCTTCCGTTAAAGATGTGCCACAAGTTTCTGAAAAACTCGATGGTTAGCATGCTTCTCTAAAGGCTCATTCAAAGGAATATCCTTGGGCAGCAAAGATGAATCAATCATTGAGAAATCTTCACAGAGTAACCATCCCTGAATACATGGAGGACGGTAACCTAAAGGTACGTATTCCGAGCCATGTCCTACTTGGTGGTTTAGAAAATCAAAAAGAATTTGTGGTTGGCCAGTTCTATAGATGTTTGGCTTCGACGGGAAGACAGATTCAAGCTGTTGTTACTAGAATTTAGGGTAGAAATTGTAGGATATTCACCCGAAAATTAGGCGACTCAACTTACTTATTCCATATCCCTGATGAATCAACCCGAAATTGGGTAATTCAGAGAGCTTTATGGCATGTAGATGACTGCTTGATGTTCGTATCTTCTTGGTCTCCGTCAGATACTATCTCAATACCGGAGATAACTACAGTACCTATTTGGCTGACTCTCCTCAATATTCCTGATCATCTCTATTCAATATTGGGTATCAAGTGGATTGCTTAAGGCATTGGAGAACCATTGCTGACTGCTAAGCCGTGGTTGGACCCAACGCAAATGGGAAGAGCAAAGATATTAGTTGAGGTAAAGCTTGATAAACCCTTTCCTAAGAGAGTGGCTCTACTTGATAAAAATGATTCAATCACAATGGTGGATGTGTTGTATTCCTGGCTCCCGTCAACGTGCAGTGGATGTGGTCAATTTGGCCATAAAGCCACTTGTTGCCTGCTTATTAGTGCACAATCTTCACCACCTTTGAGTTCGAGTTATGCTCACAAGAATATCAGTTCTTCCGATGAGGCTATTGCAAGAAAAAGTGCAATGTCTGCATCACTGAAAGTCGATGAAGTTGATGACTCAAATTCTTCGGCAGCAATGGAATCTGGGAAACAATTGTCTAAAGAAACTCTTAAGTCGACAGTGCAGGCTCCCATTTTGGTATCTCCTATTACTAGGGAGACAGTTTCTTCCACCGATCAAGTAGGTACTAATATCACCTCTACCAATACTCTTTCTCTTCCTATAACAACAGGGATCACTAGCAACAATAAATCAGCTACTAAGGCCATATTGAACGAGGTCTCCACTTTCAAACATGTCACTCCTCCATCTGTGAAAGAAGATGCGGATTTGAGCAGATCATTGTCCAGTTTAGCTTTGTCCACCAATAGGTTTGCTTCTTTGGATTCTTCGGATGATGATGATTCAGATGATGAAAATGATATTCCGGCTTTAGACGACGTGTCTGATCCAGTTGAACTATTGACTCAATTCGATACAAGAATTCTCCGGGAAAGGGCAGTAAAACCGTCAGAAAAAGCTAAGGAGCATTGGCAATCTGGAACCGGTGGACGTGGCAATCTTGGAAGAGGAAGAAAAGGTGGCTGAGGTTAGTAGTATCTTAGGAAGATACTTGTAACTTAATCGAAGCAGATGTCTTGAATACTCCATCATCTAAGTTCAATCGTTACATGTTATGTAATCTCTTAAAATGGCTGAAACAATCCATGTGTAATTGTTTCCTCAATAATAAGTAATGGTTTTAAAAAAATTAATAATAAAAAATGATGGTTTTTAATTTTTAATTTTATAACTAAACTTTAGAAAACATTTAGTAATAGATTTTATGTATTAGTTGTAATTTGTAAATAATAAAATTGGATTTTTAAAATAATTTATTTATAGTATTTTGGTGGTTTTGGATTTCACAAAAATAAGTATTCAAACATTCTAAAAGAAGGGTTAGTTTTCAAAATATTTAAAATTTATAGAATACGAAATCAAATTTCCACTTTTAAAAAGGTGTGTATTGGATGTGGTAAACAAATAAATATAATTAGTGTTTTTGATAGAAAGTTAAAAAGATAATAACAATTGAGTTTTTCTCTTTCACAAAAAAATGAAATGATCGTTTTATATGTTGTTAGTTAATTAGAATGGAAAATGTAAAATTTTAATTAAATAAAAGGTAAATTAAATAAAAATTAATCAGTTTTCTTTTCTAAGATAAAAAGAACAAAAAATCAAGAAAAATAAAGAAAAATAAAAAAGCAAAAAAAAAAGCAAAAAGGAAGCAAAAAAACAGCAAAAAGAAAGTAAAAAAGAAAAAGTAGTAATTGAGTTTTCCTAATACGATGCTAAGTTATTTTCACAAATAGGGAATAATAAAAAATCAATCATTGTGGGATTTTTCATGGAATTGGGGTTTGGATTGCTGGTCGTTGGGGGGGGGGGGGGGGGGGGGGGGAGCGACTTCGTTATGAGAAGAACAATGGACAGAAATAGAAACTCATATTTTAGTTAAATGACTCCCACATTGAAAAATTACAACCGTTCATTTTTTATTTTTCCTCTAAAAATTCATGTTGTTCTGTTCTCTATCATCTTTTAATTTCCAATTGTGATTTTTGTTAAGGATGAGAAGTTTGTTTTCTCTAGTTGAATGGCTATGCTTTGTTACTGTTGCCAACGGAAGTTTGAGTCCAGGGAGCCATTTAGATTCTTTAGGTACTTCTAGTGATTCCAGAGTTAGTACTCTGTTCTCGATAATTGTAGAATTTGGTTTCTCACCGGTATTTACAGAGAGTTGGAGAGGCAATAATCCGTGTCAAAACTGTGGGTTGAATGTAGAGAGGGTAGCATCAGGTCCATAGATTTCATGTACGTGAACCTCACCGATACTATATGGCCAAAGTTCGCAGACCTCACTTCTCTTTGGGCAATTGATCTATCTCACATATGATAGAGTAAAAATTAAAAATTTAAGAAGATTAAATTCCATAAAGTAGAAATGAGAACTTAAGTGATATCTGATACAAAAAATTACATCATATTTTATAAAAAAAAATATTTTTAGTACTGATTTGGTTAAAAATGATGATTTTTAATTTTTAATTTTATAACTGAACTTTAGAAAACATGAATAATAGATTTTCTGTATTAGTTGTAAATAATAAAAATGGATTTTAAAATAATTTATTTATCATTGTCGATGTTGTCCTTATTTTTTTATATTTTTTTACCTTTTATTTAATTAAAAATTACATTTGTCTAGTCTAATTAACTAACAACATATATCACAACATATATCACGATCATTTCATTTTTTTTTGTGAAAGAGAAAAACTCAATTATTCTTATCTTTTCAAAATTTTATCAAAAACATTAATTATATTATTTTTTTACCACATTCAACATACACTTTTTTTAAACTACACCTACAATATCCACAAGGAACAAAATAATATAGGAGCTCGATTAACCAGAAAACAGAGATGCAACTCTTGAATTCGTTAGCTGAGTATAAATAAGGATCACCTGATAAACCAATCGAATCGTTCAGGCTGACCAGATACGACAGAGGTAAGACCTCTGCGACAAAGGCTGAGTATAAATAAGAACTCTCGAATTTGTTAGCTAAGTATAAATAAGAATCTAATATGGACTTTTCATGCTCTTGCTCTGAGGACTTTATCAGAGATATTATGCTTTGTTTCATAAGGTTGTAATTTTTCAATCTGGGAGTCATTTATCTAAAATCATGAGTTTCTATTTCTGTCCATTGTTCTTCTCATAACAAAGTAGAAAACAATATCTCCTACTCCCTCCAACAAGGAGCAATTCAAACCCAATCCTGATAAAAAAATCCCACAAAGATTGATTTTTTCTTGTTCCTATTTGCGAAGAAACATAAGTGCGATTGGTCTCAATCTGATCGACTTAGTTAACATATGTCATAATGTTAATTAGTAAATTTGAATAAAAATTTCATTTTTATGTATTAGGAAAACTAAATTGCTACTTTTTTTCTTTTTTACTTCTTTGTTTGCTTTTATGCTCTTTTTTTTTGCTTTTTTTTTTGCTTTTTTTGCTTTTATTTTATTTTATTTTTTTTATCTTATTTTGTTTTTATAAGAAAAAACTAATTATTTTTAAAAAAAATTTACCTTTTAATTAATTAAATAGTTACATTTGTCCAATCTAATTAACTAACAACATAAATCACGATCATTTCATTTTTTTTTTTGTGAAAAAGAAAAAGTCAATTATTATTATCTTTTTAACTTTTTTTAATCAAAAACACTATTTTTTTTACCACATTGAAGATACACTTTTTTAAACTACACCTACTTAAATTTTTTACAAAAATACACTTCACTTATTTTAGAGTAGTAAAATGATTACGATACCCTTATAAAACCACAGTAATCAAGACTATGGTTTTGGAGATGGAGAGAGATAGTGAAACGAGAAAGATTAAAAACTCCACTCCATGTTATTGAGTAAAATAACATGATATCGTTTAAATTACACTGTTGATTTAAATTACTCACGGAAAATATATAACATGGTGATTTAAATCAACAGTGTAATAACATTTTGCTACTAAGATTAAACAAGTTATTGAGTAAAATAACATGATATCGTTTAAATTACTCACGGAAAATATATTAATAATCTTATTGCTTTACTTCCCCTTCCGAGGTAAATTATTTTATTTTATGATAGGTGATGTTACAAATATATGGATATATCATTCTAGAATAAAACTATGTTTCTTTTTTTCGTTTGAATGTTCACAGCAACATTTGTATTGAACTGGGGAGGGAGACGTATTGCATAACAAAGGAGTTTCTCCAGGGCCCGTGCATATCTTCTTGCAATCGTTATCAGTTTTACAAGGTCCTTTGTAGATGCATTTGTTTGCTGGAAAATTGAGAGAAAAAAACAATATAAATAAATAGTAATTAACTCATTTTATGTAGCGTTCTTTTTTCTATAGAGCGAGAAGCCGAGAAATAGGAAAAGAAAATATTACCAGTCGATTGGGAAAAGAGAAGAAAAATAATCAAGAGAAGAGAAACAACTTGAAATTTTTGAGCTGACATTATTGTCTCAGTGGCTCTGTTTTTGGTGAAGTAATTTTTGGTTTATGTCCAAGCTTTTAGATCAAATGGTGATATATATATAAGGGATTAGATTGGTATATTAATCCAATTATAATTTTCCTTAAAAAGATATATACAAAATCTGATAGATCTTGCATTAACGATAGCTAGATTCTTTGCAAAAAAACACCTATTTTAAATTAAACAAAAAATTTAAACGTTTTCCTCTTTAATGCCATTAATGACAAACCAAAATATCTAGTCAAAGTGTCAAACAATAAGAAATTACCATAAATCTGACTAAGAAAGAAAAATATTTTTTTTTACTAAAGTCTGAAAGTCACCAAAATAAAATCTATAAATAATATACGTGTTGATCATATAAGTGATAGTCTCTCTCCAATGACAATCCATTTCTGTATAAACGATAACCAAGTAACGGCCGAGACCTCTTGATGGTTAAGAGTCTCCTATACCATTTAAATTTTCTTCTGCCACGTCACTTCCCCCTCTCTTGCTCCTATATATTCTTCAGGGCATATCATTACCTCCATTGGCGAGATTCACCTCGCCTTCAATCTCATGTTCAGGGAGACCTTTCCAAGACAAGAACACTTGGAGTTGTCCGGCCGGCGTCATTGTAACGTGTATCTAATATCTTCTCGGGCGCAATGACAAATTTATCACTCAAGAGATAACATTGGCTCATTGCGATAAGAACATGCCTTTAATTGAATTCATAGACACATCCTCCCAAACTCGACATGGTATTGGCAAAGGTTGCAAAAGATCAGCAGGTGACGTAGTGGAGTATTTGCAAGTTCGACAAACTGAGCATTGGGCCAGATACTGTTGAATATCCATCTTACCAATGAAAATTCGCTTCAGAATTTGTAAACACACCCGCATGACCTCTTAAAAAGCCTGGCCCAAATCTGAAAGTCACCAAAAAAGATCTACACAAATTCTCTGTCACCAAATTCTGATAAGTCTATACAAACGAATGCGGATTGTTGCGGAACCGAACAGAGAAATCATGGCATAAGGAGAACATGAAGATCAAATTCATGGACTTTTGTTAATCTGCATGCTCGGGGTTTGTGTTCTTGACTTCTTGGTGTTTCATTGCATAAGGGGTTGAGGGAGCCTTCTCAAAACAAGTCCCAGTTCCCTGCTGAAGTTGATCTCAGAACACATGAATGGGTGAAAGCTACTTTTCAAATTGTAGAAACCTAGCATGCAACAGCATTTCTCATAACTTTTCTACTTTTAAATATTAACATTTTGGTACTACAAGGTACTTTGTAAATTGTAATGTAAGATCAATACAGACATTCT
Source organism: Isatis tinctoria (assembly GCA_010577795.1). NCBI lineage: Eukaryota > Viridiplantae > Streptophyta > Magnoliopsida > Brassicales > Brassicaceae > Isatis > Isatis tinctoria. The sequence continues at coordinate 9,538,609 of CM021244.1, forward strand.
GTTATCAACAAGAAAAATAACAAAAAGAAAAAGAGAAAAAACAACAACAAAGCACATCCAATTGAACCGGTCTTTGAACCAATCCAGTTAAACCGATCTTCGTTTTGCGATCTGTATAGTTTTCTTTTTGTTTCTTTTCATTTTTGTTTATGATTTTTCTTGGATTTTTTTACTTATACTGCATGAAAATTTAACATGATCCGTACATTAGTCTCCAATCAAATGGCCATGTATATATAAGAAATAAGATCGGTATATTCATCCAGTTATAGTTTTTAAAAAAATATATAAAAAAAATCTGTTTGGACAAATTTTTTGCATTCCCTATATAGTATATTTCTAAAAAAGTAAAACTGATAACATATATTAAATTTTATAATTTATAAATACATGTTTACACTTAAATTAAAAAGCATACTACTGGTTTAAACTTAATTATTATTTTTTGTCCTCCTTTTCCTCTCCTTCTTCATTACCACTGCAACTCTCTCTCTCTCACTTGGATTATTACGTCTTTAACCGATTTATCAAAACTCCGGTGATCGACGAACGCCTCGCTGGCGGCTGGTAGATTAATTTGGCCGCGGTTTTGAAGAGAATCTTATAAAGTTTCGTATGCAATACCATGTCCCTACAGTTACTATTTTGAGGAGAGAAAACCTTTTTTTCAACGTAGAGAGAACAATGTACAGAATTGGAAATTGATGATACGTTAAAAAATTACAACCTTACAAACAGAGCATAAAGAGGAGTGCCGCTTTAATTTGTTGTTTGAGTAAAACAGATGCAGATCATCAATCAGAACGTAATCCAATAAGTTTGCTTTATTAATTAGATAATAATATAAATTACAATAGATTACAAACAGAAACTAACTTGATGATTTCTCCTTCTTGCTTGTTTAAACAGAGAAACGTTTGACAGAGGCTTGCAGAAGCAATCTCCCAAGACAGAATTTCACTCCTACGTTGGTGTAAGTAGTTTCAGTGGCTTCTATCTTGACAGGATACAACTATCGATCTCTGAATTGACACCTTACAGAGACTTATTTTGAGATTCTCTGAAATTGGTTCGAAGAAAGAAGAAGATTAGAATCAATTTCAATCTCTCTCTCCTTCGTCTCTCTGGTATTGTTTCTCTCTGTTTCTTGTCTCTCTTTTTCCTTCTCTCAGTTATGTCGTGGTGATCTGTTTATCTATTGATCCAAGAGAAGCTTCTCAATATATCAATCGGTGCTTTTCACAATTCGTCGTAATAGTCACACACGTAACTGATGAAGTGTATATATAATCATGTAAACTCTAACAATATTTATATAATCAAGACAGTATGTTTATTTATTTACAAGTAAACACCAACAGGCTTTTGTTAATATCTTGTCCAATCAGGAAGGATGAGAAGTTTGTTTTCTCTAGTTAACTGGCTATGCTATGCTGCTGTTGTCAAGGGAAGTTTGAGTCCAGAGAGCCGCCATTTAGATTCCCCAGGTACTTCTGATGCTAGAGTCAGTACTCTGTTCTCCATAATTGCAGAATTTGGTTTCCCGCCGGTATTTACAGAGAGTTGGAGAGGGAATGATCCGTGTCAAAACTGGTACGGGATCGAATGTCTAAAGGGTAGCATCAGGTCCATAGATTTCATGTACGTGAACCTCACCGGTATTATATCGCCAAAGTTCGCAGACCTTACTTCTCTTTTGATGATTGATCTATCTCATAATCGCCTTACGGGTACCATCCCAATCGAGCTGCTTACCAAGTTGAAGCTAAAGATTCTGGATGTTTCTTATAATGACCTTCATGGGAAAGTTCCACTGTTTAAGAAAGAGGTTATAAACGTTGAAGGCAACCCACAGATCGAGACTGGTGACGTTTCTTCACAAACACGGAACAAGAAAAAATCAACCACTGTGGGACTTTTCATCGGAATTGTGGTTGGATTGCTGTTCGCTGGAATAGTAGGAGGTATTGGTTTCTACTTGGTTATGAGAAGAAGACGTTCTAATATGCTGACTGAACAGAATGAAAGTGTTGCAAGACAAGTTCAACAGGATAACGAGATGACCGAAACTGCTGATGGTAATGTGATTCCAATTCAGATCCTAAGAGATGCTACTGGAGACTTTGGTGAGAGTAATGTCATTGGGAAAGGTGGATTTGGAATTGTGTATAAGGGTACACTGCCTGATGGAACAGAGGTTGCAGTGAAGACGATGTACCAATCGTCTGACAGTGTAAGAGGTGTTGTTCAATTCAAATCTGAGGTTAGCGTACTAACTAAGGTTCATCACCGGAACCTTGTGGTTCTATACGGTTATTGTCTCCACGGAAACGAGAGGATGTTGGTTTATGAGTACATGCAACAAGGCACCTTAAGTAGACACCTTCATCATTGGAAAGACCACGGATTGAAACCGCTAGAGTGGAGCAGGCGGCTTGCTATTGCGCTGGATGTTGCTAGAGGGCTCGAGTATCTGCACACGTTGGCTCGTCAAAGCCAAAGCTACGTACACAGAGATCTTAAACCATCAAACATTCTTCTCGGAAACGATTTGCGAGCCAAGGTGTCAGATTTCGGATTAGTCCGGTCAACGGCGGAAGGCAAAGAGTCATTCAGAAGCCATTATGGTGGAACAACTGGTTACATTGCACCCGAGTTCACAAGTATGTTTCTTCTCCTTTTTGTCAGCCAACTTTGTAATATGTTTGATTTTGTGACAACTGAAATCTGTTTAATTGCAGTGACAGGAAGGGTTACAAGAAAAGTCGACGTCTATAGCTTCGGAGTGATTCTGATGGAGCTAATAACCGGCCTGAAGGCTGTAGACCAGAAGCGATCTGAAGATTGCCCCCACATTGCCATTTGGTTCCGGAACATGTTACTTGACCAAGACTCGTTGGCAAAGGTGATTGACGAAACGATTGAAGTGACGGATGAGACCCGAGGCAGCATCCATGAAGTAGCAAAACTCGCCATTCACTGCTGCGTCAAGCAAGCCGAGCAAAGACCTGATATGACTTATGCAGTTCTTGTCCTAACCTCGCTGACGGAACAGTGGAAACCGAGTGAAGTTGAAGAGAGCACAGATTTGTTTCATTCGGAACTAGCAAAACGATGGCAGGAGCGCGAGTTGGGGGAAAGTAGCAAAAATATCACTGTAGTTTAATTTATAGCTGATAGTTTCAAATTTTTAAAAATGCTATCAACTAGGTCGTGAGTGTGTGTTAGTTGACTACTTGTGTGTAGAGTCAGAGCAGAGTAGTGACTGTCGTCTTAGTTGGGTATTTGGGAATGAATGTAGTATGGCTTATATAACTCGGCTGTGTTGATCAAAGGTGGAAGTGATCCATTCTTAATTTCTTATAAAGATGAGCATCCCACACTTAGGTAGGTCTCTACAAAACATTTGATGCTATTACTCTTCTTTACTTTCACTATATGTAAGTTCCCTCAAGTAACCACAACAAATTGTTTGCGGCATCATAAAGAGTTTTTCTTACTTTGCTACGATCAGAGTCGAATGCATTCATTTTGTCCCAACACACAATCTAAAACCACGGTCTTGTCCAAATACAGTTCGTAACGAAAATTCCCAATCTATCTTACTTTGCTATGGCCAGAATCCTCAGTGTATACAAATTTATGCAATCAGGCGGCAAATATCTCTACTGATTAACGATGCAATTTCAAAATCCAGAAAAGTTGGATTTAAGAATGTCGTTTAAACCGTAACTACAGGGATTCTCACATGACAAAACACCATAAAAAAAAAAAACATGACAATCGAATATTCTTACTATCCAAAACTCTTAAACCTCGTCTTCGTGGAGAAGCATATTGGGGATTCCTTTGTTGACCGGGAACTTCCGTCCAGTCTCGGGGCAGACAAGCGCGCCTTCTTCGAGGTGGAGCTCGAGCAGAGCGTGGTGGAGTTTCCTCAGGAAGGGCTCGTCAAGCGCCGTCGCGTCAGGCGAATCATCCGGTAGCTCGGAGTATCCCATGGAACGAGCAGCTTCCACCAGAGCCTTCCACTCGATCTTGGCGAACATGTGCTTCAGAAACGCAGGATCGAAGTCCACTTCCTTCTCAGCCACTTTCTCCGCTTCGATCTTCAGAGGAAATCCGTTTGCGACTCCTTTGATGTTGCAGGAAAGCATGTTGTGCGTTATCAGCCTCATCTCTCTCTTTACTCTCTCTCTCTCTCTCTCTGGCCAAACCTAGAAAAATAAGCAAAGAGGAACAAGTGAAGAGGAAGAAGAAGAAGCTTTATGCGGCCGAGGGTTTCCTGAAAAGTCTAAAATGCCCTTACGATTAGTTTAGCTTCAAAGCCTTTTATTTATATTACTCGGCCCAAACAGTTTTTATAATTTTATGCCCGGCCCATCGAAAGGTCGGCAAACGCTGAGTTGTCTGCTTATAGCGTATAGTTTAATGGTTTATTTAAGTGGTCATCTAATCATCATCATCTAGGCTAAAATTTGCATAAAGTAATAAGATAGGAATGACTTTAAGTTGTCTTTAAAATATGGGTTGGGCTCAGAAAAGGCCAATAAGTGGAAATGAGTAAGTACATCACTACTTGCCTATATAACCTAGTTTAGAGGAGGAACATATCACGCATGTTTAGACTTTAGACCAACAGATTTATTGTTTTCGGCAGCAAATCTCTTGTTTTAACAATCAAACAAGCTATTTTTTTTTTAATGAATAAATCAGGGGAGTTAGCTAGTTAGTGATGTGCCTAATTAAAAAAAGAACCTAATTGTAAAGAGTCAAAAGTCATGAAATGTGTGCAAATCACATTAAATGAAACAACAAAAGATGGCTAGTAAGCGCGTCCAAGCCTTTGACCCTTTCAAGTTTCTTGTCGCTTTCGTTGATATAGATACGTTGAGATTCTTGTTATGGCAAGTCTATGAGACCTCCTTTTTTGTATGTTCTCATTTTAATACCCGTAAACTTTTAAAATTTTCCATTACGGTCCACATGGACCACATCACTGTAAAATCAAAATGATAATTAGAAAGCAATCGTTTAGGCCATCAATACTAATCGGATAAACGAGTTGTTAGTGTTTTTTTTCCAGGAAACGGCTAATCTCATGCATTTAATTGAGTGAAAATGAAAACATGCATTTACCTTTTACAAATGTTTTTTCTTGTTCCTTCTGTTTTGGATACATATTAGATATATTCCACGTACGGAATAATGGATCAAGAGTATACATGAATTTACATATTTTTTGCTTAAAATTACTAGAGAGAGAACTAGTAAAAGATAAAAAATAAAAAATTAACTAGTATTCTATTTTTCTATATATAAATTCACCCGGTCTTAGGATATGGATTTTAATATATTGGAACATTAACTTGGAGTGCGAGTTTGAATGGGGAGTTTACTGTGAGATCAGCGTACGACAATCTCTCCAGGTTTGAGATCCCTAGGTCGAATATGGGTTCCTTTTATCGGCGTTTATGGAGTGTTAAAGTGCCGGAAAGAGTTCGTATGTTCCTTTGGCTAGTGGCGAAGCAGGCGATCATGTCTAACGCCGAGAGATACAGACGTCACTTGAGTGGAACTGATGTCTGATGTTTGCCAAGTGTGTAAGGGGGGTAAGGAAACAATTCTTCATATAATCTGAGACTGCCCTGCAATAGCTGGTATTTGGAATAGATTGGTACCCTTGACAGAACACTCATCTTTTTTCTCTATGACATTGTTTGAGTAGCTTTACCGGAACACATGAAGATCAGAGGTTATAGGCGGAGTTTACATGGGATATAATGTTTGCAATAACCATATGGTGGACATGGAAATGGAGATGTGGTAACGTGTTTGGGAAAAATAGGCTCTGGTGGGATAGATTGAAGTTTATTAAGAATCTCGCCAATGAGGTACATCTGTCAGCAATGGCAGAGAGAGGGGAACGAGTGTCGAAATCGAGTGTGGAGATTACGGTGAAATGGAATCCTCCCCAGACGGGATGGATGAAGTTTAATACCGATGGTGCTTCTCATGAGAACCCGGGGCTAGCTACAGCTGGAGGTGTGTTGCGAAATAGTGATGGAGAGTGGTGTGTTGGTTTTGCGCGCAACGCTTGCGGAACTTTGGGGTGTGTATTACGGCCTTGCGATTGCTTGGGATCGAGGGGTTACTCGGTTGGTGTTGGAGGTGGATTCTAAGACTGTGGTGGAGTTTCTTACATATGGTATCGGAGATTCTCATCCACTTTCATTCCTGGTGCGTTTGTGTCATGGCTTCTTATCGAAGGACTGGATAGTCCGTGTTGTGCATGTGTATAGGGAAACAAACTGTCTTGCCGATAGTCTTGCTAACTATGCGTTTGAGTTTACTTTGGGTTTACATTCTTTTGAGTTTATTCCTGAGTATGTTATATTTTTCTATAACAATGACGTTGAAGGTCGAGCTTTAGTTCGACAAATTCGTGTGTAATTCTTTTGTTTTTTTAATAAAATACGGAGGCACTAACCCAGCCATTCACCAAAACAAAAATATATATATTGGAACATTTTGGATGTCTGAATAGTGAAAACACACATATACACATACAAAATATCGAGACTCTTAAGGAGATCACATAATTAACCGCAAGGTCGAGGAAGTCAACATGCCAAATAGCCAAGGCGACTAATTTAAAAATGGCAGCCTTTTAAATTTTCTTTGACCAGACCACTCTTTGCTCCATCATTTTGTTTTGTTTTTCTTTCTCTAATTTAATTTACATTTTTTTCTAAGCTTCGCCCATATCTTCCTGTTTTCTCTTACTTTTTTACCAAAGTTCCTATTGTATATCTACACCCTCGTTTTTAGTGTCATACAAGGCAACTCATATATATTTATAGCTCATTCCCAAAACAAAATAAAATTTAAAGGTAAGTCAGTATTTTCTTACTCTAATTTTGATTCGGGATTTTGTAAACAATCGACGCCAAGAATGAGATCTTTCTGGTCACAAAAACAAGGTTTGATAATATGGGGGCGTAAAGCGAGGATTCAATATTTATGAAGCACGCAAATGCAATGTCAAGAAAATACAGATATCTAAAAATTTGTTTGTCTTCACTGAATATATATAAAAAATTTCGCGTAGGAAAAAGACATAAACGAAAGAGAGCGAAGACTTCGTCGCAGAGGACTTTTTGTGGATTTATCGTTGCTACCTCCGATTGAACACATATTAGGGTTTTATTTCCAGGTAAAAAGTTTATCCCTTTTCGATTTGCTTCTTCCTTTTAATTCGTTTCCGAGCCTCTTAATGATTATTCTCCCCCTCTTTTTCTCGAGGTTTTGATTGTGCTTTGTGAATTTTTCAGATTGTGTTTGTTTATTTGAATAATTCTGCAAAAGCTGAAACAAATATCGAAGAAAATTTCTTCCATTCAAATGGGAAAATTTTGCTGCTTCACTTCCCCTTCCGAGGTAAATATTTTTCACTAATTTTTCTTCTGTTTTTTTTTTTTGTTCTTCTCCCATGAATTGGTTGTTTTAGTGTTTTTGTGGGATTTCATGAATATAATTGAATCTCTTTTACTTTATGTTATTTTTCCATCCTTGAGCTGTCTCAGAGATTAAGTTTTGTCTTGGATCTCTCAGAAACGAACTGTTATTACAAAGTTCGCTAAAAAAAAAAGAAGCTTCTTTTGCTATGATTCACGTGTTCAGAGTGATTCTCTTGAGTCTGCTATGATGTTACGTTGTTTGTGGAAAAAAACTTTTCTCTATGTTAAACTTTCTTTGGTTCATTTCGAAGAAGAACGATGTTTTATAACTAAAAGGTTTGAGCTTTCCTGTTTCATATCTTTCTTGGTTTGGTTTTTCAAGGTTGTGGGCAGACAATCATCATCTCGAACTGGTAAAGGAAGAAGTGACGAAGGGTTGATCAAGTATGGCTTTAGTCTAGTTAAAGGGAAAGCTAACCATCCCATGGAGGATTATCATGTCGCAAACTTCATCAACATCCAAGACCATGAATTGGGGCTCTTTGCAATTTATGACGGTCACATGGGTGATAGTGTCCCTGCTTACTTGCAGAAGCACCTCTTCTCCAATATCCTCAAGGAGGTAAAGTCTTTTCTCATGAGCATGGTTAGTATATTGCGTTCATGCATTAAGCATATTGTTTGTTGTTTAGGGAGAGTTTTGGGTCGATCCTCGAAGGTCTATATTAAAAGCTTACGAGAAGACAGACCAGGCGATATTATCAAACAGCTCTGACTTGGGTCGTGGTGGTTCTACGGCCGTGACAGCTATATTGATTAACGGGAGGAAGTTGTGGATAGCTAATGTTGGCGACTCACGTGCGGTTCTTTATCGAGGAGGCACAACAACGCAGATGAGTACAGATCATGAGCCCCGCACGGAGAGGTCGAGCATTGAGGATAGAGGTGGATTTGTATCCAATCTACCAGGTAAAGAGAAGTTATCTGGTGAGAGTAGCTGTAACTGTTCTTGATCATATCTAATGAGTGTTGAAAAGTTGTGTGATTTAATAGGTGATGTTCCTCGGGTGAATGGTCAATTAGCCGTGTCTCGTGCCTTTGGAGATAAGGGCCTTAAGACGCATTTGAGTTCAGAACCTGACATTAAAGACGCTATTGTAGATAGCCAGACTGATATTCTTGTCCTGGCCAGTGATGGCATTTGGAAGGTAATAATGGCTCTTTGTATTACAACATATAGACCGGTTTCACTTTCGAGTGGAAGTATTAATCTTTCTGTGAACTGATTGTGGAAATGATGTGGAAACAGGTGATGTCCAATGAAGAGGCAATGGAGATAGTTAAAAGGGTGAAAGATCCACAGAAGGCAGCAAAGGAACTAACAGCTGAAGCATTGAGAAGAGAGAGTAAAGACGACATATCTTGTGTCGTGGTCCGATTCAGATGACAAACTCTGAATGGAGTTTTTTTAGAAGAAGGGAGATGGTTCGTTCCTAATATAATAAACCCGCATTTTCAATCAAGATTCATCAGGAACACAAGCTTGTTTCACTGGACTCGACTCTGGTGATTTTGGTCCGGTTTGGACTGGTCTAAAGTTTCGATTTCTGACGGCTTCTTGCTATAGCTTTATGTGCGTTCGTTGTTGTGTAAATTGTGTGTGTTTTAAAGACGACAAAGAAAAAGAACAAAAGGAGTGAGGAAAATGAGTTGGTGACTTGTGGTGGGTGATGGGGTTTGTGTTATTATTATTGGTTGATTTGTTATTTTTAATCATATGGATATAAATATATTAGGTTTATCTTTTGTTGCTGTTTGTATGAGATTTACATTGCTAAACAAATAAATAAAAAAGTTTATCCTCATCATTGTCGTTGTAGGTAACTGTCATTATCCTTACAAGGATGTACAACATAAAAAGACAGCAAAGCTTCGTTAACTTTCGTTTTAATTCTTGAAAGACATATCATTAAACAAGAACATAACGAATAATTACTTTCATTTGCCTGGACCCGTTTATTTTGACTACATCAAAGGTTTCTTAATTCGTCATAAGTGTGCAAAAACCAAATGCTTTCGTCTCAATTCAACAACAAAGAAGCAAACTAAGTGTAAAGCAGATATTCCAAACATCATAAGAGAGTTGAAGATACGCAGTGTTATGTTCTAGAACGTCAATGATCTGAAAACATCATCAAGAAAGAGATAAAAATAGAAATTACACACTTTCTGTGCTTCGAGCGAACGACGATTGCTGTCTTCGGTTTATGATTCAGGATGCATCAAGAGTCGTTTCTCTTCTCACAGATGATTCAGGAGTTCAGTTCTGCAATGATTCGAGACTTCCATGAGTGCATGTCTAATTGTCAACGCAAAGGAACAATACTCTTTTGAATTAAGCCTAAACTTTTAACAAAAATGGCTTCTTATACCTCTTCCTGAGGCTCATCACCTTTGGATCGCTCGTCTAAGATAATAAAAAAAAAAGTGAGATGCATTAGGGACAGTTAAAAGCAAATATATAATTTGAAGTGCCTAAGCATCATCATATCAACATTTCAAATCAAAGTCAAGGCTCCTAAAAGCTCAAGAACGAATAAGATTCAAAAGTCTCATTTGATTCCAAGAAAAACTATCTATTATCAGAGAAGTAGATAGGGAGATAAGCTTTAAAAAGAAGATTACCTCCTTCCTCTGTGAGGTCTGAAGTCCACAAGGTGAGATTGTCTCTAAGTAGCTGCATAATAAGAGTGCTGTCCTTGTATGATTCCTCGTTGAGGCTGTCAAGTTCAGCGATTGCATCATCGAATGCTTGCTTAGCCAATTGGCATGCGCTGTACAACACATAGTTTCATACTGTTAGAAAGTTACACCACCGATTACGTTTATATGTTCTTTCCAAAATTAAGTACGATAGATCAAACCTCTCAGGAGAGTTTAAGATCTCGTAGTAGAAAACCGAAAAGTTCAATGCCAAGCCAAGTCTAACAGGGTGTGTGGGTGGCAAACCAGTCTCTGCAGCAGCAACAGCAGCCTACATTCCCAGTACAAATGACAAGCATAGTGTTCAGTTCTTTTCCGAGGAAGACACACACACCAAAAAAAAGACGGAATAAATAATCCAAGGACCTTATATGCTTCGAGAGACTGATCTGCCGCTTCCTTGCGTTCAGTACCAGAACTGAACTCTGCCAGATAGCGATAATAATCTCCTTTCCTACATAGGAAGAACATAAAAGTAAAGCCAAAACGAATAAACAAATAGGAAAACTACGTTCATGAATCTCAAACCCATGGGTCAAGTTCATTTTAGGACAAAACATAAGAACGAGTGGAAGTAATATAAACATATAAGCTCGCTCAAGTGGATTTCGCTCTTAGTCATATTCTGTTCCTTTAAGCAACACAACTACTATCACAGGCATCTAACCCAAATTAACTATACAGTTACATGACGTCATACCACATTTGGGAGCAAAAATGGACACAGAATAGAGAAGCAATAGGATGGCTCACATTTTGTAGAAAAACACAGTGGACTCCACAGCGTTAGACGATGGAATGAGGTGCTTATCGATGACAGACAAGATGTCATTACAAACTTTGGCAAGCTCGTCTTCAACCCTCTTTCGGTAATTCTTAAGCCTCTTGACATTCTCCTCGTTTCCCTTGGACTCCTCCTTCTGCTCGATGGAGGATAGGATTCTCCATGAAGCTCTCCTTGCGCCAATCACATTCTTGTACCCCACAGAGACTAGATTTCTCTCCTCTACCGTGAGCTCCACATCAAGCTGAGCAACTTTCTTCATCGCCTCAACCATCTCTGCAACAACAATTTTTCGTAAGTATTGAGTACTGATGGCCTTCATAGAGAAGCCCCAAAACATAAGCCAAACACGAAACTCAGATCATGAAAAAAGCTCCGATCTGTGATGTTGCTTCCAGGTAATGTAATACACCAACAATAAAACTGGTTTGAAATCTAGATTACTACACAACCTTGACTAATCCAACGACTATACAGAACCAAAAATGCACATATGTAGCTCCAAAAAGTAGATAAAGTTCCATTTCTTGTACATCCAGCACGAAAGCAAAAAATTGATTCCAGAAATTTTATCACTGTAAAAATAAAGGAACTTACTGACATTGAGTGAAAAACATAGATCTATTTCAGACTAGCCACCTTTGTATTAGCATAGACACATGCTAAGAGATTCGAGCAAGTAAACCATATACGATCAAGAGTGACGAAAGAACACTAAACTATAAAATTAGGCTCGTCTAAATCTAGATCAAGTAACATCCCACAGAACGCCAAATCCGTAAGAGCGTCCAAAGCAAATTTATGGAAACGCAAAACCAAATCTAGACGAGCTAAAACATTCATCATTATCATCGGAGCAACAAAAGATCTGAGTTTCAGAAACATTGACGAATTTTTTTTTTTTATGGTCGGAACAGTAAACAGAGATCCAGAGATCGGAAACGTTCATAAACAGTGAGGGAAACAAATAATACCATCGTATCGTTCGGTTTGCTCAGAGAGCTTCGCCAAGTAAACCTGCTTTTCCCTCTCACTCTCCATGGCTCGTTCTTCTCTCTCTCTCTCTCTCTCTCTCTCTCTCTCTCTCTCTGAAACTATGGATGCTCGATTTGATTTCGAGATTAGTAGTAACCCTAGGATGCTCTGATGCTGCTAATATACGGGCCGTTGGATCTACTTTCTTTAGTCAAACAAACACAGAAACTAAACTTTTTACATTTATAAAAGAAACCTCAAGATTTTCATATTTAAGCAGAAAGAACCTAAACTAAAGACATTGTTCGATTAAACCCATTAAACCAGAAGATTGGCAAGTGGAAAAAATAACGCAAAACGCTAACGTGACAAACGGAGAAAGACACGTCCTCTTGTCGACCATTAGGGTTTGTTCTTTTCAATAATAGTACAAAACATAATACGAAACTTATTATTAAAAAATATTATTAGCTTCAGGAAAAAATTTGTACGATTTTGAACTTTTTTTGGTTCTTGCCGTGTACTGATGAAAAAAAAACTCCACACCTCGCTGAACTGTTTGTTTCAGTTTCAAGAAAATTTGGTTACTGACTTACTGTCATGTGTTTTATACAAGTAGCTTTCAAATTCTATATATCCTGTGCAAGCTAAAAACATGCTTTTGGCTGCATGAAACGCAAAATCGGAACGACAATGAGAAAGTGAGTAATTTGTTCCAGAAGTACGAAACTGGTCTCAGACCTCAGTGGTTATGTGCCCTCCAAAACTCTACAAGCTTCGTATTCGTCAAATTTTCTCCAAATTGAGCTTCTGAGTTCGATAGTGCCACCAAATCTCTTTGATTCATCTCGTCTTTGTTGTCTCCATTCAGAAAATCTGCTGCAGGGATCACTTTATCACTTTTCTCCACCAGTCTGGTTTTCACTGGATCTGTTATATCGCCATTTCCTACGCCTCTCGCTTCAACAAGCACCTCACTGCTGGCTCTTTTACTCTCAAGGCTATGGTTCGTTTCAGGGTTCAGAACATGCAAGTCCATGGTATCAGAGTTACCTACTAAAGACTCATTAGCCATCACTGATTGTCCTAGAGTGTTGCTGTGAGATTGCAAGGAATTGAGCTGGTTCTTGCTTCGGGATTCAAGAAGAGATTGCAGATATGTGGAGACTTCCTTGCAAGTTGCAAACTCCTGCCCATCAGGACTGTGTATACAGTGAGCACATAACCAAAAAGTAAGACAAATTGATAATCATGAACTAAAAAGTGATAACAGAAGCAAGAACACTAAGAAGACAAATAATCTCGATAAGCAAGTATAAAGACATGTTTTATCTAAGTTCAAGAAGATAGAAAAAACAAACCAGCGGGACAGTCAAAAGTCACTATCATAACCAAATACGTTTTCAGAATCCGTAATCTAGTGCTGAGTTGCTATTCTGTGCTATAACCGTGAGGATCTTTAAGCTAATTCCAGGTCTCAATCATGATCTAACTAGAAACCATACACATGTACAACACAAGCAGTGAAGATAACTAAAGCAGCAACAAGCTGAATATTTATTATACCTTATGTATCTGCGACAAGCCAGCCACATATTGATACCTTTCTTTTTGAGGCAGAGCATAAGTTTCCATCCTCTGGGTAAGTATCCTCCGAAATCACACGCTTTCACAACTTTCTTCTTCTTCCCTGCATTCACCCATTCACCACTCAACTGTTCAAAGAAACCTAAGAACTCTTCTCTGGTCACGAACCCCAACGTGATCCTCCTCAGCTCCTCTCCATATGGATCTTCTGCAGTATTAGCCAACGCAGTGAGATCCACCACTGTACCTTCTCTGTTCTCCAGGTTCACAATCTCTTCTTTATCTTCTCTTTTGCAGTTCACTAATGGCTGATTAAAGCTACCTCTATTCTTTGGAGGACGGCCTCTCTTTCTCTTGCCTGTATTTGAGTCCATGGAGATACCTGAAGCATCATATCGACTCTCCGTTCCTAAAGTTTTATCTACAAACGATTGTTCTTTTCTCTCAGCATACGAATCCCAAACCTCCGAATCTTCGTTGATCCCCGCATCGCTAGGGTTCAGAATCTTTCTCGGCCGCCCTCGCTTCCTTTTCGTTTCGCTCCCGGAGATCCCCTGAACCAGAACGTTCTGAACCGAATCATCAAAATACGGATTCGGATACACATTGCTGTTATTATGGATCGGGAAAGAAATCAGTGGCTGACCTTCGCTTTCTTCGACTTGTTCCTCCCCTTCCTCTTCTTCCGCTTTCCTCTGACTCGAATCGACGGAGAACAGAGATCTGAGGAGCGACGCGACATGCGATTTTTCTTCACGGGACGAATCGTCTCTCTGGCGTTGCGGCGAAGGAGGTCTGGGTGGTGGAGGGTGGCGCGCAAGGCGGAGGCGGAGAAATGTCTGTTTCCGACTGCCAGCGGACTCATTGAAGACGGAGCGATCGATTTTTGGCGTCAAATCGTCGTCTACACCGGCGGAAGCAGCGAGAGACGCCGAGGAAGACGGAGAGAGAGAAGAACAGTGAGAGAGAGCGAGAAGTTCTGACTGGGACAAGAGTCGCGTATCGATTAACGGCAAGGACTCGGCGGATAAACGATCTCCAGAGCTACCTTCGAAGTTGCAGTGGTTCTTCCCGTGGTTTTCGCCGTCCATGGAAGTCACCGCCGTGAACACGTCAGATCAACAGACGGTTTCAAAGAGATGAAATTTTCCGGTAACTTTCAGTGCCCTGCTCTTGCTTTTTTTTTTTTTTTTAATTGCTCGGTCAGGCTCACTCTTCGCTTTCCGGTTCGTTTTATCTAATTTTTAATTTAACCGGTTGTACCAATGCTATCGCGCGAAATTAGGATGATACGAAATAGTTATTAAAGGCTTACGATGAGGCCCATATGAAGTTTTCAAATGATGCCGACTTGCATTTGCTTAGCTGTTTCCTCTGACCATCAATAGTCATTTGACTCATTTCTTTGTGACTGTGACGCATCAATGATGGTTCCGTTCCACGTAACGTAGATGGCTTCTTGGTAAAGTAAATTTAGTATCGAATTTGGGTCTATCATGGGAGAAAAAAAATAAAAAAGAATTGGGGCGAGAGAGGCTCGAACTCTCGACCTCAGGATCACTCAGTAGCTATGAGACCTACGCGCTAGCCAACTGCGCCACCGCCCCGTTGTTGTTAATGTTTTTAACTTCGTTTATATTATCGTTTCATCACTTTCCTGGTAAAATATTCTTTTTGGGTTATAGTCTCATAGATGTGTTTCTTTTTCAAGTAAACTGAATATATTGGTTTCTGAACGAGTTTACACAGAAATAAAAACCACTCGTTCACCCTAACAACATAAATCAATTTTAACGAAGGGCTATTTGAAGAAATATACACACCCTAAGTTTAATTTGCGGTTTGCCATAAACAGTTAAGTCAAGTCGACAAAAAAACTGTTTGCTTCAGAGGTGGTTGAAGTCGTTTTAGCCCTTTTGGTAGACTGCAGATCACTTTTCTAAATCTTCACTAAATCTATTTTGTCAATTAGTCAGAATCTACAGTAGTGCTAAACATATAAGTGATTGGTAGCTAAAAGTGTATCGGTTAACTATTTTGATAGTAGAAAGCTAGTTCGGCGAGCATGTCTTGTAAAGCACGGGCGGTCTACAAATGGATTAAAGTTTTTCATGAAACAGAGGTGGATAGTTGGTAATAAACTAAGTAGCAGAAGTAAGATAAAAAGTATCATTCACAGGTGTAAGTAGTACGAACATACGTGCCAGCTCTAGTGTGAGTCAGAGACTTCCGGTGGAGGTAGAAGGGCCACTGCAGCCAGGTGATATAAGGCCCGGTGAAGCTTACCCAATTATGTTGTAGCCGAGTTTGGTAAACTATAAAAAGGAGATTAATTGATTAACGGATTTTCAAACCCCAAATTACCTGAATCTTGGCGAGCGCGGCGTTGGGTTTTATCCGGGAGTAGCTTCGGCGAGATAGTTCACCGATTTTTTTGTGCAATTCAATAACTGAGAAACCGAAAATACTTTCTCGGAAAGGATGGGTGTTTCCAGACAAAAATATAAATGAAGAAGTGTTGCAGACATTAATAGGCAAAACAAATAAATTCGTCCCTATAAATCGAGAAGATATAATATCTATACCTATAGACTTATAGGTAATAGGGTCTGATTCGTAATATAAAAAAATGAACAGTGGAAAAAACCAAACTGCAAATTAAAAACTCATCTGTGTATATTCAAGCCAATTTCTCTTTAATGAATGTGTTATGTTGAAGAATTCTGAAGCATTTTTCGTTTTGGAAATATTTATTTTATGGCAATTAACATATAGTATTTTGTTCGATAATAGGCATGTATTGTATGAAGTTTCACATTATGCTTAATGCTTACTAAAATACTCATGTATAAGTGGATATTAAGGTTTTCTAAATATTTAAAGTTGACTAAAACTTACATATAAGACCCTTTATCGAACTTCGTAAAGAAAGGATCAGCCAAAATTGTTATAAATCTAAAAGGGTGATATATATAGATACACTCTTACGATCAACCAGAAAGTATACTCGTATACTGATTTTTGAATAACATAGATTATACATAATGATAGATTTACACCCATATACTAACACATCAACGGTTCTAACATAAACCACTCTGCGTTACGGAAATAGAAATACTGT
The DNA here is from genome assembly GCA_010577795.1 of Isatis tinctoria. Classification (NCBI taxonomy): domain Eukaryota; kingdom Viridiplantae; phylum Streptophyta; class Magnoliopsida; order Brassicales; family Brassicaceae; genus Isatis; species Isatis tinctoria. The sequence goes on from CM021244.1 coordinate 9,555,302, forward strand.
ATTTTTTTTTCTCTTATCTATACTATTAAGGGAGGATACATCTACCTAAAAAAATTGTTTGGACCTATTCATTAGCTAATAATATTTTTGGTCTTACCTAATATTATGGAAATTAATATTATCTATTAAATAAGTATCAAAACAATATAAAATAATAGGTCACACTTTTCTTACTAATTAAAAACGAAAATAAAATAAAATCATACATATTAAATTATTAAATCAAATAATAAATATAAGTAAATAATATAACACATCATTTCTTTTTCTAAATCACAAAATAAAAATAAATAAATATTCTTTTGAACATATTTCAATTATTAAAAAATAAAAACATACATAAATAATTCAAATATAATATAATTTTGTAAAATATAAACTTTTAACTTGGAAAATAAAATTTTAAAAATGGATTGATATATTTTAACTTGATAAAATGAGAATATTAAAACTAAGTCTATATATATTATATTATTCAATGATATAGTGAGACAAGTTAATTTTTAATATATATAATTACAGGGTTTTATATTTTCTATTATTAAAATATTTAAATAACAATAATATGGGTTAAGATATTTAATTAATCTGTTTTGATTCTATGACATTAAAAATAACTAATAAATTAACGGGTTAGCATGTTTATTTTTATAAATGTGAAATTATATTCAAATCTATATATAATGGGTCTCAAACTATAATATTCATATATTAAAATATTTAAAACTATATATATATAAATCAATAGATAGATTATATAATCATACTATAAATATGAAATTAATATAAATTATACTATTGTAGTCAATTCAAAATAAAATTAGCAACACTTCTCAAATTACAAAAATATATCTTTATCCAAAATAGAAAATATAAAAACAAAAATCAAAATCAAAAATATCTTTATCCATGTGTTATATTACATGTAGTGCCAGTGAATTAAGTTATTTTGTAAAATTTCATTAAAGTTAATTATGGATTATGGAAATTAACATTATCTCTATTAAATAAGTATCCAACAATATAAAATAATGGGTTCCACTTTACTTACTAACTAAAAACAAAAATAAAATAAAATCATACATATTAAATTATTAAATCAAATAATAAATATAAGTAAATAACATAACATATCAATTATTTTTATAAATCACAAAATCAAAATAAATAAATATGCTTTTGAACATACTTCAATTATTAAAAAAAAACATACATAAATAATATGAATATAATATTAATAAAATATAATTTATAAAATTTCAACATTTAACTTGAAAAATAAAATTCTTAAATTAGATTGATATATTTTAACTTGATAAAATGAAAATATTAAAATTAAGTCTATATATATATTAGATTATTCAATGATAACGTGAGACAGATTATTTTTTATATATATAATTACAGGGTTTTTATAGTTTCTATTATTAAAATATTTAAATAACAATAATATGGGTTAAGATATTTAATTAATCTGTTAATATGGCTTAAATATTTAATTAATCTGTTTTGATTCTATGACATTAAAAATAATTAATAAATTAATGGGTTAACATATTTTTTTATAAATGTGAAATTTTATTCAAACCCATATATAATGGGCCTGTGAATTTTCTCATACTATAATATTCATATATTAATATAGTTAAAACTATATATATATATATATTTATAAATCCATAGATGTTTTATATAATCATACTATAAACATGAAATTAATATAAATTATATCATGGGCAATTCTCTAAAATGGCATATTTTCATATTTTTGTTACAAAAATAGCACATCATGTTCAAAATGACAAAGATATGATTATATATCTACTTTCTAAATTAGAAAACAAATTCGCATTAAAGAATATTCCAAATTTGTGTAAATTGAAGACATAATAACTGATTAACTTATTATTAGATTATATGTATGTTTATGACACTAAAGATAGTGTTTTCAAATTTCTTTATTGGAAAAAGTTTCTTTAAAACAATTTTGAATGGTAACATTATTTTGAAATAAGTATAATTTAGTGTTGAAGTCCAATATCTTAACAAATATGAATATATTAAGCTAAACATTTTTATAAACATTAGTATCTTCAATTTTCTATTTTTAAATTAACTTTGACTTGTCTCTCAATCACATTGATGTAAGTCATAATTTTTTTTGCTTTGTAAAACTACTTTTTTCTCTAAATTTATAATCAAGCCATAAAAAAACTCACAAAATAATACACACCACAACTTTATGTAATTGTTTACTTTTAATAATTTTATAAATTATAATTATATCACAAATGTGAAAAAAAATTCATAAAATTATGTGTGTGATTGCAAAAATATTAATCATATCCCGCGCGTCCGGGTCTAGTTTTGCGTAAGAGAGAGACAGCTATATAGATAGATAAAATGGAGAGAGAAGAATGACAGGAGGAGGATCCACGTGGAGGGATCTGCCAGTTCACGAATTCTCTTCTGTTTCCTTCTTTAATCTCCACTCCAGCTATCTCCTCTTTTGCCATGCTGGCGAACTGGTCCCACTTTTCTTTTTATCAACCAAACAAATATATCTATTGGCTGACCAAACAAATGTTGTCATCAACCAACATTTTCATGTAAACTTCTCTTAAAATGCCCGCATTTTTCTATAGTTAATTTGATCAAAAACTAACTTAGACCCATGAAACATTAGCTTGATATGAAAAAATGACATAATTTTTTTTTTTTGCTGGGTCAACTACATAGTTATTTGTAGCCCTGGGCGTTCGGTTTTTCGGTTCGGTTCGGTTCGGTTTTTTCTGTTTTCGGTTTTTTCGGTTAAGAGATTTAGTAACAGTTCGGTTAAATTCGGTTCGGTTTCGGTTCGGTTTTTTCGGTTTTCGTTTTTTCGGTTATAGAGATTTAGTAACCGTTCGGTTAATCATAAAATTCGGTTCGGTTTCGGTTCGGTTATTTCGGTTTCGGTTCCGGTTTTTCTTATATTTTTTTGGATAATTTGGATAAAAAACCGGCTAACTTCGGATAATATCAGATAATTCGGATAATTTCAGATATTTTGGATAAAAACATTTGGATAATTTTGGATAATTCGGTTTTTTTACTAATATTTGGTTAATTTTAATTATTTAGTTATTTTAAATATAAATATAAATAATATTTTTAAGTATATGGATCGTATTTCGGATATTCGGTTATCCATTCGGTTTCGGTTCGGTTCGGTTTTGGTTCGGTTATTTCGGTTATCTCAATTCAGTATCCAATAGGTGTTTCATAATATTCGGTTCGGTTTCGGTTTCGGTTATTTCGGTTCGGTTTCGGTTCGGTTTTCGGTTTTCGGTTAAAAGGCCCAGCGCTAGTTATTTGTATATAATCTGATTCTGCTCAGGCCCTGAATGTTTGAGTAGTTTTTAGATTTTAGTTTTTGGATTTTGGGTTTTGGTTTTTGGTTTTTAGATTTTGGTTTTTCAATTTCTGGTTTTTGATTTTGCTGTAGATTTTAGTTTTTAAGAAACTTGAATGGTGATTTATTTAGTTTTTGGTTTTTGACTATATTTGAACTATTAATTTTGTTTACAAGATTAAAAATGATAAAATAAAAATAAAATCTTAATACAAACATATTATTTCTTATAAAAATAATAAAAAATACAAAAGTATTATTTTAAAATGCAAAGGGGACTGATATGGATTATAGATACTTAGATAGTGGGGTTTAATAATAGTTTTCATAAAAAAGGAAGAGAAAAAAGGGGTTAAAAAGAAGGATGGTCGTTATTGGGTGCGTGCATGCGTGCGGGGGACTATGTAAAAGCTGTTTCTCTGCTCATTTCATGTGATCTTCTCAATTCTTTTGCCCTCCACTTTCACCATATATGTAGGCCCTTTACAACTACATTTAATTACATTTATATATAGCCATATTAATTTCTTACGACATGTTTACTTTTTTTGGTAAAGAAACGAGTATGTCTATCTCAAAGATATGGGCTCTGGTCCCAAAAAAACTTTACTATATGTGATACACCAACGGTTTATGTACGTATAAGCACCGTAGCAACGCGAAATATCGTTTCCATATTTAAACCCCCAATAAACTAACATGTAAATAAGATTATCATAACTAATGTTGTACCTACTAGATATCGTGGTGTAAAATCATAATGTTTTGTACTTTAATTTTTAGTTCTGGATTTAAAGTTTTCTTCTAAACATTTTAAATCTGACTTAGCATAATACGTGTACTGATTATCAAGCATAAATTATCAAATTACGTATATGCGAATCAAAATCCGCCACAACATCAAGACGATTAACACTATATGTAGTTGAGACATAACAAACTCCACATCTGATTTTTACGCCTGGCACAAATAAATCAAGTGGTTGGGGATTTCTAAGATTTTTTTGTATAGTCTACTTATATGTATATATAGTGTGCCCTATGTGACTATGTCATAGTCTGATATCAATAAGTCAATTTTGTAAACATGGGATGAGAAATTCTACAGGGATATATACCCTCAAATTTTAGAACTATCCCTGCATCAGGATTACTTTTTCCACTTAGCCTTTATGGTTTGGTGGATATAACAATGGACTTCCACTAATCTTGAAAAGTCAAAACTAATCCAATCGGGATGATCGTCATGAATATCTATCTAATTTGATACACATGTACAGTAGTTACCTTTGATAGCTTGGTTATATATATATATATATATATATATATATATTTGGAATTTACATGTTTACTTGATGAAAAATTTCTCCAATATTTGTTTTTATTTTAACCTCAAAGCTGGTAGTAGTGCATAACTTGGATCTCACATTATTTTTTTATCGGATATATATAATTCAAATCAAAACCTTAGTACATGTAACGAAATATAATTCCAGTCAGTCTGTGGTTGGGAGAATGTCAAAGTACATTATTCGACAAACAAGATGTAAGCTGCATTTAGATTTTAATATTGATTATAAATAGAGCCTTTTTAAAAAACGAAAAGAGATCAAGGGATCAACCAACCCAAGGAAGAGAATAAAGCTACACAAAGACGAACACAAGGATGATAAATAAGGGATCAACCAACCCAAAAGAGAACATGGGTATGAACGATGATGTCGTATTATAATGCTTAATCAATTTAAATAGTCTTGTAGACTTGTAGTAATATCCATAGAATTTTTCTGTAAGATAATATATATGTATAGATCGAGGTATGTGTGTATTGATTATGACTTGCAAACATACCGGTTTTGTTCGGTAATATCGCAGATATTTAGTTTGAAAGCTGCGAAATAGCCTAGTATTTTTTTTTATTGTTGACTTTAACTTTGTGAAGTAAAATCCCCGAGTCCAAAAACTTAATTATATGACTGGTAAAATGCTGTATCATCTCTCAGTTACGGGTTATCTACCAGAATTATTGTATAATTAAAAAAAAAAACAAAACATCAAAGAAGATATTTAAATGAATGAAGAAACAAAAGTTGTGGAAGAGGTATAATGTTAAAACCTGGCAAAAACTTATAGACAGCGAAGACATACTCAGTGCTTGCCTTGTCACTCTTCTTACAAAACCCCAAAGAAAACTAGTTCCGTCTTCTTACATTAACTCACCAAGTCACCCATTCTCTCTTTTTCTCTCTCCCCTCTCCCAAGTGTAGGGTCGAAGTCACAATACGGCACCGTTGAGTTGCAATTTGCAACAACAACAAAAATAAATAGAGAAAATGAAAAAGTCGTTTGTGAGGCATTTGACGATATAAAGGAGCTAACTTTCCCTCATTTACAATCTTTTCATCTTTTCTTTTCTTGGCTGATGTTTTAATTAGACAGACCCCATATTCCATATTATTCATTAAATTTTATTTATTAATTTTTTGTTATCGGTATATATCATCACAAACCATCATCATCAAGGATCAAGAAACAGTTATATATCATTTCGTATAATAGATGTCTTCTAACACGAGCTATTACCGATCGCCGTTCGGAGACACGACCCACACAAAAGTGTTCGTCGGAGGCTTAGCATGGGAGACTCCGACCGAGGAAATGCGTCGTTACTTCGATCAGTTCGGAGAGATTCTTGAAGCAGTTATCATCACCGATAAGACCACCGGAAAATCTAAAGGCTATGGTTTCGTAAGTTAATCCATACTTTTGGTTTCCTTTTATATCCCAACCGTTTTAATTGTTTCTCGAGGCCGGCAACGTCATCATCTCGGTGGTCCAGGTCACGTTTCGAGAGCCAGACTCAGCCTCGAAAGCAGTCGCCGATCCGAACCCTGTGATCGATGGAAGAAAGGCAAATTGCAATATTGCGTCTTTTGGACGGCCCCGACCATCGACGCCTAAAGGTTCGTGTAGCAATTTTATTTGATGCATGTGTAAATCTCTCATCACTCTCTATTTGATTTTCTTTCCAATTGGCTGGATTATTTGATGGGTTTAATCTATATTTTTTTTTTTCAAAAACTAACAAAAATGCATATGATGATGAATAATATACTATCTTAGTGCTTTCATATGTATATCATCTTCTTCCTTTTTTTTAGCAAAAAGAACCGATGTCATCACTTTGTTTTATCGTTAAATATGTTAATCAGTATATAAAAACTTTCATTTTATTGTTTTTTTATAAAATTGAAACTCTGTGATATGCATACAAGGAATAAAAATGCTACATTTCCAATAATGTAATAACTTGGAATTTTCTGTAAATTATTTCTGATTACTCTTTGATGGCACAGGGAGAGGACAAGGAGGAAGCCCTAGTCACTACCAAGGCGGAGGACAATCAGGCTATACCGGAATGGCTGCTCCGCTGCAGCAGGCTGCGACCGCCCAGCTCATGTATCCGTCGTACGGGTATGTGAGGTTTTTTCTAGTTTTTATTAAAAGAAAAGGGGTTAATGGGTTTATTTTCTTTATTGAAACCCAAAGGGTGTAAACAAGTTTATAAATTTTGCCTAGACAATGAAATGGTCCAATGCGATTGAAATGGTAAGAGACAGAAGATGATATTTAATGCTTCAATTTGAGCAAGTTGGAGTCAGCCTGTAAATATCATATACGTAATATAAATACTTATATTAGACAAGCTAGTTGTCATATAAAAAGTATATCATATGTGTATTGTAGATTAGCCAGATCAACATCGCAATAGAACAATAATAGTGAAAAATGTCATGTGTATATATAAAGAGTTTATATATATGTTTCGATGAATTTGCATGCACTAAATTTGTCGAGGTAAAATTATTAAGTACACTTTTTAATTTGTGTGTGTGTATTTTGGTGCTTCAGAGTTCACAGTACTAAATTGGTTTAGCGTCATTAAATTTTTGTTTTCAGGTACACCTACAATTCTGAATATGGGTACCACCAAGTCAGTCTCTCTCTCTCTCTCTCTCCCTCTCCATATGACATACTCACATACATATACAATTATAAACATGCAATGATATATACATCTTCTTATATTGTTTCCATCTACCCGCTGTTATTGTTTGAATTAGTTTAACCTTCATCCCTGAGAACTAGGTATCAATGACGTTTAGAAGTATAGAGTAAACCATAGAATCATGAACGTCGTGATTGTGATTGTGTTGTTTATATTAACAAATAATAGTTTTGGTACTGAACTATTACATGCAGGCATTATACAACACACAACTCCAACAAGCACAAGCACAATACTATCAACAGCATATGTACGGCGGAGGAGCAACATCACCATCATCAACCAACATCATGCCTTCTCCTTACTATTACCTCCAAGCTCCAAGCCCTAGACCATATCCTCATCAACATCATCATCAGCATTATGCTCATCATATTCATCATCAGCAGCAGCAGCAGCAACAACGTTTGCCTTCTGCCTCTTCTTACCTAATCTACCCATCCAATTTCGAGGCTCCTACTACTTCCTCTAATGCCCCTCCTTCCCAAGAGCCAATATCTTCTTCCACCGGTACGTCATTAAATAGTTCAATTCGTTTTCTCAAAAGACATCGTTTGTCACCATGCATGTCCAATGTGAAAATGCATTCATCACCATAACAAGATCCAAGTCCACTAAGTACGAAATAGTATATTAGTATCGTAAACACACAAAAGCAAAATAGCTAGTAAGATCAGGCATATATATGAATATGAGTACGGAAGATTAAATGGAACACCAAAGGAGAGAGTGAATGATTGGGCACATGGGATATTTTAATTGCGTCATGTCCATGTGAACTGAGCTGTCTAATTTTTTGTTCCCTCACATCTGTCTATTGTCCATCATGGGTCATGGATGTTTATATATACGAGTATATGTGTATGTAATATGCATAAACCAATAGTGTTTGCATGTGGGTTTCTGTCACCTTTTTATATATTGATTCTCAAGATCTAGTCACAACTCACAAACGAGAAGGGACCACTCTCTATATAAGCAATTATCCAGACTTATTTGCAGAGGGGAGACCAAACAAACTAATTCTCTATGTGGAATTGTAAATTGACTATTTATTTAAAATTAGCTCATAAAAGGTTTAATGTTGTGGTTATTTTCTTTTCCATCAGAATCACAAGCACCACATCAAGTCTCAGGAGAAGGAGGAGAATTCGATGCAACGGATGCACCTGAAAGTACAACAACGAACAACAGAGAGTTGACATCATCTTCATGATCAAGTACTGCATGCATCTCCAACTTGTACAATCTTTGACATTTTTACGCTCTCTTTCTCTTCATCCAACAAAGAGAAAAAAGCTAATTCGTTTATTTTCTCAACCAAACCCATGTATGACTTAACATGACTGCCAAAATAAAGATGGCTCTATCTCTCGTCATGTTTTTCTTCTTTTCTTTCTAACGGAATAATATAATAAGTCGACTTTGATATTCTTTCTATTATTTTAGAATAAATCGACTTTCTTTTAAGCTACCTTGTACTTGACAATAATTTAGAGTAACTGATAGCATATTAAAATAAAATCCACTCATTTTTTCAAAAAGTTTGTCAGCCAAGTGACGTTTTATTGGCTGAGTTTTAGTTTTCTGCCAAAGTAGCTATATTTTTCAAACTTTTGTTTTTTTTTTTTGGTGAGAAAGAGGGAGGATTCTCCCATATATTATTATGAATCAACTGAAACAAACTAATCAGGTTGGACTCGTCGCATCCGAGTTCGTCCAACCCTATCATCTCTTAACAAAGGATCAACAATCAAAGGAACAACACCAAAGTAATGAAAACCATGCGATAATGAAAATGCATAGTTAGCTAACCCGTCGGCAAGACAGTTAGCCTCCCTATACACGTGTGTAACTCGGACTATCCAGTCCCTCGATAAAAAGCCATAGCACTGTCGTACTAGGAAAGACAGCGGGTGACAATCACCAATACCTGTCGTAAGAAAACCCACCACCAACTTCGAATCCACCTCCAGTTCTAATCTTGTGCATCGATGATCCCACGCAATGCACAATCCATAGTACACACCCCACAGCTCTGCTAATGGAGCAGAGCATCTCCCGATATTCAGTGCAAAACCTCCACACCATTCACCTACTTCGTTACGAAGTACTCCTCCTGCCGTTGCACTCCCCGGATTACCATGAGAAGCACCATCTGTATTCATTTTATACCACCCCCCTTCCGGTGGTTTCCATGTAATCATCCTCTCGACTCTAGCAACATTACCTCTTACATCATCATTCTTTTCCTCTGCCTCAACGATCTCCTTTACTTTGTCTTTTAGAAACTGCATGCGATCCCTGCAAAGTCTAGTATCACCAAACACGTTTCCGCATCTCCACTTCCAACCCCACCAACAAAAGACAGCAAATCTCATATTCCAAGGAACACCATCCACAATGTCCATCTCACTCAAATTCGCAAACATCCATTCAAGTAAAGATTGGGAGAAAAAGTTTTGTTGTTTGTTTACCGGAACAACTCGGCTCCAAATTCCCGCCATGGCTGGACAATTGCGCAAGACGTGGATTATCGTTTTGATGTACGAGTTTTAAACCCTATTTCCTACTGCAAATGCACAGCAAATCAGAGTAGTACTTAGGGGTCGATCCCACGAAGACCAAGTTCACACTATGGTTTAATAAGCTAAAATCAAGAGCTAAGAGATTCAATATGGGGTTGTAAGAAATCGTGACTAGCAAGAAACAATAAAATCGGTTTGTAAATAATATTAAAACAAGCGTTAGGTCAAGGCAATTCGCAGGAGATTCAGAGCAAAGGTCAAACAACTATTCAGGCGATTATTAAGAACAAGTCTAGAACTCAAACACTAAGGTAATATTAATCCACTCTCGTGGTACTAATACCTTTATCTAGCAACCTAAAAAATCCTAACTCTCGTTGGTATCAGAATCGCAGATAAGCATTATTGGTTAGGTTTGATTTGTTCACAATTCTCCAATACATCTACTCTCGCAGGTAATGAATAAATTGCTCATCTAGATCTCTTCTAGCAACCTAGCAACTCTCGCTGTCTAGATAAACCTAAGATCATGGAATCAAGTGATCAAATCGATCCAAGCAATAAGAACCACCTAGATGAAGACTATCGATTTTGATATCCTATTTGTGTTCAACCCTAGCTCATGAATTCCCTTGAAAACCTTAACCTAACTAATAGATCTACTCAGACATAATCAAAGAAGAAAGCAAAACAATGAAATAAAAAGACTGCATTGAAATCGATATTAAAAAGAATAGGGTTCAGAAATCTTCTCAGAATTGTGGCAGATATCTTCTCCCTTTACAAGTAGAAAGCTAAAAACTTGAAAACTAAAAGCTAAGAAGTAGAAAATAAAAGATAGGATTATTCCAAAACCTAAAACTAAAGGGGAGTATTTATATAAGAAGGCATAGGCGGCAGGAAGGGTGGCTGCTTCCTTTTAAAGTCGGCAGGATTAGGTTAAGTTGTCTCCTTTTAATTCTCTTCCGCGGCGAGCATGTGCTCACTTGGTGGCCGATATTTGCGAGCATGTGCTCGCCGATTGGAGTTGGTGATAATTTGCAGGATTTTCCTTCTTTTCCTCAATTCTTGTTCTTTTCTGTTCCAAATGTCACAAATGCTCCAAACTCCAATAACAGCTCCAAAGCTACCTAAAATCTCCTGAAATAAACTCAAAAACTCTAAAAAGCAATTAGATAATAAGGTTAGTTTGGGTCAAAATCCCAACATATCAATTCCCCCAGACTTAGATCTTTGTTTGTCCTCAAACAAACTAAAACCTAAACCGAGAAGAAAGAATCGAAAACAGGGATCTCACAATCTCAATCAGAATAATCGCACCAACCACTTAGACCTGTAATCCACATTCTTCATGAACCAATCAAAAATCGACCACCATGTACTTCTCCTTAGCCACATCGCAGTTTTTCCAGATAAACTCCACAAAATCTCAACTTCATCCACTATCCATCATTGCATAGAGACTAACAATGCTTCCAATGCCAAGAACCTTATAGACTCTTTCCCATACTATACCTTGACAAATACAACCCTGGAATCCGCCTATTTGGTACTCTTTCTCTCCCCCAGACTTATTCTTTCCTCATACTCTGCATTGATCTTTTGATCATCTCTTTTTTTTTCTTTCTTTTTTTTTTTTACGATTTTTTTTTTTTTTTTATTGCAAAGGTTTGACGAATAATGGGGTCATGGGAAATTTTCCTCTCCCTCGTTTCCACCTTTGTGTGATCATTCCTTTCAAAGTAAAATAATGGGGTCATGGGAAATTTTCCTACCCCTTTACTTAAAAGAAAATCATCTCATCTTTTCATTTGTTTCTCAGGATATTTAGAATAAGGGAGAGGAGTACCATAGGCTTTTCACGGCAGCCGCAGATGTCAGGTATGAATGAGAGAATCAAGCTCTTTGATCACCAGCTACAGTTGAAAGATCTCTGTAAATAGCTCAAGTTTGTAAAATCTGCTGGAAATATGGGTGTTTCTAGTGGACTGGACGGACTTTGGATTTTTCATTAGTCTTAACTGAATAGATCCTAAAGATATGGTTACTAAGTAAAAACAGCCAGCTCAACATTCTAAGAGATAGTTCATAAATCCTAATCAAAATTTTGACCCAATAAAACAGACTGACTCTAAATGAAATAACAAAAGACTCAAAATCACGAAGCAAAGTAAGATTCAAGGTACGAACCTCCCCCAGACTTACTTCACACCGTCTCGGTGTGAAAATAAGCGAGAGAAAGCTCCGAGAAAACTTACCTGAGTCGGCAGGAAGAGCACCATGGCGGAGCAGGTGCTCCGGAACAGAAGCGGGTGCTCGCCTGTTGTCTTCTTCTTTCTCTCTCTCTCTTTTTTTTTTTTTTTTTTTATCTGAAACACAGAAAACCAAAACCAAAAATCAAAAGCAAAAGAAAATAAAATAAAGTAAAAACTCTTACCAGTGGGTTGCCTCCCACTCAGCGCTTGGTTTAAGTCATTAGCTTGACTTTGGTGCCATGTATCAATCAGGCTGGGCTTGAGAGCTTGCTCCAAAACAAACTCCATAATCAGGCATCCTCATGTTCAGAACCTTACTCAGCATTCCATTCACAACACCAATACTCTTCTCTTTCAATTCTGATTGAAGAATAGCTCTAACTCTAGAGAAAGGTTTAGGATGACCTTTGCACTTCACCTTGTAATCAACCGAGTTTCCATCATATCCTTGAGGGATCAAAGTCATTTGAGGACCTCCCGTGATCCTTTTGTACTGCACGTTTTCTTGCGTTTTTGCTCTCTCCCTAAACTTCCCGGGTGGTGGAGCAGGTGCTCGCGGGATCGGAGGACGTGCTTCTTCTATATCCACTGCTGAGATGCAGGAGGCGCGTGTGGTGGTTCCTATGGGAACGACTTTGTAGAAGACCTTCTTGTCAATCTTGGAAAAACAAACTCGCTTATTCGGCATATCGATGACTGCACCCACTGTAGCCATAAATGGTCTTCCAAGAAGTAAGGGCATGCCATAACCTTCTCGCATCTCCACGACCTGAAAATCAGTTGGAACTAGGCAATCCCCTATTCGGACAGGTAGATCGTGAATACTGCCAGACGATGTTGATGAGTACGAGTTTGCAAATTGAAGAGTCATATGACTAGGCTTTACCTCCGAAATTTTCAACCTCTCTGCAATAGCCTTTGACATGAGATTAACAGAAGACCCAGAATCACAAAGAGCGTCCTTGAATTCAATTCCAGCAATGGAGCATGGGACCAAGAACTTCCAGGATCTTCAGCCTTAGGCAATACCTTCAATGGTGGTGGAACTGGATAAGGCACCTTAGGAGTATACACCCTCTCTGGAATCACTGCGGATTTCGGGGTGGAAGTGGCCTGTGTAGCCTGGCCGAGCACGTGCTCTGTTGTGTCGTCTTCGAGAATATCAACGGATGAGGTTGATGCTTCAGCGCGTGTTGTACGGCCGTTTGCACCATCGCTTTTACGGACACCTTGATTTCCACTGAGCAGGTTGGGAGGGAGCACGTGCTCCGAGATAGCTTCTTTTTCTTTTGCCGATTTTGGAGATGAAGCTGCAGATGCGTGTAGTGTCTTTCCACTGAGCAATTCGATTGCATTGACGAATTCTGCCTTAGGTTTTTCAACCTTCCCAGGAAGAACTCCTTGTGCTCTTCTAATTGATTCGGTAGTCTGCGCAACCTGAGTGTCAAGCTGCTTCATGTGAGTCCACACAGCCTCAAACTTACTATGGAGATCATTGTACATGCTGTCCACCTTAACATTGATCTCATTAGCAGATTTCTGTTGGTTGAGTAAAACCAAGTGCATGAGAGACTTCAGCTCATCTTGAGAGTTAGACGCTTGAGCTTGAAAGCTCTGATTCTCCACATAGCCTCCATTCACGTAGTTCACCTCTGCGTGAGTCCCTGGTGTCCTCTTAATTGATTCAGCGGTTTGTGCGATCTGAATATCGAGCTGCTTCATGTGAGTCCATACAGCTTCGTACTTTCCATTGAGGTCCACATACATGGTGTCAACCTTGGAGTTGATCTCAGCCGCGGCTTTTTGCTGTCCCGCCAGTAGTTGTTGCATCATGTTCTTCAGCTCGTCTTGGGAGCCGGTTGCTGAAGATGAAGGCTGCGGATTTGCGAAAGACTGTCTCGGTTGGACCCCTGCTTGGAAACGGTTCTGATTTGGAACGAATGGCTGGTTCTGGTAGTTGTTGGAGTAGTTCTTCTGAAAACCAATCTGATTCTGGCCTCCTTGCTTAGGGTAAACCTGATCTTGCGGATTCTCCACATTAGTGCTCCTATAGGACGAATTCGGATGGGTATTGAAACCCTGAGTGTTGAATCCGCGGTTCTGTCCAAATCCTTGCCCATTCACGTAATTGACCTCCCTTTGATCATCGCCGGTTCCTTCATTCTCATCCACAAAGTGGACCGATTTCTGGTTTCCCTTCAAGAGAAGGTTAACCTTGGCTGCAAGCTCCGCAATTTGCTTGGACTCCACGCTGTTGACCTTCTTCCTATCGTACTCCGGACTCTTGTTGCTGGAACTCGCGGAAAGGTTCTCAATCAGCTCTATAGCTCCTTCTTTTGACTTGGTGTAGAAGTCACCATTACTAGCTGCATTCAGGGCGTTTCTGTAGTCCCATTCTACTCCGTCATAGAAGGTACTGAGCAGCTGCTCGTCGCTGAAACCATGGTGAGGGCACTCACGCTTATACTCTTTGAATCGCTCCCACGCTTCATTGAATGACTCGCCGGGATGTTGCTCGAATGAGGAGATCTTGTTCCTCAAGGCTGCGGTCTTGGACTTGGTGTAGAATTTGTCCAAGAAAGCTGATCTCGCATCAGCCCAAGTCGCCAAAGAGCCTGGTGGTAGAGACTTTAACCATCGTGATGCTTTTCCCGCAAGAGAGAAGGGGAAAAGCTTGCACTTCAAGAAATCTGGAGGCACACCATTGGAGCCGGTTGTGCTGCAAATTTCCTCGAAGTTCTCGATGTGATCCATCGGAATCTCAGCAGGCAGACCGTGGAACAAGTGTTGCTTCACGAGGGCAATCATCTGAGGCTTGATCTCGTAATCTTGCCTCTGGATGGTTGGGGTAACGATCGCAGATCGATCCTGGTAGTATGCGTGAGCCGCATCTTTGTCCCCGAAGGCAGGTTGTGCAACGAGTTGCCTCTCCTGTTGCAAACGAAGCTGCTCCATAGCCGCTTGAAGTTGTTGCAGCTGAGCCGCAATGACGTTGTGGTCGCCCATCTCTGGAGTGTCGGTGTCGGACGTTTCTGGTTCCGGAACAGGCGTGTTGCGTCCCTGCCTGTTCTCTCGTTCTCTCCTTGCTAGCTCTTCGTTTGTCAAGCTCTCAAGATTCTCGTTGTTTTTGCTCCTTGTGGTCCTTGTGGACATGCACCTGAAACACAAAAACAGAAAAGAAAACGAGTTCAGTAAAGTTCTTAGTCTAATGATTCAGCCGTAAACCAAAGGTGAAAATTTGGTCCCCGGCAACGGCGCCAAAAACTTGATGTACGAGTTTTAAACCCTATTTCCTACTGCAAGTGCACAGCAAATCAGAGTAATACTTAGGGGTCGATCCCACGAAGACCAAGTTCACACTATGGTTTAATAAGCTAAAATCAAGAGCTAAGAGATTCAATATGGGGTTGTAAGAAATCGTGACTAGCAAGAAACAATAAAATCGGTTTGTAAATAATATTAAAACAAGCGTTAGGTCAAGGCAATTCGCAGGAGATTCAGAGCAAAGGTCAAACAACTATTCAGGCGATTATTAAGAACAAGTCTAGAACTCAAACACTAAGGTAATATTAATCCACTCTCGTGGTACTAATACCTTTATCTAGCAACCTAAAAAATCCTAACTCTCGTTGGTATCAGAATCGCAGATAAGCATTATTGGTTAGGTTTGATTTGTTCACAATTCTCCAATACATCTACTCTCGCAGGTAATGAATAAATTGCTCATCTAGATCTCTTCTAGCAACCTAGCAACTCTCGCTGTCTAGATAAACCTAAGATCATGGAATCAAGTGATCAAATCGATCCAAGCAATAAGAACCACCTAGATGAAGACTATCGATTTTGATATCCTATTTGTGTTCAACCCTAGCTCATGAATTCCCTTGAAAACCTTAACCTAACTAATAGATCTACTCAGACATAATCAAAGAAGAAAGCAAAACAATGAAATAAAAAGACTGCATTGAAATCGATATTAAAAAGAATAGGGTTCAGAAATCTTCTCAGAATTGTGGCAGATATCTTCTCCTTTACAAGTAGAAAGCTAAAAACTTGAAAACTAAAAGCTAAGAAGTAGAAAATAAAAGATAGGATTATTCCAAAACCTAAAACTAAAGGGGAGTATTTATATAAGAAGGCATAGGCGGCAGGAAGGGTGGCTGCTTCCTTTTAAAGTCGGCAGGATTAGGTTAAGTTGTCTCCTTTTAATTCTCTTCCGCGGCGAGCATGTGCTCACTTGGTGGCCGATATTTGCGAGCATGTGCTCGCCGATTGGAGTTGGTGATAATTTGCAGGATTTTCCTTCTTTTCCTCAATTCTTGTTCTTTTCTGTTCCAAATGTCACAAATGCTCCAAACTCCAATAACAGCTCCAAAGCTACCTAAAATCTCCTGAACTAAACTCAAAAACTCTAAAAAGCAATTAGATAATAAGGTTAGTTTGGGTCAAAATCCCAACATATCACGTTTCAACGTCCCCTCGGCAAACCTGACACACATCAGAATCACTCATGTGTCTCCGTCGTCTTTCCGCATTTGTCATAATCACTTGGTTCCCTACTAACCACAAGAAGCATCGAATTCTTTCTGGAACTTTAACCCTCCATATGCGTTTGTAAAAATCTCCCATGTTTGGTCTGTGCGTGTTATTCTTTGTTAGCATCTGATACGCAGACTTAACGGAAAAACGCCCATCAGCCGACCCCTTCCATGAGATGCGATCTTTTGATCCTGTAAATTTATCGAGTACCACTGCAGCCAATTCAAGTTTTCGATCCTCAGGCAAGAGTGAATCAATTAGCAACATATCCCATCCCCCATCTCCACGCCACATATCCCGCGCCGTGACGTTAACTAAATCCTCCGGTAAGGTGCCAATCACGGCTTCGGCTAGTGGTTCATCAAACAGCCATGTATCCGACCAGAACTTGATGCTCCTACCATCACCTAACACCCAGCTCTGCCCCTTGTGAATAACTTCCCTTATCCCCAGCGCAATGCTTCTCCACGTTGAAGACCAGTTCCCTCGTGGCATCGTCCATGATTGATCGTGAATCTCTCCAACTCGGTACTTCTTTCTTAGCACCTGCGCCCACAAACTTTCATCATCCTCAAACTTTTGTTTTTTTACTTGTCGTTAAAACTCACCTGAACTTTTGTTACATTAAAACCTTTGAAGTGATGCGTGGCTAAATTCTAGAATTTAACTTTATTTATAACAAAGACCATCTTAAAATTTAACTTCCGATGCCAAACTTTCTCTGGTTAATCTTATTACGATGACAATGGGTGCAAGGATGCAAGCCATACAAAAATACTCACTGATTAAAGAATACAAGCATATCTATATGGAATGGTCCGCCGTTTCTACCACTTATCATATCTCCTTTTTTTGTAAACTTTTTGCATCATAATTAATTTTCTTTTTATCCTTTTAAGATCTCGTGACTTGTTCCTAGAAGAACCTTATCAACAAGAGTCTCGAAGTTCACAATGGACGAACCACAAGGATACTCTGTCGCTTCCTCGGCTAAACGCTGCCACTTCTCCGCCTTCTCTCTCAATTTCTTTCCCTTTTCTCCATCCATCAACTCTCTTACAACCGCCTCAACCTCCTCTCTCTTTACATCTCCACCAATCTCTATCCCTACTCCCCACTCATCACAACAAAATTTACAATTCGTTGGCTGATCAGCGAAAAACGGCCAACAGATCATCGGGACACCTCCACACAAACTTTCTAACGTGGAGTTCCACCCACAATGCGTCAAGAATCCTCCAATGGCCGGGTGAGAAAGGATTTTCTCTTGAGGACACCAACTTGCCATCATTCCCCGGTCCATAGTGTCCGTTATAAACTCCGGTGGAACCACTGCCGCCTCTCCGGCCACTAAGTCCGGCCTGACCACCCACAAAAAATCTTTCCCGCTACCAGCCAAACCCCAAGCAAACTCACCAAGCTGCTTCGCACTCATCACCGTTATGCATCCAAAATTTACAAAAACCACGCTGTTTGGAGCTTTGGTGTCGAGCCACTCCAAACATTCGGTTTCTTCCCTCCACAAGTTTAGTCCCATCTGTCCCATTTCACTAGCCTTGTCCACTTCCCGGTTCGCTAGGAGATGGAGCGGTCCAATCGAATAAACCGGAGGTAACATAGATTGCATAGACTGGATAACGTCATGCTCCAGATCATCGAACGTGTTGAGAATGATTGCAGTAGCGCGTTTGCATCGCTCGAGCTCTCGAATGGAGAAATTGAGCATTACATCGTCAGGATCAGTGGTACGGATGAAGCTAGGAATGTCCTTTAGCCTAAGGTTTTTCATCGATGGTATCCAATCTATAATTGTGTCTAGATGCTCCTTAGACATTGAACTTTCATCTATCAAATCCACCAAACCTAATCATTATTAGCAATCTAATGGATACGGCATTGTTGTATAAATCGGTAAATCAAGAAAGAGAACGGGTTATATATTTGACCCAAAGACGTTTTTTTTTTCTCTCTCTTTAAAATCAGTAAATAAAAGACAGTAATTAGTACCTTTAAAAGGAGATAAACCTTTCTCAATGAAGCGATGAAACTGTAGAAACCCCATGAAGCCACAAGCACTTGCGGTCCAAAAAACAACATCCGGGATACCGAGTTCTTCGGCAGCGTCAAGAGTAAAGGTCATCACACCGTCTGATACAATACAGCTCACCGGAGGGACATCATCTCGGGCGTTAATCCGCCGGAGAAGCTCCTTGAACGGAGCAAGACAGTTCTTCATGGTGGATATGCAAAGGGCAGGGATGTCCTGCGTTTTATCCCCATCGGTCTCCGGTAAACCATCAGGGATAGACTCGAACCGGAAGGAAGGAAGCCCGTCGAGGGAGTTGGGCCCACGAGATCGGAGGAGACGGTTGTGGTTGTAGACGGTGTTGACGAAGGTGACATGGAAGCCTTTAGCGTGGAGGAGTTTGGCCACCTTAAGCATCGGGTTGATGTGTCCTTGAGCCGGATGAGGCACGCATACTGCATGTGGTTTTTGTGTTGCACAGACGGTAGGAGATGCCATTTTTGTTTTGGTTTTAATCTTCTGAGATGGAATAGGCACGACTCGGACCTCGTTATTATCTATATATGCACTATTACTTATTGTAATTAAATGCTATAAAAAGACAAAACTAGTACGTAGCATAAGCATATGCGGTGATGTATTTATATCAATTACTTACAGCATCCATGTGGGTAAAGTATCTCATTCTGATCTAAACAATTTTAATATAATTAAATTAATTGATTAAATTTAAGTAGCTAATAAAAGTTAAATCACTTAAAATTGAACATGTGTCATAAAAGATTCTTTAAGTATCTCACATTATCTCAAATAAGATATTTTCTTTCATCTCTCTTATTTTTGTTATTTTTTTCTAAATTTATTATTGAGATACTTGTAATGTACCTACGGATGAAAATGCTTTTAGATTTTATTGTTTTGTTACTTATGTAAATAAGTCTTATTATTGTTTTTGCGCATCGAATTTCCTTTTTTTCGCGCATATATAGGCGGTGGTGTATTTTTATCAATTATTTAGATTTTATTCTTTCTTTTTTATTTGACAAAATAGATTTTATTCTTTTGTTACTTTACATAAGTATTTCTTTTTTTTTTTTGCTCGGCATCGGATTCCCAATATTTTCTAGCCTATGCTTTTCTTTTCTTCATTCACACAGACAAAAGCGCTACACAAAATAGAATATTTTAAGAGTAATCTCATTCTCTCGAGATAAGTATCTTTCACTCTACTGTAAGTTTTTTTCTTAGTTCGTTTTGCTAATTCACGGAAAGTGTGATAGAGCATGTACATCAGAGTTCATACTTTATAGCATGAGTTTTTTTAAAAAGTTATTAAAATGTTCTTGGATTCCATGAACAGTGACAAATCTATAAATACTCTAGTTTTAAATTATCTCTTTTTTCGGGTTCACCACGTGTATAGCGACACGTGATTGGTCAATTTTAATTTTTTTTTGCAACTTAAATAAAAAGAAAAGAAAATAATTTTTTTAGAACCCACTAAAAGCTCTCAAATATTATTTAGTTAATTAATTTTGATTTAATAAAAAAAAATTTCAACCAATAAAATGCCAAATGATTTTAGAGACATTACATGTTTTATTATATTTCAATGTTTCTTTTTTGTAGAGTTTCCCTCAAAAACTCCAATTAATTATGCTCTTAGAGCATCAGTATTGGAGAGACAGATTTAAGCTCTCAAACATATTTTATTATTAAACATTTTAGAGTTTTTTTTAGAACTGTCTCCACAACTCTTATGGAAGAGGCGATTCTATTGTGTGGAGCTGCCACCTCATTTTTTCTTTTTCTTTTTTCTTTTTTTAAAAAATTTAGAACCTTTCAACAGCTCTCCATTAAAGATGCTCTTAGAGCATCCTTATTGGACAGTTTATACACGGTTCTAAACTAAAAAGAAAAAGAAAAAAAAAGAAAAAAACTGAGCTGGCGATTCTTAATTTTGGAACCGCCTCTGGGAGAAGAGGCGTGAAATCGTTTCTGCTCTCCCCGTGCTTCATCATCATTGGTAGAAAGAATTTATTTTTCCCAATTTTTTTTTCCTTCTCTAGTCTGGATTGTTCTTCACTTGACTTCTCACAAAAAAAAAAAAAAATCGAAAACATCCTCCCAAACTCTCTTTTTCCATGTTTCCTCTGATCATCAACCCTAGTTTCTCACGGTCATCCATTTATTCTTTCTTATAGGTATGTTTAATTTCGTCACTGTTCTATCAATTACAATCTCTGGGTTTTTATCTCGTTTTTGCCTAAATAGCTAAAAATTTGATTTTTTTTCTCTCTTAATAATCGCAGATACTGATCGAATCGCCATGACCAATAACTCCTTCAAGCTCTATAATCCTTGGGTCAGTTCCGTTTTTTTCTTCTCGTTTTTTGCTTGATCGAAGATACATGGAACATGCTTTCAGCTTTGTTCGATTGTGAGAGATATGAGTGTAGACGTGAGGGTTTTGAAGATGAATTCTAGGAGGTAAACTTATGATCAATTTCCTATCTTGTTTTGTCCGTGTAACATGATGCCTTCATGTGATTAAGTGATTTGCTACTAAACTAACCTCTCTGTCGTTGGTTCCATGTATTGTCACCTGGTTCTGTTTGGCTATTTTTTTTGCTATGAGTTGTGATAAAGAACTAAACGGAATATTAGTTATGGTGGAATTCATTCCTTGAACTATTTGGCTGGAATATCCATTTCTCCTCTTTTAGATTTTTGTTTATTATGTGAAAATTCTTGTACTTGTCTTATCAGAATTTCAACAACGAGAAGGAGACGGAAGTGGGACTTCACAAGTAGATTTCACGTATTCAACCGAGATGCCTACAAACATCGTCCAGAATATGATGGCCAATCGAGCTCAAGTTCGTGATCAAATATTGCATCACCAATTGAAAGCTGATTTGGTTGAGCATATTTGGCAAAAATTTGCTTCTTAATAATAATTTATATGTTTTTTTTATCATTCTATCATTTTCTGTTTTATTTGTATTTTTTTCTGTTATTTAATATATGTATCAATTTCTATTATTATGTATAATATTTTCACATTTCTGTAGATTAATTACTTTTAATACTTTGATTATATTTTTTTCCTTTAATTTTTTTTAAAAAATTAAAAAACAAAAAATTTTAGAACTTCAGAAAAGTTCTCCATTGTATATCTCATAAACAAGAAAAAATCATTGAAGCTCTTTACTTAAAATAATCATATATTTTATTCATAAAATATACTATAGAACCTTTGGTTAGGCTCACCAATAAGGATGCTCTTAGTAGCTATTTCTAATCCCAATGCATTAAGTTTTTTTCTTTCTTGTCGAAACTTCAGAATTATTGTAACCGAAAATGGTACAATGATGCAGTTTTGGTGTCCAATGACAAAGACACCAGGAATGCATTTGGAAGAGGTCAGCGATGATAATAATAATGTTGCATCGTGAATGTTTTATCGTTTCCGTATCTCTGGCACTAATATGCTTCTATGTGAACAATGTTGGCGCTGACGTTCTGATTCCACGATGTTAAATCTTGTTTTTCCCCCACAAGTTTATTACATCATTTATGTATATATAGTCGTGGACATATATCTGCATATATTGTTAATAAAGTACCATTTATTTGTCATTTCAAATTGCAAACTTAGAGAAATATAATCACACTATTGGCAGACGATTGAAAAGATAAATTAAAAAAAAACTAAAAATAATAGTCTAATTGTAGTCTCTACTCTCTCAAAAGAACCTTGCTAATAACATTGTCAAGATTCACAACCGACGAACCATGCTTACACTCAGTTGCTTTCTCAGCCAAGCGCCTCCACTCCTCTGCCCTCTCTCTCATTATCTTACCTTTTTCTCCATCCATCAACTCTCTAACAACGGCCTCAACCTCTTCTCTCTTCACATCTCCACCAATCTCAATCCCAATCTCCCACTCGTCACAGCAATACTTACAATTTGTTTGCTGCTCTGCGAAAAATGGCCAACACACCATTGGAACTCCACCGGTAATACTTTCAAGCGTCGAGTTCCATCCACTGTGTGTTAAGAACCCTCCGACCGCCGGATGAGAAAGGACTTTCTCCTGAGGACACCAACTCGCCAGCATCCTCCGGTCTGCTGTCTCCACTAAAAACTGAGGTGGAACCATCGCCACATCACCGGCTACTAAATCTGGACGTATGACCCACAGAAAATCTTTTCCTGTTGCGGCCAAACCCCAAGCAAACTCCACAAGCTGTTTTGAGGTCATCACAGTTATGCTCCCGAAGTTAACATAAACAACGCTGTTTTGAGCTTTGGTATTGAGCCAGTCCATACACGCAGTCTCTTCTTTCCACAGGTTTGATCCCATTCGTCCAATTTCACTATCCTCAACGATTTCTTGTTTCACTAGTAGATGGAGCGGTCCAATAGAGTAAACCGGAGGTAAAATAGATTGTATGGATTGGATGGCATCGTGTTCGAGATCATCGAACGTGTTAAGAATGATAGCTGAAGCACGTGTGGCTCGAGCGGCTTCACGGATGATGAAGTTGAGCATTATGTCGTTCGGATTAGTTGTACGGATGAAGCTTGGGATGTCTTTTAGTCTTAGGTTTCTCATAGATGGAATCCAATCTATTTTCGTGTCTAAATGTTCCTTTGTCAAGTAACTGTCATCTGCCAAATCCACTGAAATTAGCTTAAACGTCTAAAGTTTAATTTATTATAATAAAAGTACCATATGAATATAAAGAACTACATGCATTTGCATTGAATATCAATAGTGTACGAGCCAGAAAGGTTTATTTTTGGCCACCAATGAGAGGCAAAAAAAGTGGCCTACACGATGATATTAAAAGTTCTTTTTTCTAATTCTGCATTATGTTTACGTGATTACTTTTATATTTTTTATATAAAATTTTCATGTTTTGCAAAAACACAAACAAAAATTGTTTTGTCGTGATCAAGTTTACTTATGCGCCTCGCTTTCAAAGATCTTCGTTAAACATTTTTTTAATTAGCTAACAAAAGAACCATGCATAAATAATTAAACATTCAGTATTTAATATAATTTAGAATTCATATATACAAAGCTACTTTTTAGTTTCTTCTTGCTAATTCACCTAAAGTTTGCAAATGCTATTTAATAGCTCTTTTTGTGGTGAAGTTAAGTTATAAGCTAGTTTCACCCACCATGTCTCAACATAAAAATCTTTCTTGGTCTCCCACCAACTTTTTCTATGTCAAGTAAAGATACTCAATTGATTGCAGATTATTTTCTTGGAGTATTATATTAACATCTATTGACAGGGTCACAGGGGAACCGCCATAGAAGACTATTAGGTTTTGCAATAATTGTGATAGCTGTGCAGGAAATAAGGGAAGCGAAATCCGAAAGGTCAAATGATATGATTGTTTAACCATTATGTTCATTAGATATTTTATACCCATTCCGTTTGACTATAAATATTGTTACAGTGTGTTAATTGAATGAATAGTTTTATCAATAATTATTTAGTTATTGGAAAGTTTTATGTAACCGATATTTTAAATGCAACTTGATACTAGTATTTCTTAAAACTTGAACTCACTCCTGAACTCGTGGTTTCTTATGGGTTTCTACGTTATATTAATTATTGTAACACTGATTAACTCATTAATCAAAAAATATAATAATATAATACTATATACCTTTCAGTGGAGATAACCCCTTCTCGATGAAGCGATGGTAGTGTAAATAAGCCAAGAAGCCACAAGCACTTGTGGTCCAGAAAAGAACCTCCGGGACACCGAGCTCCTCCGCAGCATCAAGAGTAAAGCTCATACAACCGTCCGATACGATACAGCTCACCGGAGGGACTTCATCTTGAGCGTTGATACGACGAAGAAGCTCCTTAAACGGAGCGAGACTATTCTTCATGGTGGACTCGCAAAGGGCAGGGATATCCTGTGTGACGTCCACGTCAGTCTCCGGTAGACCGTCAGGGATGGACTCGAACCGGAAGGAAGGAAGCCCGTCGAGGGCGTTGGGTCCACGGGACCGGAGGAGACGCTTGTGGTTGTATATGGTGTTGACGAAGGTAACATAGAAGCCTTTAGCGTGGAGGAGTTTAGCCACTTTCAGCATCGGGTTGATGTGGCCTTGAGCCGGGTAAGGCACACAAACTGCGTGTCGTTTTCCCGCGGGGAAAGCGGCGTGAGATCCCATTTTCTCTCGTGCTTATGCGGACAGAAACCAAAATGAAAATAGATATGTATTTGTGATTGAACTGGGCATGATGATCCTGTAGGCTTTAAAGGACTCCATTTATATAGAAAGGTCAAAGGTGAATGAGAATGAGACAACGAGAGCGAGACCATCATATGATTCTCGCACGTGGAGACCTCACATGCCAAGATTGCCCATATCGGCCATGTTCGATCACGAGGCCGTATTTGTGTATTAATCTATTGTTAAGGACTTAAAGTTATAAGCCTGCCTTTCTCAAAGAAAAAGTTATAGGCCAGCCAAAATGATAATGTTATTTTTATCTACAAGATGAGTTCACTGTGGTCAGGTGACATAAAATTTTTTGTTATTCAATTATTTAATCGAGTGACGTGTATGGGTTGTGCGAACTCGCTGAATTTTCGCTGGTGATCTCATGTTCAAGTTGCAGAATTTACAACTAGAGTGTACTTGATTTAATAAAGAGTCTAGTATTTTCTCGTGATTTTTGTTCAACTGGTCCGTACATAATCGCTTTGTGGAGGCGAGGTCAAGTATAGTCTCTGCATTTTTTCCTTTAATCCTATCAATCAAAGGAAATAAACAGAACAAAGCTCTATGTCCTGCTTTCCCCTCAAACTCTTGCACTCCACTTTGTGATCTAAGGATCATAGGATTCATAGCTGTGTAATCGTCATTTGCTTTTTAATCAACTATCAAACATAAATGTAGTAATATATACGAAATACTACGTGTAATGTCCATTTTGTTTGTTTGTTTTGTTTCTTTCTGATCATGGCATGGCCGATATGATCATGTTTTTCACTTCTCATTATATGGCATGGTATCCTTGTCGAGTTGACAAGATATTTCACAAATATATGAGGTTTTTAATATCATCTTACGTATTAATTTTTGAAATAAATTATAGCATCTACATTGCTTGCTGCTGTCCTAAGAGAACCATGTTAACAACTATCTGAAAATTTAATTCCGACGAACCACACGTATGCTCTGTCGCTTTCTCAGCCAAGCGCCTCCACTCCTCGGCCTTCTTTCTCATTTCCTTTCCTTTCTCTCCATCCATTAGCTCTCTTACCACCGCGTGAACCTCCTCCCTCCCCACATCTCCACCAATCTCCATCCCCACTCCCCACTCGTCACAACAGAACTTACAATTCGTTGGCTGTTCTGCAAAGAATGGCCAACACACCATCGGAACTCCACCACAAAGACTCTCTAGAGTTGAGTTCCATCCACTGTGAGTTAAGAACCCTCCGATCGCTGGATGAGCAAGAACTTTCTCTTGAGGACACCAAGTCGCTAGCATCCTCCGGTCAACCGTCTCCTTTAAAAAGTCTAGCGGAAGCATCGGGCCATCACTGTCTACTAAATCCGGCCTGATCACCCACAGAAAGTCTTTTCTTGTTGCTGCCAAACCCCAAGCGAACTCTAGGAGTTGTTTTCGGCTCATCACTGCTATGCTACCAAAGTTAACATAAACTACACTGTTTTGGGATTTGGTGTTGAGCCAGTCTAGACACTCTGTCTCCTCCCTCCATAGATTTGATCCCACCCGTCCCATCTCGCTATCCTCATCGATATCCCGATTCACTAGTAAATGGAGCGGTCCAATAGGGTACACTTGAGGTAAAATAGAATGCAAAGATTGGATGATGTCATGCTCAAGATCATCAAACGTATTGAGAATGATAGCAGAAGCGCGTTTGACTTGGTCAGCCTCATGGATTAAAAAGTTGAGTAGTATGTCATCAAGATTAGTTGCACGGATGAAAGTGGGAATGTCTTTTAGTTTTAGGTTCCTCATAGATGGAATCCAATCTATTTTTGTGTCTAAGTACTCCTTGGTCAGGTAACTCTCATCTGCAAAAATTCACCATTATTTTTATTAGTAATAATAATTTAATATCTCTGATATTTATTAGTAATAGAGATGAAAGTTACATTTACTATCATAACGTGGATTAAATCATTAATTAATCAAAACAATACTACCTTTTAATGGAACTAAGCCCTTCTCGATGAAACGATGGAAGTATAGATAAGCCAGGAACCCACAAGCACTTGTGGTCCAGAAAAGAACCTCCGGGACACCGAGCTCCTCTGCAGCGTCAAGTGTAAAGCTCATACAACCGTCGGATACAATACAGCTCACTGGAGGAACATCGTCTCTGTTATTGATCCGCTGAAGAAGCTCCTTGAACGGAGCTAGACAGTTCTTCATGATGGCCTCACAAAGGGAATTGACTTCCTGCATCGTATCCCCATCGGTCTTTGGTAGACCATCATGGATAGACTCGAACCGGAATGTAGGAACCGCGTCCAGTGCGTTGGGACCACGCGACCGGAGTAGACGGTTGTGGTTGTAGAGGTTGTTGACGAAGGTGACGTGGAAGCCTCTGGCGTGGAGCAGTTTAGCTAGTTGCAGCATCGGGTTGATGTGGCCTTGAGCAGGGAAAGGCACGCAAACAACGTGTGGTTTTTGTCCGCTTGAAACGGCATTAGGTGCCATTTTTTCTTTCTCGTGTGCCAAAAAAAGAAGAAGGAAGAACGGATATGTATGTATGTATGTGATTGATCTAGTGACGATTTAACTACACTTTATACTCTAAAAGATTTCACAATGAGATGGCGAGACCATGTAATTCTCGTAAGTCGAGATTGTCGACATCTGCGTCACGAGCGAAAATTCCTAGATGCCGTAACATTGATATGCGGCCAACAACTTAAAGATAATGTTTATCTACGTGTTTGTCCAAAAAAAAAAAAAAATGTTTATCTACATGTAGCATATAGGGTGAAATAAAATTAAGAATCGTGGCCCTGTGAGGCAATTATTTTGGGATAGAAGTCCACTAGTTACACAATATCTATTATTTCTTTTCAGAATTTGTAAACTAAATAATTAAAACTCCATATTTTATATTTAGATTTTCTTTTTAGAAAATGTCAATTTTATTAGAATAAGTTTTGCAGGTATCCTTATTAAGACTTTTCTAGTTACACAATATCTATTATTTCTTTTCAGAATTTGTAAACTAAATAATTAAAACTCCATATTTTATATTTAGATTTTCTTTTTAGAAAATGTCAATTTTATTAGAATAAGTTTTGCAGGTATCCTTATTAAGACTTTTCTAGTTACACAATATCTATTATTCTTTTCAGAATTTGTAAACTAAATAATTAAAACTCCATATTTTATATTTAGATTTTCTTTTTAGAAAATGTCAATTTTATTAGAATAAGTTTTGCAGGTATCCTTATTAAGACTTTTCTTTTGTGTGTCTATCTCAAACCAAAAATTATTTTAGCATCAACAACATATCTTATTTTGAATCTTTGATCATCCTGTCTAAATCAATGCACTACAAAATGTTGTCTTGCATCACCTAAATCATATCAGAATTCGATCAAAAAAAAAAAAAAAAAAAAATAAATCATATCAGAAAATCAAACGATTGTTTCAAATTACTCATTAATAAGCAGATATAAAATTAACAAAGTTCATGTGTATTTATTTTTTTTAAATAACGTTTTTATGTGCAACTGACACGCTTTAACATTAATTATAGTGTTTGACAAATATTTGCAACGAATTACATTGGCGGATCAAAAAAAAAAAGTTTTTTTTTTTTAAGGGAAGGTACCATATGGGCATTTTGCTAAACAAATCAATAAAATCCATTTGCACAAGAAAAATAAGTTAAGAGAAAGTAATTAATTATAAGGAACAACTACACCGGCCATGCTATTCAAACGGCATAATCGAATAATTAATGAGCCCATCCTTATTGAACTGCATTATATAGATGAATAGGTGAAATCTAAACTCTTTGAAATAACAGAACAGACGATGCATAACACATTTCTATATTCATCTTAAGTTTCGAGTAGATTGTAGCCTCCCTGTGGTATCATGGTCCCCTAAGAGAATTTTGTTAACAAGTGACAGAAGTTAGGTCACTATCATTACAGGAGAACTCGCAAGCAAACTTGGGTTTAGAACTAGAACTTGAGAATCATCCTCTTAACTTCTTAAGATTATGACAATATAACTCTTTGAGAAACTTAAGTTTCTTTTTCTGTTTTTCTTTATGATAATTTATCAAGATAATGTCCCAAGAACAAACACTCCCCAAACTTTAGTGATTTAATATACGTAGGTCATATGAATAGTTCCAAATTATTATAAAAAAAAAGAAAAGAACTATTAAAAACAACAATTACTTATTGGCGATTATATATATATTAATTGGTGATTAACACATTTTAATTATCATCTTAGAGCATCCTTATCGGTCGTCTTTAACAACATCTCTTATCAATAAAAAAATAAAAAATAACCAAAAGCAAGAGAGAGAAATAGAAAACGTACCTTAAAGAAGAGATGGTGGAACCGTCTCTAAACAAAAATTGGCCATGTGTCTTCTTTTAATTGATACGTTATTTTTTGTTTTTATTATATAATTCATTTACAATAAAATATTAAAAAATAATGTTTTAGAAATCTCTTTAGATACGCAGACCGATAATGATGGTCTTATGTTTTCAATTAATCATGACCTATTTTTGGAACCCGTCCTAAGAGAAAAGCTTATTAACAACCTTCTTAAAATTCAGGACGGACGAACCATGCGGATGCTCCGTCGCTTCCTCGGCCAAACGCCGCCACTCCTCTGCCTTCACTCTCATTTTCTTTCCTTTCTCTCCATCCATCAGCTCCCTAACCACCGCCTCAACCTCCTCCCTCTTCACATCTCCACCGATCTCCATTCCAACCTCCCACTCATTGCAACAGAATTTACAATTCGTTTGTTGTTCAGCAAAGAACGGCCAACACACCATCGGAACTCCACTGGAAATACTTTCTAAAGTTGAGTTCCACCCACTATGTGTCAAGAACCCTCCAATAGCCGGATGAGAGAGGACTTTCTCTTGAGGACACCAACTCGACAACATCCTTCGGTCTTTTGTCTCCGCCAAGAACTCCGGAGGAATCACTGCCTCCTCTCCGGCCACTAAATCCGGCCTGATCACCCACAAAAACTCTTTTTCTGTTGCCGCCAAACCCCAAGCGAACTCCACGAGCTGCTTCGCCGTCATAACCGTTATGCTCCCAAAGTTAACATAAACCACACTGTTTCGAGACTTAGTATCGAGCCAATCCAAACACTCTGTCTGCTCTCTCCAAAGATTTGATCCTATCATTCCAGTCTCACTACCTTCTTTAATCTCCTTGTTAACTAAAAGATGAAGCGGTCCAATTGAATAAACATGTGGTAAAATGGACTGAATAGACTGGATGATGTCATGTTCGAGGCCATCGAAGGTGTTGAGAATGATAGCAGAGGCGCGTTTGGCTCGGCCGGTCTCGCGGACAAGGAAATTGAGCATTATGTCGTTGGGATTAGTGGTACGAATGAAGGTAGGGATGTCTTTTAATTTCAGATTTTTCATCGATGGTATCCAATCTATAGCTGTGTCCAAGTATTCATTTGTCAAGCAACTCTCATCTGCAAAATCAATTATACTAATTTAATTATTTATTCTCCCAAATGCCACAAACTACGTAAGAAAATGCAAAAAACTAGCTTACAGAATTTTATGCATTTATGTTGATGGTGTTGTTTCAGAGCTAGAAAGTAGAAAGTGATGTATGCCTATTTGTAATCAGTTTTTACTATCCTTCACGTACGTGTTTCTCTTGACATTTTTTTTTTTCTTGTTTCGTCAAATCATATATTTGCTAGTTGCTACACTGTATTAATATGCACCTATGACCTACCTATATCAAGGTCATTGTCATCAATTTTTTCGAATACAAAGGGAAGAGGAGTTACACCGATCATGTATATAATTTTTATAAAACATTTAGTTAATTGCTAGTTTTTTTTTTTGGTCAAGAGTTTATTTACTAGTTCTGTCTCATTATTTTGTCTGTTTTATTTTTTTGTCGGCTGAAATATCCATGTTGTGAAGCTACCTTTTTAAAAACCAATAACTCAAGAGAAAGTATTATACAAAACTAATCCTTTTTTCGGGTGTAAATGTTAAGAGAAAAAACTAGTCATTTATTATCTAAACGTGGGTAGATCAACAACATTTAAAAGGAGTACTCATTCTGGGGAAATCTAATCTTATGTTTGGAAAGAGTTACAGGTTAAGTGGTTTACATAATCTAATCTTGAACCAAACAGAAAAGTTCAGAAAAGGTTGGGTTTTAGTGCCACTTTCCAAAATATTGCTAGTCCAACGGTTCAATAGATAAAGACTAGTTTCAATAGTAGATTTTGAGTTTGATCTTTGAAACCGTATCTATTTTTTTGTTTTTGTTTTATTAACAAAGAAGCCACAACAAATTATTGAGATTGGAGTCTTCCAAATGTCAGAGTAAGCATATTAGTCTACATCACCTATTGTCAACTCACAAACAGTGTTCGAACCAAACTTTTGCGTCGGTGATATTAGAGTATTCAACTATCTCATTAATGCAATATCATGAAAAATGAATTGCTTTCAGAGAACTTGATAAACCAGAAAACCTATATTGAAATCCAGTTAGAAAAATCAACTAAAAAAAGTAAGAAATTTACAACATGTTCACCTTTGATTTTTTGACTAACGACCTCTTAAATACTCAACCCATCGTGGTTTCTTGGATTTTTATTTGTATTTGTTGTTGTTGTTGTTCGGTTCCATAAGTGCACATTCAGGTAAGGGGAGTCGAACTCCTTTAAATGAGAAGAAACAGCACAGTGTATCACCCACTAGGCGAAGGTCGTGTTTCGGTATTTTTAGATTTCTTACGTTAAGTTTAATATCATAACGGCAAATAGATCACTAATTAATGTAAGCACACGTACGTACCTTTAAAAGGAGAGAAACCTTTCTCGATGAAGAGATGAAAGTGTGAATAAGCCATAAAGCCACACGCACTGGGGGTCCAGAAAAGAACCTCCGGGACACCGAGTTCCTCCGCAGCGTCAAGTGTAAAGCTCATCGCACCGTCGGATACTATACAACTGACCGGAGGAACATCATCCTTAGCGTTGATATGCCGGAGAATATCCTTGAAAGGAGTTAGACAGTTCTTCATAGTGGACTCGCAAAGGGCAGGGATGTCCTGCGTGGCATCCACCTCGGTCTCCGGTAGACCGTCAGGGATGGCCTCGAACCGGAAGGAAGGAAGCCCGTCGAGGGCGTTGGGCCCACGTGATCTTAGTAGGCGGTTGTGGTTGTAGATGGTGTTGACGAAGGTGACGTGGAAGCCTTTGGCGTGGAGGATTTTAGCTACTTTCAGCATCGGATTGATGTGGCCTTGAGCCGGGTAGGGCACGCAAACTACGTGTGGTTTCTCTGCGTCACAGACGACATGTGATCCCATTTCCTATCTCTGCTAATGCTAAAGACAAAATGTGATTATAACTGGCCACTGGGTACGGCTTTCTGTAGGCTAAAGCTTTGAAGAATGCCATTTTATAGGGGAGACCATGTGTTTATCGCACGTGGCTTTTGTATAAAAATCTGCTCCATGTGCCTTGAGCCATTGCGAGGCCCGAATATGTCTATCTATTTATGTGTAGAATTTATTTCTGTTACCGGGAATCCACTCCAATCTTTATCGTTTTGCTATCTTACGTAACAGTCCAATCTGGACCAAAAAATGCAAACGAGTCCGTTTTCGCGACGACTTCTAGTGATAAAGGTTGGTTTTCAACATCACAATATAAAATGATTATGTTTCGACTCTCCAGTTTTCCCAGAAACTATCTTTAGATGCATTCGAATTGGCTTTCGGATTCTCTGTCAATCTCTTCAGGGAATTTATGTGGTTTAGCTCCTATTATTTTTAGGTTTTATTGTCATCAGAGAGTACGGGAAACTCCTTCTCTTAATTGTATCTTCATGTTTAATTTTAATGAAAAAAAGTTTACCCAAAAAAAAATATATATATATATATGAACAAGTCATTATATATGGAATATGCTTAATAATTGTATCAAATTCTAACAATAATAGATTACACACTGATATAACAGAAATATAAATTTATTCGATTAAATAAATGTTTACATTAAAATATAAACATATATAATACAAAAGACAAGAAGATGATGGATTCTGTAACACTGAAACTGCATAACTCAACCGTATAAAATTCCAAGTAGTAAATCAGATGTTTACATGGAAAAAAACCCTCATCACTTCATTAACAGCTAAACAAACATGATAAAATCGTCTAGAATATATATAAATAAAAAATTGTTCGATGAACTCAGAAAACTATATTATCATTTTATTTGCTACTCAGATTTTTGCTAAACTACCTTTTTTTAAAAAAGGTTGATCTCTATTTAGCAAACAAAAAAAATTGAAAGTAAATCGTCTACAGATTTTCAAGACATCACATCCGCTTGGTGGAAAAAAAAAAGATTATCTGAAAACTAAAATTGTGATTCTTGTTGTCTTTCTAACCGAAATTTAGGTTTTCAATTATGAATTCCCAGACAAGGCATGTGAGAAGGCATGTGCCAAGGCAAGGCATGCCGCTTATATCTATTTTTGCTTCTGCCGAATAATTTATTTAAAATTATCTGCTTTTAAATTATTTGTATTTTTCGTATTAGACGAAGGAAAAACTTGAGTTTATAAAAATAAAATAAAAATTAAACAAAAGCCGAAAAAATATAATTAAGGACAAACCCGTGACAAATGTCAGTGGCGAACGATAGGCTACCACTAAATTTACCTCTATTTATTTTTCTTTGTACTGCGTGAGACAATAATCTGGTGTTTATGTTTGGGTCAGTCTCTGTTCCCATATTCTAGTAGAATCCATGGATTCCGTGGATAGAAAAAGAAGAAGAACAAAAGCATATTCAAGACGTGATAGTACTGATTAGTGAGGAGGTAATGTTGTAAAGAAAGCATCATCAAATTGGTGAGTGATGACAGAGGTAAATATTGTACTGAACCAGTAATTTGTTTTGGCCACTATGGTCTTTTTGTTTCTGCTTCTTTGGTTTAATTTTTAATTGTTTACGTTTCATTCTAGTTATGACTTCTAAGGTCTGAAAAATATATTTCAACAAAATAGTTCATGCCTATTACCAAACACCTGAATCATTACTAATTAGTCATTTACCAATGTTCGTTATAATCAATCCAATTTATCAGCCTAGCTAGGATGTATTACATCCGATAGATACAAGAAATAAAACACTTTGTAATCAACATATATAAGACATTTATTTTATTATCTTATGTTTTAGTTAATCCTCTGATCCCTGTCTCAAAAGAACTTTGCTAACAACTGTCTCCAAATTCGTATATGAGTCACCAAACTTATGCTCTGTAGCTTTCTCAGCCAAGTGCCGCCACTTCTGCGCCTTCTCTCTCATTGTCCTCCCCTTCTCCCCATCCATCAGCTCTCGTACCACCGCCTCAATCTCCTCCCTCTTTACATCTTCGCTGATCTCCATCCCTACTCCCCACTCATCACAGCAAAACTTACAATTTGTTGGTTGTTCTGCAAAAAACGGCCAACATATCATCGGAACACCAGCACATATACTCTCTAGCATGGAGTTCCACCCGCAATGCGTCAAGAAACCTCCGATTGCTTGGTGGGAAAGGACCTTCTCTTGAGGACACCAACTTACCACCATTCTCCTGTCTCTCGTCTCAACTAAAAATTCTGGTGGAACCATTGCTTCCTCTCCGGCCACTAAATCCGGCCGGATCACCCATAAAAACGTCTTTCCACTTCCCGCCAAACCCCAAGCAAACTCAGCAAGCTGCTTCTTGCTTGTGACCGTTATACTTCCAAAGTTAACATAAACGACGCTGTTTGGAGTCTTAGTATCAAGCCAATCCAAACATTCCATCTCCTCCTTCCATAAATTCGATCCCATCCTTCCTACCTCACTACTATCTTCAATCTCTTGTTTTTCCAAAAGATGAAGCGGTCCAACTGAATAAACCGGAGATATGATAGATTGTATAGACTGAATGACATCATGCTCTAGGTCATCGAATGTGTTGAGAATGATAGCGGAAGTGCGTTTGGCTCGCTCGACCTCATGGAGGGTAAACTTAAGCATTACATCATCACGATCAGTGGTGCGGATGAAGCTTGGAATATCCTTTAGTTTTAGATTCTTCATGGATGGTATCCAATCTATAGCCGTGTCTAAGTATTCCTTGGTTATGTAGCTTTCATCTGCCAAATTCATCACCATTTATTAGTTTAGATCATCGGATATCATGTTAATCAATGTAGGAGCAAGTACCTTTTACCGGACATAAACCCTTTTCGATGAAGTGATAAAAGTGTAGATAAGCCATCAAGCCACAAGCACTTGTGCTCCAGAAAAGAACATGCGGGACACAGAGCTTCTCCGCAGCATCAAGAGTGAAACTCATACAATCATCGGATACTATACAACTCACCGGTGTGACAATATCTCTGGCGTTGATCCGACAAATAAGCTCTTCGAACGGAGCTAGACAGTTCATCATGGTGGACTCGCAGAGGGCAGTGGTGTCCTGCGTGACGTCCACGTCGGTCTCTGGTAAACCATCAGGGATGGTCTCGAACCGGAACGATGGAAGTCCTTCAAGAGCGTTGGGTCCACGGGACCGAAGGAGGCGATTGTGGTTGTAGACGGTGTTGACGAAGGTGACGTGGAAGCCTCTAGCGTGGAGGAGTTTAGCCACTTTCAGCATCGGATTGATGTGCCCTTGGGCCGGGTAAGGCACGCAAACGACATGTGGTTTTTGTCCGTTATAATTGGCATTAGATTCCATTTTCTTTCTCTCTCCCCCGAAGCAAATGTGATTTGTCATTGGCAAAAGCTTTGACAAACGCCACTTTATAAAAAATAAGGCGACACTATGTGCTTCTTGGACGTGCCGGTTGTCAACAAATCTACGTGACGTGCGAATATTGTTTACACCAACATTTGTCAGTTTATATGTGTAAAGTTTATAAGCCAACAGAAGATAATGTTTATCAATACGATGAGCGTCAGAAATCTTAAGAATGGATGGACCTAATCATTTAGGGATTGCAACAAAATCTATAGGTTCCTGTGGGTGGCACCAGATTTGTATGTATCTGCAATATTATACTTATTTTTTGGTAATTTAATATTTTTGTTTGCAAGACCTTTATTATCCACGTATGGCGGACAACGTGACAAACTAGAAATTATCACATAGACATGAATATTTTCTTTACGAATGCTCAATATTTGTCAACCCAATAGCCATGCTATCTTATTACACACGATAGAAACAAATAATACACTTACTTGGTAATCACTATATAAATAAACACATTTCTATGATCATCTTATGTTTTAATTAATCCACTGATCTCTGTCCCAAAAGAACCTTAACAACCTTCTCAAAGTTCACAACCGAGGAACCACGCTTATGTTTAGTCGCTTCCTCCGCCAAGCGTCGCCACTCGTTGGCCTTCTCTCTCACTTTTTTTTCCCTTTTCTCCATCCATCAACTCTCTAATCACATTCTCAATCTCCTCCCTCCTCACATCTCCCCCAATCTCCATGCCCATCTCCCATTCATCACAGCAAGATTTACGATTCAAGAGCTGGTCTGCAAAGAACGGCCAACATATCATGGGAACACCGCCACTTATACTCTCTAACGTCGAGTTCCACCCGCAATGAGTCAAGAAACCTCCAACCGCCGGGTGAGAAATAACTTTCTCCTGAGGACACCAACTCGTCAACATTCTCCGGTCTGCCGTTTCCGTTAAAAACTCCGGCGGAACCATCGCCTCCTCTCCGACTACTAAATCCGGCCGTATCACCCATAAGAAGTCCTTCCCACTTCCCGCCAAACCCCAAGCGAACTCAACGAGCTGCTTCGTAGTCATAACTGTTATGCTTCCAAAGTTAACGTAAACTACGCTGTTTGGAGCCTTAGTATCGAGCCACTCTAAACATTCCGTCTCCTCTTTCCAAAAATTCGATCCTATCCTCCCAGTCTCACGACTTTCTTCAATCTCCCGGTTAGCTAAGAGATGAAGCGGTCCAATTGGATAAACCGGAGGTAAAATGGATTTCATGGACTGGATGACATCATGTTCGAGATCATCAAATGTGTTGAGAATGATAGCAGAGGCGCGTTTGGCTCGCTCGGTCTCATGGATGGCGAAATTGAGCATAATGTCATCAGGGTTAGTGGTACGGATGAAGCTAGGAATATCTTTTAGTTTTAGATTTTTCATCGACGGTATCCAATCTATAACCGTGTCTAAGTATTCGTTCGTCAAGTAGCTCTCATCTGCAAAAATCATCATCGTCGGTTGATTAGATTAGTGAAAATTACATCTAAAGCACCGTGTTACACAAAAACATTTATGCATCTACATAAGCGTGCACGTCTTGATGACTCCATATAAGACACGAATACGACATTGGTAGTGTAATGTCAGAGCGAGGCTAGGTTGTGACCTCGACTAATTGCATTAACTTTTAAGGGTTTATTTCAGTGCCATGCTCTCTTTGGATTTTTCCAAATTTGTTATCTATGTCGTTATCGTGATCAGAATCCATATTTGTCATGTATATTATTAAAAATCATCAAAGGAATTGGAACCCACAAAACAAAAATCTGGCACTAAAAATAAGGTATCATCTACTTGCCACTTCGCCTAATGTTTGTTAAAATTCTCTATTTCCTCCAAAGTTAATATTTGAGGTTTTTTCGCAAATAATAGAGATTTTTTTTCAAAGTATCGATTTCTTTTTAATTGGTAGTGGAACTAAATAATAAAAAAGTATAGAAAATTTACATGTGAAATATCATATATAAGTGTTTGACAAAAAAAAAAAAGAATATCATATATAAGTTATATATAACTTAACAAAAAAACAATGATGCAAAACACGGATATAAAAGTTAATACGTCATTTCTCTAAACGGATAGAACAGCTGTTCATCAATTTTTATGAAAGTTTAGAATTCATCATGGACACATCCGCTATAGCACTAAACCTTTGAATGTCACTCAAAAGCATTTACACTCAAACTGCCTGGCGGATTAGCATAATAGCATTATTGGCCTAAAAGATTATATAATGTTTAGGGAACCGGAAGGTCAGAAGGATATCAATGTTTTAAAACAAGTTTACAAAGATAACTTCTTCTTTTCTATCTTCTTCTTAGTTCGCGTAGGAACGAATAACAAGAAAAAAATGCGAACTCATGGAAATTGAAAATCTTTTTCGGAACAATTTACAACGTAATCTATGGATGGAATCTCTTATCTCTCTATGGACATTTTACTACATCTCATGTTAACCCACGTCATATAAACTAATGTTACCACTATATGCATTATGTATTTTCTTCTCAAACAAAACTCAATAATATATAATATATTTTAATTCTATATCTTTTTGCCAAAAAAAAAGAAAAAAGAAATTCTATACCTTTAAACCTCATACACAAAGAAATCAACATCTTGCTCTACTAGTTTCTTTTACTTAAAATTCAATATAATAAATCAATTGAATAATTATTGTATGTAAGACTAGGTACCTTTAATAGGAGCTAAACCCTTCTCAACGAAGAGATAGAAGTGAAGATAAGTCATGAAGGTACAGGCACTAGTGGTCCAGAAAAGGACTTCCGGGACTCCAAGTTCCTCCGCAGCATCAAGAGTAAAGCTCATACAACCGTCCGATACGATACAGCTCACTGGAGGAACATCATCCCTGTCGTTAATCCGCCGGAGAAGCTCCTTGAACGGAGTAAGACAGTTTCTCATGGTGGACTCGGAAAGGGCAGTAATGTCCTGGGTGGCGTCAACGTCTGTTGTCTCCGGTAGACCATCAGGGATGGATTCAAACCGGAAGGAAGGGAGCCCATCGACGGCGTTAGGCCCACGGGACCGAAGGAGACGGTTGTGGTTGTAGACGGTGTTGACGAAAGTGACGTGAAAGCCTTTGGCGTGGAGGAGTTTGGCCACTTTCAGCATCGGATTGACGTGACCTTGGGCCGGGTAAGGTACGCAAACGACATGTGGTTTGTCTTCGTTACGAACGATATGAGATGCCATCTTTTTTCTCTTCTCCGCCACAAAAATGGGACAAATATGTACGTTCTGTTTTTTTTCTTTTTTTGGTAATGGGAAAATGTTATTTTTCGTTGGCTTGAGCTTTGACATACGCCATTTTATAGAGAGAAATAAAGGCGAGGCTATAGGCACGTGGTAATTGTCCACAAATCAGTCTCACGTGCGAATGCTATCGACAACTGTCATGAGCCACTTCGAGGCCGGGTCGATTTATTTGTGCAGAATTTGTAACTTAACAAAAGATAATGTTATCTACTAGCTGAATGTATTGCAGAAAAAGTCGTACGACTTGCTATCAATGGGCCTAATCATTTAGAGACTAGTGCAAAAAAAAAAAAAAAAATCTAGGTTTCCGACTTTCCGTGGCACCAGCTATGTAAATTTTTTTACGTAATATTGAAAAAAATTATTATAGGCATATTGAATATAGTATTATTTTTTTTACAGGGGAAAAAGTAGGCTCGAAATCATATACTACATAATTAATTGAAATATAAGTTTTGTCTCAACCAAGTTGGGTTGGTCTAGTGGTACTTGAGGGGGGAGCTTAGGCTCCAACTCCAATACGGTACCCGCAGTTCGACTCCACTTGGCCACGCGGCTGCGGAAATTCTAAACGTTCCGTATGAATACCCGGAGAGAGGACCTGTCGCTGGGTTGCACCTCCCCTTGGGACTAGTCTGGATCCATCCATAGGTCTGGGATACCCCAGGTTAAAAAAAAAAATATAAGTTTTGTCGGACACAGTTTGCTTAACAGTGAGAGAATCATCACTCACTTAACAGAAAAAGATTTTAAGTAACGAGAAAAATGATCAAATTTCTCTTTTATGATCTCGATTCTTTTTACTCAACTCTTTTTTATTATTGTTAAACATTATCGTCTTATATATCTAGAATATTGTTTTAATTTTTATAAAGATAAAAATTAGTTAATTTGTGATAAATCTCTATAATATTAATTGGTTAGTACATTTTAAAAAATGCTTGAAAAAAATAATTTATTGCCATTGAAAAGTGTTTGGTAACAGGTTTAGCAAAGTTATAAAAATAAAAAAGATTATAATAAATTCAAATTATAATTGAGATCCTAGAAGAAGATAAAATCGTATAAAATCAGAAAAAATTATGGAAAAACAGAAAACCTAAAAATAATTACCTTATCCGGGTTACCAGGTATATTGTATAGTTTACTAATATCCTAATTAACTTACATAACCCTATAGTTTATTTAAATACTTACCCAAATATCTATTTTTCCACAAACAATAAACATACCACCAATTCTTAAAAAAATATTTGTTCCGCGCAACCGCAGGTCTGTTACTAGTGATTATACAAGATCTGCAGCAGTGATCAAATTTATTATAAAATACATTAATATTTTTTTTAGTAGTTATATTATTAGATATATGTATATAGGGAAAACTGCAAAAAAATACCCCAACTTTTTTATTTTGGCCAAAATATACCCCAATTACATAGCTGGCCAAATAATACATGAATTTTTGTTGACTAGCCAAACAATTCACAAACTTTATGTTGACTCGGCCAAAAAAGCACACCGTTATTTTATCTAACAGAATCTGCTGTTAAGCACGAAACGACATCGTTTTGATTTAATGATCGAAAATTAAAATTTGTAACCCCTAGGGATGGAACTAGGGTGGGAAGTCATAGGAACAGGATTATCGCCACTCAGGGGCGGCGTTGAGGGAGTGCCACATGTGTAAAAACACAGGGCCAAAATTTTTTTTTGCAGTTTTTCTTTAGAGTTAAGGCCCAAAAATGTTTTTTACAATGTATAACTGAAGGCCCAAATTATACTCTATGGTTCAGGACCAAAAATATATTTGAGCCGCCCCTGTCGCCACTGAGACAAACGAACTTTAACATTATATACTCAACGATAATTATACTTAAATAGTTCAATGTATTCATCTCTTATTTTATTAAAAACTCCAAATTAAAGCAAGAAAACTCTAATCTCCAACTAATAATTCAGATTATCAAAATTTAAAATACAAAATAACATATATTAAAATAATTATGATGAGAAGTTAATTTTCAATTAAAAAAGTACATAAATTAACTAAATAAAATTAATAATTTTAAGCTTTTCTTATAACTAAAATAAAAATTTCTTAATATAAAATACTAGAATAATAGAAAAAAAAATATTTCTTAATTATTTATTTCATTTACTTTTTATATATTTTTAATTCAAAATTAGCTTCTCATCATAATTATTTTTATATTAAGAAATTTATTATTTTAGTTATAATAAAAGCTTATTAATTTTATTTAGTTATTTTTATATTTTTAATTCAAAATTAGCTTCTCATCATAACTATTTTAATAAAAACATATAATTCCTTTAATTTTTGACTATATTTTATTATTACTTTTAATTTTATTACTATTTAATACTTTAATTTGTTTTAATAATAATACTAAAATAAAAATTCTTGTACTTTTTATTTTAGTAATATTTATTATTGTTTAGTATTATTTCAGTACTTTTATATTAAGAAATTTATTATTTTGTGTTATAAGAAAAACTTAAAATTATTAATTTTATATTTTGTTAATTTTATGTACTTTTTAATTCAATTAGCTTCTCATCATAATTATTTTAATATATGTTATTTTTTATTTTAAATTTTGATAATCTGAATTATTAGTTTGAGATTAGAGTTTTTTTTGCTTTAATTTGGAGTTTTTAATGAAATGAGAGATTAATACATTAAAGTATAGTTATTGTCGAGTATTTAATGTTAAAATGCATTTGTCTCAGTGGCCATAATCCCCTCCCTATGACTTCCCACCTGAGTTCGATCACTGAGGGTTACAAATTTTAATTTTCGATCATTAAATCAATTTCCGTACTTAACGGCAGATTCTGTTAGATCAGATAACGGTGTGCCTTTTTTTCGAGTCAACATAATGTTTGTGAATTTTTTGGCAAGTGAACAAAAAATTCAGGTATTTTTGGTCAGTTATGTAGTTAGAGAATATTTTGGCCAAAATGAAAAAATTGGAATATTTTTTTGGCAGTTTTCCTTGTGTATATATATAATGCATACTAGGTGATTCTCCCGTGCTCATGCACGGGTATGAATATTTTAAAAATAACTCACTTAAAATTATTGGTTAATATTATTTTTTATTTATTTATAAGTTTCTATTTCCTTTGTCAACTATATGCATTCAAGTAAATAGAAAATTGTTTTAAATAATTTTAAGATGTTATATATCTTATTAAACATTTTTTGGTATAAGAATTTAGAGAGGTACCGTTATTCATTTTTAGATTTATTATGTGGCATATATTCATTTGAATTGAAATACAAGTAACATATTTGTTCTATTTAGGCTAAAGTTGGGTCGGCTTTTCATCTTAAATTTGTAAAGCTATTATCGTAAAATCTGTTTATTGATATGTCGTTTAGAAAGCTCATGCATGTATATTGGATATTTACAAAAATAAAGACATCATAATTCTTGGTTAATATTTACTTTTTTAAAAAAATTTCATGTAATTTATATGTATGAAAGAAAATGAAATATTATTTTAAATTTATGTTGTTATTTTAATCAAACATGTGATTTCATGTATAAAAATTTGGTCTGTCCTGTTCTTGTTTTTTAGTTATTTATTTAGATTTATAAATCAATCTTCGTAAGATTCTATATAATATTATATGTTTTTGGAAAAAAAATCAAAAGCATATACTTAAATATTGATCGGTTATTTGCATAATTTAACCAAACTTATAGTTTGTTAAAAATTTATTAAAATATTGTCAAAATTCTTTATTTTGAATTAACGCTTTTTGTATATAAAATTTATTTGGAATAACTTTCATATTTTTAAGATTTCTTATGTAATATTTTTAACAGTTTTTTAGATATTTAAAATGCTTTTAATGTTTCCAAATGCCTCATGTTTATTCTTTATCATCACAGTCTTGATTTATTTGAAATGTTGATCATTTTGAAGTTTTTATTTGGAATCATAATATTTAAAATTATTTTAAGTTTTTTATTTTTAGTATGATTTTAAAAAGACTTTCCTTTTTTGAAATTAAAGTTTTTGTATCTAATAAAAATATTTTTATATTTCAAAGTTATTTCATTTTTAATATGATTTTACCTTTTGTAATTTGTTTATATATGCAAAAAATATTTTATGTTTTAAAATTATTTCCCTTTATTAATGTGATTTTGAAAAAAGGAAATAAATAAACAAAAAAAAATTATAAATTTTTAGTAATGGTGATAGTTTTAAAGTTATTTTCTATTTAATATGATTTTGAAAAATACTTTCCTTTCTCGGAATTAACGTTTTATATCTAATAAAAATATTTCTGTATTTCAAAGTTATTTCGTTTTGATATGATTTTGAAAAAATATTTCCTTTTCTGTAATTTTCCTTTTTATACCTATACAAAAAATTTTTATGTTTTAAAATTATTTCCCTTTATTAATGTGATTTTGAAAAAAAAAGACAGAATTA
This sequence comes from Isatis tinctoria, assembly GCA_010577795.1. Classification (NCBI taxonomy): domain Eukaryota; kingdom Viridiplantae; phylum Streptophyta; class Magnoliopsida; order Brassicales; family Brassicaceae; genus Isatis; species Isatis tinctoria. The sequence continues at coordinate 9,598,978 of CM021244.1, forward strand.
AACAAAGAAAAAAAATTAAAAGTTTTAGTAATGGTAATTGTTTAAAAGTTATTTCCTATTTAATATGATTTTAAGAAATACTTTCCTTTTTTGGAATTAACGTTTTATATATAATAAAAATATTTCTGTATTTTCTAGTTATTTCCTTTTTAATATGATTTTTTTTAAAAAATTCCATTTTTGTAATTTTCGTTTTTTAGATCTATACAAAAATTATTTTATGTTTTAAAATTATTTCCTTTTATTAATGTGATATTTTTTAAAAAAATTATTAAACAAAAGAATATATTAAAATGTTTGCAAACTAATATAATAATTAGGGTATCATTGTAATAGACCTCCTGAGAATTAACGTGAGTGCGACACGTAGGAAACTGACTTCTCAAATAATATTATAAAGATCGTTAAAAAAGTTGCGTAGACCATTTAAGAGTTTTGGACCAGCATTAGACGTGGTTCAGTTACGAATCAAATTTGGCAACCAAACTTTTAGATTTCCAATTAATACCATTCCTGTCATCAATTGCAAGCATGTCATCAAGGCACATGCCTATATCCTTTTTTTTTTTTGCTTGTGTGGAATCGTTAAACTGGAATATTTATAATCTGCTTAATTTAGAGATTTCTATTTTTTCGTCTTATATGAAAGAAAATAAGCATTTTTTTTTTGGTACGTAGAAAATAAGCATCTTTAGGACGTAGAATTAATCCATTGATTAATAAGGAGATAATATCGTGTCAAACAAAGCACTAACAAAATCGATGAATGAGTGACGAGAGAGTGGAGACCACTTGCTTTCATTTTCATTTAGATCTTTGCGCCTTAGACCATCATCAACGCGGTTTCTTAGCCCCTATTCTTATGCTTTTTTGCAATTAAAATAAATAAAAAATACCCAATAAACTAGGAAACGTATCCTAAATAAGCAAAATAAGATACGTTTCTTATGCGCCACCTGTAAGTCTTTCCTTTCTCTTTCTCTATTGTCTTCCTTCTCTCGCCATGGAAATCAATCACTGAAAAACGGTGATGACGGAATCCGCTCCTACCATCACTCCGTCGCCGCCCGTGCCCTCGTTGAAATCGAGTCAATTGATGGAATCGCTCAAACTTGAGCACCACCAGCTCCTCCGCCTACCGTTCGAGCTCAGCTATCTTCTCCGGCTCTGTTTCACTCTCAAATCACCAAAAACTCATTCCTTCTCCCTGGATTGTTTTCTCTTCTTCTGAAACCATGGAGCAGGAGACGGATGGTGCTGTTGGTGTGCAGAGAATTTTTTTTTTTGATTGCTGGTTTGTTACAAATTTGATTAGTGAGAGAGAGAGAGTTTGTAGAAGCCATTGATGAGGACGACTAGCTAGGAGGATTCTAGTTGTTTTGTTTTCATATTTTGTGCTGGTTTCAGATTCGTTTTGTAAACCTTGGCATAAGAAATCTCAATGTCTCTGTTGAGTTGTAAACCCATTTGTGATTTGTGTTTTTAATCTTAGATTTCATATTTGACTTTGTATCTTAGATGGTTACTAGAACCTGGAAAAGAAGACCAGACTTTTGATGTTCTTGATAGTGAATTGATGATGAAGCAAAGTGAAATAAATGAAGGAGAATGGAGAACAAGCGTTACGTTAATTGAATCTGGTCTTTTTAGTTTTAGACATTAACTTCTCTTTGCTTTTGGTTTCTAATCATTTGCAGCTACTCCCAGAGAAATATCAAGTTGTGTCTCAGGTCATGATGGGAATCTGCTCTCAACCTCTCTTGAGATTGACAAAACTGCAATTCTCTTGTGAATCAAAGAAGAAAAAAGAAACATAGGACAAGCAAAAGAGTCTCGGGCAAGAGGACAAAACTGCAATTCCCTAGTGTGTTTTGTTCTTTCTCAGCTTATCCTTAGGCCTTAGCTTGATTGTAACCATCACAAAGATCAGTAATACTTGAATTATGATATCCCTATTTTTGACACTAATCTTGGACTCTCATTTTTTCTTCTTAAAGTCTAGGTCCACTAAATAACCGATTCTAACAACCATTTACAATGGTCCCTGACATCATTGAGTATATGATGGTCTCCACTTGTTGGAAGTTTTGTGTTAGAACAAGTCAGTACAAGTTTGATCCCCATCAAGAACAAAGAAGAAGGGAAAAGGATGTTAGCTTAGTTTTTTTCTTTTTCTTTTAAGAATCCCTTGTGAGGTTATACCTGTGTTCGAAAACGCGGCCGCCTAGCCGCCTAGGCGGCCGGCTAGGCCCGCGGCGGATCTCGACCGTGGCGAGAAGGTCCAACTCGGCGAGTTATGCGGAGACCCGAGTATTGAACGAGTTGAGCCGCCTAAAACCGCCTAGATCCGCCTAGATCCGCCTAGAATCCAAATCGGACATGGAGATAGATGTTAAAAACTCGGTCTAAAACAAAAAAAAAAACTCTTATTTGCCTTTGTTTACGGCCATATCTCCAAAGATAGATGTTAAATATTCAATAATCAAGAGCAAATAACATAAAAATCAAGAAAAAGTATCGTATAAAGGGAAGAAAAGAAAGGCGGCCGTCGAAAACTAGGGTTGCAGAGTTTTGGGTAGGAAGGAGATGAATTGGCAATTACCATTTTGTCCCTCATTTAAGTGAAAACGAAAAAACCAAAGACTTTTGCAATATGATGGGTCGAACTCGTGACATATGACCAATAAAACACGCGCACAACCGCCAGACCATATTATATTTATTGCTAATGTTGAACATAACTAATATATAGCCTAAAATAAATCGCCGATTAATTTACGATTAATCCCCGATTTTTCCGCTAGGCGCTAGGCCCAACCTGGCCGCCCGACTAGCGCCTAGCGCGTTTCCGAACCTAGGGTTATACCATTGAAGGAAAGAAAAAAAAAAAGATTTTAACAAAGTTTCTTAACCTAAATTTAGTAATTGAATATTAGCTAAGAACCCCTAATGGGTTTGTAGCATTGAAGATGCCCTTACGGATAGGTCTGGTTGAATTTATTTTAAGTTAAACGCAGTGAACCACATTGCCTTTATTCTCATTCAGAGTTTTTACCCGGCCCTTACAGAGAGCTTGGGGACAGGGTTTGTCTCCAATTTTTTGTGTCAATATTAAGGTTTTGTCCTTTAAACACACCGTGCAACGGGAAACAAAAAAATCATACGCATCGGTTTTTGGTTGTTGTTCTTCAATTGTTTGCCATTCTTTTACGTCACTCGAATTAACGTTTGTCTTTGATTCCAGGATTTTTCATGTTGTTAATATTTTTCGCACCCTTAGTTCCATGATTAAACAACTATACATTGAATGTTATCTGTCTTTTTGTTTGTTGTTGTTCAGTTTCCCATTTATCAAAGAAAACTTCATCAAAGAAAAAAAAAAAGATTTTAACAAAGTTTCTTAACCTAAATTTAGTAATTGAATATTAGCTAAGAACCCCTAATGGGTTTGTAGCATTGAAGATGCCCTTACGGATAGGTCTGGTTGAATTTATTTTAAGTTAAACGCAGTGAACCACATTGCCTTTATTCTCATTCAGAGTTTTTACCCGGCCCTTACAGAGAGCTTGGGGACAGGGTTTGTCTCCAATTTTTTGTGTCAATATTAAGGTTTTGTCCTTTAAACACACCGTGCAACGGGAAACAAAAAAATCATACGCATCGGTTTTTGGTTGTTGTTCTTCAATTGTTTGCCATTCTTTTACGTCACTCGAATTAACGTTTGTCTTTGATTCCAGGATTTTTCATGTTGTTAATATTTTTCGCACCCTTAGTTCCATGATTAAACAACTATACATTGAATGTTATCTGTCTTTTTGTTTGTTGTTGTTCAGTTTCCCATTTATCAAAGAAAACTTCATCAAAGAAAAAAAAAATCCACAAAAGACGACAAAGCCCAAGAAATACACTATATTATATGTCGACAGAGGAACAGAATTTGGATACAATCTCTAACCAAGTTGATGCATGTCTTTTGACTTTAAAATCCAAGTTGCCATCTGCATGAATCGAGTCTCCTTGTTATCGCAATTGTGAACATTATGGTGAATAATTTTTTAATCACTTTAGCCTTTTAATATAACTGGCAGTCTATCAATCTTTTATACTCATAAAACCGATATTGTCAGTTTAAGATTTTATATTAGTATTGTTATTGTATCATAGCTCAAGTATTTAAATTCAAATAACGGGTTTTTAATTATAAACGATTTTTTTGTTTGAAATACATTTTTTGTTTGAAATACACGAAACTTTGACATCGTGAAAGTCAGTCAACAGCGACTCAACGGTGAATAGTTTTTTAATCACTTTAGACTTTTAATATAACTGGCAGTCTATCAATCTTTTATACTTATAAAACCGATATTGTCAGTTTAAGATTTTATATTGTTATTGTATCATATAGCTCAAGTATTTAAATTCAAATAACGGGTTTTTAATTATAAACGATTTTTTGTTTGAAATACAAGAAACTTTGACATGGTGAAAGTCAGTCAACAAGGACTCAACATAATTCTACACGTCAAATATTGTGCATTATCAATTTGGACAATTAGTTTGGAAACTCTCTACACGGCCGCCTAAACCACCGTAGAGAACACTTGAATAACACATGTCCGAAGTAATGTTTCATTTGAGTCATAACGTATAATCTGAAATCGAAAGAAACAAATACCAAACTACTTTAGTGGATAACTTATCCGGCTATATATATACTTTACATTACATTACATATTATGGCTGTTTATATTGGGTTTTAAGTACATGGTAAGAATATATTACTAATATTATTACACGTACATAAATTTGGGCTACATATCGATCTGAAGTGTTTGTGACAAAACACAAGACCGAAAATCTGGATAACAGGTATATATTGAATGTATGATCGAGTATTTTGGAAAAAATTAAGAAAACTTAAATGAATGTTAATACTCTTCTAGATCTAATTGATCGGAATAGTAATACAATGTCATCTAGCTTACAGTTTTTGTACTCGTTAATTAAAATGTATAACCTAAGTGGATAAGTATTAGAATCTGTATAGGTATTCACCAAAAAAAAAAAGAATCTGTATAGGTATGGGTCGGAAAATCCAAGTTCAAGTCCTCCTTGTCACCCGAATCAGGAAGCATGAAATAGTGAGCTCAATGGAGTTTCTTAGCCCACTAGATGTTAACATGGGCTTAGGCTTTTTGTAAGTCTATTTGATGGTTCAATAGGCATTCTTGAATCGGCCTTGTTGTTCAATTACGCTAACACATTTCGCCGTATATCCATATCTACATGATATTTTTTTCAAAAATTTAAAATCATATATTGCTGTTTTTCTTTTTTTTTTGTCAAAACATCATCATAAAGTTATTATGATCGTGAGAAATTATATATTTGTTATGATCCTATAAATAAATGTAATCGGTACGATCGTCCAACGTTGAAGATCAATTTCATCTCTCGGATGAGTGATGAGTCTATCTTTGGAGTTTGTGTCTTCAATTTTTTTTTTAAAGGTATCTGCAACAGTAAAAAGTTGGTTATTGAATTTTTTTTTCCGGCAGTTGGATGGATGTTTTTCCAGTATATTGCTAGATTGCTTGTATCTAACATATTGCTGTCTGCTTTTCCAAACTAAACAGAAGAGCATCGAAAACGCAAGCTCACGATAATGAAAGCATAAAACAAGAAAACAAATCTGACTAACATATTTGAGATTTAGAACACGGTAATCGTATATCTACTTTTTAGATTGCATGTGGTATATACAATAACTGGTTTGATGGATGTATATATTATCGTTGCATTTTTAAACTGTTTGAAGTTGGTTAGATATTACATATGCATCATCTTTATGTAGGTTATATAATTGTTTTTGTTACGCTCAGCACAAGAGATTTTTGGCCAACAAAAGGCAAATGAAACGAACAAGAATGTAAAATAGTATCTGTTATATACATATAATACAAAACATATATATGAACCATCATGACATTGTAAAAGTTTATTTAGATTCCAGTTAGAGATTTAAGTGTTTAGTAGTCATCCGCTAGACAAATCCATATGTCAAGTTATTGGATCTTTTTCTTTCTACTGAATTTTACAATGACCTCTTGAAATCAGTATAGGTAAAGATAAGTTATCTATTTAGTAATTTGTATGTAAACATGCCGAATTAGGATTAAAATTCATCACTTTAATCTCTTGTCTTGTTATATCTTACTGGTTACTTGGACTTCCTTATGTTTCTCACAATCTCTGTAAAACACCATACGGATAATAAAAAGATCGAAAGGATATAGAAAAGTTAATTACAAGAGGGATAATTTAAGACGTCGCAGATGACTTGATATTTGTAATAAGCACATAACCCTAAAAGTCAATGCACCTAACATTTTGTCTCTCTCTCTCTCTCTCTCTCTCCCCTTTCCAGTTTCCACCAATATATTGAAGAACAAGACTCCGTGTGGTCGACATCACTTGATTATAACCACCTCCTCTCTCCAAAAAAGAATATGCTCTTTATTCCATTTTCAATGCAGAACACATTTCTCTCTATGTACAACAAATTTCAAGGACGGTTAAAAAATAAAAATAAAAAGAGTGAATAAAAACTAAAACAAAATAAAATTTCATGGACATGTCCATTTTTACGTGGTCCTCAGCTTATGGAGACATGAGCGTATGTTTTTCAGAAATGGGAAGTTTTCAGTTTTCAGTTTTCCTGTCTAAAAATGTAGTACTAATCTTTAATAACAAGTATAACTGGCATTAGAACACGAATCGGGTGAGATTGAAACACCTCTTACAAATGATCAATATATAAAAAGAAAAATTAATCAAAAAAGGTTTGGTAAACATTAACATGTCTAAATCAAGAAAACTTGAAACGACTAAACAAATACAAATAACGATAAATAAAAATTATATCAAAAGTGGGAGTTGGCGAAGTAGAATGGTGGGATTCCGCTCTTCACGACGGGTGTTAGGTGAGGCCAGAGATTAGCTTTACTCACCCTCATTTGATCTCTATCCATTTTACATTTGCTTTTATAAAAATTATCAATCAATCTACTTATATTTAATTATATTAAGTTTACTATTTCAATTCACAATTCAACATGTGTACAAATACACACCAATGTATTTTCTTTTAGAAAACTTTTATAACTGCCAATTTAACTGTGTTATGAAGATCCACGCTCTAGCTATTCTAACTGAACTTAACTTATAAAAATTCATGATTGACGGTAGTTGCAGATCATGTAAACTTGTTTTTTTTATCTTAATAAATCACAGTTTCCAAATGTAAAATTATTTATGAACGTTTTAGTCAAATCACTGACTGGACCAAATGAGTTTACACATAAACACCAATCTATTATATAACAAAATATGAGACCACCTTTCTATAGAAGAGACAAATAAAATTTGACCATCTTTAATAATTATATTTAAACTTAAAACTTTCTCACCGAACATTACCACCAGGAATCCATATCAGAAGGAAAGCTAAACCGAAATTGCATTTGCAGCACGTAAACCGGTTATTTATAGGTAACGAATTGACAAACTCACCCTTTCCCAACAATCCCGACAATGGATTTCCCCGAAATACCCTTATACTTGTGATTTACCTACCGCAAAACACAAAAGGCTTCACCAAACACAACTACTTCGTTATAAAACCCTTCAACTCTCTTCCAAACACTTCTCAGGTTTCGTCTTTACACACAATTCTCGAAATCTCAACACCAAAAATCAATCATTTTATTTATAAAAAAATAAAATAAAGTAAAAAAAAAACAAAGGGAAAAATGGCGCTCATGAACGGAAGCATGAATCTATCATCAATCAAACCGTCGATATACAACCACCGTCAAACAAGCTTCTCCTCCGCCGTACCAAGAACCACATCCCTCCGGATCTCCGCCGTGCAAACCGACCCAAAACCACCGGCTTCATCGGCGGCGACGACTCCGGCGACGGCGACGAAGACCGTCGGAGTTAATGTGGGTAAATCGAAGTGGGCACCGGAGAGCTGGAAGACGAAGAAGGCTCTTCAGCAGCCTGAGTACCCTGATATAGCCGAGCTCGAAGCTGTCCTCGACACGATCGAGGCTTTCCCTCCGATCGTTTTCGCCGGAGAAGCTAGGATGCTCGAGGAGCGTTTAGGTCAAGCCGCAATGGGAGAAGCGTTTCTGTTACAAGGAGGTGATTGTGCAGAGAGCTTCAAAGAGTTCAACGCCAACAACATTCGTGACACCTTCAGGATTCTTCTCCAGATGGGTGCAGTTTTGATGTTCGGTGGCCAAGTCCCTGTCGTTAAGGTACGCATCGGTTTTTGAGAAAGTTTGAAACTTTTGCTGTCTTTTTCAGATTTTGGGATTACTGAGATTTGAGTTTTGGTGGTTTCTTTCATACTTTAAAAGGTTGGAAGAATGGCGGGTCAATTTGCGAAGCCGAGATCGGATTCGTTTGAGGAGAGGAACGGAGTGAAACTGCCGAGTTACAGAGGAGATAACATCAATGGAGATGCGTTTGATTCGAAATCGAGGATTCCTGACCCACAGAGGATGATCAGAGCTTATTGTCAATCTGCAGCTACTTTGAATCTTTTGAGAGCTTTTGCTACTGGTGGTTACGCTGCTATGCAGAGAGTTACTCAGTGGAATCTTGATTTCACAGAAAAGAGTGAGCAAGGAGACAGGTAAAAAATGATACATATAATTTAAAAAAATAATGTTTTTTGAAAATTTTCCCCCAAGAATTTTTGGATCTTTGTGTGTTTGCTCTTTAATTGCCATTTTGCCACAAAGCTAGATGCTTTGATTGATTGTTTGTGTCTTGATGGATGTGGATAGTTAGCCCTATTATTTCTTTGTGTTTGCGTTTGCGTTTTCCATGTTCATAATACATGGAAACACAAACGCAACCAAACAGACAGGGCCTAGATTCAGGTATCTCTCTTGAGTGTTTTGTTCTCTAAATAGTACTGGCTACATCCTTTCTCTTGCTTGTGTTGGCCTATTTTGATCTGATGTTCCATTTTTGAATACCTACCTGATTAGGTATTAACTGGTTAGGTCGAATTTATAAAGTGAATGCAAAAAAAAGGTTTAGGAATGTTCCATTTTCAGTGATCTGTTTGTTCTTCTTGTGTAAATATAGAATATTTCCTTTTCTTCTCTATCTACATTTCGGGTATGTGAATTAAGATCGTTGTCTTGGTTTGGCTTTGGCAGGTACCGTGAACTAGCTCACCGTGTTGATGAAGCGCTCGGTTTCATGCACGCTGCTGGACTCACGCTCGATCATCCCATAATGCAAACAACCGACTTCTGGACTTCTCATGAGTGTCTGCTCTTGCCTTATGAGCAATCACTAACAAGGCTAGACTCGACCTCTGGTCTCTACTACGATTGTTCTGCTCATATGATCTGGGTCGGCGAGCGAACCAGGCAGCTCGATGGAGCCCACGTCGAGTTCTTGAGAGGTGTTGCTAATCCTCTTGGAATCAAGGTTTGTTTTTTTTTAAAATCTTCTTTCATAGTTAAATACATTATCAGGTTTTAGTTTTCCTTTGTGAAACTGATTGGGATCTTTGTGTGTTTATAGGTGAGTGATAAGATGGATCCAAAGGAGCTAGTGAAGCTGATTGAGATCTTGAATGCTGATAATAAACCTGGAAGGATCACGATTATCACAAGAATGGGAGCAGAGAATATGAGAGTGAAGCTTCCTCATTTGATCAGAGCTGTGCGACGCGCTGGACAGATTGTGACTTGGGTCAGTGATCCAATGCACGGAAACACCATTAAGGCTCCTTGTGGTCTCAAGACTCGTCCATTTGACTCCATCTTGGTATGTTTTACATAAAACTCTCCCTATTGGTTAGCAAATCTTTTACTGTTTTATGTTTAGATTTCTTTTGAATCATAGCAAATGATAGAAATGGATGAACACATAGGAATAATTAACTATATTCTACCAAAATAATAAATAGTAGTAGTGTGTGTTTGTGGTAGTAGGTGAGATAGCGAAAGGTGACAAAAATTAGACTTTGGTTGGGCCAAAGTTGACACAACTGCTTTTTCTAAAGTTAGGTGGTCTTTTAAAAAAAAAGTGAAAATACTAACTAAAGCACGTGTCCTTAATCAGTTTGTTACATCTATTTTTGGTAGACGTGTTTTCTCAATAGAAACTATATTGATTTTGGTTTTGATAAAAAATAATCTAATAAAAATTCGTTTTGTTAATTGAAAAATATATAGGCTGAAGTGAGAGCGTTCTTCGACGTGCACGAGCAAGAAGGAAGCCACCCGGGAGGTGTTCACCTAGAGATGACTGGTCAGAACGTGACCGAGTGCATCGGTGGTTCACGCACAGTCACGTTCGATGACTTGGGCTCGCGTTACCACACGCACTGTGACCCTCGCCTCAATGCCTCGCAGTCTCTCGAGCTCTCCTTCATCATCGCCGAACGCCTTAGAAAGAGACGCATCAAGTCCCAACAGGCTTTTTCCGTCTAATTTAAAACAAACATGTGTCGTGTAATATCTATATCTATATCGATATATATGTGTGTGTGTGTGTGTGAACTCAATACAGCCCCGTTGATCTTTGATTCAAGTCTTGGGTCGATGGAACGCGTAAGGTTTTTGTTTTATCGTTGTTAACTGAGTATTAATTTCCATTTTGGATTTAATAAAATCATTGAAGGTTGGATTTTATATATGTTGTGAAGAGCTTTTTGTATGTTTTCTACTATTATAGACTTGATAATGTTGGGGAAGAAAGAAATAGTCGTTTGGTCTTCCCTGGTATCCTTACAACGCTAGTCTAATATAAATAGACGATTGGTCCTGTCGGAATTATGTCACTAGCAATCGATATTGTGACACTTGCTTTAAAGTTTTTGCCCAAAAAAAAAACCCTCGAGCTAAAAGAAGAATGAGTGAAATTGTGTTGTAATTAGTGTTGTTGAATACTGTATATAATTTCCTTATAGATAGATAATTACCGGTTCCGAGTATCCTTACTTTGTATACTAGGTTTAGGAACTAGCTGAAAGTTGTATACAAGATCGAAGTTTTACAATTTGATATTTGGCTACTCATATGTTATCATGTTATCAGAGAACACAAAGCAATGGTCTCTTGATTCTTTCAGTGACAACACAGTTGATATTTCTAATGACTAAACAATATAACATTCGAATAATTTCTCAATGATCGCTTGCCGTTATCACCATCTCACCTATCTCCTCTTCTGTTATAATCATTTGATTCATCTGAATAACTTGTTTTTCATCAATGTACCAAAAAGAGTTGCAAGAAAATTTTGTATTGGTTGATAACTTTATCGGGTGTAAAGTGTAAATCGTTTATGTAAACAAATGAATCTACACAAAACGGGTGGATTAGTGGGGGCAATGCGACAAATGATAATGAAACTACATTTGATGAAGTTTGTTGTGTGAAAACAATATCATTGAAGACTTGAGCTAAAACATTGCACCAACAACAAACAAACGTGCATCTTCTTGAATTAGTAAAACACCAAAATCCAACGGTTCAGATTCGATATTTGTTCCTCGTTCCTTTTTCTCTCTTTTCATCTCCAAAAACGCGATTTTGTCGCTCCCCACTCCTTTTGCCCCTTAAAACAGAATATATCTCTCTCTCTCTCTCTTTCTCTCTCTTTCTCTCTCAGATCCATCGTTGCGAAGAAGGAACAATGGCGGTTTCGTCGCGTGATGATTTCGTGTACATGGCTAAGCTCGCTGAGCAGGCGGAGAGGTACGAAGAGATGGTGGAATTCATGGAGAAAGTCGCCGCCGCCACAGACGGCAATGAGCTCACCGTCGAGGAGAGAAATCTCCTCTCCGTCGCCTACAAGAACGTAATCGGCGCTCGCCGCGCTTCCTGGAGGATCATCTCTTCGATCGAGCAGAAGGAAGAGAGCCGCGGAAACGCTGACCGCGTCAGCACGATCCGCGACTACAGGGCTAAGATCGAGTCGGAGCTCTCCGGAATCTGCGACGGAATCCTCAAGGTGCTCGAGTCTACGCTCATCCCTTCCGCTTCTTCTGAGGATTCCAAGGTTTTCTACCTCAAGATGAAAGGTGATTACTACAGGTACTTGGCCGAGTTCAAGATTGGCCACGAGAGAGATTCCGCCGCCGATAACACCCTCTCCGCTTACGAATCTGCTCAGGTTTCGTCTCCGTATCCCAGATCTGCTCCGATTTTGTGCTTTGTGGATTCAACAGATCTCTTGTTACGACTTCAAGCAATTGGCTTTGATTTCTAGATTAGACCTAGATTTAGTTTCTGATTCTGGATTAGTCTTAGATTAGACTTTGAATTCTGTATAGATTTTGCATGGAACTATCTTCTGGTATTGCTTTTTCGTTAAGGGGTTTATGGATTTGGTTTGTGCAGGATAATGCCAAGGGGCTTGCTCCAACTCACCCGATACGTCTTGGTTTGGCATTGAACTTCTCTGTGTTCTATTACGAGATCCTCAATTCTCCTGACCGTGCCTGCAACCTTGCTAAAACGGTAACCTAAATCTTTGCTATCTTTATTACTTTATTATCACCATCTTAGGTTTCATCAAAGAAAGAGTTTTGCATTTGTGGATGGGATTAGATTTAGGTTTTCGAATAGCATCTCTTGCCCTTAATGGCAGTGTGTATCTTTATATATAATACATTTGCTTCTATTCTGTAGTACTTTGTTTTCAACACTTGTTCTTGTCTCTTTATGTGTGTATCTTTAGGCTTTTGATGCTGCCATTGCTGAGTTAGACACACTAGGTGAAGAGTCGTACAAGGATAGCACTTTGATCATGCAGCTTCTACGTGACAACCTCACGCTCTGGACATCCGACATGCAGGTTTGCTTATCCTCTCTCCCTCTCTTTACAACAATTTGTAGATTGGTGTTTTATAATGTAGTGGATGGTTCATAATCGCATATAAATTTCGTTGGTGTGGATCAGGATGAATCTGCGGATGAGATCAAGGAAGCAGCAGCAGCTCCAAAGCCAACAGAGGAGCAAAAATGATGGGGTCATCCTTGCGTTACTGCTAGTGTTAGGGATTGAAACCATCTCCTTCGTCAATATCTGTGTCTACTCAAAAGCGATGTCTCACTTTCTTTCTTTCACGTTTTCAAGTACACTCTCCTATCTCCTTTTGTTTTTTACCCTTTTGAGTCGGTTTCCATGGTTGGAATCAAATCTTGCTCCCTTTGTTTCAAGATCATGAGAGCTTTTTTGCTTTTTGATTTTTGTTCCATGTGATTTAGCAAAGAAGTAACAATTTTCAAGCGGAGAATAAAAAGACAGATATGTTTTCCATTTTCTGATTTAGAAGGGAAATTAGTTTATGGCTGACTTGATTGTCAGTCAGGTCATGAACTCAATGATCTTGAAAGGATAAAAAAAAGGAAAGTAGGTCTCGGTCTGAGAGATCTGGGATATGTTTGGAAGATGCATAAGAAGTACGAGAGCAGATAATAAGCAAATGAGATCACTAAGAAGTTGTCAAATAGAGATCTCAACCATATTCAGATCATGAAAGCTTGTTTGCTCTTTTGTTTTTCATGTGATTTAGGAAAGAAGTAACAATTTTCAGGCAGCCGACAATGGTCATGAACTCGATGATCTTGAAAGGATAAAAGAAAAAAAATGTTTAGGCTAAGAGATCTGGGCTATGTTTGGAAGATGAATAAGAAGCACGACAGCAGATAAGAAGCAAATGAGATCACTAATAAGTTGTCAACTAGAGATCTCAAAAAGCAAAAACAAAAGAAAACCACAAAAACAAAAGTAGCAGAAGTTATACAAACCTTCCCTCCTTTCCCTTATTCTTGAAACCAAAGCAACAACGACAAAAGAAAACAAAACGAAACCCTAATTGAGTCTCCAACCCTAGGTGACTACGAAACGGTGAAGTCGAACACGAGTCGGTGATGGTGCAAATGTTTTTACCTTTCAGATCGTAGAACGCTCGGATAGCTGTCCCAATCTAAGCTCCATGACGGTACCGTCGCAAAACCTGATTGTGCAATGTACGCCTGCGATCGTGGATCGCTCTGATAATTACCGAAAGGCAAACTCGCCGGAACCAAGGGTGGGACCATCCCCGGTATTTGACCGTTCTGAGAATCAGGCCATCCTGGTTGACTCCCGGATGATGATAAACCCATTGGAACTGGTGGTGGAATGTTTTCCGATCGTTGATCGTTCGGATGATTGGGCCAATATTGATGACTCCATGATGGTAAATCCGTCGGAAGTGGTGGTGAAATGTCCTCTGATGGTAGAGTGTTCTGATAATTACCGAAAGGTAAAGTCGCCGGTGGGACCATCTCGGACGGCAGTATCGCTGGTGGTGGAATATTCTCATTCTGAGAATTGTGCCAACTTAGTAGATTCTCGTACGGTGAAGTCACCGGAATTGGTGTTGGGACGTTCCCTGATAGCAGGTGGTGCGGATAATTAACCATCCCGTCTGGTAGATTCATGGATGGCAAAGGTAAATCATACGTGAAATTGGACGACCAGTCAAGATTTGTCGACGGTAAAGTCGCCGGAGTTGGTGGTAGATCATAGGTAGGATTGGACCAGCCTTGACTTGCTGACGGTAAAGTCATCGGAGCTGGTGATGGGACGTTCTCGGCTGGTTGTTGTTGTTGTTGTTGTTCCTCGTCACTAATCATGGTCGTATCGTGGAACGGAGACCATGCAGAGAAACGTTGCTCGGTTGAATCGTCTTCGGTCATGCAGCTCTCAAAGTAGTGCATAAAAGCAGCCAACGAATCTTCCGCCGAGTCTTGTTCTCGAGGGGAAGGCGGCGGCGCCAACGGGGATGGCGGTTGAGCGTTTGATAATTCGGCTGCTGAGATGTTTACGTCGTCGATTCTAGGAGCAGATGAGTATTGAGGAGGTAGAGGAGGAAGGAACGGTGGTGCTGTCGCCGATGGCGGCGGTTGAAAGTTTGGTAATTCAGCTGATGAGATGTTCAACGATGAGTATTGAGGAGGTAGAGGAGGAAGGAACGGTGATGCTTGCGTCCATAGCGGCGGTTGAACGTTTGATAATTCAGCCGTTGAGATGTTCGCTGGAGCCGATTGGTATTGAGGAGGTAGAGGAGGAAGGAACGATGGTGCTGACGGCTGAGAGTTGGGTGATTGAGCTATTGGGATATTCACGGCATTGTTCCTCGTCGGCAACGTCAGATATCGGTAAGGAAGAGGAGGAAAACGAGCGGTGTTTGATATGACTGGCTGGGGATGGAGGGCAAGAGGCGGTGGCGGAGGAAGGATACCGCTCAGATCCAGCGAGCTTGGAGGGACAACGGCGGTTAGTCTAAGAACCATCGCCTTAAATCCATCTTTGTTGGTGTTATAGATTTTTGGGCTACCGCTCTTGTTCTTCATGTGCTGACCCCGTTTTGACTTTCGATGGAAGCTTAAACTCTTGTCTTCTTCCATTGTTGTCTTTTTCTCTTCTCTTTTTTTTTTTATTATTCTTTTTTGTTTTTAATCTTATGAACTAACCATTGATATACTTATAGCAAATGTTTTCACATTCTACACAGGGTATAACTAATTAAATTTCCAAAATACACTCAGTTTCCATGTGGTTTAGCAGTCAAATTATGTTTTCTGTTTTTTTTTTTAATTCATATAAACTTTTAAATTCAAATTAACAAAAGCCGTGTAATTATTATGAGGAAAAGCTAAAATTATTTATAAAATTTATCAGTTAATAATCATATTATTTTTGGTAATTAAATATATATATATATATATATATTTATATTCAATTTAATGTTCACACCATTAGTTAGACTTCCAAAATAACACTTGATTTGTAGATGTGGTGTAGGCTTAGTAACCAAATTGTATTTTTTCTCTTATATTCTGTATAATCTCTGAATTCAAATAAAGAATTATACCCCCAAGACAGCTAAACCTATTTATAAAATTCTATCCCTTAATAATTATATTACCTATAGTTAGATAGATATTCAATCTGATTCAACATTTGATGTTCAAACCAGTAGTTAATTCCCAAAATAATCAATAAATGTAGTATATGTTTAGGAACTTCTGTTTTTTTCTTTTAATTCATGTAATTTTCTTTATTCAAATTAGGAATAGAATCCATACGAAAACTAAAATTATTTGTAAATTCTATCACTTAATAGTCATATTACCTTTTGTAATTAAATATATAATTTAGTCATTCCATTCAACATTTGATGTTCAAATTAACTATTATTTAGATTCCCGAAAACAATTAATAAATGTATGTATGGTACATACAAGTAAACATACCTAAAGAAAACACACAGAAACATACGAGTTCCCTCTAATAATCTCAAGTGTACGTTTTGGCTGAGAACTAAACATCCTAACAACTTTTTAATATCTCTGTTTTACTGTACACATACACATGCAGATTTTTTTTTCTTAAAAAAAACAAATACACATGCAAATTCACCCCTGAAATCTCACAGAAACCCTATGTTTTGTTTTTTTTTTTTTTTGAAACAAAACCCTATGTTTTGTATGTTTCAATATATAGATACAAGAACATAAAGATCTTAGCTTTAGTTACACTGTTATTGATGTTTAACCTTGTTCCCCAACTTACTCACAAACTAGACCAAAATTTTTAAATTATATACTAGTTTGTGTCAGTCCTTTTTGTCATGCGTGAAGTATTTTCCAGTGTGTGCTTGTGAACCAAAACTTATATGATCAATTAATATATTTCCACTCTTAAGGCATTTTGTAATGAATAAAACTCATTTGAGATTGACTTTCTTTTTATCAACTTCGACTGTTCAACGCTAGCTTTGGATAAACTAAAATTCCTAAATCATGTTTATTGATACAAGCAGTCCTGGATACAAGATGAACAAGTAGATATACGACAAAAAGAAAGAGACGTTATGTCCGTCACGGACTCGCAGGTTTTGTCTCAGACGGAGACGAACTTAATTATACTGAACAACACCTAGCTAGTTATACTATAAAATAAATTTATTTAAAATTTACAAAAGTCGTACACATTTTGATATCTGAAATTTGTAAGGAAACCATGATTCAAAAATCTAAAGGTTTACAAATATGGTACTTCTAATTATAATAGAATAAATATATATGGTACGTTTGATGATGGCGATGATGATGAATTGATGATAATGTTAACGACGACATAGAACATATATACATGATTCTTCACGGTTAGTATTCTATTAGAAATTAATATTTCTTTGCATATGCCATTGTTTAAATTCCTAAAACAAACAAAAATCATTAAGTACTGATGACATCTCCCTTCTCTGTTTATACCAAGACCATGTTATTCTAATAAACAAACACATAATATAATAAACAAAGTTCATACTTATTTTAAACTACTTTTTAATTTCTCAATTTATATAAAAAAATTATGAACTCAAAATTTTATATTGTGTTTTCTTAAAATGCACTTATTTTGAATAGGAAAAAAGAGTGCATATATGTTGCGGATTTAGATGCACACTAGATTTTGTAAGTTATGAAAAATGTTGTATCGATGTATAATTACATACATATGTGTTGGTTATGTAACGAACGAGTCCAACTCTAGATTTTTTAACAGTTAAAAAAAAAAAACTTAGATTTTTAAAACGTGTGTTAACTACATAGTAAACGCGTCTAACTCTATGATACATATGTGTCGTGTGTCAATCTATAATTATAGGTGTAGCCGTGTAGCTGATCTAAATATATACTCCATAAATGCCATTTTAAAAATAAATATCCAACTTTATAATAAATTAATTTTTTCTTTTACTAGTGTTGCAAATAGCACCTGGAAAATATATAAAGATAAGATAGGGAGAATCAGACACTCAACTTTTTCTCTCACTCGCTTTTCCATCCACTCACTTATTGTGCATCTCCTCGAGACATCATCACCATGGACAAGACGTCTTCAGCCTCCACCCACGAGGGAAAGCCGATTAGATGCAAAGCAGCAATATGCAGAAATGCAGGAGAAGCACTGGTGATAGAAGAGATCCAAGTTGACCCACCTCAAGCTTACGAAGTTCGGATTAAGATTCTATGCACTTCTCTTTGTCACACTGATATTACTTTCTGGAAATTAGACAGTGTAAGTCTACTGTTATATCACAAAGTCAACGCAAAAAATCAATTATTTAAAAAAATCGTTTCCACTAATCCTTTTGACTTATCCAGGGTCCGCTTGCAAGGTTTCCGAGAATTCTAGGACACGAAGCGGTCGGGTGAATAACTCATATACTTCTTCATTGAGAATGTGCTTAATTACTTCTATTTTTGGGTTAATATTCCTAATTACTTAAACCTATTGTTATAATTGGGATTATAATTAATGCAGCTTGGTCGAGAGCATTGGTGAACACGTGGACGGACTTAAACAAGGTGACGTCGTATTGCCAGTGTTTCACCCTTACTGTGAAGAGTGCAAAGACTGCAAATCCTCAAAAAGCAACTGGTGCGCTAGATATGCCGACGATTCCATATCAAACACGAGGCGTTATGGAATGGCTTCTAGGTTCAAAGATTCTACGGGAGAAGATATTCACCATCTTCTCTTTGTTTCGAGCTTTTCTGAATATACCGTCGTCGACATCGCACATCTCGTCAGAATCTCTCCTGAAATCCCCGTTGAGAAAGCTGCTCTGCTCAGCTGCGGCGTCTCCACAGGTTTTTATTTTCTTCACCAATTCTCTCGTAGGGTTTGTCTAGACATTTCAGATTTTATTCGGGGTTAAAACATAAAGAAAGTAGAGATTAGGGGGCAGAATTGTTATTTATAGTAAGTCAGATATTATACAATGCACATCGGCTTATTGTCCCCTACGTGGAGCAGGAATTGGAGCAGCTTGGAAGGTGGCTGACGTGGAGGAAGGCTCCACCGTTGCCGTTTTTGGCCTCGGTGCCGTTGGACTTGCGGTATCATTTTGTTTTTCCGAGCTATTTTATACACGTGGGCTATTTTGATAAAATGCTCTAACTGCTTTTTTTTTTTTTTTTTTTTGGTAAAGGTTGCAGAAGGAGCCAGGCTGCGTGGGGCCGCGAAGATCATCGGTGTTGATCTCAATCCTGATAAATTTGAGCTAGGTAAAGTCGTGTTATAAACATTTTCTTGTCTTTAAATTTCTGAAAGTTTGTATTTTTTCGGCTTGTTCTAACTACGTGGTTTTGGTATTAATATCTCCAATATACTATTATATAACACGACTAGTTCAAAAAAAAAAAAATCTCCAATATATTAAAATATATTAGTTGGTGTTTGGTATAACAAATGGTCCATCCATCCAGAGGGTATTATTTATTTTTCGTAAAAGCCAAATGTAATTTATTTCCGGTTCGTTGCAACTTATGACTTATGAGTAATATTGGCCTTTCAATACACACACATATACATATTATAAAATAGTTGAAAATTATTATATATATCATTTTTATATATTCACGACTAGAGAAAATAATACAAAGAATCATTTGTCTAAAAGACAATTAGATCAATAAAGAAAAATTAGATAGGTAAATCATATTTCGCATTAGAAACAAAAAACGTTTCATTTAAAATTAAAATAAATAAATGAGTTAAACAATGATTAATACAAAAGATGAGATAATGTATTATTAATCATGTAAAATATTTGAATAGGTAAGAAATTTGGTTTCACGGATTTCGTCAATCCTAGTTTGTGCGGAGAAAAGAAAGTCAGCGAGGTATATGTGTTCTTCAATATCTTACACCATTTCATATATGATCCTTCTATATTATACTTTATTACATATACGAAGCAGTAATTTACTAATTTATTTCACACACACAAAAACAAAAACACGAAAAAGGTGATTAAAGAGATGACAGGAGGAGGAGTTGATTACAGTTTCGAATGCGTTGGTGTAGCTTCTTTACTAAATGAGGCTTTTATCAGCACCAGGATGGTACGCTTACACTGAATCTTACAAAATCTCAGTCGATTCAGCATCATCACAATTGTTCAGTTTTACAATTTTAGAATGCTATTTAACAATTGACAAAATAAATAAATAAAATAGGGATCAGGAAAGACGGTAATGTTGGGGATGGGGAAGCATGCGGCGCCAATAAGTTTGGGTAGTTTTGATCTTCTTCGTGGCAGAATTGTCTGCGGTAGCTTGTTCGGTGGTTTGAAATCTAAGCTGGACATTCCGATTCTCGTGGATCGTTACCTAAAGAAGGTACATTCTGTTTATGTGATTACATTTTACGTACTTGTTATCAAATAAGTATATTGTTACTTGGGGGAAACGAAAATATTTTACCTCTTCTTTCTAACCTATGTGTTATGTTTTAATTCTTTTTTTCTTTATACAATTGCAGGAGCTTAATCTGGATAGTTTTATTACACACGAATTGAAATTTGAGGAAATCAACAGGGCTTTCGAGTTATTAGAGGAAGGAAAATCTCTTCGCTGCATTATATGGATGGATAAGTAACTAGTTGCTACGTCCAGGTTGGACCAATTGAGTTCCTCTGGTAGACTGCTAAAAGCCTAAAACCTTCGGCTGTATTTTTCAACTTTTCCTTTGTTGAATTTTTTTCTTCTATTAATAAAAAATCCAAATATATATGTATATATGCCTTTCAGTTAAGCATGAATATCCGGCCAAAATCTATAGGATAAATAATTATATGAAAAATAAATAAATAAAGTAGTTCTAGTTATCAACTACTACTAAAAATGTCATTTATTCAAAAAGTTAACAAGACTGTATGATATGTCATTATATACCGTAGCGTAAATGGCGCTTCTGTAAGAGCATCTACACAACTTTGTCATTTTTACTTTTGACAATATACTTTCATTTAGCCTCCCGAACCGTCGTAAAGTAGGTAAGCTGACCATTGGAAAGCGAACTACTTAAGGTATATATGTTCGTGTCAACGTCTAGTAAAAACTATACTTTTTGATCGCCTTGTGTGATCCTCTATTTTTGCTACATTAATACGGTCAAGATAGCCTTTGGAAAGATAAAAGTGATTAGTCATCTCGAAACTAATCTCTTCTATACGTCCAAGTCAGAATAGATTACTACGACTGAACGCCAGTTGGTTTTATGAGGGTTATCGTTACGAGCATTAGTCAATAGTCAAGATAAATTTAGATCAAGTATGTAGTTTGGTAATAGTTGAAAGAGAGAAAACTGTACATTGAACGTGCATGCATCATCCCTAACTATTAGGAAATAGAAGGTACTCATCGAGTAATCGCTCACAAGGAAGGTAATCGTTCTTGAGAATGAAATATGGTGACGCATCAGCATTCATTAATTGCACTTCTCAAATAGTACATAAGCTCAGTCAAAAATATAATTTGATAACCCATCGCCAGCCCATCTCGCCGTGAGCCAGCCACCTAAGCCAGATAAATTTTTAAATAATTAAATCACCATAATAAGAAGGGAGGGGACTAGGAAAGGTCATCAAGAAGCGGCTAATCGCTTTCTACAAGAAACCCTATAAATTGTCGTTGTCTACCATTGTTCATATTAAGCTCTTTGTAATTAACATCGGTGTGTTAATTAGAGTGAATTACTCACTGGTTTCAGGTTAATTACGGAAACGTTAGTCCGAAATATCAAACCATCCAGTTCATCCACACAGATCTTGCATCCACAATGGCCTTACCCAGAAGAAGCATTTTTTTTTTCAAGGAAGGGTAATAGAACACTTTATCTAGTAGAATGAAATGTCCAAGTCATAAAATTTTAATTAAAAAGTTTGTTGACTTGGGTGGAATAGAATCATGATTAATAAAATGTTTTTTGCTTTTAACTTTTATTATCCCACCCACCACCAGGTCCACCACCAGCTCGAGATATGTTTTCCGTTGATGAAACGTTTTCATTTTCTTACGACTTCATTTTAAAACAGACTACACTACAAAATGAAGTTAGGATGTCACGCATCCGTCTCACATAGAGACAACATTTTCCTATTTTTGTGTTTGGATGTTAACAGCAGATTTAGTGGTGCGGAATCAGAGATATAAGTAAAATACGATTTTTATACTTATAAAAATATATAAATACATGATATATATAAAGATTTTTGTTACTCTTTAAGGCGGTGCGGTTCATAAGTAACCATTCTCAGCCCTTTGTTGAAAGAATGGAAAGAATGGAAACGAGGTCAATTATTATACACTCCACTAAAAAAATACTTTATTAATTCGAAAAGTAAGCTATTGATAAAAGCTACGGAATCGTTTTGCATGGACAAGTGAGTGATCTGTCTCTCTCTCTCTGTCTGTCCTTCCACTCCATCATTCTTCATCACAATTATAATCCATCATTCACCATGGACAAGACGTCTTCGTCCTCCATCCACGAAGGAAAGCCGATTAGATGCAAAGCAGCATTATGTAGAAAAGCAGGAGAAGCATTGGTCATAGAGGAGATCCAAGTTGATCCACCTCAAGCTTACGAAGTTAGGATTAAAATCCTATGCACTTCCCTATGTCACACCGACATTACTTTCTGGAAACTAGACGTTGTAAGTTGACATGTTTGCATAAGAAAGTAGACGCAGATTCTATATTCCATAACTCGTTTGACTTCTTTCTTTTTCAGGGACCGCTTGCAAGGTTTCCTAGGATTCTAGGACACGAAGCAGTCGGGTGATTCTTCATATGCTTCTTTGATTGCAGTTTTCACGCTTCTTCAAGAACTTGCCTAATTACTTAAATTTGTTGCTTTAATTAATCCAGTGTGGTCGAGAGCATTGGAGAGCATGTGGATGGATTCAAACAAGGCGATGTCGTTTTGCCAGTGTTTCACCCTCACTGTGAGGACTGTAGAGACTGCAAATCCCCAAGGAGCAACTTGTGCTCGAGGTTTTGTGACGATTTCTTGTCAAACACGAGACGATATGGAATGGCTTCAAGGTTTAAAGATTCTTCGGGAGAAGATATTTACCATTTTTTATTTGTCTCGAGTTTTTCTGAATACACCGTCGTTGACATCGCACATCTCGTCAAAATCTCTCCGGAGATCCCCGTTGATAAAGCGGCCTTGCTCAGCTGCGGCGTCTCCACAGGTAATTTCATATTCGTGTAGCTAGAAGTTGATTGTGATATTATTATGTTATTAGAAATTAAGGGTCGAGAGATATAAAATTATACACTTTGTAAGAAGTTAAATAATGGACTGGTGATGCGTCACGTCACGTGCAAGCAGGAGTTGGAGCTGCATGGAAAGTGGCTGACGTGCACGAGGGCTCCACCGTCGCTATCTTTGGTCTTGGGGCTGTTGGACTTGCGGTACTATTTTTAGTTCTAAATAATATTCTTGTTCATACGTAGGAAAATATAAGCTACCTACAAAATTAATTATTCTGCATGTATAATGTAGTTATTTGCAAATCATAGTTCTATAATTTAAAAGTCAAAATAAAAAAATGATTTGGTAAAAATTAAAGGTTGCAGAAGGCGTCAGGCTGCGTGGGGCAGCAAAGATCATCGGTGTAGATCTCAATCCCGACAAATATGAAATAGGTATGGTTGGTCTTGCAAAACATTTGGGACCTGAATCTTTTAAGAAAACACTAACTATATATTACAAATTAAGTTGGATCCAGATTTTTCATTTTCATACAAATATGAATTTCAGTCAAGCAGCAGTGGTTTTTTCACTTTCGTCTATTTCAAATCGGTTGAAATATTACTATGTTTTAGGTTTAGGGGAAAATTTGGTGAGCAGACTACTCAATTACTACACGTATCCTAATAAATTAGTCGAATTTCAACATAGATTATCTTTTTATTATCTATATAAAAAGACAAATATGAATTTCTATTTAAAACTGAGCCACATGGATCTGAACTTTTAAAATTTTGAAATGGATATGATTAGATTCTATATAAATTTGTGTACCCGGCCCCATGACTTTATATGCTACATTTCATCATATAAATCACAAATACAATTATTGATATCGAGTAGGTAAACAATTTGGAATCACGGATTTCGTCAACCCTGCTTTACATGGAGAGAAAAAGATTAGCCAGGTTTGTTGATTTACACTTTTTCTCTATAAAGTTTTCGATGAGTATAAAAATATTAATTTCTTCACTGGATTCGGATAATTAATTATGAAATAGGTGATAAAAGAAATGACAGAAGGAGGAGTTGATTACAGTTTTGAATGCATTGGTTTAGTTTCCTTGATGGAGGAAGCTTTCAATAGCACTCGCGCGGTACGTGTTTTTTTTACCGGTTTGGCGTTTTTTTTTTGGTTTAGGATCATCACTCCGTTTATAAACCGAAATATTTTCTATTGACTTCTGATTAGGGATCGGGTAAAACGGTAATTTTGGGGTTGTCAAAAAAAGATTTGCCAGTAAGCGTGGGCTGTCATGATCTTCTCAGAGGCAAAACTATATCCGGAACTTTATTTGGTGGTCTGAAACCTAAACTTGACATTCCAATTCTCGTGGATCATTATTTGAAAAAGGTAATAACGTTAATCTTTTTTTTTTTATAATACAAGAAACAAAATGAAATTTATAGTTAATTTTTTTTTTCAAATCCTTCTTTTATACACGTTGCATGTGATTTTATATACTCTTTTCTAAACTGCAGGGGCTTAATCTGGACGGTTTTATTACACACGAATTAAGCTTT
This sequence comes from Isatis tinctoria, assembly GCA_010577795.1. Taxonomy (NCBI): domain Eukaryota; kingdom Viridiplantae; phylum Streptophyta; class Magnoliopsida; order Brassicales; family Brassicaceae; genus Isatis; species Isatis tinctoria. The sequence continues at coordinate 9,623,713 of CM021244.1, forward strand.
GAGGATATCAACAAGGCTTTCGAATTATCAGAGGAAGAAAACTCTATCCGTTGCATTCTCTGGATGGATAAATAATTGTTTTATCCATGTCCCAAAACATTGTCGCGAACCTAAAAAAAAAAAATTAAATAAAAGAAATTTACCAATTTTTATCACATGTAATTCCTTTGTTGAGTATTTTGGTGGACAACACAACATCTCCGATTGACAAAAAAAAACACAACATCTCCTTAAATGGTTAAGTTACAAATGTTGTTCGTTGTGTTTGTGTGACCAGTTCACATATTATTTTTATTATGTGTAAGCGTTTATAGACAGTGTTCCTCAATGCATGGGTTAAACTGAGCTTTGTTTGCAAAATTATTTATTCAAGAATCAAGATTAAGTTTCCTAAAAATGGTCCAAAAGATAATCTCCAACCATGGAGTTCTTAAAATTTAAGAAGATTTCTCTATATACATTAGAAAAAAATAAAATAAGTAGTAATATAATATGATATGGGTCATCATCATCAAGTGTAGATTTGGGCCTAAAGCGGAATTAAAACATTTAGGCCCAATTAAGTTTCAAACAAGACACGGTCGTTTTAAGTTCTGTAAGGAAATAGCCAGATAGGTCCAGAGAGAGAGCTTAAAACCTAACAATTTGCTCGGAGTGATTATCATCAAAAGATTCTCTGTCTCTCCGATCCTCGTCGCTTTCTGCTACTCACCACTCCACCTGAAGAATCTCCGAGTTTCTTTCGAACAAACTCACTTCAATGGCGGAATCTGCGTCTGCTCAAACTCCGTCGCTCTCGGAGGTATCCGTCTTCATCTGAACCCCATTTTTTCTCGTTTCTTCTCTCGCCGATGCTCAGCTTTCTATTGTTTTCATCCGATCTTCGTTCGATCTACTTAATAATCAGCTGATTCTCCTTGATTTTGGTTTTGAAATTTGGTTTTGTGTTACTTTCATTTGTTTTCACATTTGATGGATCTGATTCAATTCGATTTTGATGAGTATCAATTAGATTTCTTTCTCTCTCTCGATTGCACAAAAAGGGTTTTCAGTTCGATCGGTTTACCAAAACAGATTTGATTTTTGAACAGGTCAACATGTTTCGATCACTGTCTTAATAATCCTCAAAGATTGTTCTTTTCTTCTATGACCGACGTGAGCTTAGTTACAAATTATGTATTTTGCAGAAAACATTGAGCTGCGTTAGAAAAAAAAAAAAAGCAAAGCTTTAGATTATTTGTTAATTGCTGAAATTTTGGTTTGAAGTCTAGATTTTTGTTTTTCGTTGTAGATAACGTTAGCAGTTTGTGGAATGATCCTGTCAAAGTTATTTTCATCAGTTTGTGACAAATAGGATTCGACGTTTCATACGTTAGTTATCTTTGTCTGGTGAAAGTCTATCTGGTATCATTTGGTCTAACATTGATTCGTATGGCAGCAATATCATTTGGAGAAAGAAGTGAAGCCTGTTGAAGTGAAAGAGGTGGCACCAGAAGTTACTACTCAAGCTGAAGAGGTTAGCTCTGACGAAGCCAAGGAAGAATCTCCTGCTGAGGAAGCGGTTGCTGCAGTTGAAGAGAAGTCCGAGTCTCCTGCTTCTACAGAGGTGACTTCTGAAGAGGTTCCTGCTCCAGCGGAAGACAATACTGAAGAAGCTCCTGCTGCGGCTGAAGAAAATAATGACGAAAACACTAGTGAAGAAGTTGCTGAGGAGACTCCTGATGAGATCAAGGTACATTGTAGGAAAGAGACTAATTTTGATTTGCTTGCTCTTCGTTCTCTCTTGATAAATTGAGTTGGCTCATGCGTTTTTTGTTTTCTCTTTTCAGCTTGAGACAGCTCCTGCTGATTTCCGTTTCCCGACAACAAACCAAACAAGGCATTGTTTCACACGTTACATTGAATATCACAGGTGAAAAATCGATGTTTCTTCTGTACATTTCCTATTTTTCCTAAATTCTGATTGATCTCCCAATGTCTAAGTCTTATGAGTGTTTTCAAAACTCCAGATGTGTAGCTGCTAAGGGTGACGATGCTCCAGAATGCGATAAGTTTGCAAAGTTTTACCGATCTCTTTGCCCCAGCGAATGGGTATACTTAGCTTCCTTCACTTCATTAGTGCTTCCAGTCATTTAGTTTTCTTCACTTCTGGAGTGGTTCCAGTAACTTGATAGACGGTGATGATAAGTAAAAGAAGACCTTTTTGATAGAATACTTCACTGTTTTGACTTTTGAGATTACAAAATTGTACGTTTTCGCTGTTCTGCCTCTTACTATCTCTTTGTGTGTTTGTAGGTTGATAGGTGGAACGAGCAAAGAGAGAATGGAACTTTCCCTGGTCCTCTTTAAGACTGCTGCCTGAAGAAGAGTCATATGCCCATCATCCTCTTTTGCTGTTATGTCCCCCGGAATTACACTGCAGAGTTTAATAAGATTTTACAAAACCAGCATATCTGGTTCCCCGTCATAAAATGTGAGAATTTAACAATTATAATCTCAATTTTCTTTTTATCACTATGCTCAACTCAAGTTTTGAGGATCATCTGATTCTGATATGTTGTTCTTCCTGATTATATGCTTTTCCATGGCGACATTCAATTCTCAATACCGGAGTCCTCTGTTTCTTTAAGGTTTTTATACATATTGTTTACCATTATAATTCCAATCAAAAGAAAACATTGGAAAGACATTATTTCGGGAATATATCCTTTTATCTTTTGAAGACAGCAGACAATACACGGTAACAGGTTGAACAAGAAAAACTAAGACATTAAGATGTTTCTTGACATGTTATGGATGGTGTTTCTTAACTGATCGTGGAATGGTGTTTTCAGAAACATAAGAAAATGGTATATCATTCATTACCATCTGATTTATCCATCAAAAGTGGTGGTTTTTCACTTTTCACTATAATACTATAAAACTATAATATGCCTATAACTATCATCAAACGTGATCTCCAATGGCAATAAGCATAGAAACAAATCCCACAAGCCCTGTAAAATCCACTTCTCAAAGTCATCACATCATCTCATTCTACTTGGGTTTCTCTGACAGAGACAGTCCGGTAATGGATTTTCGTAGAAGGATTCCTCAGAACGATGTCTCTCCAAACCCTTTGTTCCAGAAGCTGGTCCTTTTCTCCTCCTCGGTGATCCTTGTCTGTATTATAACCACAACACTTGATAAGAGTCGCTAAATTATGGAGATGAGTAGTATTGTTTGTTTTTTTTTGCTTAATTACCTGGTTTTGTGAATCTCTATGATCCTTTCATACACTTTCCTGTTATCTTTCTCAGCTCCTCGTCCAACTTTGTCTATCAACCTCACAATGCCTTTCCTGAATCACAAATGCAAACAAAATGTAAGCAAGTAAAGTTTACATGACTTAAAACCAAAACAAACAAACAGAAAAACACAATTGTCACCTGTCCGGAGAGATGGTTTTCCGGTGACCAAGATACCGGCGATGCCCTTCAACAGCTTTCGCCATGTTTCCACTATACGATGGAATAAAAACATCGCTGTCAACGGAAACAATGTAGTCAAGTGCAGCCATTTGAGTTGAGTGGTTCATAAAAGGCTTAAGCTCTTCTTTTGTTGCCAATTTTTCCTTCATTATAACCAAAAGGGTCAGTCTTTACTCGATCGATCCCATTAGTTGATAATATAACCAAAAGCTTGAGACTTTTCTAGTAGTACCTTACTCATTAACATGGAGAAACGAGACCTAAGACTAGCTAGCCGAGACTCACCACCGTATATCTCACCAGCTGCTATATATATTGGTGTGTTTTGTGAATATCCGAGAGCTGTTAGCAAAATTCCGACTTCTTTTGGAGTCAATGGACAGTACCCTTTGAGCCTTTGTACTCTTCCATCAATGTCTTTAACTTTCCAGTACGCTGTGTTCTTCCTAAACACGCAATCTTCTTATTCGAACTTTGACAACCAACTTGCAAGAAATTACACAAATAAGTATTCTTCTCTCTGTTTTGGTTACCTTATCTTCCTTAACTCAGCAGCTTCAGAAGCAGATAAACCGTGGTTGCAGCCGCTGAAAGCTAGCATGTCTTTCTCAAATCTCAAGTGCAACGCGATGTATAGACCGTAAGACCTCATCCTATCGACCAAAACCTGCAACAGTTATCATAAATATCAAAACTTTAGATGAAGAAACTTAACTCTTAGAGAAGAATATATGTCAAGAGTTTTACTTTTCCCATTGATCTGATTTTAGTAGAGAAGCGTAGAGCCTCGTAACAAGCACGGCAACGCAGCTTTTGGATATCTGGAGGTAGATTGTTGTTTACTAGACGCGAATCGGATTTAGCGGCTCTGATCACCTGAGTGAAGGAAGAAAACATTACAATGCAGCATAACACTTCTTAAGTAGACAAGAAGAAGCTAGTTAAAGAATATTGTTCACCTTGTATTCATCCCACATGGTAGCTATCTCATTTTGGTAATATTTCAATCCTGAATAGCTTTTGAAATGCTTAACCACCTTTGTGAGTCCGTCAATACCTTTTGGAAGCTTCTTAATGATTCTTACATCTTTAGATAAAGCATTAATGAAGTGATCTTCATCAAATACATCCGAGAATTTACTAGCATCAATCCAAAAAAGAGAATCAAAAACAGGTTATAACAAGATCAAGAAATGCTAAGACAAGAAAAAGAAAAAAACAGAGAATGGTAACATGGAATTAACCTAGTATCCTGCCAGAAAGATCGTTTGTCAAGCTCTGGGACTACAAGTGTCGCATTTATAATACGGGCTATAGCCACCATGTCACATATCTGTAAAGTATTGCATGCTTGTCATAGTTGTGAGCTCAGAGAAACACAGAGTGTACTACTGCAAACTTACCCCAGCACGCATCTGGTTAAGACCGCCATTCGTGTGAACAAGAAGATAGCCTCTAGATTCCAGTGGAGCTAAAGAACCAAATAAACCAGAGAGTGTGGAACAAAATTTATTCATGAGTCAATTTTGGCTACAAAAGAAACCAAACCAGACAGATTAGTTTTCTCACATATGTAATTAGGATTGGGATTGACACAAGGGACGAAGTTGCGGTTGGGTGGATGTTTCCAAAGCTTGTCAAAATCCGGTATCCCGCTTGTCATGTTCAACTGTCAAATCTAAAAGAGTGAAAAACACGAAAGAAGCATGATCCTTCCATATACAAAAACAATCGTATTTTTCTTTGTATCTGAGTAACAATTGTCTAGTGTTGTTCTAAGTTAAGCACAATGACTGTAACCACTAACTCAATCTTCACTCTTGAAACGCTCTACGCTGCATACAGACATTGTCTTCCAGTTTCACTTGCTTAAATTCTCAAGTACTAAATATTTACTTACAAGCAACTAATTTTAGGCCACACATGAGTTGTACCAAGAATCAAACCTTGGGAGAAGAAGGGCTTGACAAGAACTGAGGACGAGATACGTCATGTCTATTGCTGATGTGTTCTGATGTTAATCTCTGATTCAGAATCTCATTTTTCTGAAACTTGACAAAGAAGCAGCCACGAGTTATAAAAGGAAATTACAATGATAGCCTAAGTTCAAAGCTTTTACCAAAGCAAGAAGATGTTAAGAAATGTCGCTAAGATGGAACCTCAGGATTGTAGATGATAGGAGATTCAACCGATTCCGGACGAGACAGGTTCCTCGTCAAGCTCTCTTCTGTGATGGATTTTTCGTAGTCGATGATATATCCGATCTGTTGAACAAAGAATCAAATCCGAGAAAACGAGTTAGGATTGAACACTACTATTCTTGCATCGAAACAAAACCGATCAAACGTTATAAGAAGAAATCTCGAAGTCTTCTTGAGAGAATATAGATTTGTTACGGACGCGAGTGGTGTGTTGGTTATTGTTAAGATGAAACCTAGGGAGTCTGTTGAAAGGAGCAACGTAGATGTGTACTGTGAGAAAGCCGAGTAATGCTATTATGCATATGGCGCATGTTAGCAGTCTCCGTATCACCACCAACACAACCGCCTTCCTCCGCCGTCGCATTTCTTTGAGAACGATCCAAACGGGAACATTCAAGAAAGAACGTTTCAGAAAAACTGGATCTTGATCTTCTTCTTCTTCTTCTTGTTATTCACTCATGAGTGAATGAGCTTTCTATCATGGGAGTAGATGTGTTTTGCCAAAAAAGGAAAGTAGAGAAGTCAAATGCATCGATGGGATCTTTCTTCCGAGTTTTGATTGGTTCTTGTATTCTATTTTTAAGAGGTAAGAAGCCAAAAAGGTAAGAGACGGATCACGTGACATTTGACGTGATCTAGAGAGGGAAGAGGTGCTGAGTGGAGGAGACGATTTCTATATTTGTAAAATGACAGTGTCTCGTGATCTAGACGACATGTATAAGAGCAACTTCACGTCCTGATCCCATCACACAAGAATCTCATATATTCCCACGATTTGGAGATATATCCATTTTTCAGTGGTTTTCCCAATTTCTTATGGGTTCATGTTTTCTTTTGTTAACCAACATAACTTTTTTATTTCACGAAATTGGATAATCCGTCAGGGTTCAATAATTTTTTATAACTATATAGACTACATGTAAAATCATTAGGATTCATGTAATTATATAATCAAACTTAATAGTCACTGATGATAAAGCATGTTTATCTTTCATTTGCATGATATGTAAACTAATTATTAACAAAAAAAATTATATATGTATTACAGAATAGCCAATAGGGTCGATTTGAATTGAGATTCTGAGATCGTACGGATGGATCGAGTCGTGACATCATGTGGGAGATAGAGAGAAAGAAAAGAGGGAATGTTCGTGGAAGACGGCTGAGTAGATCTCCATCACTACTGCTCAGACATGAACTGGCCACTTCAGTTGTACCTCTTCTGTTTGTACAACCCACCCACTCATTTCCTCCTAACTCGCTCTTTTAACATTTAGCCAACTCCTCCATGATCTCTCGTCTTCTTGTATTATTTTAATCATTACTACTTAAACAGTGATTATTAGTATTAATTACCACAGCTCATAGTCAACGTCACAAAGCAAATGTTCAAGGTAGATCTAGTGAGTGGTGATCAAAGCCTCTCGAGTCCCAAGTAAAGACTTTATACATACTGTATTTTTTGGAAATTACCAAATAACCATTTTTCTAATGTATATTATGCCTAATTGCCTATTATGTAGTAACTTTACAAATATCAAAAGTTTGCATGGCCTGTTCCGCTAACGTCACTTTCCCAACAGTTTTTACGGATTCAATTTTTTAAGAATATACGGCTTGTGTGGATTCTTAATTGTGTGCCGTTATACGTAAATAAGTTATTAATTAAAAGGAATAAGAAAAGTTTAAATGCATTTCTGTAATATTACGATTGTACGGCTTAGGCTAGTTATTAAATTTGACCAGCTCTAACCAAACCTGAATAAATGAAGCACGACACGTCTCTGTCCTCTCATCGTACATTTAATCTCTCTCTCTCTCTCTCTCTCTGCCAACTGGTCATGTCATGTGCCAACCAATCACAGCCTTAGTCTTCAGTCTCTGTTTTATATTTTTTGTTAAAAAATAATTCTCACATGAAGGCCACTGTAAATTAGTCACATTACAAATTTCCAAGTGACATTTTATCGTTAACTTTTTAACTTTTGTAGTAGTAATATTTAAGAAATCAAAATGCTCAAAGTTGCGATGTAGATTTTTCCATTTTTAGTCGACATATCTATATTATTTGTTAGGATCTTCTTATTAATCTGCATTTCCGGGTGAGAAAAAAAAAAACAGAGAAGAACAAATGAATATATTAAACAAAAAAAAAGTGGTAAATAATAATTACAGAAATAATCTGGAGAGGAAATTTTGTTTCTTGGGATGCTTCTTGTTTTTCTTATTAACGACGATCTCACTGTATCGATGTTGCAGAGGAGACAAACAAGAAGAGACGGAAGAGTAATAAGAAGAGATGGCCGTAGAGGAGTAGTCTGATTCTGATTCTGAAGAAGCCGAGGAGCAAGACGATACCGTTTTAGCCACGTTTTTCGAAGAAGACGAGCTCATGCCTGTGCTATAGTCATAGAAATCGAGAGACAACTTGGAGAGGCTCTCGTTGAGACAGAGGGAGCAGATTCCAGGAGATTGTCTGTGCTTCGGATGTTTCTTGCATGAGTAACTGTGATCTGAAGAAGACTCTGATCTCTTCATCGTGAGATTCTTGTGTTTCGAATCTGTTGTTGTTCGTAATGATCTTCTGTTTCTGCTACTGATGAGGAACACGTTAGCCATTGTTATCAGTGGTGACCTAATTTGTGTTTTTGTTTTTCTTCTTCTCGCCGTTTCGTGTTTGCTTGTGTTTATTTATAGGTGCTTGCTAGCTGGTTATGATCTCTGCTTGATGTTTCCGAGATATTTCTTTTTCTTTTGATTATTAATACTTTCCTAAAAAGCCAAAAAAAACTGTGGTCACCGGTTCATATTTACCATATTTTATTCTATTAGTATAACATAGTTTTTGAAGTGGTTAAGAAAATAGACAACTAAATTATAGAAAAAAAAGATAATATTCGGTCACTCTTCCATATTATCGTACATAATATATCAATGTCTTAGTGAAATGTATGTTATCAGATCAATCATACGTAGAAACAACATTTTTAAAAATCCAAAAACACTATCGAAATCAAGAATGATTTCTGATCTACTGACGAAAAAAAAAATTTTTTTTTTAATATATTTAGAACGTAAACAATATCCAAGATAAACTACCAGTAAAAGTTTTTAAATCGAAATATTTGAACTAGTAATTGTATGGTTAGAACGAGAAATATTTGAGGGAGACAACAACGATGTATCATGATAACCTTTCGAAATCCGTCATATGGCCACCAATCTCTTGGTTAATAACACAATGCAAACGATAGTTATTATTCTGTTGTTGCGTCGGTTCGTAGGAGATATATCTGGAGTGGTTACAGTGTTTATATTTAGATGGACGGCTTCGATGTACGAGAGATCCAGTGGAATCCACCTAATTAGGTGAGACGGTGGATCTGATTCTTTAGGGAGCATCATACTCTGAAGATGCTCTCACATACACAAACATGACAAGCTTATTATTCTTTTGTGTCCAAATTCAGTATGTATTTTTTTTTTATAAGACTAAAACCATTCTACATGTATTAAGATTCATTTTGGTAACACTAACAAACACATACAACAAAATTTAAACTAAGACAAATCCAAGGCAAAAAACAGAACGGCCCGAGTCACAACCAAAGCCTATAATGGAGAGGATACGGCCCAACCACCACAAGGAATAGCCTGTGTGGTCGTGGAAACATAACCACCACCTCCGGTGAAAGGGTAACTAACACTATAACACACATAACAAATTTTCAAATTTCAACTAAGACAAATCCAAGACATAAAAAACGGCCGAAGTGGCAACCAAAGCCCATAACGGAGAGGACACGGCCCAACCACCACAAGGAATAGCCTGTGTGGTCGTGGGAACGTAACCACCACTTCCTGTGAAAGGGGTTGGTGTGGTGGTGCCACCGCCTACACTGTTTGAGGAGGCTGAAGCGACGGTGACGGCAAGCTTCATACCCGCGGAACAATGGCCGGGGATTCCACATATGAAGTAGCGAGGACCAGTGGTCTTGAGAGGTATCGTCGTTGTTCCGCTGCTGTCGGATGTAATGGAGTTCCCTAAAGTACAACTCTTGTAGTCGTTCTCGCTCACTTCGTCCACCGTGTGACCCGCACTATAGCTGAACACTGAGTAACACAATTGTAGCAATATTAATGTTATCCAGTTGAATTATAGTTTCCGGATTAGGGTTTCTTTGACATTTTTTTTAAAAAAAATTATTTCATCTCAATCTACGTAAATAAAATAAAATAAAGTAACTATAAGTCAAAATAAGTTTCTCGAGAGATAAGAAATAAATCACCGATGGTATCGCCCACGGCGAATGTCTTTCCGGTGGCAAGCGGAGTGTAGTCGGTGCCAAGGGACCAATTCACTGTAAGAGTGGCGGATGTGGCAGCTGAGACCATATAGAAGAAGATGAGGACAAGGTAACAAAGAAGTGTGTTCATATTGTTTTCTAGTATTTGATAAATATGAGGGAATACTATGTTATGGCACTTTCTTGTGCCTTGTTATATATATATATAGAGAGAGAGAGAGAGTGGAAAGAAATGGTGTGTTTTTGTTGGAGTTAACTAGTCGATTCAGGTAATTAGTAAGGTTTTGGGATTTTGGATATTCTGGAAAAAGACTGTGTTTCCTCTTCAGTGGGTGACTTATTTGTATTTTTAATTATACTTTTTTGTTTTGTTTTGTGCACTATGTTTTTTTAAATTATACTCAATAATCAATTATTAGTCACTTTAGACCTGAAAAAATTAAGTGATGAAATGCAAGAAACAAATCTCTGGAATTATAAAAGCATTTTTGAAGCTTATATATTGTCTCAAAAAGTACGAAATTTTTTTTATCAATTAATCTTATAACTAATCGTAGAAATCATCTGTACTTTGTATTTATAGGAGAAAAAAACATGAAAATCCACATAACATTTGGTAGATCATATGAACCAAACGGTGGTGATCTATTGGTTGAAGGATTCATTATGAATATTTTTCTTTGGGAGTTTGAGTCTTTCGATTAGGATTTCAATTATCATTCATAGACGTTTTTGATAACAAAAAAAAAATCTGAATTTTTACGAACCCTTCAACCAATAGATTAATGATAGAAAACTTGAATTTTTATGGATTACAGGGAACTAATTTGGGTTTCAATCTGAGATTATGGATCCTGACTTAAAATAATAATTAGTAATTCATTTGAGAGAAATCATCAGTTATCCTTAAAGCTTTTCTGAGTATGATTATCCGAGGTTCCCCACAAAAGTTTCTAAAAAATAATAATATAAATAAACTATTATCTATTATTTGTTTTTGATGTGAGGTTCTACAAAATTTTGGAATACTCATACAAAATCTCTAATTATAGAGACTTTGAGTGTCTATTCAAAGGTTTTTTAGAATCTCATATCATAAACAAATAATAAATAATATTTTATTATATATAATTTTAGCAGAAACTCTCTTTTAAAACTTCCTAATAACCATGCTCTCAGTGATTAAATATATGGACTAAACCAAAAGCAGCCCAAAAAACCCCGGAAAAGCCTCCATTTCGACCAATCACTCAGACATATTAACTCAATACATATATAATTAACCTATTCCTTATTGGCAGACTTTGGCACTTGTGGTGACATATACTCCCTCTGATTCACAAAGAGTGTCGTTTTAAAAGTTTATTTTTGTTTCACAAAGAATGTCATTTTTAATTTTGAAAGCAAAACTTAATAATTTTTTATGTTTTATAATTATTTATATCATGTAGCTTGTTTTATGATTGGTTGAATTATGGTTAGGTATATATTTAATGATGTTTTTGTTTTGGAAAAATAACAAATTAAATATTGTCTTAATTTTTGTGCATACTCTTAAAATAATATTCTTTATCAAAAAACAGAGGGAGTATAACGTTTGTTTGTCAACAATTTTTAATTTAATTATTCGTTAATTTGATTTTTTTAAACAAACGTATTGAAAAGATATGCTTTAGGCTTACTCAACCTACAAATTACGCTAATCAAAAGGTGGTGACTGTGGTAATTACTCTTGAGAAAAATGTAAGATCGAGACACCGTAACTAATGATGTGCATTTTTCCTTTTTAATCATGATTAATAGACCGTTATATTCATAAAATTACTGTAGATTTTTTTTATGGTTGAAATTTACCATTGCAGGATAGTGTAAATTACATCTTGACATGTAATCTTTCCAGGAGCTCCTAGAATAGAAGGTAACACTTCTTCCATCCCATACTCCTCCGGGACGAGTTCCTTGAGCCTATACATTGACTATTGACTCAAACGTGCATGTGCATCAAATACATATTCAGCATAATTTCGAACTTAGTTAAATGCGAATCTGTCGGCTTTGAACAACATTGGATATCATTGTAAGGATATACCATATTTTATTTGGCAGGCCTGAAATAAAAGATGGTTTTGTTTTTGGAAAAATATCGTTTTTCTAATCTGTGTTGTCAAAGCTGAATCACCCACTAGTTGAATTCCAACTAATCAATACAAGGAAACTACCTAATGAAACACAAATGACCCAATACTAAATAAATCACTTCCTAAAAAGGCCCAGTTACTAGGTCCATTTAACCGAATTATATTATCTTTTTAAAAATTTCAGTATGTATGTAAAACCCATATGTAGATTCCCAAATAACTATCTTTTTTTTTTTTTTGGTAGAAATGCCGGGTTAGTGCCCCCGATGTATTATTAATAAGAAAAAATTCAATTACATCCGAACCTGTCTAGCTACTGCTAGACCATCCAAATCGTCCTGCCATAGAGGCTCAACAACAGTCGGAATAAAATCAAAAGAATACAAACCCAAAGGTAAACTAAACGCATAGTTCGCTAATCCGTCAGCAAGACGATTAGCCTCTCTATACACATGCTTAATACGGACATACCAGTCCCGCGAAAGAAAGCCATGGCACAGATGTACCAGGAATGACAGCGGATGCGTAGCACCAATCCCTGTCGTCAGAAACTCCACCACTAAAGCCGAATCAAGCTCGATCTCCAGTCTCTCAATCCTCTTCTCCCACGCTAAAACCAGGCCATAATACACCCCCCAAAGTTCCGCAAGAGGAGCCGTACATATCCCGACGTTCAGCGCAAAACTACCGTAACAAACTCCATACTCATCTCTGAAAACCCCCCCAGCAGCCGCAAGACCTGGATTGCCTCTAGACGCACCATCCGTGTTCAGTTTAATCCAGCCACTATCAGGTCTCGACCAGGCAATTAATCTCTCCACTGTACCTCCGCTTCTCGTCTTGGCATTCAGTTTCGAGTTCGCCAGAAGCACTTCTTTTGCAAGGTCTTTCACAAACTTCACTCTATCCCTGCATCTGCCTGTTTCACCAAAAACATATCCACACCGCCATTTCCAGCTCCACCAAAGTACCAGAGCAAAGAGAGTAGACCAAGCTTCATCTTGGCCAGGAACCTCTGAAGCTAAGTTTACATAGATCCATTCATGAAGCGGCATAGAGAAGAAATCCGCTTGACGCTGCTGAGCTACAACCCGAATCCATATCCCCTTAGTTGCTGGGCAATCGCGTAATACATGAAGTAATGATTCTTCACCATCACGACAGAGCGAGCATGAACTATCCACAGTCAGATGCCTTCGTCTTCTCTCCAGATTCGTCATAACCGCAGAGTTTGCCACTAGCCAGAGAAAAATCCGAGTTCGTTCAGGTACTATCACATGCCAAATCCGACGGAACAAAGCTGTCATATTCTGCCGCGGGACATCATTCCGAGTCAAGAAGCGATACGCAGATTTGACCGAGAATATGCCATTATCAGTCTGACCCCACGATAGCCGATCAATAGCACCTGTTACTTCATCTATTGCAACTGATGCTAGTTGTAGACGTGTATCTCGCGAGATGAATTGTTCAACATTCGGTAGATCCCATCCGATACCCGTCCTCCACAATTCACGAGCCCGTAAGTCGACTTGTCCTCCCGGAACAGCCCCTACTGATACTTCCAATAATGTATCCGATCCCAACCATTTATCCTTCCAGAAACGAATCTGATTTCCATCTCCGATCACCCAAGTAATCCCAGGAACCACTACTTCCTTTAAACCTTTCACAATGCTTCGCCAAGTTGGGGACCACGTACTTTTTGTCATCATCCATTCCATATCCCGGATATCACCAACTGAAAATTTCCAGCGCAGGACTTTCGCCCATAAACCTTGCGGTTCTGTCATAAGTCTCCATCCAAGTTTAGCCAGTAGGGCAATGTTCATGTCTTTCGAACTTCGAATTCCTAGCCCGCCTTCATCTTTTGGTCGACAAACCCTCTCCCATGACACAAGATGTTGTTTTCTCTGTTGCTCTGTACTTCCCCAAATGAAGGATTTAGCAAGTCGATCCAATTGCTCCAGTGTCGAGCTTGGGAGGACAATGGTACTCATTGTATGGATCGGTAATGAGGAAAGAACTGACTTGGTGAGCGTAATTCTTCCAGCGAGACTCAAGAACTTACCCTTCCAGCCGGCGAGCCTCGAGTTAACTTTCTCAATTATCTCACCAAAAGTCTCTTTATTGATCCTTTTGTGCAAAACTGGCATACCTAAGTACTTCCCGAGCTCCTTCGTCTCGCGGATACCACTTTCTCTGCTGATACGGGTCGCTAAACTGCGGCTAACATTATCAGAAAAGTATATCAGAGATTTCGCTAAGCTGACCTTCTGACCAGACGCCTCACAGAATCGTTCAAGAACCCGTCGTATAACTCGAATTTGACCAACTGAAGCTTCCGCAAACAGAATTAAATCATCCGCAAAACATATATGCGATAACTCTGGTCCTCCCCTAGATAACCGAATTGGTTTCCACCTTTTCGAAGCAACTGCTAACCCAATAAGATGACAGAGTCTCTCTAAGCAAAGGACAAACAGATATGGGGATAAAGGATCACCTTGGCGCAGTCCGCGCTGAGGTTTGAAAGAATCAGTTCTCTCCCCATTCCACAGAATACTCATTCCAGGATTCACAACGCACTTCATGATCCATCTAATCCACAAATCCGGGAGTTTTGCAGCTCTTAAGGTGTCTTCAAGAAAGTCCCACCGAATTCTGTCATATGCTTTCTCCAAATCCAGTTTAAGCATCATCCATCCTTTCTTCCCCTTCTTACGTCTCATCGAGTGTACCGCCTCTTGCACGATGACAATATTGTCCGTACTCAGACGCCCAGAAATAAAACTGGCTTGGGCTGGTCCAATGAGCTTTGGCATAATATTCTTTAGACGCAACGTCATGGTTTTCGTGATAGTCTTGAAGAGGACGTTACAAAGACTAATTGGTCTGAACTGCGTAATTGTCTCCGGCGAGGCTATCTTAGGTATTAAGACCACAAGGGCATCATTCATTCCTTCCGGGAGATCCCCTGAATTAAAGAAGTCCAATACAAAACGGATAACCGAGCTTCCCACAACATCCCAACAATCATGATAGAATAGAGGCTGATAGCCATCAGGGCCAGGAGCCTTGAATCTACCCATAGACCGAATTGCAGCTTCGACTTCCTCTGCAATAACCGGCTTATTCAAGTCTCTTAGATCATCGCTCACAATCTCAGAAAAACCCACATGTGCCAACGGCTCTGTATTCATATCAATATCCCTCGTAGAATAAAGACTTTCGTAATAAGCGATCGCCAAAGCCTCCAATTCTTGAGGCTGATCTACCCATCTCCCATCACCATCCTTAAGCATTTCAATCCTATTCCTTTTCCTCTTGATTACCGTAGATGTATGATAATATTTCGTATTCCTGTCACCCAAAACAATCCACTTCTCTCGCGCTTTCTGAAACCAGAGGACCTCCTCCTGCTCCAGAACCTCATCAAACTCTTTCAGCTTCTCTGACTCTCTAATTAGAAGAGCATCCGTCGGGAAAACATCCAACTCCTCCTGTATCTTATTAATCTCTGACATCAAGCTATCTTTGCGTTTACCAATATCCCCAAAAACCTCGTTATTCCATTTCTTCAATTTCAGTTGCAAGGATGATAGAGCTTCCGGAGTAGACAGATCTCTATTCCACGAGGCATTCAACAATTCCTTAAAACCTTCATGTTTCAACCACGCTGCTTCAAAGCGAAATGGTCGCCGTCTCGGATTTCCTTTATGAATCGGATTCAACTGTACATAAACAGGGGTATGATCTGAGGATAGAAAAGGTAGATGTCTCACTGTGGCATCTTGCCATCTCAAGCGAAGTTGAGCACAACACAGCACCCTGTCCAGGCGTTTTGCTATGAAGTTCCTCTCCTCCTTACCCCGTCTCCAGGTAAATTTATTCCCCTTAAAACCCATGTCGATCAACGCCAACTCACTCATCCATGTCCCAAAAGCTAGCGAATCGGGAGATAGCCTACCATTTCCCCCGGTCCGTTCATCAAGTCTCAAGATCGTGTTGAAGTCACCACCCACGAGTACAGGTTCGTGAATGTTCTCCACCACTCTCTTCAGTTGTCCCCATAGTCCACTCCTTCTACTTACTGTAGGAGCTGCATAAACAGCGATTATATGAATCACAATCGCATCTTTCTCAACCTTCGCGTGAATATATTGCTCAGAAGATTCCACAATTGTAATCTTCCCTGCAGCTGATCTCCAGAGAAACCAAATCCCTCCACTCTGTCCTATTGCATCCACCCGGAACGAGTTTTCAAAACCCAAACCTTGACAGATCTTCATCGCCCGGTCTCCACCGGCATGGGTTTCAAACAACGCCAAGACATCTGAATTAAACTTCTTCAAAATATAACGTATCGATCGTCGGAAGTTGGGTTTGTTTACCCCCCGGCAATTCCAGAAAAGACAATCCATCAGAAACAAAATTCTATTAAAGTACAGAACTACCGGGGTTACCCGTTAATCAGACATTCCAGCCGATTCAGTCACCGGCGACTTGTCATATACCACCATCTCCAATCCCTGAGAACCTTCCACGACTTCCATTTGACTCGCTGTAAGAGCTTTCTCCGGGGTCTCAATTTTTTCATGATCCCCTGTGTTACCAGTCTCAACTGCGTATCCACCTCTCGGTCCTTCATTGTTCGGAGCTTCAATTCGGGGACGTTTTCCGTTGATTGAACAATCAGAGTCTCCCGTTGATGGTCCGAATACCAATCCCCTCATTGGGCCAGGCAATTTTAGTTGCTTGGGCTTTTCTCTATTCGAACCTGGGCCTTTATTGCCACTTCTCTGTAATCTCGATTCCGTATTTTGAACCGTCTGCTCCTTTCTATTCTTTCCCGCCTCAAAGATCATTAACTGTGCGTGCCCCACGGACTTTCCTTGAGCAATCTTGACTGCGGGATCTTCATTTTCCTTTCCGTTATCTTTCCTTATAATATTTTCCTCAATCTCCTCAATCATCGGTGACTCCATATCTTGATTAAGGTTTCCAAATCTGTTCGATATGGAAATATTCTCCAAGACCAATTGATTTCGTAAATTACTGCCACTACTACCTTCCTTTCCCCGATCAGTTTCATTATTCGTGTTACCCGGAGTTCTTCTGACCGTCGTCTTCTCCTTGTTCTCCGCCGTTCTGAACTTCCTCGGCGACTTACGAACAGTAATAAAACCTTCATCTTCAGAAGCTTTCCCATTCATAGAACCCAACTCGTTCCCCTCTGTGGTGTTCACGACAGTGATCGGCGAACCAGCTTCCCCCGGGGTATTATGCTTTTTCCCGATTGAACATGATTGTACCAGATGGCCAAACATACCACATCGGGAACAGATTTTCGAAAGCCCTTCATATGACACAAAGTATCGATTCCCATTAATAAGAATTGATCCCTTCAATGGTTTTCGAAGATTCACCGCGACACAGACTCTGGCGAACCTTGCCCTCTCGATGTTTAACGTCGTCGAGTCCACCTTTATCGGATCTCCCAACCCTTTGGCTATGCCCATCAATATTGTCGGATGATAAAGATTCACCGGAATGTTCGATAGACGGATCCACACCGGAGTTGTCATGATATCATCACGCGAAGGATCGAAACAAGGATCCCATGCCTGCACCATTAAGTAACTCCCAAACATTTTCCAAGGGCCTCCCGTCAAAGCTGACAAGTATTCCTCTTCCTTTTCAAAACGCACCATGTAAAACTGTCTTGGAAGATCCATGACATGTATTGCCCCAATAGGGTTCCACATCTCCTTCAATTTCCTCGTCAACGTTGGTAGGGGTATGATTACTCCCAAAACTTTGACAATCATACAGTTCCTCCATAGACCATTCATGGCCGTTATGACTTCTTCTCCAATCGTAATCTCCGGTTCACCATCCTCCCCGTTCGGGAAATCAAGGCTTAAACGTTCCATGATGAAACTCGCATCGATTACCTCCTCCGGTGCCATCATTCCGCCCGCCCTACCACTCGAGACCCTCCTCGCCCACGACCTGGTTGAGTCCGGTGGATCTCCTGGTGGTTTATCTCTTTCCCTCACATCCTCCATGGTAGCATCTTGATCGCCCGTCGCCGTTCCTCTCTCCCTTTCACTCGTCGCCATTCACTTTTCCCTATTGAATATTCTCCCCCAAATAACTATCTTAGTCCGGCGGATTTGATTTAATGATTAATCAATATTCCTTCACAAAAAAAAAAAAATCAATTTCCAAATGAAGATGAATTTATTGTACAAATAATTAAAATCTTTCATCAAAATGCTATATAGATGTATTTTGTATGCCTATCATAAATCTGGATGCATATATAAATACAATAATCAAACAAAAAGATAAAGAGAAAGCTGCAAGATAGTGAATCTAAGCTCAAAACATAAAAAGCTGCTGAAGAGAACAGTCGGCTATAATGAAAAGCTTTTCACAGAAGAAGTTTGAATCATATCTGTAGGCTTTACTTTTTACTTTTTTATGCTAATGATACGTAGCTCTACTTTTTTTTGCTTTTTAACCCTAAAAGTGAATATAGGTCTCGTGTTCTTTGATGGATGGGTCTTCATGATAAGACAATGATCATCACCTCTCTTCATCCATGAACCCACGCATCGCTGATTTTGTGTCCCAATTTAACTATAGAAACCCCGAAACATGGTTTGCTATTATGACCACTGTCTTTTTGACATGCTATCTCTCGAAGAAAAAATATATTGGTCCAACTTGTATTTTATATTACGCAATTTTGTTTTCTTTTATTAAGCGCTTAGTTTAACTTCCATGAAACATACACTATTATTTTTTAATATACAAGTTCAAACAAAATATATACACTGTTCATATGTTTGTATGTAGAGTTGTCCATTCCTATGGTTCATATCTCGATGTGAATAGTTTATGCATGTTTGTTATAGTCGGCTAAATGATAAAGATGTATCTTGTATAAAAAGACATTCCTAACTTTAGATTTATTTCGACCAAAAAAAAAAAAACTTTAGATTTGTTTTTTTCGGGTTATTAGATAAATCTAACTTATTCGCATTTAAAGCCAAAAGTATAAATCGTCCACTATCGATCATATCACAGGAAAATGTTAAAAAAATTGATTTAAAGCGTTAAAAGTTGCACTCTCACAATTTCAAAGTTTTTTTTGACTAAACACAATTTCAAAGTTCTAGTAAAAGATGAAAACCTTTTTGAAGAAAGAGATCTATAAATTAGTAATTAATTTTAATCAAGATGTCACCTAAAGAACATTGGAAGAATATTAGCCACGCGTGTAATATGGCCATTGGCGCCCAATGTCACTAACCAATTAATCGACTTAACCCGTTTAATAACAAAAATTCAACCTTTCTTACATATACTTATGGCATAGAATAGAGGCCAAAGACAACTGATTCATTACAGGATCAGAAACAAAAATTCAACTTACATAAACAGAGAAACAGTAAAAGTACAGATATAAGATGAATTTATATTTCAATTACTTCAAAATAAATATAAGGAAACAGGAAACACTGCAAACTAAATAAATTAATCTATATGCTAAAATTATTATGACTCTTCTTGAATCCTCCTTATGATTTGATTCAAAGCTGTTGCAATGTCGTCCACGGTATTTAGTTGGCTCCCTTCTTCAACCTGAACAAACCATTTTTGCTTAGTATACGATTATTGGCAAAAGGTTAAAGCGGACAAAATAAATGTGCATTTTATAATAAAATAGTATATTTTTTGTTAAGAAACGAGCTTGACATGATTGTCTACTGAAAACAAGTGGTAGCCTCACTCGGTTGTCCGTACACATTACATCTACAATTCGAGGACCAATAAATATCCACACTGCATACACTTGTATACTACTGAATACTGATCATGCACGAAGATCGACTCATATTCGTATTTTGTTCAATAGGTTGGTTACATTATACATGCATGCACCATTAATTATGTTACCCAATTTGCTTAAAAATAAATATATATTAAAATTATGGACCCACAACTATTGAAGCCAGCCCTAAATAACAAAAGAAAGTAAGATAGAAAAATACAAAGAGAACGATTTTAGTTTTTTTTTTTTTTTTGCAACCTTTTTAAAGCCCAGACATAACCATAACTAGTACTAATCCAGTTTTTCCCCTAACATTATATAGAGACAAAAAAAAAGTAAATCAACAAAGTGAATCCATATGCACCACTCAGCAATTAATCTTTCTATGATTAACTTAAAATCAAACAAATTAGAGATAAAACAAAAAACGGAAAATGTATACGTACCTTGACGCTGATGGAGTAGAGAATCGAGTTGTCGAGACTGGTTACATTGACATGAAGAAGAGTGAGCCTTAGGCTCTGTATCGAAGCTACGAGCTTAAGAAGCTGCCTCGGCTTCTTCTTTGCCATTATTTTGATGTTCGCGTGGCCTTCCGCCACCGTCACTTCTATCTCCGCTGGTGAAGATGAGCTTTCCGTTGCTGATGATGACTTTGTCGAGTATTGAGGGTACGTGAAGAAATCTGAGAAGGGACCCACGAACGAGCTAGTGTTTGTGTCAGCTTCTTGGGTCGTGGTCGTGGTTCTCCTAGGCTCCATAGATTGTACGATGTGCTCTAACTCCTTTACGTAGTTAATGGCTCCTCCTACTATCGACGCTTGATCTCCCTTTCCCACACAAAAAAAAACCATTCCAATCAGATATATATGTGGGTGGTTAATCCAAGATTTGAACAAATTTTTGAACGTTAGACTTAGATAGATTACATACCCACGTATCACGCTATTTACATACAATTATGATTGTTTTTTTTGTTAATAATTTTTTAAAAGAACCTAATATTCTTAATTATATATACTCATTCTAAAATATTGTTTTCACATAATGCTCTTTGGTTATATACATATATATATATAAAAGATGTATATAAACGCATCATCTTTGCATAAGTTTACATGGTAGAGTTGTTAATAAATATATATATAAAAGATGTATATAAACGCATCATCTTTGCATAAGTTTACATGGTAGAGTTGTTAATAAATCGTATAATAAACATTCAAATATTCGCAATCATTTCCCTACTTTTTCGTTGTTGAATGTTAATGTATATTTCTTTTCTTTAAATAAGTTATATTTCTTTGGTTAGAAGAAACCTCAAAATACGCAAAAAGTTAGTACACTATGCCAAGGAAGTAAAACAAGGACACACATATCTGAAAGACCTACGAATAATAGTGACCAAATGATACAAATAGTATATACATATATGTATGTGTGTGAGAGTAATCAAAGAGTAAATTACCCTTTGAGCATATGACGACGGCATTAGAGAACGGAGCACGGCGAGGTACTCATTCATCTGTTTCCGGCGATTTCTCTCGACGGCGATGTGAGTCATTCTTTGGCTCTCGATCTCTTCCTTGTTCTTGTTGCTCCTCGTTCTCCTCCTTTTCCTCCTCTGTTGCATAGGAGGAGGATTTTCCATATCTATGGCGGGAAGACCAAGCTCTTCTTCCAACGAAGGGATTAAAGGGTTCGTATGATGATAGTCTCGCCATTGACGTTCTTCCTCCTTATGGTTTTCCACAAAGCTCTGTTCTTGCCCTAGCTTATCAATGTCGTTCTTCGTATCTTGAGCTACTACCTCTTCGTGACAGTACAAGTCGTGGAACATGAAATCTTTGCAATTGGAGAGGGATCCGAATGGATCTTGCGGGTATACGACAGCCTCTAAGGGCATTTTGTTAGCTTGAGATTGCTAAAGAGATAAACTCAAGAATATGAAAAGAACGGACTGAGAAATCGAGAGAGGGAGAGAGAAGGAAAGGAAACAAAATTAAGACAAAGTGTTTGTCGCTCTCTTTTTTTTTTTTGTCTTGAGGGGGAAATAAAGGCAAAAGGGTTAAGACCCACTAAAGGAAACTAAGCTTGTTATTAATTATATAAGATTCTTTTTTATATTGATGCTAGAAGATATCAAACTCTTAAGAACTCACCGGCATGGAGGAAGATAGATGGGAGAGTAAAAGAGGAAGTATGAGATCAAACAGTGGTGTTTTGTTTATTGTAGGAATCTTGCGGTTCGGTCGATGGCGAGAAGCTTTGTGAGGCTGTATAAGCTAACTATTATTATAATTTTTGGAAGCTCCCAACAGTTGACCCCAAAAAAAGCCCCCAAAGAAATCCAATGCGAAAAGAGAATAAAAGTAAAGAGAATATAAAGTGTAAAAATAGTTCCAATATCGAAATAACTTGTGCACTAAAATCATTTATTTAAATGATTATATTTTCACAAAAAAATATGATTAGACTGAACCATAAACCTAAACTTAAGATGCAAACGTGTTTTTTTACATATTCCTAAAAAGCCATTGGCAGAAAACTCTTTTTAACCCAAATTAATACAAGAATAAAAAATGATTTAACAGTAAATAATTTAGGTAAAGCAGTGGGAAGTGACTTTTAATAATGTGTGAGTAAGAAAAACTCATAGTAACCATAACCAATGTGGAAGCACATTGGCTTAGTGGTCAAGTATTTAAAAAAATTTAACACCAGATGTGGGGTTCGAATCACAGAGAGAGCACTTTCTTGCAGATTATTAATGCAAGAATTATCGGAGGTTTCAACGCGCTGTAGATAAAGCCGTCCGGTCTCGAGAATCAAGGGTTAAGATATCAAGGTCTAGCCGTCTGTCGTGGATTTGTGTGTTGCGGAAAGAGCTGCCACCGTGGAGTCGTCCGTGAAATCTTGCAGGTAAATCATCATTGTATTAGGATACTATTGAATATCATAATGATGTAATAATCTAGAGAAGTGTTAAAAAAAAAACCATAACCAAAATCTTTTTCTCTTTGAATAGTGTACAGACCACCAGGCGAGTGAAATTTTTAAAACCGATGGTCGACTAAAAGAAGCTAATTCACATGTGAAGATAATTAACGCTATACAAATGGTGTTGGCAGAAACTTGGAAAAAATTTTACCACTAAAATTAAAGAAAATGGTCTAATTCTTGATTGGATTAATGTTGTCATGCTGCGGATTAATGTTTGTGCCAACAAAATTTAAGACATGCAATTCCACTACTATTTTTCGCATTAAGAAATTTTGGGATTTTAAAAAGTCACTGTGTCATGTGAATGACTAGTTTTTCTAAATAAAATTAAAAGGTGAAAAAGATCATTTGGACAAAAGAAAATTTAAAGCATTGATGTTTAGTGTGTTTTAATTATATATGCTCACTCTGTTCCATAATAAGTGATGTTTTAAAGAAAAAATTTGTACCAAATTATTTGATGTTTTCAGTTTACAATGTAACATTAATTAGTATTTATTTTCCTGTAACCAATTATATTATATCTACTATTTTGTTATTGATTGAATTGTGGTTAGATAAGTTGAAAATTGTGTTTTAATTTAGAAAAACTAAAAATTAAATGATTCTTTAATTTGTGTGAAAAACCTTAAACATCACTAATTTTGGGACAGAATGAGTATATTATTCACTCTGTTTCACAAAATTGTCATTTTTAGAGATTTATTTTTGTTTCATAAGGAGTGTCGTTTTCAATTTTCAATGCAAAATTTAAGGATTTTCTTATGTTTTATAATTATTTATATTTTGTAGTTTGTTTTACGAGTGGTTGAATTATGTTTAGGTAGATATCCAATGATGTTTTCATTTTTGGAAAACTAACCAATTAAATATTTTTTAATATGTGTACATACTTCTAAAACGATATGCTCTGTAAACATAGACAATAGTTTGTATTTGACTGTTTACTTTTGTATTTAATTCTTCAATTAATTTTAGTTCTTTCGCATTCACATTTTGTTCCGATTTGTTGGCCTAGAATTCTACTCCCTTCGTTTTACGAAGAGTGTCATTTTAAAGTTTTATTTTTGTTTTACAAAAATTGTCATGTTATATTTTCAATGCAGAATTTTAAGCAAAAATCCAGTTTTAACCTTATTGTTTGAATGCATTAATTAGAGAGAGATATTTATTAAGTGTGTGAACAAAAATAAAAATGAACATTTGATTAGTTTCTTAATATGTGTGAAAAAACTCTCAAATAACACTATTTGTGACACAGAATGAGTAATAAAAAAAAAACTTTATATTATTCGTCCAACTCCGCGAATTCAATCCATTAATCAGTTTGAATCTATGGTTACTGATTACTAAGTATATACATGGACGGATATAGATACATGTATACATTTAGCGTACAACTTCGCACGTGTGATAGTAGACCGGTCCACAAGACCAAAGAAGAGATTCTGTTTGCAGGCTTTGGTTGTCTGGTTACTTACTCTCATGCTCAATTTAACTTAAAACAAAATAATGTATTTCGTACTTACAAATAAATGGCTTAGTATTTGGTTATACTTAGAAAAATCAAAAACTCTACTGTATATGAGATCATAAAATTAAACAATGGAAATAATATTTACTTTGGCCGGTCGACACGCTTAATGTCAGGTTTTACAAATTTGTTTCCTGATGATATATATACACATTTTTAAAATCGAGATGTCCACTTGAGACGTGTAGAAAATGATTGCACAAGTTATGTATTTAAAAATCTTCATTATCAAAAGCAAAAATCACAAAAAGAAGAAAAAATCTATCTGTTTAAAATTAGGTCGCATCTTTCGATTATTCTGATCTAATCACTCAGCTGGGATAAATAATACTAGTTGTAATCCAAATTTTAATATGAATAAAAGTTAAAGAATTTGATAGATGTGACTAGGGCTGCGTTTTTGTAATCAAACTGGTCGGACACTTGGGATCTTAAAATCTGAACCAATCTGGCCCCCTAAAAAAAAAAAAAATCTAATGTGAACATAAAACTTCAGGACAAAATGTCATGATGATACAAAGAATCTTATTGGATGCACTTGAAATAAAATTTAAGCCATAGTAATCTTGTCTCCTTTGAATCCGTGTACCTAACGCTATACATATATCATCAAAACTAATTATCTAAATATTTTATTGGTTAATTATCATCTAAAATTTCCAAAAATCTGTTTCGATCAGTCGTTGTTTTTTAGTGTAAGTTATGTGTATTTTTCAAATGAAACGAATGATATTTATTTTGTAGTGATCATATGATATTATTGTTTTGCTGTAGACTTTTAAAGTGAAGTTCTTTTTAGGAAAAAGGTAAAATAAAATAAGAGGAGAATCCATGAGCATACGTCCAGAATAGTCCATGTGACTTCACAAGCTTCTCTTTTATTGTCTCTCGGGTACTTTCCCAAGAACACAGCTTACAATTTTCCAATGGGCTTGTTTTTTCGAGTGACAAAGAAGGGCTTGATTTCTCATGTTATCCTCCGGATTATTCTTCTTATCATTGTTACTACCTTTTTTTATTTTCCTTATTAATCTTTGCCTTAATTTTATTTTATTAAAATCAATACTCTTAATTATAGAGTCATTTAGCTGTATATACACAGGAAAATTTTTAATTAGGTATATAGAGAAAATTTTATTTAATTAAGTAGATACCCAAACACTGTAGCTGCATAATCAAGGAAATGACGGATTGCCCCTAGTCCGTGAGAAACACAGACAAATGTTCTGTGCATTACTTGTTTTATTTTTCAATATTATCGTTTAATATCATAAATATACGTCTAACACTAATATTGGAGCATATAAAGAGATTGTTAACCAGCTAATAAAGTTTATTATCTTCCAATATTAACGGTTAACATCATAAATGTATGTCTAATACTATATTTATCCGGCTAATAATTTTAGTATATGGATCTTTTTTTCGCAGATCCGTTGTGATTTCCAGCGGTAACCGAAAAGGCGTGTCCAGCGACGGAAGAGCCTTTCCCTTTCCTCATGGAGAATGTGGAATAACCACAAGTAATGTGATTGAAAAGAGATCTGTGTGTGAAAAAAAAGAAGAAATGTTGAAAATGAGAAAAGATGAGGAAGATGGAGGAACATGGGTACGAGTTGGAAATAACATAGACTATGTTCAGACATAAAGCCATCGCCGGAGGAGAAGAAGAAGAAAGAGAGACGAAAGAGAGAGAGAGGGAGATGAAACAAGGTAAGTAAATGTTGAGGATGTAATCGTATTTAAAATTTTTACACAGTGAACAACACAGTGTTATCTGTTTACCTAATTAAGATAATTTATGTGTATATACAATGCAAATACTCTTAATTATAATTAATTATATGCATATGTTACATTTATATGGTGATCACAAAGAAGCAAGATTTAATATGTTAAAATATATGTTCCAGACTTCTTTTTTGTTTTGTTTTATTACGCATAGATCCTTTTTAATTATCTCTGCAAACATATTTTCTACTAGTTAGTGTATTATGTAACTTTCTCTGCAAATATTGTGAGTAACTGACTATTCACTGTCTTCTATTGATGTACATAGATATGTATTTAATTATAGACTAGCCATTAATTGTATTTCTTTTGCTCTATACCATCTAGTCTAATTAATTTCTTACTGTATCAATTCTAACGTGCTCAAACTTATATGTAATCTAATATACATATTAACTCACCATTCTCTTCTTTTAATATTTGATTAGATTATCGCTGTCGCTATATTTATTTTATTTCTCCGTTTGAGTATTTGTAATTTATTGATGAATGATTCAGTTGGGAAATACAATTATGGTAGGAGTCAACTTTGTTGTTACGGTCTTTTCTTGATTGTTCAATGTATTTCTGGGATCTTTTGTCTAATAATATTTCCTTGTCTATGTAATAATTTAAATAGTAGCTACTACTAAATTAGTATCATTATTTAATCCAATCATTTTTTTATTTCTTTGTTACATTATCTTATATTCTTTCCATTTCACAAAATATCGTTTTATATTTTTTTCTGTTTAAAATAAAATCTTCTAAATTTTGATGTAAAGTTGTATATGAAAATATTTAATGTTACCTATTCTTGTTCTTTTTCAGACATTACTTTTATTAAATTTTAAGAAACTGATACAAGAGTATTCATAAATTCGTAAGTATCTTTTGCAATTGAATCTGCCTGTAAATTAGCATTTCGAAAAAATGAAAAGAAAAGAACAAGCTATTGTAAACAACAAAATTAAAAATTTGATATCCTAAAGGATCCCATGAACTCGTTAGATCTTTCATTAGAGTTAATCAAGGACACTAGACTTTGACAATTTGAGAAGATATAATTTTCTGTATAATAATCTCTTGTTGTGGCCTGAGAGAAAGCAACGCGAATAGCCCATGTCTCCACCACTAGAGCAGACAAAATATGCTGTTTATGATCTTCGTATGACAACTCAAATCCATCCGCAGTGTTACGAAAAACAATACTCAGTCTATTTTTTTTTTTTTGGTCACAAAGAAAATTCTTATATAAACTTATCCTCCAATGAAGGAGAAGCCGATTACATAAGATAGTAGCCACACATCAACAAAACAGAGCATATATGTTAGTGGCGGTGGAGAAAGGGAAACTAAGCGTGCTTTACTGGTTTCTTAACCAAGTATCCAGCTTCTAGTTTCTGATATTGCCTTAACGACAACTTCTTGAGCCGAGAAAGTTTCGTCCAGGAAGATAATATTGTTTTCTGCAGTCCAGAGAAACTAGAACAGCTACGAGTATAGAGAGGTATCAAAATCCGCAGGCTGCAGCATAATCAAAACAAAATCAGAATGTAAAATAAATAGAAGCTCAAAACTCAACTTTTGAGGAAAAGTAAAATAATACAATAAAGTAATTCGCCTGATAAATCTTAAGACAACATTTACATTGAATGAAAGGAGGAGTATGACATTCATTATATTGTTTTGTGATACAACAATTAATCGACAATTGAAAAAACAATTAATTTTGACGAGGGAACAAACTATATGTCGCCTTCGAAAGAGCCTCGACAATATACATAAATCTTGATTATGATATCAGACAATATTAATTCAATTTTCTAAAGTTTAACTATTAGAAATTGGCTCTATTTTATTATCAAACACTGCAGATGATCAGATTTTCCCCACAACCTGAATTCTAACTACGATTTAGTAATTTTTACTCTCTTTTTTTTGACACAAGTAATTTTTACTCTATATCGAGAAAAACAGAGGAAACTGAGAATACAGTAATTTTACTATGGCGCGACACGTTGCAGGTTTTTGGTTGTCGTATGTATTCAGACGCACACTCTTCTATAGTTCTCATCTCATGTCTGTTTATATTAAAATTATATAATGTCTAGAACATAAATTATGTCGTTGTGATTTTGCTTTTCGGTAAAGAAAAAAATGTGAATGTTTAATACGTGTTTAGTAAATGAAATGATTCGTGAATCGTGATGCTCTGGCCACAACTTCGTCGGATTGTGACAACTCTTTTCGCCTTAGTGAAGATTTCATGATTTGTTTATTACTGTTGTTGTCAGTAGACTCTCATATTTCTTCTCTATTATTGGTTCATGTTTTTTTTTTTTTTAAAGAAATTTGCTAAGATTTGGTCACTGGTTCTGGGTCGTAAAAAATAGAGTATTTTTTATAATTCAAAACAAGCTTAAATTATAAATAGTGTCAAGAATACTGTTTAAAATGAAAACAAATATATTATATACTGATATACGAGACCAGATAAATTATTTACAAAACATTTATATTATTATATATATTTGATCAAATATGAAAACATTAACACATTTTCAACGTTTCAGTTCAAAATTGTTGTGTTGGTCTAGCGTTCAAACTGAAGCTCTTGCTCTCAGAAACTCTAAACAAACTAAAGTTGGAGCTATTACAAAATTATTTACTAATACGAAACTTAAAATCTTATAACAATATAACAATAAAACAATAAAAGATAATCACTCTGGCTTGACTCCTAAAATTTTCATTTTCCAGTCAACAACTAGTAATGATGAAAATTCCGCGTTTATAGTTCATTTTTAGAGGTCATTAACTAATACTAAAATGGTTTACAACTAAGCATCCTAATAAATTACAACCTTAGTCTATGTTTAAAATAAAATTCCTTTCAGTGGTAAATGGACATTAGTTTAAAATAGACAAGAAATGGACATTAGCATGTGGTCCAACCGTAAATTCCGCTGCCTGAAATTCTTACAAGAGGTAGTATTGTGTACTTTTTTGAAGGAAAATATCGTGTACTTGTCCGGATCAATTCCTCATTAGAATTTCATATTATTAATTGATTTCGCTAATATCAACAATTAACATACAATGCGATAGAAACACATCGTTGGTCCCACCTTGAGTTCCCCACGACCCACGAGGATAATATCTGGCGTATATGCGTATCTTTTGAGTTTCTGTATTTAGATTAATATATAACAACTTGTATATCGTAATTAGTAAAGAGTTTGAAAGTATAATAAAATTATAAAATGCCATAATTTCTATAATATCATAAAAAGGTTCTTAAAATTCTTTACTCCTTACAAAACTTATTTGCTGGTACCTGTTAGAATCCTTTTATTGGTAATAGTTTTGGAAATTTTTTAAAGTTGTAGTATACTACTAGTATTTTCGAGAAATGGATAGTAATAATTTTTCTTCTTTCACAGCCATCAATGCAAAAAAACAAAGAAACACGCACAAAAACGACATTATTAAGAAGATGAAAAAATTGATAAGAGTGACAAAACTACATGCATGCTGCATTCACATTAATATCAAACAAACCCATTTCAATAATGAGGATAATAATGACATTGGTGCCGGTCCTATATAAAAGATCGCATACTGATGGGCTTGTGTATACGCAACGATCATATAATACCATTTTCTAGTTAAATTCTATCATGAACATACTATTTACATTTAATCTCTTTTCTAATGCGATGGAGAATATAATTATTTTTTAAACGAACCGTTAACTTATTAAATTAATTTAATTGCAATTGTGTTCCCCGAGAAAACCGGGGATGTTGGTACCTAAAATTCTGGGAAATGTTGAAAGTATGCAGTTGGAGTGACACGAGGACTTAAAGATTCGCTTCCAACCATTATGTTACTTCTCATTATTTACCTTTTAACTCTCCATTCTGCCACGTCACTCCCTACCATTTCTTTTCTTCAACATTTGACCTAATTGATTTATTGTTGTAATTATTATACAATCAGACTCAGTGATCAACGAGGAGTTTATTCACCGATTACGAAAATTATATGGCTGTTTCGGAGTTTGAGTTTTCTAAAATATCTTGGTGGTATTTCGGAAAACGAAGAAAATTAGAGTCTTTTTTCATGGTCGTAGTATACAAAGAAAATTGGTATATAGAAAAATAATTTAGTCATATATATACAAATTAACTAAAAGACACTCATTTTTGTAGACGGTAAGAGATACTAATAATATACAGTGATCTTTTAAAAGAAAATTTGTGTTGAAAATTATGAGCAGAATGTGCGCATAATAACAAGTATACAACCGATCCAAAAGCTAGCGAAAGCCGAATCACAATTTTTTTTCTGGCTCATTCATCTTAGAGCGAATCCACTTTTTGGATTAGTTATATCCGTTTCAACTTAATTACCAGATTATGATATTGTGTGGAAATTATGAACTTTTAACTAAAACCCGACATTATCTTTTTGTACTACTCCTAAAGGCTAAAGCGACCTCCCAATATGATAAGATAATATAACAAATGGCATATCATTTTCTTATGTATTGAAAAAATTAATGATCACTATATTTATCATTCAAAACATTCACTGAATTTTTACATTTTCACGTTTTCAAATAATACATCTGTGGTATACTTTAAATGTGTTAAAATAATAACAAAAACGTTGTCGGTGTAATAAACCAAAATTTTCGGAAGTGTTTAGTTTTCGCCGTTAGATCATTCGACCGTTCCCATATCAATTCAGCCTATGATTATTTATCAAGATCTTCTTCTTTATGTGCAAAACCTAGTTAATAACTTAATATACCTCTCTTATTACGTACTAGTTATTAGTTATTACCGATAACAAAAATATATACGCATCAAGAGACGAAGTTGATTTACATAAATAGCTTAGCTGTCTCATTGAAAAAGAGGCGAGGGATTGATCTTAGTTGCCTCTTATATAGAAATCAAAGTACGAGATTGGGTCAAGTAGTGAATGATTGGATTTAATATATTCTATTCAAATAGCTAGGCTTTCAACACTATACACAACCTCATTCTATACAAATATCTTGTATATAGAAATGTATGTTGCACCAAAAACAATATAGAAAAAGAGAAATTGTACATCTGTAACTATGCAAATAGATTTGTAGGGCTGGATGTCCAGAGCTGAACAGCATCCAATAACTCTATATAATAGTTTATTTATTTTTATACTATTAGAGTGTGTGTGTATATGTGTACTATATTATACACATAAAATATGACCACATTCATCTTAATTCCATTAATGATATGATCCTGTTGAGTGGTTTTCAAGTCCCCAAATATGTTTTCATGAGCTTTAAAATTTGCTCCGAAAATTTAAGAAAAAAAAAAAACTAATTTGACTTTAAAAAATCTCATTTGTCGTTCAATTCAGATTTGCCTTTGTTGAGTTGTCCTAAAAAATAAAATGAGAACGTATGGAACATAAGGGAGTGTAACGAAGGCCTACATCAATTTGTTGGGCTTATTTGATTTTACAGATTTTCTCAAGTAAATGACCCTTTTCTGTGTCTCAAAGGCCTAAAAGCCATCAAGGCAAATCGGATATAGTTTCTGTTTTTCTTCCTTTATACCGACTGATTCAGTTTTCCTACCACACACATGGCTGGACGTCATCAATCTCCGGAACAATGATCAAAGTTTTTTTGGAATGTATCATACAGAACAAACGGATAAGACTGAATAAACAGAACACTTGTGATTAGTTATGTGAAACGAGCCAAACTAAGCAGAGCAGATGGAACAAAATTTGAATCGCAATCATAATAACTAAATAAAGAAAAATGATACAATATATATTATAATTATCAAACTTAGAACAAATTGTTCTGTTTATAACACTTCGATTGACTAAAGCAAACTTCCTTTAAAGAAAATTATAATTATCAATAAAATTAACTTTCATAGCTATAATTTTTTTGTTCAAAACAAAAACAAGGGGGCAAAAAAAACCATGTCTAAAATACACCTATAGCAAAGGGTAACAACATCGTTTGATTTTTTTTTTTGTTTTGTTATCACATATAAACCTGTTCCGTTTGCAAATTAGTTAAGTTGTCAGTAACCATTTTTTTACATAAGAAATAAGAAACAGACAACATTCAAGTAACACGCTTAGAACAAACCATCAGAAGCAAGTGCGCCTAATGAGTCAAAACGATGATTCTGGAGGTCTCGCCGTCCGCGTCTCCACTTCGTATTTCTAAAGCGAATTATTGCGACTGGTGTTTATGAATAACATCTCTTCAACACCCGAAACTCAACCCGCAAGACCTCTACATTTGTCCCATAACACGACGACTGATCAACTTTGAATCCATATTTCAATGAATATTTTATAATTTAAATAAATAAAAATAACAAAAGAAAAAAGAATTAATGAGATAAGTAAGCCACATAAAATATTCTTATAATACATGTGTAGAATAATATAATACTAACTTTATTATTGAATTGTGTTTGATACAAGATTATAAGACCCATATATATATAGTGTTCAAAATTAAGATATTGATAACATCAAATAATGTAAATCTTCCTAATACTTATCACAATAAGATATATGAGAATATTCTTTGGTTGACTTCACGGACTTCACTTCACAAACGAGCTTTGGTGTCCCACGACACCTGATTCGCAAGCTATACAGGTCTTGCTCTTCAAGATATCTCCAATAACATGTCTTTTCATAAATAGATTAATTTTATTTATAATTTATAATTTAAAATTTAATTAACACAGCTAATTTAAATTAAAAATACCAAGATGATTTAATACTCTGAGGCTTTCTTCGTAGTCTCGAAGACACCTAGCTTCATCGGCTTGTATATGCATGCTCTTGCTCACGCGAACAAAAAGAGCTTTCTTCATGTGCATGACTAATCTAAAGCTGTAGGAAAAACGATCCAACGTCTAATCAATTTTCTTGTAAGCACAAACGATCCTTTTTTTATGGTATATATTTATTTACTTTTCAGTAAATGTCTCCCAACGATCTCAAGGAGTAACTGCAGGAAGACGACACCAACATTTTGCATGAATAATGGTGGCAATTAATGTGAAATATTCTTAGTTATTAAGTTTTCTTTACAAAAACAGCCAATATATGCTGACAAAGATAATCTACCAGATATACTCCAATTTACTTCAGAATGAAAAAACAATGATTAAATTTTTTCATGTTCTATAAATTAATCTTAAATCTTATTTCTGCGTTATAAAATTGAGTATCCGAACAAAAAATCTGATTGTTTCTAGAATTTGTCTTTTTTCCCCACGGTATATAATGCTTATCCGTCATAAACAACTAACCTCATTTGTTTTTTTTTGTTTTTTCTGAAACAAAAATATATGATTCTGTAGTTGACAATAAACATTGTTACACCATTTCGATAGCACTAAACGAGAGATAAGTTTCAAGAAGATAATATTGAGACTATGTACTCCCTCAGTTTTTGAAAAATAATATTTTTTTAGAAAAACTTAATTTTAAAAAGACAGATCTTTTAAGTTGTATATGATGATTGAATTGTAAACTTCAAGATAATTCATTAAATCTATTGAATTACTATTGGTTTAAATTTTTTAAAAATAATTGATTACAGAAAATAATGTATTTATTGTCAAAAGTTAATATGTTTTATAAATATATATGGAAACACATGAAAATATATCATTTGGAAACAGAGGAAGAAGAAGTAGTTTTTTTTTATCCCAAAGTTCAATGACATGAACATTATAATTAAATTCAATGCCCAACAACCCAAAATATTTATATTTTAAAATTCAAATCATTATAATTTATTAAAGAAACTGAAATAACAATGTGTAACCTGTCTCTAACCTTCTCTCTTCTAGACTTTGGATTTGAAGCTTTAAATTTCTGGACTTGAAGCTAGTTTGCTCGAAGGATGATTTTATCGTTAGTTGGCCATGGACATCTTCTATAAGTTTCTGATCTCCAACAGTAAAGATCTTTTTGGTTTGCTTGTTATGAACTCCTGGGTTATTTAAGTATAGATTATGGGTTAAATTGTCTTTAAGTCATTTTCTGTTTTGATTATGATTTTTATGTCTTTGAGTCTCCTCAGAATTTATTTCGACCAAAAAAAAAGAGTCTCCTCAGATTTATATATATTGTAATTTCCAATGACTTATTTAGTATAGTATTTTGTCTATAGAGAAATCTTTTTTTCCGCCAGCTTTGTTTCCGAAGGATTATTCTTTTATCTACTGACTTTGTATTCTTCCATTTTCAAATTCAATAAAAATTATAATTAACAAAAAAAAACTGAGATAACGGTTTGAACACGGATATATAAGGTTGATGTAACTGAATGCGGCTGACTGTCTACTCCAATACAAAGTTTTTTTTTGTGCGAAACAGTTTAATTAAGATTTAGAGGTTTTCGGTTACAACAAAGGCATTGAGAGCCTTTTTGGCTGTAGAGTCAGCTCTAACATTTACTCCTCTAGGGATAAACTTAAAAAGAATAGAAAGAATATGTAAAGCAGAGATAAAGATGTCACTCAGAATTCCATAGAGTTCTAGGGAATAGATCGTGCTTCAACAGCTTTTATCAGTTGTTGTGAATCGGATTGAACAAGCAGAGATTCAAAGACCTTATGTTTTTCTGCAGAGATGGCCTCCCTCATCGCGAGAGCCTCAGCCATCAAAGGGGAGGTAACATATGAAGAAACTGTTAAAAATTTGGTTATATCATTATGGACTTGAAAGCCTAAACCTGCAGCTTCAGAAGATTGTTTCCAAGCTACATCAGTATAAAAGGTAATCGTCCCATCCCTGTGGATTAAAGGACTTTGATTTTGGATTGGATTCGCCGGTCTTGGGCTAGGAGTAAGAACTTGAGCTAGGGTCCATTCTTTAGCTTCAAGAATAACTATAAGGAAGGTTTTCTCATGGAAAAAAATCATGTTTTGATTTTTTTTTTTTGAATACGGATCCTGATCCCAGTCCCATAGGAGGTAGATTAAGACACCTCCTCCCAGCTTCAAACCCGAGATTAAATTTGGGACTTGGGAAAGGTCAAAATTCAGTAATAAGGGAGCTTTGTTCCATACCTCGTCTGCATAAGGGCACTTGAAGAATAGGTGAAGGATCAATTTCGGTCCATTGCATATGGGGCACTGTGAAGAGACAGGAACATGTCTTGAGACTAAATATTCTCCTACAGGTAATCCGATGCAAAGTTTATCAAATCAATTTTCTGATAAAATTATAGCGTAGATGCATTGAAACTTTCATCATTCTGAATACTAATCAAATACCAGAATTCTTATTCAGAGCACTTCTGATATATGTTGAACAAATTAGGTATATGATATTTTATTAAGTTTCATGTTTTTCAACTGAAAATTAATCATCAATGAATAGAGTATTCCAAGTTTTTCATATGGAAAACATGATCTCGTTTGATCTCTTTTATGATAAGAGATGGTCTATTATTTTTGTCAGATGAAAGTCAAAATCTATGGATTTATGACAATGGTTTATGCCTAACAAAGATAAATCAACTAAAAAATTTATTTATGTAGAAACAAAAATTTTACAATAGGAAAACTGATAATTGCAAAGTAAAATATATTTGATAATCATAATATTAAAGGGTTACCAATACATGAATTAGTAAGAAGCACAGAATTGTTGAGGTGCAACGTTCTTCTCCTAATCCTAAAATTGTCAATAGTGTGATGGTTACATAAATTTACAAATTTCAGGATACAGCTGCATATTTTTTATGATTCTTGTTTATGCTTATTGCTTGCTATTAATTATGCTTATAATCACCTAGATTTGACTCATTTGAGAAAACTCATAGAAACTCTTCTGCCTTAGCTTAAATAATTTCATGCATATTTATTGTATTGATTATTTTTGTGTGGATTTGATCCCAATTGCGCTACAAATAACTAATCCATGCATTTGTGGCTACACAAGTCAAATTCAAATGCTAATTCACTGATTTGGTATAATTTCCCAATGTTAATTAATTCAAGTGTTCCTATTTTAAAATTTATGTTAAGATCACGTAAAGAAATGTGAGGCTTGGTTTGTAGAGAATACAAGGGACAATCATATCGAACTTGTAGGAGAATCTATGAATGAGGTATTAATGACCGTTCTTGGACTTGTGCGTGTTAGAATCTGTAAATATATTGTCACCGATTAGTACTAGTATGAATTTTGTCTCGAGTTATATTTAAAATTGTATCATATTCTTAGAATTGGGTGTAATTTGTATACTAGACAGTTACTGTTTAATGTTTTAACGTGGAATTTTAGATTAGTATCTCAACATGTTTTTAAAAACCATGGCTAGTCAATAGCTATTTGTGGTTATAAAACATAGTCACAAAAAGATTCATAGTTGATCCATAACCAAAAGTAGTTTTATTTTTGTAGCGACAATAACAATGCGACTAATGAAATGGGATAGATTTTAGAATAACAAAATGATGTTACGTATCTTCTGGGACTACAAGAAAGCAGGAGGAATCTCAGCTTTCTATGAAATGTCGCGTGAGATATAATTCTTTCCATTTTCATTTTCTCTTAATCTCTTTTTTTTTTTGGGACACTCTCTTCGATTCAACACTTGTAATTCATAAAGTTCCATTCCTGTAGTAGTTGGCTTTTTAGTCAAAACTAACTGATTTTGAGACTCCAAGAAGCTTGTTTTCAGACATTGTGTATGAATCTGAGGGACAGCCATGTATAAACACTTATTTACGTTAGTTGTTTAGAAAGTTAATGTAACATTTTGATTTCTGGTATATAATGATGTACGTGGAAATGTTAAAGATAACTTATTTGGTTACCTATGTCAACAAAGTCCACTTATCTTTTATTTACACATCCGAAGAGAACTCCATAGTTAAGCGTGCTTGAGGTGGAGTAGTCAAAAGATGGATGACATATTGGGAAGTGATTCGCGATACTGTATGAGGGAAGAAAAACACGGAAAACGGTCATGTAGTGATTGCAAAGTTAGTAAAAAGTTCATCGAATCTTTAAAAATAATGCACCAGCCGCCGGATAGGGTGGACCGACGAACCGAGTGAGCGGGTGTGGAACCCACAAATAAAGACCGATGGAGCATTATAATGAACATGTTTGCTTAATTTTATCCAAATGCATTTGAACGAATATAGGTAGACGGCATCGGTCTTAATTAATTTTTGATTTTGAAAAATCGGTGATCAGATACATACAATAATAGTAAATGCTTTCTCGTTTTTTTAAGGTCTTACTTCTCAAGTTGAAATCGTCTTGATAATGGAAGGGAAAGTTCAATGACTTCACATTATCCAGAATGATATTTTATAATTGCGGGCCGTCATCCAAGTCATGGCATTGTAATTGTATGATATACATATTTTCCACTGAATCTCCACGCCAAACTGATCAGATATATAATCAATATATAGACTAATTCCACTAAAAATAATAATCAAAAACTAAGTTGGAGGGCGACGTGATCACAACATGGGATGAGCATGATGCAAGTGTGTCACCGATAGTTTAAATATAATCTAATCACACTTACGACATTGTCATTGTATAATTGCGTTGACCTACAATGGGAAGACCACATCAAGCTTTTATTTTTATAATCAATAGGAAAATATGTGGAGCTTCCGTTCGACAAATCTTAATGTCAATACCAAAATTCCCATATATATAAACCTCAAATAATCTAAGACTCGACCAAAATTTGGATAACAAATTAGCAATGATATTCTTTTGTCACCTACATTTTCTACCATCAGTTGCTTCGTAAATATTCCCTAATAGAATTTAACAATAGTAGTCTTTCAGTCTTTGGTACAGTTTTATAAGTCAATCATTCTGTAGCCATTAAGCTAAGCAAACCGTCCCCTTCATTAATGTATCACACGTTCTTCTAATATCATCTCCTATGATCTTACCATCAATTTTCTTGTTTTCTTTCGAAGCCAAAAAATGACAAAAAGGAGAAAAAGGACGAGGATTTTGTTTCTATAAAAGCTAGGTTATCCGGCCGAAACCAAACGGCAAAGTTCTTGGGTCCTGATGAACCCGGTGTTTCCGATTACTTATCTCGGCCACCAGATTGTTAAACCATGGTCATGTCACGAGTATGCTTCAACTCTTCTTTCTTGCTACTGTTACGGTTCGTTGCCGCTCAAAGCAGCGGAGAAGGGAGTCAAGGGACGACATCGATCAGTCCAACCATGGCTATACTCATGATCGTACTCGTCAGCTGTTTCTTCGGACTTGGATGTGTCTCCGTCTTAATGCGAACGTGTCTCGAGCGAGCTCTAGGGATCAACGACGGAAGATCCGGCGACCCGGGAAACTGGCTTAACGTGAGGGACACGGCGCGCGGGCTCGACGCGTCTGTCATAGAAACGTTTCCGACGTTTCGTTACTCCACCGTGAAAACGTTGAGAATCGGCAAAGAAGCCTTGGAGTGTCCCGTTTGCCTCAACGGGTTCGAGGACGACGAAACGTTGCGTTTGCTTCCTCAATGTTGCCACGTGTTCCATCCTGGTTGTATAGATGCTTGGATACGTTCTCAAGCGACGTGTCCTCTCTGCCGCGCCGATCTCGTTCCTGTACCGGGTGAGTCTGTTTCTCTCGAGATCCCCGGTTTAGCTAGAGAGTCCGGTCAGAACTCTCCTCGAACGTCGACTGGTGATGATAACCGGAGAAGGGTTTTGGATTCTCCGGACGAGCGGTTGATCGACTCAGTGGCTTGGGCAGGTAACCAGAGCATGCAACGTAAGTCCCTGTCTACTGGGTGGAACTTAGCCGGATTGTTTAGCCGGTCAGGTTCTACGAGTCAGACGGGGGAGAATCTAGACCGGTTCACGCTAAGGTTACCGCAGGAGATACACGATCAGCTCGTGAACCAAGGGTCAAAAGGCCAAGTTGCGCTACCTCTAGTGAGGAGCTCGACACGAGGGTACAGAACAGGAAGCCTAGGGAGTGAAAGAAATTATTTCTACTTGGAACGGTTCGATCAAGAAGGTCGGTTCGACCGAAGACCCTTTTCTATAACTCCTCCATACCGGACCGGCTCTCTCCGGTCTCCTAATGGGGTTACCAACGGGGGCGACAGTTCTCAAGAGCGTGCTGATCCACCCAAAAGTTTTCTTCTAGCCATAAGGTCACCATTTGATCGGTTGTTCACTGGAAAAAACAATGTCGGCGAACGTTCGTACCTTCGATCCGGCGATGCGAGCCCCGCGTAGACAGATATAATAAAATTGGGTTTCTTGAGAAACTTGAGAAAGAATAAAACTGTGAACATATTTTCTTCTAATTTCTTTTGTTACTCAAGAAATTCAATACCTTTCTACTGCTGAAATGAAAGAAATGTTTTTGTTTAATTAGTCGTCCAACAGACTGTTAAACCATTAGTATTACGAAGACAGGGGCCAAACAAGTAAACCATGTCACTTGGTTCTGCAACTGTGATGGTGTGAAAATTTCGGAAAGATTCATGAACCAGAACCACCATGACGGAAATAGAGAACGGATCGGTAGAGAGCAGCAACATGGAGGAAACAAATCAGAGCTATGAGTAGATCATCCAGAAAACCGATAACCCCCAAGAATCCTGACAAGAAGTGGGATACAAAGTAACAGGTAAGTAACGTAAGCTGGTAAGTAACCTATAGCCAAGGGATCAAATGAGGAACCACCTTCTGGAATTATATCTATAGGGCTGATTATGTAAATTGCACTGAGTATCAACTGCATCAGATCAAAAGCCAAGTGAATTTGCGTTAGTCACAGCATTTATTTTACTTTAGACGTGCTCCAAGTTGTGAAACATTTTCTAGCAAAAGATTATAAACTTTTCTAGGGTCTACGAGTAACTAACCGCAATATAAACACGAGCTCTTATAACGAGTGGAAGCGTTCTTCGTGGATCCATAATTTCTCTCAACAGCCTTCGGAGCAAGAAGGGAAGGTCTTGCATCCTCTGTCAAACTCATATGAGATGCATGAGAACACATAACACTTACAAGTACACTACTAATCACCAAACTTAGCTCTGGTCAGTTTGACGTTCCAGAGATTGTGGAGAAAAGACGAAACACATACCTGAACTAGACCACTTGACTGTCCACCAAAGACTCGGTTATAAGTTTCAACATCTCGAAGAACCTCGGAAACTGTAGTGTCGTCCCGACCTCTCCCTCTCGATGTTTCCTCAGAAGGAACCAGCAAACTAATCGGACGACGGCACAAGGGACATTTGCATGGTCGTAATGTCGATCCATGCCTCCAAACAAGCATTATGCAATTTCCTACAATGATTGATAATCTCATGGGAGTAAATTAACGAAGCAGCTTCAACGAAAACGAAATTAAATGCGAAGAAAGCAGAGGATAAAACTGAACAGAGATCGTACCGCAGAACCAATGGGAGCAATTGGCTTGGCAAGGAGCACTGAAATTTCCATGGCATATCGAACAAACTTCGTTCTCCGGAGGCTGATTCATCTTCTTCCTCCTCTGCTTATTTAGTCTACTCTGTATATATTCTGAAATTTTCCGTAGCAGTTAAGTATTAAACAACTAATATACACGGTTACACGTGTCGACCGGCTAAGCTAGAGTTGATGGAGAGATCCAATCTGAGCCGTTAAGACTCTTCTAACTATTCGTCATCAAGATGTGTGAACCATCCCGAGCAGATTGTATAAGTAAGGGGACTCAGAATGTAACAGTTCCTTAATTATATTCTACACTTGTAATTATGGCCGCAAATACTGAAACTTGACTCTAACAATGTGTAACCGACGATGAATATTGAAAACGAGATCACAACTACGAGTTTCCAACTTGATAAATTGGCTAAATTATGGGATCAAAATTGTTAGAACTAAAGATGGCGATTTAGCAATCAACATATCATTAACTCTTAAACCAGGGGATCAATTTGTTTCGGCTTATTTGGTGGAGAAAGAGCCTGAGTAATATAGAATTGTGTTCTTATAAAGGAACCATAGAGGCAAACAAATCAAACCGGAGGTATTATTGATTTGAGTTTCTACTCTTAAGAGAAGAACGTAAGATTTTTCCATAAGTCGGAACGAGTGGGTCAATAACATTTTTGACATCAGTCGATGTGTACAAAACAACTGAAAAACAAAGGTTTTAACAATGGCATATTCTGTCAAAAGCCATGTCCTGCAAGATCAACAACAATTTTCATTAAAAAAATGTAAGCAACTCTTGTATTAAACACCCATCAATGTTTGGGTTTATCCTCAAGCTTCTTCGTCATCTTACTCTTCCGCAGCCTGGAATCAATCAACAAGATCAAACACCCCCTCAGCTACTTGATTCTACTTTGTAAGGATTTCGTAGATTATAAACATGACTGGATTAGTGAATTTCACTAAATGGCACACTTGTTACCAGTCGTTGACAAAAGATTTAAACTGTTTTCACCTCTAAACAAAACCTAGTAACTATGATTGGGGTAAAGTAAGGCACTGACAGACCATTTGGTCTTTTGTTAGTATTGTTACCCCTAAAGGCTTTGGGAGAGTTCAGGGACTCTAAAACAAAACCCTAACCTGTTCCAGTTCACTTGATACTTGACTATTGTTCTTCG
Organism: Isatis tinctoria; assembly: GCA_010577795.1. NCBI lineage: Eukaryota > Viridiplantae > Streptophyta > Magnoliopsida > Brassicales > Brassicaceae > Isatis > Isatis tinctoria. The sequence goes on from CM021244.1 coordinate 9,665,670, forward strand.
TTTCCTGAGAAATAAAGAAAAGTTCGATTCTTGATTCTTATCAGCTACAAGTACTAATCACTAATTTCCAATACGTAGTGCCAGTCACGACACTAAGACACAAAAATATCACGCATTTGTCTTTGCTGATCAACAGCAACAACACTCTTACATGCCACGCTCAGAATGTGAAACTAGAGGTAAAAAAAAAAAGCAAATATACATTTCATCTCAAGAATCTGTGACCACAGGTAAATAAAAAGCTGGCCTTTGTTCAAAATCATTTTTCTTACAAGCTACTATGAAACACTCTAATGCACAGGACGACACGATCCAAGAACCTACGTAATGGGGATTCCAACAATCAAGGCAAGGACGTGAATGAGAAGAGAAAAAATTTCGACTAACCTGAGACACAGAAGTCTCTGTACTCTTGGGAGCTAACAAAGTGGCTGAAGCTGAAGACGATGAATCAAAGAAACGAGAACAATCTGCGTATGCAGAGCCAATACCGATTCCAGCACCAAAAGCAATCGACGCCCATCTTGTTACAGGACTCCCTGTGCCCACACAAGAGATTGATTATCATAGATCAAAACTTAGATGATTTGAATCCGAACAACACACTCGAAACCCCATTTGATTCATTAGCCAGAGACTAATTTGTAATCACACTATTTAAAATGTAAAACGCTATTGAATCGTAAGGAGAGAGAGTGGGGATATTGGAAAACACCGAACTGAAGAAGAGAAGACCGGCGAACGCGCCGCCGAGGGAGGAGTAGACGACGCGGCGAGCAGTGAGATCGAGGCAGGCGTCCCACTTAGCGTTGACATCACTCTTCTTCTCCATTTCCGCGATTCGTTTCTGCTTTTTGTTCTTCCGAAATTCGCTTTCTCGACTTTTTCGATCTCACAAGGGTTTGTGTGTGTGCAAAGCGATGAAATTTGGGCCGTAGTATGGGCCGATGCATGTATTTATAATGTACATAGTGGGCCGCATATAGGTTTTACATATCTAAATGTTTTAATGTTAGTGAACTTCAAATAGTAGATGTTTTAATGTAAGTAACCTTAGAAAGTCCTCAATGTCCCCTATATATTAATAGAGAAGACAGAGGGAGAAAATTCAACCACGTGTCTCATTCAGAGTAATTTTAGGAGAAATTAACCAATGAAATATTTACATTCAGACATGTCAATAAAAAAATAATATATTTTTTAATATATGGAAATATAGATATTCTCTCAGATTTTTCTCTATTTTTATGGTATCAATAAATTCAAACATTTAAAGGCATATAATTAAGAGATTTAATGACTTGTGTGACATTTAAATTTTAGAAATTATATAAATACAAGTTTTGTCCCACATGGATTACAAAATGAAAGGATGACATGCATATTTCTTATAAATAATTAAAATTACTCAGAATTTTTTGAATTACATATATGAAATATTTAATAGACGCCAAAATTTAAAAGTTTTTTTTGATTTAATAAAGCTTTATTTGAATTACGTTATTAAACTGAATATCCAAATATTTATGTACTTTTGTTTGATGGAAATTCAAATATTAGTTACTTGATAAATTGTGAAAATATTAAAATTATTTTAAATTTATGAAAATTGTAATATTATAAATATTTTTATTTTAATAAATTTAAATTATATTTGATGATATATTACTATTGTTTATTAGATTAGATACAAATAGTATTTTATCCATAAAAAAACTTACTACTATGATACCATGATAACAATTTATATAATAATCAATTATATACCAAATATTATATCCGCACATGGTGCGGGCTATCATCTAGTTTTAATGTAAGAGTAACGACGTTTTTTAGATGAGAAACTAATCCTCTCCCTTCAACTTTTCCTTTTAATTTTTTTTTTTAATACTTCAGACACTCATTTCCATGGTAGCTTTTAAGTAAACTTCAAATACTTATGTTTTGGTACCATTCGAAAGGCCCTCTATTCCTCAGTTTTTCAAATTGACCGTAAACAAAATATAATATTTATATGGCTAAATAAAGAAATGTTTATCAATTTCCGCTTGAAAAAAAATTGATCCCTGGCTTAAACCAATAAGGCTACTGCTTCCCAAATGAGAACTACTAAACCATTACTATTTGGTTTGCTGCAATTGTAGTTGCACTTGAGGAATTCGTTTTCTGATAGTATCCATCTTAACATTGATCCATTTGTAGTGTTTGTAGGAGAACATTAATGCAGGGCATCCAAAAACCTTCCACCGCACTGTTTGGCACCTAACTTTTTGTGTACACGGATTGTTCTTTGGTATAAAATATTGTCTAAAATAGTATAACTTAACATTAAAACCAAAAGAAGAAATAAATGTGTCGCTTTTTTCTCTCACGATTATGTCGTCTGTACTTTGTTGGTACATGCATGTCCCCTCCCACGCACCAGATATTATTATGGTCAGTCCAGTTCTTAATACTCTTTGCACCCAATTTGTATACATATATATGTAATCATTACAAATCCTTTTGTATAACTTTAGGCCGGCTTTTTAATTGAATACTGTTTGTTAATTTGTTGGGTCAGCTTTCAATTTCTAGGTGACAAAAATTAGGTGGTTTAATTTAGTTATAAGAACTTAAAGGTGACATCAATTATCTTTGGCATTTCGTGGTGAAGTGAGACGAACGCAGCAGGCAAATCTTCTTTCCCAGAAAATACATATCGATGGTCAATAATTTTCATATTACGTGGAGTTATGGTACAAATAATATCATATGAAAAAGGAAAAAAAATCAAGTATTAATTAGGGTTGGACGTATACATGTTATAATATACAAGCAAAAGCATGGATAATTATTTATAGTCGACGACTCAGTTTTATAGAATTTTTCATTTGAACTCAATAAAATCATATATTAATTAGTTGCATGCAGACATTAGCTAATGCCGAAACATTCTACCATGAACCATCCGTGTAAAATCAGCCACGATTCAATAAAGAATTTTTGTAAGATGGTTGGGCACCTAACCTCAAACGACAGACCTCGTGTGGATAATGTTGAAAATTTATTTATCTGAGAGGAACAAACTAATTGGAGACCGGAGCGGTGGAGTGGAGACATTGCAACATGCAGACCTTTTCCTCTTTTTATGTCGTCATTGAAGCAGAGCAAGATTTTGAAAAATGTCAATAACATAGAGGGCCATATCATGCTATGAAGCATGCAATACTATATGTTATTTAAATTGAAAAAAAAAATCAATTGACTTAGAAGAGTTGACTTGGCCTAGAGTGATTTAGGAATTGGAACAATTAAAGTCATACGCCTGAGACACTTAACGTAATAATCAAACAAATTGTCAAGTAAAGTAGCAAATATTTTTTTGAATGGTAATCACATCGGCACACAAACATTTGTATATATAAGAACCATTAACAAAACAAAAGAATCCCGTCGCCAAACCAAATAAAAAACCATCGACAAAACACAAATCCCCTTTTGAGGTTTCAAAAAGTACATAAAGAAAAATACTAAATTAAATTAATTAAGATTTGCCCCTTTCAAGTTCAGGCCGTGATCTTATGCTTGGGTTTTGAACCTGTAGATCACCTTTTTCTTCTTAAACGTCTGGTTATCAATTGTGATGACGATCTTTCCCGGTTCACCAGCCTTGAAAGAATCGGTTATCACAGGTTCATCAGTTAAACCGATTTTCCGGTTCTTAGAGACGATCACGGTGTAGCTTGCCTCGTTGGTTGGCTCAAATTGAACTCCATAGCTCACGTCCGCACCCAAAACCCTAAGTTCCCATGAGAGCGTGCAACCCTAGTAGTAGCAACACAATCCGCATTAATTAGTCATCAATACGTATAACATTATTCCAAAAATAAGTTGCATAATCTTCTTCTATCGTTTCAGCATTACGCTATCATGTAAAAATAGACATTAAACGTAAAATTAAACTATAATGCAAACGGAAATAAAAAAAAAACCTAGATCATACATACCTCGGAAGCAGGCAATTCAATGTTATGTTTAGCTGAGGATTTAACGACGGCTTCGGTGACTCCATCTTCAACGGTGAATGGACTTTCTTTGCTGAGTCCACCGTATTTAACTGGGACTACTTCAGGAGCCACGTATCTGCTCATCCAAAAACAGAGGATATAAGTCGTTGTGTATGAAGAGAAACATTAAATTACATAAGTACGAAATTTGAATGAAACATAATTTACTTGAAAATGGTTTCAGCAGATTTGGATGGACCAGCAAGGACCATTTTGCTCCTTGTCCTCGGCGATGTAATGATACTCCCGAATGTTTTGTAGTAAGGAATGTACCACCATGGGACATTAATGAACAGCTGAAACATACACCAAAATTCGTATTAAGATTTAAATTTTTTAATTGTAATCATAAATGATAAATGATGATTTCGTTACCTCTTTGGCGACGAATTCTGGATAATTGTCTTCGAATTGCTTAACGGCACGTCTGATAAACTGCCACAATGCTCTCTTACCGAGCCCTGGAGCGTTCCTGAAGTCACTGACGAACACGAACGACGATTTAGCCTCGGGGCTAAAGTCAAGAGACCTCACACACTTCTCTTGGAACTGAATCCTCCATTTGAGGAACTTGCTGAGCTTCTCTTTGTCTGAGAAAATCTCCTTGTTCTGGAACTCACCGTACGAGCTGTAGATCACAACGTGTCCTTGTTTGTCAACTCCGTGAGTGAACACCATCTTCTCGAACTCGCTCCCTTCGAGATCCTCTGCCACGAGCTCGTCGATGTTGTTTTCTTTGCGCCACTGGACTGTGTTTTTCAGCATCGTGAAGGCTTCTTTGACCTTGAAGTCGCGAGCTCGGAGGAACTTGAGGAGGATCACGTCGGATCTTTCGTCCTCGAGAAGTGGAATTCCCCAGATTGAGACTTCTTCTGGCTCTACTGAGGCAGCTGTCTCTGGAAGAGTGATGGAGACGATCGATTCTTCGATTGCTTCGACAGTTTTGGTTCCCTCTTCTTGATCAGCTGCGAAAGCCTTCTCGATTGTTACTACCTCTTCTTTCTTTATCTCGGTGGTGACTGGAGTTGCTGGTTTGGTCTCTACAGGCGCAGAGGTGGTTGCTTTCTCTTCTTCCTTCTTGGTCTCTGTGACGACCGGAGCAGCCGCTTTGGTCTCTACCGGAGCCGGTGTCTCTTCCTTCTTGGTCTCTGTGACGACCGGAGCAGCCGGTTTTGTCTCTACCGGAGTAGGAGCGGCGACAGATTTCTCTTCCTTCTTGGTCTCTGTGACGACTGGAGCAGCCGGTTTTGTCTCTACAGGAGTAGGAGCGGCGGATTTCTCTTCCGTCTTGGTCTCTACGGCGGCAGGAACAGCAGATTTCTCCTCCGGTTTGGTTTCAGCGACAGCAGACTTTTCCTCTGTTTTCACTTCCTCTGTTTTCTCTTCCTCCTTTTCCTCTGTTTTCTTCTCCTCGACTATCTCTTCCTTCGCTGGAGATGGTGGTGGAGCGGTGAATTCACGCTTGTTCAAAGCTTCCCTCACCATCTCCTTAAACTCCGCCAACGCCTTCTTCTCAGCTTCCGGCAATTCCGAAGCCAAGTAGCCTTCCTCCTTAAACGACACCGTTTGCAAAACCTCTTTTCCCGTCGCGACCTCTTCAACCTTCTCCGCCGGTACCTCCGGTTCCGCCACCGGAACCGTCTCCTCCTTCTCAGGCACCACTTTCTCCTCCGTCGTCTCAGGAGCAGGCGCTGTCACCGATTTCTCGGTAGTAACCGGTGCAGAAACCTCCTTAACAGGCGGAACCACAGGAGTTTCCTCCTTTGCCGGAACAGGAGCAGTGGTGGCTGAAGCAGCAGGCTTCTGTATCTCTTCTTGAGCCATGACTGATTCGAATGTCTCGATGATCTGAGAAATCAAAGAGAGAGAGAGAGAGAGAGATGGAATTTTGAGAGAGAAAGAAGAGAAGAGAAAGAGGTTTTTATAAAAAAAGGAAGTGAGAAAATGGAGGAGATGTTCTGTGAGAGCAAAAGAGAAACAGACTGGTCGGAGCTGTTCGACAGCTAATTTTCTCGATACTTTTCTTAGTGGGTCCCCTTTTCTTGCTCTGAAACGGCCGTCTTTCGCTTCTCAAAAGATCGCACATCCCAATTTTAAACATAACTAAATTAACAACTCTCTTTTTTTTTTTTTAAATAGTAGTTACTCATATTCCCTCCCTTTTAAATTTTAGATTCGTTAAACTTATTCCCTCTTATTCGATTTTCAGACTTGTATATGGAAGGAAGGATATATCAATGCTATTATCTCTCAGATATTTTTTTTTTATAATTCCTTTCTCAACTCTTGCATATTCTTGAGTGGTTCTTTCATTGTATAAGACACAAGAGAGGTATTTTTGTTTTTGTTTGAGGAAAAAGAGGTATGTTTCATTGTGTGTTAGAAAAGCTGATCAGGTTCTAATTATAAAAAAGACTAATCAGGGTTTCAATAAAATAGTTAAAGTAGTTTTTGTCAAATCATGACAGCATGTTGTCATCATCACCTGAGTGTTAAATATGTGTTGATATATAGAAGACGTCTGGGATTAAACAAAAGAAAAAGTTGAATCTTTCCAACTAGAATTTTCGTCTTTCTTGTTTCGATAAGCTGTATAAATATAATCTAACTAGAATTTTCTTAACCTGAGTATGTTTCTCATTTTTGTTTCTTTTTTTAAGATTATAAGTTAAAATTGTTCGATAATCTAAACACGCAGTGTAGCTCCTACAAATGTGAAATCATAATGGTGTAGTCAATTACATGCTAAACAACCAACCTTAATGTTAAGGTTGCAAGATAAAAAATAAAATGTGAAAACAGTCAAGCTATGTTGTCATCTGTCGACATGTATTTAAGATAAGTTTTTGTTGTCGATGGTTCAGAAAGTCCAAAAAACAGGGAAAATGGATTTTAAATCACCAACTCTTCACAAAATGCTAAAAAAAGCCCGTCAAATATAGTGGTATAAAAAAATCTTCAACTTTTGTTGACTTTTTGCGAAAATAAGAAAGAAGCGTTGACAACACCGATTTAATCCCACCGTTAATTTCCTTATTACACCGTTTAACGGGGTTAACCACTCCGTTACTGTTTCCGTCAGAATTTAAACGACGTCGTTTGGGTTTCGTTTTAAACTGAATTAAAACGTCAAAAAGAGGATTTGAACCCGAGACCCCTTACCCACATACCATGCTCATTAAACCATTGTGCCATTGTACCCATCAAACATTTAACGAATCCTAATTAATTTGAATAGACTTTCAACTTTGTAAAAATAAAACATAAAAATTTATTTAAATTTAAATTGATTTAAATAAAACATAAATCAATGAAATGATTTTTCTAATTTTTTTTTAAATTAATGATTTTCTAAAAATTTTTAATTTTTTAAAAAAAATTTAAATTTTTCTAAATTTTTTTATTTTTTTTTAAAAAAAATTAAATTGATTTATGTTTTATTTAAACCAATTTAAATTTAAATAAATTTTATGTTTTATTTTTACAAAGTTGAAAAGGCTATTGAAATTAATTAGCATTCGTTAAATGCTCGATGAGTTACAATGTCACAATGGTTTAATGAGCATAGTATGTGGATAAGGGGTCTTGGGTTCGAATCCCCTTTTTGACGTTTTAATCCAGTTTAAAACGAAACCAAAACGACATGACGAAACCAGTAACGGAGTGGTTAACCCTCTTAAACGGTGTAATAAGGAAATTAACGGTGAGATTAAATCGGTGTTGTCAACGCTTCTTTCTTATTTTCGCAAAAAGTTAATAAAAGTTGGAGACTTTTTTATACCACTATATTTGACGGTTTTTTTTAGCATTTTCGGAAGAGTTGGGATTTAAAATCTATTTTTCCCCAGAAAACAACCTATCGTGATCTCTTAAGTCCTAATCCTAATATGACGTGCGATTTTACTCATTCTCGTGTAAAAAATGTTTACCAACATACAAGGGAAAGATTAAGTCGAATTTATTGAGAGTTATTTCTAACACATTCAACTTTTTAAGAGTTTAAAACTGAATTTATCCATGCGAGATTCTTTTTCTTTTTTTTCTTTACATAGTAAAAAGGATCTAAAGAAAAAAAAAAGGATTTAACTATTCAAGCGTGACCAATCTGAAAGACTGAAAGTCTGAAACCAACTTTTTGTCTGTTTATACAAATTGTTCATGTCTTTATAGTAAAAGTACGAGAATGTTTTTCACAAGTTGTGCAACACTAATCTAGAAACCTGATATACTACAATTCCGATTTAAATCATGAAAATGAAATGATCATATTTATTATAAAAAACCAAAGTACACGAGAATTACATGGCGACGACTCATTGGAACATAAAATATGTCTTTTTCTATATTTTTAATAACTAATATTCATTGCTACAAACCAAACATGATATTCATTTGGTATTATAAAATAAATAAAAACCATGAAATTATGAGAGGATGACACACATATAAACATCTACAGACTGCCTCGCACGTAAAGAAAGCGTCTAATGATATTGTATTCATAACATCAAATTTGGTCCCATATTTGATGCTTTGTAATCTTAAAAAAAAATATTTTTTAAAAAATATTGATTTTAAGAGTTTATTAGCAGGGAAATACCAAGAGATTGGAGCTGTCACGAGAAGTATGACAGTTTTTAAATTAATAAGCGGATTGATGCGTAGTCCTACCGCCTAGACCACACACCTCAGCGTTACAACTTACAACTAACTCCTCATATGGGTCATTATATGTACAGAAACATTTCATATGCAATCAAGAAAATTATTAAATGAATTTTATGCTTCAAACACAACCGCCTAAAAGTCGCATTTCACTGTTTAGGAATATTATGCTTTTTCTCTTTAGTTCTTGAAAAGATTTCTAACACTTCTTTTTTAATATTATTCCAAATTCAGTTCACAATGTGAAGGTTATTTGGGATTTAGTATGTACCTTCAAAGAAGCAGACGATTTAAGGTGAAGAAAGCTTCAAGATTCATAAAGTTTATACCTTTATGAATCAAAGGGCTATTGTTTTATATTCTCTCCAATCTACAAAAAGGAAAGTTTTGTGTTCACACATTTTAAGAACAAATTTTAAATATCAAATATAGCCTTATTAAAATATTATATTTAATTTGATTTCACAATTATTTTTGTTATTAACTTTAATTAATATGAATAGAATAGGAAAATATATAAAAAGTTGTATTGAAAACATAAAATTTCTATCTTTATGAAACAAATTAAAAACTCAAAAAATATATCTTAATAACACGGAGGAAATATATTTTCTGTAACTAACTTAACTGTTTTCTAGAAAAGTCATTCATATTAATACTAGTGGACAAAGGTTAAACCTTACAAATATTACACTTATTACAAACAAATTTATCTTTCTATAAATAGCTAAAGATTTCTAAAATACTAGCTATATAATTGATAGGATAAAATATCATATACATAAAGAGTAAGGTCAATAATTTATTCATTACCATAAAACGTGTATCATAGAAAACTAACCCTAGAGGAGAAGTAGACAATATGAGAAATAAATGAACTCAAATAGAATAACGTAAAATATAGCAACTATAACGAATAACTAGACTCGAACCCACGCGTCAATTCACGGAATATGAATAATATTTTTTTCAATTAAATAAATAAATTTAAGAATTCTAATATATTTTGATATAATAATAATTTTTGATATAATAATAATTTTTAAAATTATTAAAAGAAAACAATAACCTTACAAATAATTTGTAACACTATACTTTAAACTGGTGGTGTAAATTATTTTGTGAGTTTATTTTTTATGGCTTGATTAGAAATTTACAGAAAAAAGTAGTTTTAAATAGAAAGAAGTAGATAAGCAGCAAGAAATTTTTCAATTACATCAATTTAATACACATATAAATGGAATTAAATTTAAAATTATAAATTTAATAAAATTTTATAATAATATAAAAATTTAATGTTATTTTTATATTCGTTAATAATATAATAGACTATATCTCGTTCTTAATATGAGTATTTTTAATGTGTAGTTATTTTCTTAAATAGTGTGTATTAGTAAATTTAAAAGTTTAAGATATGTCAACAGTTTTATTCTTGTATAGACATATTTGATAATTTCAATATGTTATGAGAGAGAATGACATTTTTAATTGATTTTTGTTTTTATGCTTTTTAAAAGTATATTTTTTTAGAAGTTATAGTTCGAGATGTAGTGATAGTTTTATTTTAAGTATATGATAAAATTATATAGTCTATTCTATTAATTTGTATATTTTCTTTTATATCTAGTTTTTATAATCAAATCTAAAATTTTATATATATTTAGGATACATATTTTAATAATTTTAATAGTTTTATAATTAAAATGAGTTAATTTGTCCTTTTAACTCATTTTCTAATTGTCTAAGTATTTTATATATTTTAATAAGACAAACTGTACAAACCCGGATTTATATATATAAAATTAAAAATATAAAATATATATGTTTATGTTACTTTCTGTGTATATTTACCAAATATATTTTTTATGTTACTTTATGTGTATATTTACTAAAATTTTATTTTATGGCTTAAAATAATTAATTTATTATATTAAATAATTATATTTGTCATTTTATATAATATCTAATATATATATATATTGTTTTATTATTATTTTCGTTTTTAATTAATCATAGAAGTGAGACCCATTATTTTAAATTATTAATATACATATCTAATTAATATATATTTTTATTTATGGTAATTAGTCTCTACATAATCATATGTGTTCAAGTTTATTAAAACTATTATAATCTACAAATATGTTTAGTCTAAATTACCCTTAATGAAAACCTTAAAAAAAACAAAGAAACAAGATGACATATTTCGTAATATAATACATGACAATAAGTTTGTTTCAAAAATGTCTTATGTATTAATATAGTAAATGAACCTAATTAAACATCACCAATGCTCATTAAGCTTTATTTTTTTGTGAAATTTTGTAAGTTTTCCCAAAATTTTGAAAATTTGTATATGTTTGTGTAAACATTGATGCATTTACTCTAGAAAAAATACTGTTTATTTTCTTCGTTTGATTTATCAATTTGTTTACATCTAACTCTTAAATAGAGAAATCTAATTTCACAGAAACAATACATAAACCAAGAATAAGAGCAAGCAAATAGGTGGTATAAACAATAAATAGTCACTTAAGTGGAGAAGCATGATAGAGAAATGTAATCCAACTAGTCTATCAGGAGAAGATTTTTTGTTAGAGTGAAAATGGCATGCAAGTGTCATTATTTAAAGAGGAATTGTATAACACTTTCTCCAGGTAAAATATGCAGATCTAACCAATCCCAAATTCCCAAATTGATCGATGATATTACTTAATTATTATTTTTTCCTCCCCATGAAGCAGCAATATTTTCGTATATAGAACAGGTCATTCTTTCTAGCACTCGGACGAAAGTGAGATAAAATTACGACAAAATATTTCTCATCCCTTTAGAGCACAACCTCCTACTTTTCGTTCTCGGATTGATTCATTTAGAAATTAATAATTAGATTACACAAAAACTTAGGTTCACAATTTCTCCTAAAACAAAAAAAACTATAATCGTTTTTCGATATAAATATATTCTAAACTAAATCCTTTTACGAGTAAGATTGAATTTAAATTAAACTTTGAATGAACTTGTTTGAAAATGTATGTGAACTGATACACGCATAGCCAGAAAAAAATATTGAATTAAAATGTTAGGTAGTACAATCGTGTAGGGTCCAACAATTATCCGTTAATTATCCATTAATAATTAAATTTTTAGTAATCGAAAGCAAAAGAAAGCTGAAGCAGAAGCTGTTTGGTTGGTTTGTCATTTCTGGTGGTACTATCCTATCATTTACATTCTTCCACTACCAAAGTATTGGGTTTAGCTGTAAATATTCTTTTGATTTTCCAATAAAAAAATCGATTAAATATATCTTTTTTTTGGTGCGAATCGATTAAATATATCATTATACATTCTTGCAAATGATTGATAGCCATGTACAATTTAGCCATTGGTTATTATCAAACCATTACGGGGAAAATGAGTATTTAATTCCCAAAGTATTTGCAATCAGCTGATTTAATACCCAACTATTGGTTGCGCAGATTTATTTCCCAATTTGTAGTTGACCGTGCTAATTTAGACTTTAAAAAGTCAATCGTTAACACTAAACAGAAATCGTTAGTGTTAATTGAAAATCTAATCGCGTTTTTTAGAACAATCTCAAATCCCTAAATCGCGAAGAAGACCTGAAACACCCTAAGAGGCGATTACCGGAGAGACGAAGCTTTGGCGTAGGAGACGAGGCGTTTTCCGGGGAGACGAGGCGTTTTCCGGCAAGGGAGAGTAAAATCCGGCAAGCAAGATGGTGAGAAGCAAACTGATTCCCATTCGAAGACGATCATCACTGCCTGTCGAGCCGGGAAGTGGAAGCGTCGCAGAGAGTGAAAGGTAAAACAAAAACTTCTTGAGAACTGAGAATTTCAATTAGTTTGTGGATTTTGTAAATGTGGTAGGGGGTTTTAAACATGGTAAATTGGTTTTAGGACACAACATGAAGAAGATATAGGTACTGTGCAAACCGAAGTAGGAATTAAGAAATTTGGTTGTGAAAATCGTGGGAATGGAGATGAAGTTGGCAAATCAGATGATAATTCATCTGTTGAGGGGGATGATTGTGAAGTTATAGTTGAAGATAGACCTGGATATAAGGAGTCTGAGCCAATTTTACAAGAAGAGGACAATATGTTTGTGGACGTAGAGGTTGGCGTGGTTGAGTCTGAGTCTGAGTCAGTTTCAGAAGAAGATAATATCAATGTAGAGTATGAGTCTCAACCACCTGCACAGCAAGAAGATAACAATGAATTTGTGGAGGTTCAAATTCGTGATGAGTCTGGTCATTTCAACGAAGCTGTCCTTGATGATGACAATGCAAACTACGATGACGACGACAATGCCGATGATATTTGGGATGATGAACACATTCCTGATCCACTATCAGATGATGATCGTGATGAGGAACAAGAAGGAAGACAATTTAACTATGGTTCAGATGAGATTTTAGCATTAGGGAAGACATTCAACAATGCAGCGGAATTCAAATTTGCGGTTCTGAAGCATTCCCTAAAGACAGAGTATGATATCAAGTTCTACAAGTCATCGTCTGATAGGCTTGGTGCTAGGTGCACACAACATTTGAAAGAGAAGTGTCGTTGGAGAGTATACTGCTCATTTGAGAAAGGCAGAAACAAGTTGATGATCAAAGTGTTCATCAATGAACATATTTGTGCAAGATCTGGGTACACAAAGCTTTTGATGAGTGGCTCTATTGCGCAGCTTTATGAGGAAAGGCTTAGACTTAATCCTAAAATCAGGGCGAAGGAAATGGTTGCTGAGATAAAGAGAGAGTATAATATGATTGTGAGCGATGAGCAGTGTAGAAGAGCGAAGGTAGTGCTTGCGGCGAAAAGGAAAGCTGTTCATCATGCCCATTTTGCAAGAATTTGGGATTACCAAGAAGAGATACGAAAATCAAACATGGGATCAACGATGGAGATTGAGACCATTCCCGGCCCAAGTCCAGGGAGTTTGCAAAGGTTTCACCGTCTCTACGTCTGTTTTGAAGCATTGAAATCCGGTTGGAAGCAGTCATGCAGACCCATCATTGGATTAGATGCTTCTTTTATGAAATGGGACGTCAAAGGACAAATGCTAGCTGCAGTTGGTAGAGATGGTGATAACAGGATATTTCCCATTGCTTGGGCAGTGGTTGACATGGAAGATAATCCCAATTGGCTGTGGTTTGTGCAACTTCTAAAAAACGATTTGAGATTAGAAGATGGAACCGACATTACGATCATCTCAGACAAACATAAGGTGAGTTTTAGTTTATTAATTTGCTTCGATTTGAAATTGTTTTCACAACATTTTAATTATTTGTAACTGCTTTATTTGACAGGGTATCCTCAATGCGGTTCATTTCGAGCTTCCCAAAGCTGAACATCGAATGTGTGCTAGACACATTCTGGAGAATTGGAAGAAAACAAACAAAGACATAGAGCTTGAAAGGCTATTTTGGAAGATAGCAAGGAGTTACACACCAGCAGTGTATGAGAGTAACTTAGAAGCTCTGAAGAAGTACAATGAAGGGGCATTTGAATCATTGAAAGCTACTGGACCAGAAACATGGTCCCGAGCTTTCTTCAAGCTTGGATCCTGTTGCAACGACAACCTAAACAACCTGTCAGAATCGTTCAACAGAAGTGTTAGAGAGTCAAGGAGGAAGCCACTTCTTGATATGTTAACAGAGGTAAGGAGAAAAACCATGGTGAGAAATGCAAAGAGGACTGCTTTAACTAACAGGTGGAAGAAAAGGTTCACACCAAGAGCAGACAGAGAGATTGAACTTAATAGGCAGAAGGCTCGTGAGTGCATAAGATACATCACCACAGGACATACGCATGAGATAGAGTACCACGATGATGTTTTTAGCGTGAACATGGAGGAGAAAACATGTGGTTGTGGCTACTGGCAGCTGAATGGCTTACCTTGTATGCACGCTATGTGTGTCATCACAACGACAAGGTTATATCTCAATGATTATGTCTCCAGTTACTACTTGACTTCCAATTGGAGGGAATTGTATAGAAGGGGTATGAAACCGGTTCAAGGGATGTCACTGTGGCCACGGTTAGGTCGGTTACCTATTTTACCACCACCTTCGAGATTCAACCGTGGGAGGCCTAATGGGTATGCTAGGAGAAAAGGACCTCATGAGTCTGCCTCTAACCCAAACAAGTTAACACGCCATGGTCGTGTGGGAACATGCTCAAATTGTAAGAAGGAAGGGCATAACAAGACACGCTGTCCTAATCCAACTGCAGTTCCTCCACCAAAACGGCCAAGAGGTCGTCCAAGAAAACATCAGGTTTGAATTTGTAGTTGTTGGAAACGTAAATGTGATGGAATTTGTTGATTGATTCTACTTGCTTGCATTTGTTGATTGATTCTAGTTATATGTTGAACTTTAGGGAGAGTCATCACTAGTAGGTGAATCATCACAAGCTTCTCAATCTGGATTTTCTCAAGGTGGTTCATCACAAGTAGGACTTTCGCAATCATCACAAGGAAGATTTGGTTTCTCTTGTTAAATCTCGAAATGTTGGCTTATGTAATGTGTTTTGCTTAGCTTTGATGTACGAAAGCTATGACTAAGCTTATGTATCGGTTTAATGGTTTTTTTGTTTAGCTTTGATGTGAGAAAGCTATGTTTAAGATTATGTAACGGTTTACAACTCTTTTTTAGACTTATGTAATGGTTTCCACTTGTGTCTTATGTATCAATGGTATCAGTTTAAAACATCTTCTTTAGACTCTTCTCTTGTCTTATATATCAGTTTAAAAGTGCTTCCTTAAACTCTCACATTGTCCAAATAACTTCAACAGCTACAAATAACTTCAAAAGCTCAAAAACCAGTATCACTTAACAAGAGAAAAACATCATCAAATAAGGTCATACACCATGGTCTTATACATATGAAAGCTACTCATAGCTACCAATTACATACCAAACATAAGACTCTTCTCTTCACCTCCATGAAACATGAAGTAGTAGATGAGAATAACAGTCAACAATCCCACACAAAGAACAACAACCATGATCATTCTCTTCAATTTAGTAAGCTTGTTCTTGCATAGTAGAACCTCTTCTTTGACATTTTCGATCTCATTCAATACAATCATCCTATCAACCTTCAGCTCATTCACTTCTTCGTAAATTCCATCTTCTACCCACTTGAACAAATGACCATTCTAAGATAAACAAACGAGATATACATTTGAGTTTAGTACCATCACATTTACGTTTACACTAATGAAGAAAACATGGAGTTCATAGCTTACCTCTCGTGAAGCACCACAACGGAAGTATGGACGTCCAGGATTGGCTTTGGACTGTGATGTATAAATCGTAACATTACTTCCACAAACACATTTTTTCGGAAATCCTTTTTGTCCATTGAAGAACTCTTTTCCTCCATTGAAGAACTGCCCATACGTAGAAGACGAACTCCCACTTATCTCCTCCTACATATGATCTGTATCAAATTCATATCTACAAATAATAGACAACCAAATCTACAAATAATCGACAATCTTACACATTTAGAAACACCAGAGATTTGTTCCGTTTGTGGACGAGGATTCATGTTTTTCACCATCTTGATGTCGGAAAACGATTGGCTCGCCGGATGATGTCGGAAACCTGCTTGACTCGCCGGATTTTTTTTCCTCTCGCCGGAATTTCCCTTCTCTCGCCTGTAATCACTTTGGGTTTCAGTTTTAGGGTGTTTCAGGTCTTCCTCGCGATTTAGGGATTTGAGATTGTTCTAAAAAACGCGATTAGATTTTCAATTAAAACTAACGATTTCTGTTTAGTGTTAACGATTGACTTTTTAAAGTCTAAATTAGCACGGTCAACTACAAATTGGGGAATAAATCTGCGCAAGCAATAGTTGGGTATTAAATCAGCTGATTGCAAATACTTTGGGAATTAAATACCCATTTTCCCAACCATTACGTGGTATTTTTTCATTGATAAGAAAAAGGTTTTTTCTTTAAAAGTTAAGACGAAAGTAAATGTGCGGCTCGCTATCGGCCCAAGCCCAATTCTAACCACTTTTACATCATTGACATGAAACATAAAACGTTTACCGGTTAAACGCAGTCCAAAAACTTGTATTAACATTTCAAACTTTGAAAGTGATTTGCAAACTGCATTAGAATTAGAAGAAGACGACGAAACAAATAGGAAAAAAAAAAAAAAATGTTTCCCACAGTCCCACTAGAAACAACAAATATCTCTTTTTTTCTTTTTTCACACAGCCACACAGACTCTTAAACAAAAATAGTCAACTGATTAAAAGACCTTTTTTTAATCAGAATTTCTATTATTTTTTTTGTTTAAATTACTTCCTCAACCGGAGAAACCAACAACCGAAATGGCGACCGCCGGCGCTGATAATGAAGCCGGAACTCCGCTTATTTCTAAAACCGTTGACGGATCCGTCGACTACAGAAGCAAACCGGCCGTCAGATCTTCCTCCGGAGGCTGGAGATCCGCCGGATTCATCATCGGTATTCCTCCGAAGCTTCCCGCCAATTCGTTACTCATTCCGACTTCGCCGCCTTTTTTTTTAATTTGCTTTTTCGACGGCAGGTGTTGAGGTAGCTGAGCGGTTCGCTTACTATGGGATCTCGTCGAATCTGATAACGTATTTGACTGGACCGCTTGGTCAATCGACGGCAACCGCCGCGGCTAACGTCAATGCCTGGTACGGAACGGCGTCGTTGCTCCCTCTCCTCGGTGCTTTCGTCGCTGACTCGTTTCTAGGTCGTTTCCGTACAATCCTCGCCGCCTCTGCTCTCTATGTATTGGTACGAATCTCTCTCTCTCTCTCTCTCGAACTCTTTCTTCGAAATTAGCAATCAGTTCGTTTGGAGATATGGATCTTGATTCGGTGGTGATTTGATGAACAAACAGGGACTTGGTTTACTGACTTTATCTGCAATGATTCCTTCAGACTGCAAAGTTACGAATCCACTCACCTCATGCTCTCCTCGATTTCAAGTCATCACCTTCTTTGGTGCACTGTACCTAGTGGCTCTAGCCCAAGGCGGGCACAAACCGTGTGTTCAGGCTTTTGGAGCGGATCAGTTTGATGAAAACGAACCTGATGAGTGTAAAGCTAAGAGTTCTTTCTTTAACTGGTGGTACTTTGGGATGTGCTTTGGGACGTTAGTGACTCTATGGGTCTTGAACTACATCCAAGACAATCTCAGTTGGGCTCTGGGCTTTGGTATCCCATGCATTGCTATGGTACTTGCTTTGATTATTTTCTTGCTTGGAACCAGCACTTACCGGTTCAGCGTTCGGAGAGAAGATAAAAGCGCTTTTGCGAGGATCGGAAATGTTTATGTAGCTGCTGTCAAGAACTGGAGTGTTTCAGCTTCTGTTGTTGCTGATGCAGAAGAGAGCCTTGGTCTAATGCCTCCTACAAGCTCACAGCAATTTAGGTAAGACTACTTTCTGTCTCCTTTTTTTTGTGATCAAACTGCGTAGTTTATTTACTGTCGGTTATTATTGCAACTGCAGTTTTCTCAACAAAGCTCTGGTCGCAAGAGGGGATGGTTCTTGTAGTATAGATGAACTTGAAGAAGCAAAATCAGTGCTTAGGCTAGCTCCGATTTGGTTAACTTGCTTGGTTTATGCGGTTGTGTTTGCGCAGTCTCCAACTTTCTTCACAAAACAAGGAGCCACAATGGAGAGATCAATCACACCTAGTTACAAAATCTCTCCGGCTACTCTCCAGTCTTTCATCAGCCTCTCGATAGTCATCTTCATCCCCATGTACGACCGCGTACTCATCCCAGTCGCAAGATCGTTTACACGTAGACCAGGCGGAATCACGATGCTTCAGAGAATCGGCACAGGCATATTCCTCTCTTTCCTCGCTATGGTAATAGCCGCTCTGGTGGAGATGACAAGGCTTAAAACCGCTGCGGACCACGGGCTCGTCGATTCACCGGAAGTCACGGTTCCAATGAGTGTGTGGTGGTTAGTTCCTCAGTATGTTCTCTTTGGTATCTCGGATGTTTTTGCAATGGTGGGTCTTCAAGAGTTCTTCTACGACCAGGTCCCGAGAGAGCTGAGGAGCGTGGGATTGGCTCTGTACTTGAGCATTTTCGGTATTGGTAGCTTTCTCAGCAGTTTCATGATATCAATCATCGATGAAGCGACGAGCCGATCTGGTAAAGTGAGTTGGTTCGCAAATAACCTGAACCAGGCTCATCTGGATTACTTTTACTGGTTACTTGCTTGTTTCAGCTTCATTGGCTTAGCCTCCTACTTGTATTTTGCAAAGTCCTACGTCTCTAAGAGGCTCAACACCCTTTAAACCCTATATCTCTCGTGTAAAAATATCGCAGGTACTCTGAGTACTTTCTTTCTCCCTTCTCTCTCTGTAACTTTTAGATACACTTTCGTCACACCATTTATTACCATCCCATGTTGATTCATGATAGGACTTGTGATAGATATAAATTTAACATATAGCTTGTAATGCACGTATGCAGATTGTTTGTAATGCACATCTTTTCATGTTAGGTGTACTGTAATGCACACAGTAATTCATGTTAGGTATAGTCTTTTCATGATCGTATAACTTTGATCGTGTACTAGCTTAATAATTGAAATTGCGTAAATCATGTCTAATAAAAGCAAAAAGGTTGAAATTATGAACAAGGAATATGATATCGAAAGTCTGATACAAGTTCACTTTTTCTTATTCTTAGACTTTATCTACCCGGCGATACACATACAACCTGGAGAAGAACAAAAACGCAAAGAATCCAACGGCGGTGAAAGCGGCGAGCAACCAGTAAAAGTAATCGACATGGGCTCGATTCAAGTTAGTGTTGAACCAACTATCACCGCCATCTTTCCCGGTAACCCAATTAATCACAGTGATGAGAAAACCACTCAAGAAGCTCGCAAGACCCATCGCACTCAAAGAAAGCGCAAGACCAATGCTCCTTAACTCCGTTGGAACTTGGTCGTAGAAGAATTCTTGTGTACCCACTAACGAGAACACATCAATCATCCCGAGTAGCAAATACTGAGGAACGAACCACCATATCGACATCGGGACGGTTGCATCCGGTCTATCTACAAGTCCGTATTCCTTAGCCGTCTCGAGCCGTTTCGTTTCAACCAACGCGGCAACCACCATGTTGAAGCTAGAGAGCACCATTCCGGCTCCTATTCTCTGGAGCATCGTGATCCCAAAAGGCTTTTTGGTAATATATCTAGCTAAGGGGAGGAAAACACGCTCATAAGTTGGAACTGAGATGAGAATCGATACGCCGATAAGCGACTGAAAGGAAGCCGGAGGGATTACAAAACCCGGCAAGATGTTTCTGTCCACCGTAACGCCTTGCTTCGTGAAGAAAGTAGCGTATTGAGCATACGGAATCGTGCTCACGACCGATGTGATCCATATCGGGACAAGCCTTACCAAAGCCATTGCGTCTTCCACGTCTTTTCTATCACATGGCTCTGCACCTCCCTCTCCTGATAGTAACGCTTTCGCTAGGAACCTTCAAGTCAAAATGAAGTCATTTACACTCGGATTAGGTCTAACTCTAAACCAAATATCCAAAGATTCAAGATCTAGGGATCTTTGCAACTTACTTAAGCCAACCTTTAGGTTTCTCTGACGAGCCATCCTCCAATAGACTTTGACCCAAACCCGAATCTGCCAAGTTCAATTTTCGATTCTTGTACGCAGCGACGAAAACACTACCGAGTCTCGCAAAAGCGTTCTTCTCCTTGTGATCTTCTTTTGGGTATCTGTAAGTTTTTCTTCCGAGCAAGAAGAGAGCAAGAGCCATAACCATGAACACGCAAGGGATCCCGAAACCAAGGGCCCAGTTAACATTGTCCTGAACGTAAACCACCACAACAATAGATAAAGTGATTCCGGCAGATAAACTCAAGAACCACCAATTGAAGAACGATCCTCTAGATATTCTCTCTTTTGCATCTCCCGAGTCAAACTGGTCCGCACCAAACGCTTGAACACACGGCTTGTGTCCGCCTTGTCCGATCGCCACCATATACAGAGAGCAGAAGAAGAGTATATTCACCCAGAAAAATGTTTTAACGGAATCATTACGTTGCTCTGATAATCTTAATAAGATTAAGAAAGCTGACAAGGTCAATAGTCCTAGTCCCTGTAATAACAACCCCCAAATTTATAAGGCGTTATAGGTTAATTATATACTTCATGATAGAATTTAGATATTCACATTGATTTTAGGGGCTGTTATTGGATGATGTATTTTGACTGATTTAGAAATTTGTATAAGAATTACAAATCTAAGCAAAATATACTGATTTCTAAATTTAATATGTGAATTTTAATAAGTACTTACAAATCTGATGGTTTTTCTTCGGATTTTGTTCTTTGTATTTTTAATAATAAAATCCACCCAAATCCACCCAAATTCAGTTTAAAATCAAATCCATTAATGAATCCGTATGATTGAATAACATTGATTTGAATTAGGATTTATAAATCATATAACCAAAACACTGAATTTTAACATGCATTTTGGAATCATAGAATCAATAACACTGTATTTTAACTTGGATTTAGAATCATAGAACCAATAACACTGGATTTTGTTCGGATTTATAAATTCATTAAAATACTGAAACCAATAACCCCCGCTAAATATCCAATATTGTGGATCTTAACATTTGTATTTTTTTAAACATAAAAACACTTACAAATATGTTCACATTCAACGTGAAAGCAAATCCTTAATAAAATCCAATCGATACAAATGATCCTCCAAGGTGAAATCAAAAATAATATTTAGAAATCTTTCAACGAATAACACATGATCTCGAAGAAAAAATAAATATAAGTAATGATCCAATAAGATCACAAGATATTGTTTAGATTTTAGAATCAGTTAAAATCCACTGACTGAAAGTCAAAAATTCTTAAAATTCGATTAAAAATTGGAGTTGGAGAGGGGACCTACGAGTATGTAGATGAGAGAAGCTACAACTATGGTGCGGTAACGACCAAGATAAGCGTCTGCTACGAAAGCTCCTAAAACAGGAAGCATCGAGGCTGTTCCTGACCACGTGTTCACGTTTACGGCCGCTGTCGCCGTCGATTGGCAGAGAGGTCCAGTGAGGTAAGTAATTAGGTTGGAGGCGATCCCAAAGTAAGCAAATCTTTCTCCTACCTCCACACCTGAACAAAATTCAAGAATAACCAAAAAGAAAAGAAAACTTGTAAAATTTAGAAACACAGTAAAAGAAGTTTCAAGAATAAAGATTGGTACGCATGTTCTCACCAATAATATACCAGGCAGATCTCCATCCACCAGTGGAAATTTTTCTGGCGGGATTCCCACGGTGGTCGACGGAATCGCTAACGCAGTCTTCAAGAAGTGGGGCTTCTTCCTCAAGTATCGCCATTTCTCGTCGCCACTGAAATTAGGAGACGATGGAAGAAACTGGGTTTTAAGCTATAAATCTGTTCGTCCTGTGCGCAATTATGATATGGTATCGTTTATTTATAATATAATCCAGTATTTTATGAGTATGCATACTTTTAAGTGGACGATTGTTTCACGAGCTATACTTTAATTAATCATCGGTTATTCGGTTATTCAGTTGAATTTCACCTCACATCAGTATAAGCATTTCTATGAAAAAAAAGTAAATGAATTATTTAACTTCCAGAATGTATGGCATTCAGTGTATCCAAGATTCAATTATTTGGAGTCCTTATTTACTACTGTTTCGCTGTCACGTCCTGTATTATACTTTAAGGTAATAGAGGTGCATGACAACAGATAACGTTCAGACCAAAGATCGATGTGGGAGTGGGACGTATAATCTACTTTTTGCCTTTTTTTTTTTTTTTTTTGCTTTATCTCTCGTCGTCCAGTGGTCATCTGCTATTATTTGTTTTTTTTTTTTTTTTTTTTTTTTTTTTTTTTTTTTTTGGGCAACTATCTGCTATTATTTGTTCGGACGTATTTTTCTAAAGGAATTTGGTAGATTTGAGAAGAAGACAGATAAAATTTGTCGACTGCAGAACAAATATATCCTGTTTTATTAGCTCTGTCATTTCTGGCATGCACAAATATATTTTCAAGTTTGTATTTTTACTTAATATGTAAAATAAAAACAAACTAGTCACACAAAAGCTTCATATTGTGCCAGTTGCCAAATAATGTGTTGTGATGATTCTGGCTGGTTAGAAGTTTACAAGGCTTAAATTAGGATGGCATTCAAGTCGTGCATAACGCTAATTGATCCGTGTTTTGTGGAAACGTTTGTTATGGATTCTTTTTCTTTGTTGTACTACGTATAGATAAACTGTATGTATGATCTTTAAATTTTGTATAAAAACTTTTATGTAGTAGATGAATGTGTAACGTGTTCCACCGAATGCCCTAGATTCTCAACCACTCTTGACCGATCCTAATCTAAGAAATTTAATGGGCCGACAGTGGCCCCATTTCCACTAAACATGGATTTAATCCATTTATGAAGCTTCATACAAAGATGAAAGATGCACCCTTTTTTTTTTTTAAGGATGTAAAAGTTTATAGTTTTAGACCTCTAATCTTTTATATTATCCACAATCAGTCATTCAGTCTTTAGAATTTCTGACTTAAACATAATAATACTTTATACCATAAACAATTTTACGCTACTGCACACATTCTTTTCTTTTCTTTTCTTTTCTTTTATCCTCACTTTTTTTGGGAAAAAAGAAGTTTACCATATATATATGTTACTCTTCGTTTTCAAAAAACATATACTAAAGTCCGAACAAAGTACAAACCCTTCTTAATTTGTACAAGCCCACCATTTTAAAGAAAGAAAAAAAAAAATTCAACGCCAAGTGGTCCAAGCCGTACAGCTAATTAAATTCCCAAGAGGAATCGGTCCTGGAACCTTAACGAGTGTACGCCTTCAAGCCTTGTGTCACCACACGCTAGAATTGGCAGACACATGTAACATGTTCCTTACCGAAAGATTTTTTCTTTTTTTTTTTTTTGCTAAACGATTGTCTAGACAAGACCCAAAGTCGGGCCAAGCTTTTTTCAAGTGGACGTAGCAATCATTGAATTTAAAAATATGTTCATCATTTTGGTTGGTCCTCTCCACTCTCGAATTGAATCATCATAATTCATTTCCGTCCATATTCCGCAACTCGTTGAAGGGACGACAAGACTTGTTGGCAATATACACAATTCGGACAAACTGACAATTCAAGATGATTTTGGAATATTTGAAAATATCCTAAATAAAACCAATGAGCCACTTGGAGCTGCGAAAGCAAGCAATAAAAGCTGTCCAATCATACCCGTCAAGTTATGAATTTGATTTAGTAGGCACATCAACCTCATATTCAACTTGCCAATTCTATCTAGCAAACCCGAGCTAAGCTTCCGTCGACTCCACTATTGTCATCCTCTCACACCTCGGAAACTTTGCTTTTGAACCGTAGATCTCTCTATCCAAAAATAGTAGGGAAAGTGGGCTTATGCATTTTCGTACTCCTAACTTAAACTATACTTTCCTTATTGGGCTAAAATTATCGGGCCGATCATGTACACAACGGACTTTCATGGAAGGACAAAGTCCATCTCCAACATTTGCTCTCCAAATGGTACATCCAGTTTTTTCGACCGATATATGATTTACAAACCGGTTTCTGTTTCTCAAAATTGTATATGCTTGTCATATATAGTTACTTACACGAGTCTTTAAAAGAAAAAAATACATTAGTCTTTAAAATGTCCTCTCTTTCGTATGTTACCTCAAAACTTTGACGAAATGTTGTGAACTGAATGTTCTGTTGTGTATTATTATGAGGACCAAAGGTCTCTTTATATAGTGGTTACACCAGGTAGAGAAAAGGTAATTATCCTATTACTACTCATAACAAGAAAAGGAAATATTCCATAAACCTATTCCTTGTTTATAAAGGAAAACATCTAATTATACTAAGGACTGGTTATGTCAATAACCTCTATATGGGTCGGTCTATATTGAGTCCATTAAACCAAACGGTTCATAACACTCCTCCTTGGACGAAATGACCGAACCCGATGCAACCAAGGATCTTTGTAATACGCTTGGGGATGCTGCCTCATTAAAACCTCACTAAAGAAAAACCCAGTGGGACAAAACCTTAGTGAGAAAAGAGTACAGCACGTATTACTCCCCCTGATTTAGACATCCCTATAAGTCCTTTAATCGGCACATGCCGATCTGATACACCAGCTTCTTGAGCGTGGAGGTTGGGAGCGACTTTGTGAACAAGTCAGCTGAGTTGTCGCTTGAACGAACTTGAAGCACTTGTATTTCTCCAGCCTTCTGGAGATCGTGAGTGAAAAAGAATTTTGGCAGAATGTGCTTCGTCCGGTCTCCCTTGATGTATCCATCCTTCAGTTGAGCTATGCACGCAGCATTGTCCTCATGAAGTACGGTCGGTTCGTCCTTTCCATCTGTCATCCCACAATCTCGCCTTATGTGCTGAGTCATCGATCTCAACCAAACACATTCACGGCTGGCTTCATGAATCGCCAAAATCTCTGCGTGATTTGATGAAGTGGTCGTGAGTGTCTGCTTCATGGATCGCCATGAAATTGCGGTTCCTTCGTGAGTGAACACATATCCTGTCTGAGATCGTCCATTGTGTGGATCCGATAGATAACCTGCATCAGCAAAACAACCTAAACCTTTGTCGTTATGGTTAGTGTAAAATAGACCCATATCTTTCGTTCCTTGTAGGTAACGAAGTATATGTTTAATCCCGTTCCAGTGCCTCTGGGTCGGACAAGAACTAAATCTTGATAGAAGGTTCACGGCAAAACAAATGTCTGGTCTAGTATGACTAGCCAAATATAATAACGCTCCTATGGCACTGAGATATGGCATTTCGGGACCAAGGACTTCTTCATCCTTCCTTTTCGGACCGAATGGATCACTGTCCAATCCAAGGCTTCTCACAACCATTGGGCTACTCAATGGGTGGGCCTGGTCCATATTAAATCTCTTGAGTACCTTTTCTGTATATGCCATTTGATGCACAAGGATTCCAGTATTTACGTACTCAAGCTGTATTCCCAAACAGAACTTAGTTTTTCCTAAGTCTTTCATTTCAAATTCGGCCTTTAAATATTCAACTGTTTAGGCGATATCTCCAGAGGTTCCGAGGATGTTCAAATCATCCACGTATACTGCTATAATCACAAATCCTTTGTTTGCAAACTTCTTTATAAAGATACACGGACTGATGGGATCATTTTTATATCCGGATATAATCAGGTACTCGCTTAAACGATTGTACCACATGCGCCCACTCTGTTTCAGTCCGTATAAGGATTTGGTTAGCCTAATGCAGTGTTCTTCTCGAGAACTTTTCTTATCTTTGAGCTCAATACCCTCTGGTAATCGCATATAAATCTCATTCTCCAGTGGACCATATAAATAGGCGGTTACTACATCCATTAACCGTAAATCCAATTTTTCTCTTATGGCCAGACTTATCAGGAATCGGAATGTCGTTGCATCCACCACAGGGGAGTATGTCTCCTCATAATCGATTCCTGGTCTCTGTGAGAATCCTTGTGCCACAAGCCGTGCTTTGTGTCGAACAATCTCTCCTTGTTCGTTTCTCTTCCTCACAAAGACCAATTTATGTCCAACTGAGATTATATCTCGAGGTGTCCAAATTATGGGACCAAAAACCTCTCTCTTCTTTTAAAGAGTTTAACTCCACGTCTTTTAAGCCAGTCTAATCGGCGAGTGCACTCTAAAATGGACGTGGGTTCTAGATCCTCATTCATTACATCAAGGGCTACATTGCATGCAAATATTTCATCGATGTCGACATCTTTTCTGTTCCATTTGGATTCCGGACTTAACAAAATTTATCGAGATCTCATTGTTATTTTGAACTTCAGGACCATAAGGTTCGGCGTCCCGAGCTTCATTTTGCGGTACCTTAGGCTCATCTGTGTCCGGACCATCCACTATCTCCTCGGTCTGAATTTCAGCACCTTTCTTTAATTTTCGAGGAGTCTTATCTTTGGAACCAGTAGGTCTCCCACGTTTCAAACGGGGTTTAGACTCTGTAGCCACTTGCGGTCCATCTTGGACATCAATTCGTATTGGTGCATTCACGGCTGGTATATACGATTTAGTTACTCTCTGCGGGTCAGCAAAGGAATCTGGCAATTGTATAGCTAGCTTTTGCATATGAATAATCTTTTGGACTTCCAAGTCACTTTCTTGGGTCCGAGGATCTTGCCAATTTAAGGATGTATGATTCATGAGAGTTCTTTTACCAGCCGGTTCTCACTACCTAATGTTGGAAAAAAGGACTCATCGAAATGACAATCCGCGTACCTGGCCTTAAATAAATCACCGGTAGTTGGCTCTAGGTACTTTATGATCGTGGGTGAATCATATCCAACATATATTCCCATCCTCCTTTGAGGTCCCATCTTAGTCCTCTGTGGTGGAGCAATCGGTACATAAACTGAACAACCGAATATTTTAAGATGGGATATGTCTGGCTCTTGACCCGTAATTAATTGGGAGGGGGAATATTCATGGTCACTTGATGGCCTGATACGGATTAATTCAGCGGCATGTAAGACTGCGTGTCCCCAGGCTGATACTGGAAGCTTTGACCTCATGAGTAATGATCTAGCGATCAGCTGTATGCGTTTGATGAGAGATTCGGCCAAGCCGTTTTGTGTATGTACATGTGCCACGGAGTGTTCCACACTTACCCCCATGGACATACAGTAATCATCAAATGCTCTGGAGGTAAACTCACCCGCATTATCCATACGGATGGTTTTTAAAGGAAAATCTGGAAAGTGTGCCCGTAGGCGAATTATCTGCGCAAGGAGTCTTGCAAATGCCAAGTTCTGTGTTGACAATAAGCATACATGTGACCATCGTGTAGATGCGTCAATGAGGACCATGAAATATCGGAATGTCCCACAAGGTGGGTGGATTGGTCCGCATATGTCTCCTTGAATTCTTTCCAGGAAATTTATCGTTTCCTTAGTCACTTTTACTGGTGACGGTCTTACAATCAATTTACCTTGTGAACACGAAGCACAAGTTTGAATTTTCGGGATCACTTTCCTTTCTTTCAAGGCGTGTCCTCTCGTGTTTAATATCAATTTCCGCATCATTCCTGACCCGGGATGTCCCAGCCGGTCATGCCATAAAGTGAACATATCCGTAAAAGCTTTGTTTACGGTGGCATTGGCTTCTATCATACTGATTTTTATACAGTATAAGCCCGTAGCTATAGCATGTATAGTCTCAAAGACTTTCTTTTGGCCTTGGGCGATTTTAACTATCTGGAGAAATTCTCTGTTTCCTCCGCCCATTGTTTCCACATGATAACCATTCAGACGAATGTCTTTAAAAACTCAATAAGTTTCGATTTGAGCTTGGTGAAAACAATGCATCAGGGATTTCTAGATGCGTGCCTTTAGGCATTAAAACGTTGGTGTGGCCATAGCCTTCTATAAGGCTGGCCGGTCCTGCTATAGTGCTTATGCTTGCCCACAAGAATTTATGTCTTAAAGCCTTAAAAATTATTCATTCAAATCAAAGAAACAAATCCAAAGACATAAAATCCAAACACAAATAAAAGCAACATGAAATGGAAAAACTTAAAATCTCGGATTCACTTCAAACAGTCGGAAGTCTCATAATCCATGTTATCGTTCCGATCATAGTCAACGTATGAACTGCCTTCACAATCTGAGGACTCTTCCTCATTTTCAGGAGGGCTCATCTCACTGTTACAAAGCTCATTGTATCTTTCTAGCAGTTTATCAAATCTGCTGATGACATCTTTTGTCCTCTGCCCTCTTAAAAGGTAATATAGTAGGTCATTATAGTTGGTGAAAGTTTTGGCCTTACGTGATAACAATATTTCCCTTGGATGGAATGTAGAGATGGTCTTATTTTAAAGATCCTTATGTGTTATCACTTCACCACACAGCATGAAGCCATGGACGATTCTCATTAGAGCACAATCGTACTCATCCACGGATTCATAATCCTGGAAACCGAGTTTACTCCATCCATCCATGGAGGTTAGCCATAATTTCATCGAAAATCTTTCACCCAGCTTTGTCCAAAGATCAACTGGATCTTTAGTATCTTCATACTTATCTCTTAGATCCTCAGTGAGATGACAGCGCATAATGGTTATGGCTCTTTGCTTTTGGCTTTCAAGTTCATCATTATCTTTGTAGATGCATCTTCCGAGTCCTCTGTCCTATAGAGCAAGTCTAGTGCTCAATGACCATTCTAGGAATTCGTCTCCGGAGAGATCTAGGACCGGGTATTCAAAGTTATTTACTTTGGCCATTCTTTCATATGCATCAAATCTTTCGTTGACATTAGCCATCTGAAAACGTTTAACGAATTTCAGTTAGGGGCTTTAAATATGATCCGGACCTTAGGAATATGGCCGGTCATGCATCAAATTTTCATTCAGGACTTTTAATAAAACCCGGACCTTAAGAATATGGCCGGTAATGTTTATCCGTTTTTAAGCTTTACAATCAATCAAGCAATTTATGCAATCAAACAATGGTTTATGCACTTGAAATTTTCTAATATTAAATTAATTCTTAATTAAAAGTTAATCCTTTACTTTTAAGAAAAGGAAAAACAATTAAAAGGATAATTCCTTAAAGGAAAAAAAGATATTTCTAAAACTTTCCTTTTTCCTAAAAGGAAGGGATTAGAGATTTCCTATTTGGATTAGGATTAGGGAAAAACAATTTCAACCTTCTTTTTTTTATATGGCCGATTTCCATTAATGATTAAACAAGGTGATCTAACAACCTAACTCATGAAACAAGCAATCCAAATTCGATTTTCATGATTAAACAACCTTAAGCATGCGATTTCTATATGAGCCAAATTCGATTTTAATGAATGATGTAAACAAGCTCTTATGCGATTTTAAACAAGTAAACAAGCAGGCTAAGGAACCAAATTTAATCATGCAATAATCGATTTCAACAAGCAAGCAAACAAATATTCAAGCAATCCGATTTTAAAGGTTTCATATAGCTTTGGATAAATTCGATTCTTAGGATTTAAGCAAGATCAAACAAGTTTATTCATATAGCCGATTTTTAATGGTCGAATCTTTGCTTAGATTCAAGTTCAGATGATGGTTTAAACATGAACAAACAAGTTCTTAAGAGAGATTGATTTTAGGGTTTCTTATTCTTCTTAGTCCAATTCGATTTGCTTTTGTTCATAGCTTTAGGGATTACCTTGATCACCTTAGGATGTTGAATGGACAGAAACCGGGAGCTAAAGACCTCGGAAAACACAGGCTGAAATCGGATCTCCTTGGTTTATTTGGTGGATCGTCGTGCACTGTATGCGTTCGTGAGAGCGCGTCCGATGTTGGATCGACAAGCGGTTTTCACCGTTGATTCGCCTCGTCGAGGGCTTCGATTTGATATCTAGATCGCCTTCTGGTTCCGCACGGTTTGAAAGATATGACTCTTTAAAGTTTCGCCGCTGCTCAGGGTCTCTAGGGCTTTCGTGCTGATAACGTGTTGTGAACTGAATGTTCTGTTGTGTATTATTATGAGGACCAAATGTCTCTTTATATAGTGGTTACACCAGGTAGAGAAAAGGTAATTATCCTATTACTACTCATAACAAGAAAATGAAATATTCCATAAACCTATTCCTTGTCTATAAAGGAAAACATCTAATTATACTAAAGACTGGTTATGTCAATAACCTCTATATGGGTCGGTCTATATTGAGTCCATTAAACCAAACGGTTCATAAGACGAAACTATTTTTCTAAAGGGTGGGAATTTTTATTTTTGTTGAGAAAACCATTAACCAGCAACAAAAGCAAATGTGTAACACAAAACAAAAACAAAAGACAAATCAAATCATAAGCACGTTAACTTACAAGTTAGAACCACAAATATTTAAAACAGATCAAATTATAAACACGTTAGCTTACAAATTACAACCATATGAAAAGTCAACAAAACTTGTCTTGTGAATTCTTAGACTTAGTCTACCCGTCGATACACATACAACTTGGAGATGAACAAGAACGCAATGAACGCAATGGCGGTGAAAGCGGCGAGCAACAAGTAAAAGTAATCGACATGGGCTCGGTTCAGGTTAGTGTTGAACCAGCTGTCCCCGCCGTCTCTTCCGGTAGCCCATTCAATCACAGTGATGAGCAAACCGCTTAAGAAGCTCGAAAGACCCATTGCACTCAAAGAAAGCGCAAGACCAATGCTCCTTAGCTCAGTTGGGACTTGGTCATAGAAGAATTCTTGTGTTCCCACAAGAGAGAACACATCGATCATCCCGAGTAGCAAATACTGTGGAACGAACCACCATATGGACATTGGAACGGTCACGTCCGGCTTGTCCATGAGCCCGTGTTCCCTAGAGATGTGCAGGCGTTTAGTTTCAACCAATGCCGCGAGCACCATGTTGAAGCTCGAAAGCACCATTCCAACTCCTATTCTCTGGAGCATTGTGATCCCAAAAGGCTTTTTGGTAATCATTCTAGCTAACGGTAGAAACACATGCTCATAGAACGGGACCGAGATGAGAATGGATACACCGATGAATGACAACAAAGAAGCCGCAGGGATTTCTAAACCTGGTAAGATTCTTCTGTCCACGGTAACGCCTTGCTTGGTGAAGAAAGTCATGTATTGAGCGTAGGGAATCGTACTCACCACCGATGTGATCCATATCGGTATAAGCCTTACCAAAGCTTTCGCGTCTTCCACATCCCTAACGTTACATGGCTCTGCTTCTTCTCTTGCAATCATCGCTTTTGCTAGGAAACTTGTCACACAAGATAAAGAAATTCACTCTCAAATTAAGCCAAAAAAAGAAAAAAACTAAACCAAAACTCTGGGATTTATGAAACTTACTCGAGCCGACCGTTACGTTTTTCGGACGGACCATCCTCCAATAGACCTTGGCCTAAACCCGAATCTGCTAAACTCAGTTTCCGGTTCTTGAACGCCGCCACGAAAACTCTACCGATTCTTGCAAAAGCGTTATTCTTCTCCTCGAGGTTTCCTATTGGGTATCTGTAAAATTTCCTCCCGAGCAAGAAGATAACAAGAGCCATGACCATGAACAAGCAAGGGATCCCAAACCCGAACGCCCAATTAACATTATCTTGCACGTACGCAACCACTATAATCGACAAGCTAATTCCAGCAGATAAACTCAAGAACCACCAGTTGAAAAACGATCCTCTCGAGATTACTTCCTTTGCATCTCCCGAGTCAAACTGGTCCGCACCAAACGCTTGAACACACGGCTTGTGTCCTCCTTGTCCGATCGCAACCAAATACAGAGAGCAGAAGAAAAGTATGTTCACCGAGAAAGACGGTTTAGCAGAAACACCGTTGCGTTGCTCGGACATTCCCGTTAGGATTAAGGAAGCCGACAATGTCAACAGTCCTAGTCCCTGTAATAAATAATTTATCTCAAATTCCGGTTTAAATCGTAGCGGAACCAAAACCCGGTTTACTAAATTCTGATTTCCAGAGGAGAAAGTTAACTAACTATACCAATATGTAGATGAGGGAAGCAACAAGAATTGTACGGTAACGACCGAGATAAGCATCTGCTACGAAAGCTCCTAAAATAGGAAGCATGGAAGCTGTTCCCGACCACGTGTTCACGTTCACGGCGGCGGTCGCCGTCGATTGTCCGAGTGGTCCGGTGAGGTAAGTAATCAAATTGCAAGCAATCCCAAAGTAAGCGAACCTCTCTGCAACTTCCACACCTGAGAAAAAAAGAAACATTTCAATTACGTTTTAGGAGCATGAGTACGAACAAAACAGAGTCAGACAAATCGGATTTAGACTCTTCACCTATAATGAACCAGGCGGATCTCCATCCGCCGGTAGAAGATTTTCCGGCGGGAACTCCGCGGTGGTCGACGGAGTCGCTAACGTAATCTTCTGGAAGTGAAACTTCTTCCACCTGTTTCTTCATTTTCTAGCCAACTGAGATGTATTAGGAAATCTGAATAACTTTTTTTTTTTTTAATAAAGATGTTAAGTATCTGTGGAAAGTTTTGGAGGGTTACTTGGATTTATTTATTATTTTTTATGAAAAAAAGGTTTACCAGATTTCGTCCTGCGCAGCTTTACTTTATTAATTTATGATATTTTTTCTTAGTCAATTTATTGGATAGGAATGTGATGAAGTACTTTCATACTATCCTAAGTATTATTTTATTATTATGCATGTATTTTTTGTGGACGAGTGTTGCACGAGCTATGTGTTTTTTAGTTGTTTTTTTTCTTTACCATCTGGAAATTTTATTAAAACCTGAAAAGGGGAAAAAAAGTCCGAATTGAAGAGTGGAATATATCCAGAAGTTAAGCCGATGAAAATAAATGTACAAATGAAGCAAAAGTGTTTATGTAGAGTTTACAAAGATATAGCCATCTAATAGCCAAGTACAGGGTAAACATGATTATAAATACCGATAATATTTAAAGTCACAAAGATTTATAATCGACACATAAACAAATTTTAGAATGATTAATCATAAAATTAGACTGCAAACGATTTATGAAGAACATAACAAATACACCTCCAAAAAAACAATCATTGTTAAAAAATCTTCGAAAATGCAAGCAGTCAACATCTATTTCCACACTAATTTACCTTTCAATTTCAGAAACTAAAACTTCATATCCTGCTAAATAGAGATGAGATATTTTCAGAGACAGTATTGTTGGCGACAACGACAGTTATACGCCTAGGTAGTTGTCTTTGTTCTAAGTCAACTGCTCTCTAGGTTATTGCAGCACGACTTCTTTTTATAAATTTTAAAATCATGAACCAAATACATCATACAATCTATGTTGTTGTGCAAATTTACTTATCTTTACAATTTTTTGTAAAAGTACTTTAACTAATTTTGATAATTCTTGTAGTTGTAACATTACTGATATCTTACCAGATGCTATAATAACAAGCGTACGTAGCATTAATGATTTTTTATTTATATTTATACTCTGAAATTTCTTTTGATTGTAATGTTTGAATTATTCCTCATTTACATTTTTGTTTCCTAGTTGCTTTTTCTTTCGAACGATGGCCTGCTAGCATCTGCATGCTTAGCTGTCACTTTACTTCTCCATTTTGTTTACAAGGTTAGATATTTTCCACGTGCATCTCGTTATATTTTCCACGTCCAGACAAGAAAATATCTAACACCAACTGGTTAAGCTTTTTGCTCTATCTGTGGTCCTCTACTCTTTTGTCTTTGGGATTTTTTAAGTTTGAATAGTCCAAAAGTCGGTATAATACTTGTCGATGACGGATTGATTCAAAAGAATTTTCAATTTTGACTGTTACGTTGTCTTTCATGTGCATCTGTAACTGTGTAAGATAAACAGACAAAACAAATTCCAAAGTTTGCAAGATTATATGTTGAAACGCTTTTCGATTTTCGAATTATAAATTTATGTTAACGAAAACATATCTGAGTACTGCTAATTGATTCGTATTTTGTAATTACTTTTGCTTCTTGACTCATTGACTGTAGATTTGTCTTCGAAGAACTAATTATGTCAGTTTTTGCTTTTGTGGATAAACTTTGATGTAGGAAAAGATAAGGGTAGATCGTAGATAATGTTATTGATGAACCGTGTTACGTGAACAAGTCACGTTCTCTAGTTTCTCAACTACTCTCTCGTAGTCTTAAGAGTCTTGTCGGCTCGTAAACATCAAGACACTTGTCGTCTATCTAGAAAACAAAATGGGCTAAAGTATGGGCCTTATTTGCTTGAGACTTTATTCGATTGGTAAAAGATATTATGGAAAATGGTGAAAAAAGCCCTCACCTTAAAACCCAACGCTTTCGAAATTTGGTTACTGAAAGCCCAAGCATCGATGGCATTTTACTTATCGCAACTGCACATGATGCTTCTAGCTCTCAAGGTTGTTCCAAGAAGCACTGTGCATCTAAAATTATTGCAAAATTGGGAGCTGAACATATATGCACGATCTTGCGTCTCTCCTTAGTATGCAACTTCAGTTTTCCTCGCACACGCCAAACACAACTTATGATGACGCTTCAAACCATATATATTCCTCAATTTTCATGATAAACTTATGGCACTCATCTCCTTAATTATATTATGTTTTAAAAAAATTAGAAGCAAGTCGTCACGTTTGCTTCTGAACCAGAGCTAGAACATTTTTATTGGTAGGGTTTTCAAATAAATTTCTAAATAATATAATATAATATTTTAAGATATTTCATTTATATAACTGAATTTTAATCTTTAAAGAGAAATTGAGCCGCTTAAAAATGACGTACGTGTTAATAGTTTTTCATGGGATTTTTATAAATTCTCAAACAAGAACTCATTATTTCTCTTATTTGTTAATTATCTAATAAAAATGCTCTTATAGCAAAGGAACTCTACATAATGGAGGTAAATATAGTTAGAATTGGACAAGTTAGAGTGTTAGACTCGTTTCTTCCATTCTTAAAATGTTTTAACCGTTCGTGGTTTTAAGTTCTATATGTTGTGTTACTTTAACCGTTCGAAAAAAATTTCTAACATTTTTGTTTAATACTCAGTAAATTTAATCTTATAAGCATCAATATATAATAGAGTAATATGGTAACGTAAGAGACCCTCATGAGAATATACTAATCTATAAAGTTATGTTAAAAATATGTAATTACATAATTAATTACATAAAAGGATTATTATATTAAATCTTCTTATATAATTGTACATATGATCTTATTTGCATTGTTTAATTTTAGTTGAAGTTTTTATTTGTTGAAGTATATTAGATTTTCTTATTGCCAAGTTAAATGTTGACTGACAGACAGACATATGTGCACATGTAATATTTTGTTAATTTATGTACATACGAACAACGTTGTTGGCTAACACATCATATCCAGTTCTACTTGGTTACATTGTAAGAAAAATGTTCAAACTTTTTTGATATAGTAATACATTTATGGGGCATTAATAGGCAAATATTACCTCCCTATCTTACAGATTCTATAGACCAACCAACACAAGACACATAATAAAATGAAGAAGTCCTTTTGATAGAAATCTTCTTATTTAGAAAGATTTTATTGCTATTTTTCCTTAAACCTTCATATGTATTTTTTCTTTTAAAACGTTTCTATAACTTGTTTAAACCTCTTTGTGGACCGAGCCAAGGAATCAAAGTTAGAAACTCTATATAACATTTTACCCATCTCGTCCCTGAAAAGACACAAAATCCTCATCTCCTTCTCATTTTTTCCCTTTTTTCACCATGGGAAGAAGAAAAGTAACTCATCAATTGATTTCTGACAACTCCACTCGCCGAGTTACGTTCAGAAAACGTAAAGATGGTCTGTTGAAGAAGCTCAAGGAGTTAACCATTCTTTGCGGTTTACGGGCTTGCGCCATCATCTACAGCGATTACAAGGAAGGCGCTGAGGTCTGGCCAAACCGCAAAGAGGTTCGTGTTCTTCTAAACCGGTTAAGCGCACTCCCGGTAGAGAAACAGACCAAATACATGATGGACCAGAAAGATTTGATGACCAGGATGATCCATGACGCAGAGAAGAAGCTGGAGAAAGAGCAGATCCATAGCCGTGCAATGGATCTTGGGATGATTGCTTCGTCTAATGATGTAAACGATGCTGATTATTCCGAGGATCTCATCAAAGCGGCCGATGTGGTTGAGAAAAAGATGAAACTCATCAGAGAAAGAATCGAGGCTATAGAATCAGGAGCAGCCTTCGTCAAGAACGAGTAGCCTTTTCAGACAAAAAAAAACTTATGTTTTATTTAAATGGTTAGGATTGATGTGTTGATTGTTCTATTTTATGATTTATTTTGAAGGATTTAGAGAATGATATTAATCTCTTTAATTTGGACTTCTTGGTTTTTCATCGCTTAGAACTGGTCAGGATTAATGTATTCGACTATTCGGTTTATGACCAGATTGTTTTATATAGCCCTGTTCGTTTTTCTAAAGCAGCTGCAGCGGGTAGCGACCAACAATTAACAAACGAACAAGAGAAAAATTAAGGTTGTTTTGCTATAGAATGGTCGCTGGCGATTGTGGCTGATAATCCTTTAATCATTTTAACTGTTGTCGGAAAAAAAACAGCGGTTCTTATATCTGAATTTTTGATCGTCGGTGGCAGAAATCTGTGTCTTTAAATTTCTAATTTTGATCGCTTGCTGACGTGTTTTTTAATAGTTTGTATCTAACACTGCGTTAGAAAAACGAACAGGCCATATATGAAGATTTTCTTCCTTATATGTTTGCTAGCTATTTTTATTTTTCGCTTTTTTATTTCTATTTGTTCACACAATCTAGTGATAAGATCTCATGTTTTCTAAGTTCATTTCCATGGATGATTTCTACATGAATATCTAACTTATTAAAAAATAGAGAAAACAAAAAATATAAGAAAAAAAAAAGTTAGGGAAAAAGAAGATAGACAGTTCTCAATATAAAAACCGGTGAGAAACCGTATGAACAACAAATCAACACTGGTGTGTCACTTTATTATTGATCTATTTTTTTCAAACATCAAAATTTAATCTATTAATTTAGTTATGTGAAAAATATCAATTTTATAATGCTTAGAATCGTTGCTGATGTTCTCAACGGATGGAGATGGCCTAATTGATAGAAAAACATTTGGCATGGACAAAAAAAATTGCGTTTTGGATCTCGGACGTCTATGCTTTCTCCCAAATATTTTCTTGCATTAATTTGAAGATTTTTAACGATTTATAGTTTACAAACATCTG
The DNA here is from genome assembly GCA_010577795.1 of Isatis tinctoria. Taxonomy (NCBI): domain Eukaryota; kingdom Viridiplantae; phylum Streptophyta; class Magnoliopsida; order Brassicales; family Brassicaceae; genus Isatis; species Isatis tinctoria. The sequence goes on from CM021244.1 coordinate 9,703,244, forward strand.
TAAATTTAGGCCTTTTATCTACATCTTTTTATTTTTTTTGGTATTGACTATTGTTCAGTACCTCTATCCAGAGTTTGTTCCAGCTATATACATAGACATCATCAATAAGTGTAGATCCACAAAATGTAAGTAATGTACTTAGATTTCTTTTCAACTTTAGTTTCTATTATTAAATATATATAAATCCCGTTGCCCTCTCTTCTATATACCTATGGTTTATAAGGAGATAAATTTAAAATACATATGAACAAAACATATATATTCACTGACAATTGTTAATTTGTTACCGTGGTAATGATATACGCACATGTATATACAAATTACAGAAACTAGAAAATTCAATAAGATTTCTTTATAAATTTAAAAGAATGAAATGTAAAATTAGAAGGATAAAGATTCGTGTATTGTAACTTTTTTTTATATTGATTGTCTTAGATACTATCTTTTTATTTTTAGAATCTTATCACCACTTGCATTTTAGCAAAGAATCACTTAACATACATCTTAACTTGGTCGTTTGGGCCGATGGGAAGTGCTTGCAAACTCTCGACAGAAAGATTGTTCTAAGGCTTAAAAATAAAGAATCCATCATGTACTCCGATCTCCCAAAAGGATATTCAAGACATGCAGATAGCCATCTTTGAGTCAACAACACATGATAATGTCCTGCGATTTGCGTGAATTTAGTATTAAAATATACGATTTATTCACACGAGAGATGTGTAACAAAAACATATAACAAGACAAACACAAATTTAACTAAATGTATCGGTGGTTCGATCCCTCAACAACCGAGGCTCAGTCGCTGGCCGAGATACACAAAGTGCCAAGTGAGAGACATAAGAGTTAGTAAATTTAGCCGTGACGAGTACGCATTTAACCTACTCAGCCTCTCGCTCAGCTTTGTCAGTCTCTGCTTCACCGCACCCTCATCAATCTTCTTTATAACCTTCCCACCACCGGTTCGAGCCGCTGCTTCACTAGACTGTGACTCTGACGTGTCAAGTTCTCTTCTTTCTTCCTTTTCCACTTTTATCCGCTCATACATTGCCTATTGAGAGAAGCACAAATTAATTTAGATTGCATAAACCTAGAATTTCATTTTTACATGTGAAAAAAACTCCCAATTTTGTCGAAATTTGATCTATATATAAGAATGTTAATCGTAAATGTTTAGGCATCAGTTTATATAGTTTAAGTGTTGACCTGGCCCACTCTATTCTGGCCCATTGACCACATGAAGGACAAAAGAAGAAGCTGTTATTGGGCATGTAAGTTGTCGAAGCCCAACTGTGGTAAATACTAGACATCATTAAAAAAAAAGTGCTTATGTATAAATAGCTTTATACGATTGGTGTTTAGGGTTGATAGAGAGCCACTAATCTTCCCAAGAGAGTGTTCTTGTATCTTGCAAGAGAAAAGGTCTCAGTTGTAAGCTTGTAATTGAATTTTTACACATTTCGAGGCCGAGAACTGTGTTAACAATTTGTGCGTATTACTTTCTTCCTATTTGCGGTTTTGTCTTTGTGTTGCACAGTGGTTAAAAACCTAACATATAGTAACTCCAAATAAGATCTCCTCTCGTCACTTCCAAATAGTTCTTTCTCTTTGCGTTGGAAAAGTTATCCACACATTTACTATAAAATGTGTTTCCGTTTCTGAAAATATTTTGAACGGCAATCACTCTTCAATCCGTTTGCGTTTGGTAGTATTTACATTTGACATTAATAAGTGAAACTCGTTTGAAATGTTTATAACTGTGATTTCATTTGAAAATTGTATTATGCTAAATCTATATGTGAACGCAAACAATCATTTCGATTCATAGTGAAAATTTTATAGATTTTCCTATGTTTACAGTTTTGATTTTTAACGTGACCATCTCAAATATTTGTAAACCATGTCCAAATTCTTTTACTAAATATAAATGTATTAAAAGTTTATTTTTAAACTAATGTGGTCTAACTTATATGATATTATTAAGAAAGAAAAAAACAGTTCGAGATTTTATTCAAGTGCTCTAATTACACATTCTAAATATAAAATGAGTTGGGGTTGGCAAATAACCTTGGTGGCTCGTGGCTCAACAAATGATGCATTAGCTTCGACCATCAGGATCGAAGACAAGAGGTTAACGGCCTGCCACATCTCCACCGCATCGGTAAGAACCTTCCGTCGCCGGCTGATGACGTGCCCTAGCAACCCAACCAGAATCCCTACAGAGATTGCCTTGAAGTAAACCGGATACAACTTGCTCTGCACCACGCCGAACTGCTGCCTCCCAAGCACCGAAGCCAACAAGTACTTCGACAAGACCGTCACCCACACGCACATTCCATACGCCGCCGAGATCCCGATCAGACTTACCACGCTCCCGATCTTCGACAGCTTCAGCGCCGCCGCAACCGCCGTCCCTAACCGCCGCACCGTCAATCTCCCCTTCTCCCAAACGTTTTGGGTCTTATGGGACTCTTTTGTGGCCATCTCACTCACCGTTTCCCTAGTTTCATGAGCTTTCCCTGCGACTTTCTGCTCAGCATATTGGGCCTCATGAGCCAGAGTTTCTTTCACGTCACGTGCCGCACGTGCAACCGTCTCCTTCGCGTCGTGCGCAGTTCGATCGTTAACTCCTCTCCCCAACACACTCGTCATCTTCTGCTTACACTTACCGATTGCATCGCATATGAGCTCTCCCGGCGACGCGTGGAATTCACGCTCCTCCTCTACTTGGCCGATAACCGGAAGAGAAGAGGCCGTTTCTATCACTTTCTTTTTCACATTTCTAAACACTTCTCTTTCGTTTTCTGTCTTCTCTTGTCCTTTTCCCGGCGGTGAAATCGATACTCTAGTGTTGGTTTTGCCGTCTCCGTCGTATTCCACCACAACAACACGGTGGCCGTCTTTCAAGATGACGTCACCTTCTGACTCCGTGCAGTGGCCCATCGTCAATAACGCACTCAAGACAAGACACAACAAGGCCAATAGTTTCGTCATTTTTACTTCTTTCTTCGTGTCGCTCATTCGTTTGATACATACTTTACTTAGTACTGGTCTTGTTATTATCCAATAGCCTAGCTATAAAGGTCATCAAAGAAACAAACTTTCTGTTCTTTTAGCTTGTTGAGATAACACGTGTCTCCACGTGGATATATACGTGTCGCCTTCATATGCTTCCCTACAAAGGAAAGTAAACAACTCCTCCAACATCAGCACTATTGGTTCGTCAAGAAATGGTGCGAAGTGAAGAAAGAGAGTTAGCTGAACGATGGGCCAAGTTTTTCACATTGACTAGGCCCAATATATATTATGGACTTTGAAGCGTAGGTGTGACTATGTGAAATGAATGAAAGCATAAATTTTGCGAATCATGTTGGAATATTCTTAAAAGAAATAAAGAGAAGCCAGAAATAGAAAGGTTTCGAGGTCTAAACTAGGGCTGTTCAATACGGTAAAACCGAACCGAACCGATCCATACCGAACCGAAATAGAGCATATGGTTTGGATTTGGCAATACCGTATAAACCGTATGGATGTTATTTTTAGAAAACCGCAGTATATGGATATGGTTAGGTTTATAACCGAACAAACCGAATAAACCGAATAAAACCGATTGAACATAAGAACTGTATAATTATATACATTATATAGAGACATTACAATAGATTCATGGCATGGATAAATAACATCTACAGTATAAGATGTATTCATTTTTCTTTGGTTTTACGATGTATTTGAAACTAAAATCTAATATATATGTTTTATTTATTGTTAAAAATATATCAATTAGAGGAGAAAAGACTTTGATGGAAGGCAATATAAGATAGTCGAATAACTCTTTTTCCATCAATATATTTTTCGTTGATCTTGTTTTGAAATTTAAGCTTTAGTTTTATGTTGATTGCATTATTTGATGTTAAATAAGTGTTTCTGTTTTTTTTTTTCCTTTCTTAATAATTTTTGGTATAAAACCGAATAAACCGAAAACCGAAAGGTATTTAACCGAACCAAACCAAAGTAAGTATGGATTTAGTATGGTAGCTAAATTTTACTAACCGAAAACCGAAAACCAAAATAAACCGAACCGAAACCGAACCGATATCCAGATTGAACACCCCTAGTCTAAACAGTAAAGACTGTAGAAAAATGAAATGGAATGAATAATGGATAGAATCCGAAAGGCTTGAAGAAGAGTTAAATGTAAAAATAGGAATATTCGTCGAGTGGCCGGCAAAAGTTGACACAGAAAGGGAAAGAAATTGCATGCAAGATAGCTTCAACTCTCCTTTCCAAAAGAGAATACAAAATCACCAAATATCACTTTTTCCTATTAATTGTTTTGCATGGGATTAAAACCCAATATCACTTTTTCGTACTAATTTTTTTTTTTTGTTGTATGGATTTTAACGGATGTAGATTTATTTTACACATTTTAGCTTTTGTAGTTTTAAAATTCGGATTTTTGACAGTTATTATTAGTCTATCAATTAAAAGGGATTGCACACAAGAAAAATAAAATCAATTAAAAGGGAACAAAAGCTATTTCTCTTAACTAAACAAACAAATTTTAACGCTTGATGGAAGATATATGTTGATTTTAAGTTTTTAAAACTCAAAACTAAAATAATATAATATTTCATCATTTAATTTGCACTTATGTTTCGCTGCAACGGATGATGATTTATGTCTTAAAAATGCATAAATAGTATGGATTATGTATTGTCAATTGATTAAAACTACAAAAGCTTTTTTTTTTTTTGGTGTGCAAAAACTAGAAAAGCTTGAAGTCTAAAACTTAATAGATAAAATAGATGAGAAACGTACTAAGAACAAAAAAGGAGGTACGGGGCATGTGAGGTTACATGTGGCTTAGAGGCACTGAGACAAGAAAACAAAATAAAGCAGCCACCTTGTATCTTCCTTTGCAGATTCGCCCACAACAACACTCACGCATTACGCATATACATATATACACTAACAGTATATAACACACATATCTATATGTGTATATATATATATATCTTTTTTTTCAGATTTTGTATATTGGCCTGTCGATGATCAGATATACGTCAACTTTGTTTTTTCCGATCGACAAAATGTTTATCTAAAATTTATGTTTGTCTTGCAACCTTAGCGGCATTAATTAACCACATGGGAGCTGAGAAATGTCTGTCTATATATGTATATTAGCATCATTGGTCGATTATTGAGAACTGACCAGTGCCCATACAGTCACCAATTATATGATCCCAACAGATTTTTTTTTTTAATTATTGACTGATCATCCATTTATGTTTCGTAAATCATTTTAACATGAACAGTTTGGATGCAGACATCGTCGTTTCATTGACTGTTTTCTACAGTAGTTTTTTTTTTTTTTTTTTTTTTTTTTTCATCTGACTGATAATATAAACTTTCAAAAGGGCGTTTGTTACAGAGAAAAGGATCAATAACAAGTTTACAACCAGAAGGGTGAAAATCTACGAAGCATGACGGGAGGATTCTCTCAATAACAGAGAACTGAGCCAAGCGGGACCACCATAGGCAAGATAAGATTGGAGACGATCCTCCTGAGTGACGCTTAAGGCAATGCGATACGCACTAGAGTTATGCCTTCTTTCTTCTTTCATAAGGTTCCAGGAAGGAATAGCAGAAAGGAGCAAAAGAAGAGAGGAAGATTGAAACTTGAAAGAAGGCCAGGCTTTTGGTCTTAACACAGCATTGATGATCTGGTAAGAGTCGGCTGCAAAAAGGATGGAGCGAGAACCTAAAGAAGACATGCTTTCAATAGTCCATTTCCATGCTTCATAATGAGCTTGCAATTCATTGGTGATGTTAGGAAAAGAAGTACGACTGTGTAGTAGAACACTGCCATGACTGTTTCTCGTGATCCATGAAGCGCCACATAAATTTTTGCTTTTATCCCAGCAAACACCAATGTTACACTTGATCCAACCTGGATCCGGAGGATTCCAGCGTTGATTCTTTTTTAGCTCTTTTTGCTGACGTTTTTTTGATTCTACCAGGGAGAACTCTTGAGCGTTGAACCATTGAGTGGCATCTTCCAAACATTTTAGAGCTGTGTCATGAGCATTGAACCTTTGAACCTCAAAGAGTAGTTTGTTCCTGTTCTTCCACAACATCCAAAGAATCCAAGGAATGGATCGACTAATATCTGGAGGGATGGCTTGATCTTTGGATTTATTGATAACGTAGGCAATGTTTTGATAAACAGAGCTGGGGGAGAAGCCAAGAGGGGGGAGAGTGAAGTTTGTGAGAGCCCAGATTTGGCGAGCAAGAGTACAAGAGAAGAGAACATGGTTGATGGATTCGCCTTCTAAACCACAGGTTTGACATCTCAAATCGACACGCATACCTCTTGAGGAAAGGAGGTCTGCCACCGTAACAGCAGAAGAGATGGCTTTCCAGATAAATATTTTTATCTTAGAAGGGGCTTGAATCTTCCAAACCAGAGCTTTAAGTCCATTAAGCGAAGGTCTTGCACAGGCTTCCTGAATCTCCTTCCCTTTGTAGATTTCAGTTACTAAAGTATAACCGGATTTGATAGAGTAATCGCCGCTTTCAGAGAATTCCCAGCACCAATAATCATCTGAATCAAAAGCAGGCTCTGACTGAGATATTAACTGAACATCAGTAGGGAAAAACAGCTCATTAAGTTTATCTCTATCCCATGATTTAGTGTGGATATTGATGAGATCAGAGACTTTGAGATCCAGATCCACCAAAATATTCTTCATTAATGGAGGACGCTTCCGATGATCGTGGATCCAAGGGATGGTCCAAACGTTGATAGATTGTCCATTACCTACTCTCAAAAGAAGACCGTTTTTCAGCAAAGAAAGCCCATGGTGAAGACTTCTCCAAGCAAAAGAGAGTCGATAGCCAAGAGTAGAGTTGAGTAAATCCGAGGAAGCAAAATATCGACTCTTGACAAATCTTGAACAAAGGGAATTGTTGTTTTGCAAGATGCACCAAGCTTGTTTAGCAAGCATTGCTTGATTCAAAAGCTCAAGATCTTTGAAGCCTAGTCCACCTTGATCTTTAGTTAAACAGAGTTTACCCCAGGCAATCCAATGTATTTTTCTTTTTTCCTCAAGGGCATTCCACCAAAAGGATGACATTGCACTGGTTAAGGCTTCACAAGTAGCTTTAGGGAGCTTAAAACAGGACATGGCGTAGAGGGGCATAGCCATTGTAAGAGATTTTATAAGAACTTCTTTTACACCTTGAGACAGAGTCCTTGCAAACCAATTTGAAAACCTGTTCTTCATTCTCTCGTGGATATAATTAAGCATATCTGTCTTTGAGCCGCTAAAACATTCTGGGAGCCCTAAGTAGGTAGCAGCTCCTCCTTCTTGATCAATGTTTAGAATTTGTTTGATTGCCGCTTTATGATCATCAGGAATAGCTGCGCCAAAGGTAATAGATGATTTTGAGTGATTGATTTCTTGACCTGTGGCTTGTCAGTAGATTGAAAGGATATGCTTTAAAAGAGAAGCTTTTTCGATCAAAGCTTTGCAAATGAAGAGACTGTCGTCTGCAAAGAGAAGATGATGAATTGCAGGGCCTTGATTAGAGAATTGAATGCCCTGAAGAAGACCGTCAGCTGCAGCTTTGTTGAGCAGATAGGAGAGACCTTCAGAACACAGCACAAAAAGGAAGGGAGAAAGGGGATCTCCCTGCCGTAAAACTCGATGTGGAGTAATGAAACCATGAGGGTTACCATTAATGAGAACTGAATAAGTGACGGAGGTAACACATGTCATTATCCAGTCTATCCATTTAGCGTGGAACCCCAAAGCAGTTAGTAGGTGTTTCAGATAACTCCATTCAATCCTATCAAATGCCTTTGACATGTCAGTCTTAATTGCCATGAACTGAGTAGATGTAGCAGGATGAGTGCGGAGAACATGGACTGATTCGTGAGCAATGATGATATTATCGGAAATCAATCTATCAGAGACAAAAGCTGATTGATTAGGAGAAACAATGTCGGGGAGGAGAGGCTTCAGTCGATTCATCAACACTTTTGAAATGATCTTATAAAGTACTGAGCAGAGGCTGATAGGTCTTAAATCAGTCATGAGTTTTGAACCTATTTTCTTCGGAATAAGAGAGAGAAGGGTGTAACTCCATTCTTTATCAAAGAGTCCATCTTTGAAAAAACTCTGAACTTCAGAAATAACTTTAGGTCCAATGATATCCCAGTAATGCTGAAAAAAATGACCAGTCATACCATCAGCTCCTGGAGCACTTGAAGCTTTGATGGAAAAAACAGCTTGTTTGATTTCCGATGCAGAGACATCCCTGATTAAGGCTTCATTCATTCTGTTAGTGACTCTCTTTTGCATACCAGTGAAGAGACCTGAGTTCTGAGATGGGTACGTGGATGAAAAGAGGCGCTGGAAATATGCAGATGCAATGTTTCCTTTAGAAGCTTCAGAACGATGTAGGTTACCAGAATAATCCATGAGAATATCAATACCATTTCTTTCCCTTGTGGCTTTAACCGAAGCATGATAAAACTTGGTATTGTTGTCACCTTCTTTAAGCCATTTATCCTTGGACTTCTGGGACCAGTAACTCTCCTCTTCTCTATGAGCAATAATAAGATCTTTCTTTAGGAGAGACATACGATCAAAGGAAGGGGAGATAAGGGCATGTTCTTTTTCAATTTCCTGCTGAATTCTTGTGATTTTGGTATTAGAGTTAGTGGTGTTACGTTTCTTCCATTTGCTAAGTTCTTTTCTGCAATTCCTAATGCGCTGAGAAAGGGAAAGATCAGAGTGGATAGAAGGCTGGTACCAAGCTAACTTGATGGCTTCAGTGACAGATTCCTGGTGCAGGAAACGTTTATCAAAGCGAAAAGAGCCTTTGTAAGCTTCTTGAGATGATATTAGTTTGATTAGCACAGGCCTGTGGTCAGAGCCTTTTTTATCGAGGAAAGCTTGATTGGCAGCAGGAAACTCTGAGAACCATTCCTTGTTGCCAAAAGCACGATCAAGTTTACTCTGAATCCAAAGCTTTCCTCTTCTTCCACCCCAGGTGAAGCTGTTACCGGAACTTGGCAGCTCAGACATTTTACAAGACTGTAACATATTTGCGAAATCGACGAAAGTAGAATCCGCACGAGCAGGACCTCCGAGTTTTTCCCCGTTGTGGAGAATGTCGTTAAAATCACTGAGCATACACCAGTTGCCCTATCTACTAACCCCAACTCTACTAATTTTTTCCCAAACCAAACTACGCCAAATCCTATCTGGGTTACCATATACACAAGACAAATAGAAAGAGGTATTTCCATAAGAGACACTTAGGTCCAAAAGGTTCTTACAAGCCGATACAACATTAATAGCGATGCTTTTCTTCCAAAAAAGGGATAAGCCATCGCATTTACCAACAGGGTCTACAGTGTACACAAAATCATACCCTAACCATTCCTGAATATCAACTAATACATTACGCATATTCATTGTTTCCATTAAAAACAAGATTTCATGGAAATGAGAACGCCTCATCTCCATAAGTCTAGGAACTGTAAGGTCCTGAGATCTAGACAGACCTTGACGGTTCCAAGAGATTATACTCATTGATCAGTCAACGGTCCCAAACTGGGGACCGTCGAGTTTGGTTTGTGCTTTGAAGCCCTTGATGTTCCTTGTAGTGAAGAGGTAGACTTCCTTTTCCCTTCACCACCGATTGCTTTCCCTGGATTCTTCATTAATAGGGCCTCCCTTTCTTCTTCACGAAGTGGTTTTGGTCTTCTCTTAGAAGCATAAGGGCGTTTCCGAGAAGGAGTTTTCTTTGAAACAGTCCCGGAAGGAGTTGGTTCAGAATAAGCCAATCCATAAACCGTTGAACTGTTATCAGAGCGAGAGATACCGTCGAGACCTTCAAAAACAGCATTCTCCTGAGAAGAGAGGTTAAGATTGATGTGCCCGAAAGGTGGTCTTCGTGAAGAGATTGCTGCAGACATAAGTTTTGGACCAGACGCTGCGATTACTGGGGCAGATTCAGCTGAGCCATATTCATACACTAAACCTTTGCCTTTATCCACATCCCTTGTTATGATTGGAGGCTGTTCAAGTTGGAGGATCGATTTGGTAGCAATTGGGTCCTTGAGGACTTCTAAGACTGAATTTCTGACTCTGATTTCTCGGACTATACGATCTTCATTGTTGGCTAAGAGGAGATACTGTCTCATCTCTTCTAAAACTTCTGGAGCGATTCTCGGGCGACCCGAATTAGGACTAAGGCAGACATGCTATTCTTCTAAGACGCCGAACAAAGGATCTGAAGGGGAGAGAACCGGGGGGTTTTAGAAGATGAAGCGGATCCTGGTTGTATGTTGCATGGATGACTATGAGTAGGAGCTTTATCCTTCGAAGCTTTATCCTACGGTAGTTTTGTTATATACTCTGAAATCTTTAAAAAAAATTACAACGCCTCAGCAAATTGCAATGAGTAGATTATAGACGTACGGTCAGCAAAAATGCTATGCGTAAGCTCTATTCAAAATTTTAACGAGCCATATTCTCTCTCAAAATCTTTTATGAAAACGAAAGGACGAGTAAAAAAGGTATCAAAAAGAAGAAAAGAAAGACGATCAGCCCCACGATCGTTTCTTTTGATTATTTATTGAAACCCAAAAAACAAACTAAAAGGAGTTGTGTTGGTGTATATAAAACACGAAAGGAGGCGATTAATTAGGCTACGAACAACTAAGCACGACTCCTAGCTAGAACCCTACCTACCTACTTGATACTTCTCCTTGGATCGTGAAATGGTTCGTTCTAGTATCACCGATGTTAACATTTTTGTTAGGCACGAAATTTTATTTATCTTTTGTTTTAAAAATTAACTGATAACTATGTTTCTGTTGTTTTCTCCATTTACTAAATATATGTATGTGAGTATGTCTCTGTGAGACTTGATTGATCAAAACTGAGTTAATAATTATAAACCCTTTATTTAGTGTCACATTTGTTTGTTTTGTTTTTTTTGTTTCGGTTAAATATTAACTTCCAAAATTTGAAACAGGACACAAGTCTAGCTAGGATCTTGAGATCCAACACAAAATATCAACAAATAAAAACCTTGCATTTCGGTGCTAGACCAGATCACTTTCGAAACAAACCTATTCTTATCCAGTTAATAAAATATGGTGCATTTGATGTAAGAAACAAGATGAATCCAAATTTGTTGAAATCTTGACATGAGGGAGTAGAGTGAGGACGAAGGAGTTGGATACGCAGTTACTAAAATCAGAAGCATCTAACAACATTCTTTGCATTGTTTTTACTTTTCTCGGACGTTACCCTAACTACTAACAGTATTAATTCAGACATCTCCGACCAGTTTTTCTACACCACGTGTTTTAATTCACGCCAGAACATGACGTGACACACAAATTTCAGTGAGTTTCTACCAAACTTGGCTAACGAAATTTAATACTAGTAGTATCATCTATTTTATTTTTTTTCGTCAAGACGCATCTATTTATTACTCCATTTAGTCTCTTTCAAAGGCCCATATATTTATGATGGGTGTTAATCTCATTCACGAAAACTATGGTCGAAGTTAGCGCCAATTGGGAATGGCGCAGTAGAGAAACCACTCTACTAAGGTTTTGGCTTATTACTTCTTTTAGTTTGATTTATTGTCTACTTGTATCATTTTCTAAAGTGGCACCAACATTGGAAACTCTATATAAACTTGATCAGATAAATTGGATTGAATAGGTTAGCAAGAATTGGTGTAGGAATGTTACCCAAAAATATATCGTGTATTGATACACAATTGAACCAAGTCATGTTTAAACGTGTTCCGATACAGAATTTATTTGAAAAAACGTGTTGATGACACTTCAAAGATCGGATGATTATTTTATTTATTTAGAATTATATAGGAGAAGACTTCGGTGGCAAAAAGGTTGTGTCAATGAAAATATGGTGTGAGTGAAACGGAAAATCAAATGTTAGTATAAAATAATTGAACCTTAGCTCCGAAGGAGAAGAACATTGTTGACTTTAAAAGCAAGACTCCAAATGAAAATGGTGGGTATCAGTCTTTATTTATTACCAGACAAGTATCCTTTTCAATTAATAACCAGTTCATAATTTCCTCCTTTTTTTTCCGTTTGTATAGTTGGTATAATATTTCTTTGCTGCTATTTTCTCTAGTATTTCAATGGCCTTTGCATCACATTAAAATGATAGTCGATAGAGCTTATGTTAGATTCCATACCTTTATTTAAGATTAATCGAATTTTCTTATACTTAACTCATATTTTTGTTTCGAAAAACATTTTTTTTTTCATCGAAGAAAAAATTGAAAGACATATTTTTTTTTCAAAATTATTTAAAAGTTCGCTAATAATCCAGAATTCATTTATTATATTCAGAAGTTGAAATAAGACCAGTTTAATCAACCATAAGTGAATCTAAGAATAAACATATATATGTATATAATCGATTAAAAAAATGGACGTCAAAGTTTTAAATTGGTTATATACTTATATTATATATGTGATACTAAAAAGGCGAAGGAGAGTTCAGAGACATTTTTATTAGTAAAATAATACTAATAAGCATGTCATTTGTATAGAATGAAGTTTTGGTCAACAAAATGATAAAAAGAAATGTTAAACCGTGAAATATCATAAGAATCAAAAGGATAAGTAAAAGAGAGGTATAATTAAGTGAACTGCCGACAAAACACGAGGATATGAGAACAGCACTGCATTTGAACTAGATTATCTCAACTCCAATGTCTTTTAAGATTTTTTAATTACTTTAAAAATCTCTAACAGGACGACCAACGCTTGTCCGTAATCTCCACGGAACGCCCACTTTCATTGATAATATCAATACTTTAAATAACCGATGATATCAATACATTAAAACTTGGGTAATTGCAGCGTATATACATAAAGAAAAGTATAATTTGTGGAATGGTAGTTGATACTGTACAGTATTTCGATAATCCCACATCGCCCCTACTTCCTATTACGGTGTAGCTCCAGTCGAGAGATAGTATCATTACAAGATTTTGTATATAATATTTGCACGAAATCATTTATGATACCGAAGCTGGATACTAATTATTTTATTTGCTACGTCTTCTGGAAGAGTCCCGCCGCTTCATATGCGACTGTTCACTTTCTAATCTCAGCTTCATCAGGCATACGGCGCATTGTTTCGTCGCCGCTCACACCGGATAAGGGCACATCTTCTACCCCCGAGACTCAGGTAACTATTTATTTCCCTTTCCTGTAGCCAATCATGCAGTTAATCGTCTCCATATATTACAGTTTACGTTTTTTCAAATGGACGAGTTGTTATTGTCAGAACGGATGTCCTATGCCGGCCACGTACCTGGTGAGGAGAGGTTGAACTGTTACTGTAAGAACAAGCGGATCAATTTAATTCTGAAATCGTTGGATCCGGAAGAGGTAAAGTTCCTCTGTTCGTCGCTGTTATTGTTAGATAACGAAATAGTTAAACACTACACTTTTTTTTATCAATTATTTATCAATTCATCACAACTTATGTCTATGTTACTTTACTGGATAAACACCCCGTGCTTAAAAATCCAAAGCACGAGTGTAAACTCCCCGTACTTAAAAATCTCTCCCGTGTTTAAAAATCTCTCCCTGTGTCTAACTTACATACAAACATATAATTCTATTTGTTTCGGTTAACTCTTCTGTTGTCCACTACCGAATATTTACACTTGCTTGAACGATTATCAAGAGGACTAAATCGTCTTTTGTGTTCTCTGTCCCACCTAATTATTACACTTTTTCTCCCTCTCTCTCTTTCGCAGCAAATATATCTTCAGCTGTGTATATTGATGCAATTCACCCTTAAAACTTAGGGAATACTGCCAAACAAAATAGTTAAATACCCCAACATATATACTTATGTATTATCAAATCCAGGTTGCACAAAATAAAATGTATTATCAAATTTGTATCAACCAAAGGTGTGAAATTTTCTAACCCACTTATAAAAATCTGTAATCCACTCATTTAAAAGTTATGAAACAATTGGTGATGATACAAGAAGATAGGTTTGCTTTTTAGGGCAAGGACATGACAGTATATACTGTAGATTTCATGATGGGGCAACACCGATTTTCTTGAAAACGAGAGATCCAATCAATAAAAGTTTTGTTTCTCCTTTTTCGTCTCTCGTGGAATCAAATTTTTGATATTCAAGACGATTAAATAAATACAGTATAATAAAAATTCAACGTTTTTATTTTTTGTGAATGGAATGAGTATTATTTCGTCTCTAAGCCCTCTCCCTAGTTCACCCCACATAAATGCTCTACTTTTAAGAATTGGATTGCTTTTGAAAAGATCGATATAAGAGATTTTGCAATTTTCGATTCCATCATCAAAGAAACAACACAGTTTAAAATCTTCGTCGACGTCGAGTTTAACGAAAAAAAAGAAGAAGATTGACGTTTCCTGAGTTGGTTTATGAAACTAAACACAATACAATATTCGTTGAGTGACTCCTAATTAGGATAAACTTGAACTGGATAATTATTGATTTCGATGTAAACAGTCTTTAAACAATACGACCACTATCTTTAAACAAAAAGTTCGATCTAAAATTTATCGTCGCAAGCATTAACTAACACTACTACTAATATTCAACTAAACCATTGTTAAATCGGTTTAACCTCTTTTCTTAGTGACATACAGCCACTAAACGTTGTAAGTCGAAATGCTTTCTTAAATTCATAGTTGATAATGATGATGGAAACAATCGATTTCACATAGAAATAAAAAACGATTGACAAAATTCCTTTTCCTTTTCATTGTCATTGTCGTTGTATACAAACTATTATAATAATTGAAGATTAAGAAATAAAATTAGTCGACTTTCTAATTACCTTTAGCATTATCAAACAAAGCACAAATGGGCACCACCACATTAGACAACGATAGTACGTCTTTCATGGGCCTACTACACCTCACTCACTCACTCAATTCTCAATTCTTTTTTATTTACACATTTTTTCCTAGAATAGTTTTAATTATAAATACTATAAGTAAATCATAGAGAAAGGTTCATCAACTACCATGTCCCGCGAATAGCACGTACGAATATTTGGTGAATCACCGACGAAGGACAATATTCTAAAGATCAACCAAATTAATGATTCATATAGGTTGGAGTAATAATCAAGAATATTCAACTCACTTTTTTTATTTTTTATGTTGAATATTCAAACAAATATACAAATATCCAACTTGATCATTTCATTTCTGGACTCTCTTGTCTATTTATCATATACTGTATAATAATCAAAAAGGTAAATTTGGGAGAAATCGAAATTTGACTTAATGACGTCTTCCTCTTGACCTCTCTCGAGTGGAGTTTTACTCCTCTTTTTTTTTTAACACATATCATCTTTTTTGTTTTGTTTTGTGTATTCACACTCCTCGATACATTTTTTTGTTTCATCTTTCTTCTTCTTCTTCTTCTCTCTTCATAATTCCAGCTCGTCTCTTCTTCTTTTAACTTAATTCACTTCTTCCACCGGACGTTTTGTCTTTATTTTCACCGCTTATTTTCCGATATGAGCAAACTAGTTGTTGAAATCGCGGACGCGAGCGATTTGATGCCTAAAGACGGGCAAGGTTCGGCGAGTCCTTTCGTCGAGGTCGAATTCGACGACCAGCGGCAGAGAACGCAAACGCGGTTGAAAGATCTAAACCCTCAGTGGAACGAGAAGCTAGTTTTCAACGTCGGTGACTTCAGGCGTCTCACCAGCAAGACTGTCGACGTCACCGTTTACGACGACCGCCGTGATAATCAGCCTGGGAAGTTCCTCGGCCGCGTTAAAATCTCCGGCGCCTCCGTTCCGTTATCGGAGTCCGAAGCCGACGTCCAGAGATATCCACTCGACAAAAGAGGTTTGTTCTCTCACATCAAAGGAGACATCGCTCTCAGAATCTACGCCGCTCCTATCGACGGCTCAGATTTCCCCTCCTCGATTCCTCAGCCGCCGGAGAAAGAGGCCAAGGAGGAGAAGAAATTCGAGCCTCAGGAGTTTCAAAACCACAACCCGTTCCAGCAATTCGACGAACATGAGGCTTACGTGGAGACGATGAAGCCGAATAAGAAGGAGAAAGAATCGAGAACTTTCCACTCCATCGGAGCTCAACCACCGCCTCTTCAACCAAAGCCTCCTTCTCACCTCCCTCCTAACCAGCCGGAGTTTAGGTCAGATTCCATGAGAGCTCCGGGACCACCGTCTGCGGCGGTAATGCATATGCAAATGCCGCCGAGACAGAATCCGGAGTTTCAGCTGATCGAAACAAGTCCTCCGTTAGCAGCTCGCAGGCGGCAATCGTACTATTACCGGAGCAGCGGAGACAAAACCTCGAGCACGTACGACCTCGTGGAGCAGATGCATTACCTCTACGTCAGCGTCGTCAAGGCTCGAGATCTCCCCGTGATGGATGTCTCCGGTAGCTTAGATCCTTATGTGGAAGTGAAGCTTGGTAACTACAAAGGCCTGACGAAGCATTTGGAGAAGAATCAGAATCCGATCTGGAAACAGATCTTCGCCTTCTCCAAGGAGAGGTTGCAGTCGAATCTGCTTGAAGTCACTGTTAAAGACAAAGATCTCCTGACCAAAGACGATTTCGTCGGAAGAGTAGTCATCGATCTTACTGAAGTTCCGCTCAGAGTTCCTCCGGATAGTCCTCTGGCTCCGCAGTGGTACAGGCTAGAGGACAAGAAAGGGATGAAGACGAACAGAGGAGAGGTCATGCTTGCCGTTTGGATGGGAACTCAAGCGGACGAGTCGTTCCCTGACGCTTGGCACTCGGACGCACACCGCGTGAGCCACTCGAACCTCTCCAACACTCGTTCCAAAGTTTACTTCTCGCCGAAGCTGTATTACCTGAGGATTCACGTAATGGAAGCTCAGGATCTTGTTCCCTCTGATAAAGGGAGAGTACCTGATGCCATCGTTAAGATTCAGGCGGGTAATCAGATGAGAGCGACGAGGACGCCTCAGATGCGGACCATGAGTCCTCAGTGGCACGAGGAGCTCATGTTTGTCGTGTCTGAGCCGTTTGAGGATATGGTGATTGTTTCGGTTGATGATAGGATTGGTCCGGGGAAAGATGAGATTTTGGGGAGGCTGTTTATACCGGTGAGGGATGTTCCTGTTAGGCATGAGACTGGGAAAATGCCTGATCCACGATGGTTTAATCTTCAGAGACATTCAATGTCTATGGAGGAAGAGACTGAGAAGAAAAAAGAGAAGTTCTCTAGTAAGATTCTGCTTCGGGTTTGTATTGAAGCTGGGTACCATGTCCTTGACGAGTCCACGCATTTCAGCAGCGATCTCCAACCGTCTTCGAAGCATTTGAGGAAGCCGAGCATTGGGCTTCTTGAGCTTGGGATTCTCAGTGCTAGGAACTTGATGCCTATGAAAGGTAAAGATGGGAGAATGACTGATCCTTACTGCGTAGCCAAATATGGGAACAAGTGGGTGAGAACGAGGACTCTTTTAGACGCGCTTACGCCTAAGTGGAATGAGCAGTATACTTGGGAAGTTCATGATCCTTGCACGGTCATTACAATTGGAGTCTTTGACAATGGTCACATCAACGATGGCGGTGACTCCAAGGACCAGAGGATTGGGAAAGTTAGAGTCAGGCTATCTACACTGGAGACAGACAGGGTTTACACTCATTACTACCCGTTGCTGGTTCTTACGCCAGGTGGTCTAAAGAAGAACGGTGAGCTTCAGCTTGCTCTGAGGTACACTTGCACCTCCTTTGTTAACATGATGGCACAATACGGAAGACCGTTGTTGCCCAAAATGCATTATGTTCAGCCGATACCAGTCAGGCATATCGACTTGCTTAGGCACCAGGCGATGCAAATAGTTGCAACAAGGCTATCAAGGTCCGAGCCACCGCTGAGGCGTGAGGTTGTGGAGTACATGCTTGATGTAGACTACCACATGTTCAGTCTCAGGAGAAGCAAAGCCAATTTCAGCAGAATCATGTCGCTTCTCTCCTCGGTCACTCTGGTCTGCAAGTGGTTCAACGATATCTGCACATGGAGAAACCCGATCACAACTTGTCTGGTCCACGTCCTGTTCTTGATCCTTGTCTGCTACCCTGAGCTGATTTTACCCACGATCTTCCTCTACCTCTTTGTGATAGGCATGTGGAACTACCGGTACAGACCGAGACACCCGCCTCACATGGACGCTCGTGTGTCACAAGCAGACAACGCTCACCCAGACGAGCTAGACGAGGAGTTTGACACATTCCCGACTAGCAGACCAGCAGACATTGTCAGAATGAGGTATGATAGGCTGAGGAGTGTCGGTGGCAGAGTCCAGACAGTCGTGGGCGACCTGGCGACACAAGGAGAGAGGATTCAAGCCTTACTTAGCTGGAGAGACCCGAGAGGAACTGCTTTGTTCATCGTCTTCTCGTTGATATGGGCTGTGTTTATATACGTCACACCGTTCCAGGTGATTGCGATCTTGGTCGGGCTGTTCATGCTGCGTCATCCGCGGTTCAGGAGCAGAATGCCTTCAGTACCTGCCAATTTCTTCAAGAGATTACCAGCCAAGTCAGATATGCTACTGTAAGTAAATAAAAAACATCATTGTATTTGTTATAGTGTGTATGAATTGAACACAAGTGGAGAAATCTGTAGAGTGAAGCCAAGGAAACTAGTTTTTGCCTCTGGGGTTGAACTTATATTCCCCCCATATTATGTAAGATTTTCCAATATTCTACATTTAGTAAAATACATAATAAAAACGAGCCAATTCTTTTTCACAATCCTCAAAATCAGATTTCATGTAAAGCAGTACAAGGCCAATCTGACAGAACAGGGGAAAAACAAAAAATCGTTCAAAAGCAAAAGATTTTGTTTATTATACGTGATCGTAATCATAAACCAACAATTGTTGTTTGTGTACAAAATATTTCTTTGATTTGGTCTCTTTCATATGTACCTGCACAAACTGCACAATCAAAGACATTCACAAGCATACAACCAAAAGAGAAGGCGTCTCTGGTACGAGACGTTATGTTCTTTGGGGGAAAAATTATTGGTTTTGTGATTAAATGACCTTTGGGATCTTATCATCTCCGACGAGCCATCTGGCTAACCAACAAGGATCTCCGGCGAAGTTTTTGCATTGCGTTGGAATGATCCCGAGATTGCTACCGATCTGAGCGTATTCATTTAGGGCTTTTTCCATCTCGGTGTCTTCTTCTCCAATGTCCATTACATCGACTCTGTTCATGCGAAGAACTTCCGCAGAGTTCTGTTCTAATTCATGATCGTTGTCAAACGGTTCCATAGCTGGACACTGTTTAAATCAGATCATAAAGAAATGGAATTTTGAGCTGTAGTTAAAGAAATCTATTTAATCTGTGGATGCATATCAGCAAAGATAAAATAATTTGAACCTGACAGAACTCGGCATAATGTCTGTAAATTTCGCTGTTTTCATCTTGGTCACCGAGGAGAGTACCACCATACCAACCATTGGCTTCATTGGTTGATGTGATCGACAAGTACCTATACAATGAAACAACTGCAACTAGTGATTTGATGCAACTAGAGACAATATCTGGATTTTGAAAATGCGGAGTTGTGATTCAACGATGAGTTTGCCAACCATAATTAGAATGGGAAAAAGAAATTCAAAAATTAACTCTTAAGGAAGTTTACATTTCAGAGAGGGAAGGACAGAAGGAAAATCAGTACCTTTGGAAGATATCTTCTTGATGATCGTTGGGCTCAGAAAGCCAGTCCAAGTTGCAGAAATCGTTGACTCTCTCACTCGAGGTCACTCCTTTCTCACTATCGTCTGCACTAGGTTTTGTGGCGGAGCCACTCTCTTCGGGCTTTCTTGAACCAAACAGCCAATTAGGGCTCTTGAGCTGAATCTCACTGCAGATGAGAAAATCAAGAAAATTAAACTAGCATTCGAAAAAAATCACGGTTTGGTTAGGACTAAAACCTCTGTTCTTTTCTAAACTAGAAACCATCTTTCTACTTTCTTATAAAGATTATAGTCCTATTAAACGCCCAAAAAATCCAGATCCAAGGTTTATTAGCGATTCCCAAAATTCCAGTCAAAGGCCTAATAAGAAGGTTGGAAATTTCAAATGAGGATCATTACGCTGCATCAGGAGCCACACCAGTGCTTCCAGTGCTGCCACCTGGCCTTTGGTCTGTCTCGCTGCAAAGCCTCACGTTTTTTATTGAGCTGCACGTCTGCTCGATCAGTTTGTCAAACGACGTTAGCTTCTTCCGTGAGAAGTCTTCTCTGAAAGCTGGAACTGGTGCCAGATTGACTCCAATACCACTCATGGGTTTCGTGATGGACAGGACACTGCAATACACCAGAATTGTAAATCATACGCAACCAGAGGTTACGATCTATCTTGGGAAATTTACTTAAACATCTTCGTAGTTCCCGAACTGGTTCATTAGTCCATTAAACTTGTCGTCCAGTTTCAGGCATCTCAAAATGTTTTCTTTGCATCTAATGAAGTGTAAACTCCTAGCCTGACACGCACTAGGTTCACTAAAAGTAAATCTTACCCTCCTTCAGGAAAAATTTCATCTCCAATCCCTGACACATGCAGATAATAATCAGAATCCAGTTCCCAGAGTGCAGGTTTCCCTTCCTGAGGTTGAAAGTAGCCCAAGAATCTGCTCGCAATAAAAGTAATTTGTTACTACTAGGACTTGAGACTCAATAGAAACGAAAATAAAGAGTTTTTAGCCAACAATGCCTCCGAGGATTCCGTATCTTGGTACTTGATATTATTGGTGATCCGAGCCTAAGGGAACAGTGGTTATGCCAGGGTTCTATTGCCTCTATCTAATCATCAATAAGGCAAAAACTCAGAAATTTATTGTAAAAGCTTTCATCCTATTGCTACATCACTTGCTTACTAGACATATTAAGAAATTAGCACGAAACTGAAGAGACTTGTGCAAGAAGGAGAAGTATATTACAAGTTTATGGCGTCTTGCTTTTCGCCATCGGTGTAGGTATTGCTGTAGTATCGTTTGATAGACTTGAGAAACTCTCTAGACTGTGTCGTAGCCTTCCATTTCCCCTGCCTTTCGGGGAAAACCTATAATCCATTCAACGATGTTGATTGATTAATAAGCATTGCGAACTTAACGTTAAAACGAAAAATAACTGGTCAAATGTTATAAGAGGTGTAATTACAGTATTATGAGCAGCTGAACCGCCATATTGTTGTGCAAGGGCATCGCCCATGCTCTGGTACATATCCATAAGTGCAGCAGCTATGCTGCTGTCAGGGTCGACCTTAGATGTATCACTCAAACCCATTGCGTGCAGCTGCCGGCCTAATGCAGCCAAACCATATGCATACTGTGCTACGTTTGTTCGATCCAAGCAGTCAATACAGTTAGTACGCAGAACACCACTTTGGTAACGAGGAGCTGAGGAATCAGTTCCATCGTCTTTTTTTTGTTGGCTTAACTTCATCTCTTTCTCTCGGTTAGCAAGAGCACTAAGTATATCATTTGAACTCTCACCCCGTGACAGTTCGACAGAGTAAGCTCTTAGATCACGCAGAGATTGTTCCCTGCAGTAATTTTCTCCATTAAAACCAGAGAGATGATAAATGGCTCCAGTGTTTATAATAAAAAAAAGCCAAATTTCTGACTATATAAGTAATATCCGACCATATCAGCTTAAAAAAATTACCTTCCAGTGCTAGCATGACTAAGATGGCGAGATTTCTTCTTAACGATTTTAGGCTTGCCACTGAAGTAAAATCCAGTTAAATCAAGGGCTTCGCTTGCTACAGCACCCAAAACAGCCAATACATTCGCCGACTTGCTTTAACATCGAAAACACAAAGCAATGTGAGTTCAAATTAAAAAAGCAGGAGAACAAATCCACAACATTTTACCTCTTTGCAAATTTGTGGAAATCCCAGTGGATAAATTTGAGATGATTTTCTTCATGAAGAATTGAGTTTAGATAACCCACCGCATTCGCAAACTCACGCCTTAGCACCATTTCTCGAGGTCTTTTCTCGACTGTCTGAATATTCCATGGGAATTTGTGAGTAAGCACAATGGGAGTAACCGTACGGACGTTAAATAAAAAATGTCTGAATATTTCCATGGAATATTAACGCATCTTGCTTAAGACGGACACTGAATAAAAAAAACTAACCTTGATTAAGTTGAGCACAATAATTGGATTCCCATATCGGTTCACCAGGTCTTCAAAATGCATTTTGGTTGACTCGTATGTAGGATCATACCTCTGTACTGAGACAAAACAACCAGGAAAAAAAAAGTAGATCAATAACCACACACACGTTAAAATCGTCTAATAGAGATAACAGGCGCATGTTACGTTAGTTTCTTACAGAAAATATCAGGCTTAGGACTAAATCTCGAGGCCTCTTGCGACCAAAAGAGTGGAATTGATCCTCGCATCTGCACCACTGAGGTCATTTTTCCCTTGCATGATCCGGCTTCTTCATCAAAAACAAGTTGTTCTGTTTCAACATCATTCGCAACCCTTCCACGATCATTCACTCCCCTCTTCAAGTAACTGATAAAGAATTACAGAATAAAAAGGCACTCTATTTTACTGAAAACAAGACTGACAAGCATCCAAACGTAGTCTAGAAGAGGTCTTACCGTGTGCCTGCAAAATGCCGAGAACGTCTGGAGACTAGAGTTACACTGAAGTCTCTTCCATATATCGATAGCCTTATCTGAATGATAGGGAAAACCACAGAACAGTAAGAACCATTTTAACTCTACTGGTGGCGAACGTAGACGTATATAGGTGAAGACACAAGAGCCTACGAGTACCTGCTTAAAATGCCCATGAACTAATGCTAGTGTCCAAATAGTGTTGTTACACCTTGATCGAATAGGCTGCGTCAGATATGCATTCCACACAAATATGTTATCATAGGGCACCCCTTCCTCTCCAGATGATAAAACGTTCTTTTGCAAACTTTGCATTATAGGATACGTGTAACTGTAGAAGAAATCTTTTGTCAAATCTACACTTGACAGAAGCTTCTTGTACCTGCAAACAAAGGAAACACAAAGAACTATGTTAAATCATACTGAGCTTCGATTATACAAACATTAAACTAGTAATCCAACTTCGATCAAAACTCCCAGAAACAGACCTTAGTTCAGTTTTCGAATTCGCAACATCAGACTGGATAGTTGCATGTGGAACACTGATCATTTGACTTTCATCAATAGCATATATCGCATGACCACATATGCATCCAATTTGTCGCCGTTTCGTCACCAAAACTAAGTAATATGACTCCATAAACCTAGCGCAACCTACAAGGCGAGAAATTTTCCCACAACCTTAGCTCGATAGAAAAAAAAACCAAAGATACAAGGAGACAAACATGTGCTTCCACAAAACTAACCAGCAATTCCATAAACTTTGGCCACAAAAGCCAATCCTCCAGTGGCACGATTGCCTTCAGCGATACGCTGAAGCAGACTCTTGATTTCCTGAGGCGAGTACACTACGGGATCTTCACTTATGTTAAGCTCTGATGGCTCTGAACGGTCGATCTTCAGCACTCTGAAGAACCTTTTATTCCTGTCACTCCCAACTAGATAAAACCTCTGCTCAACATATAATCAGAACACACAACAATAAGAACACAGCCAAGAAATTCAACCTTCCTGCAATTCAATCTAGGGTTTTCTTAAGGATGCTAATATTTTCAGAGAAAGTACCCTATCCAATGGTAAAATAACGGAAAATCGAAAAGTTTCGCGCCAGTCTCATCTTCCCAATAAGTAAAACAGATGTTTCAGAATCTAGTTTCGAGAATCTTCAATTGCTCAAAAAATCGCTAAAGCTTACCGCTCTGGTCTCGTAGAGCTTGAATTTCTCGAGGGCGTACGAATCGGGATCGGCCTCCGCATCGTTGGACGGTTGAATCTTTGCGAAAGACGAAAAACTAGAAGCCGTTGAGTTTTCCGATTTCGCCATGGCGGATTAATCTATCCGGAAATGGTCGTATTTCTCTGAAGCCGGCGATGGTTTCAGCTCAGGCGATCATTATGCGATCGGAGAACGATTGCTCGGATGTTGGGAACTCGCACGGACGAGGGGCCTTTCCGTATTTTTATTGTTTTAGAGATTGTGGTTAACTATATTTATCCTTCTTTCTTTATTTTCAAAATTACTACTGTATCTTTTTGTAATTAGAGTTGGATGAATTTAAAAAAGTATTTTACGGGATAATTTTACAAGTTACAAAATTTAATTACTTGTGTAAAAGGGGAAATGTAAGACATTCGAAACTGAGATCTTCAATGAAAACCTGGAAAAAAAAGTTGTTTCTAGTAAATTTAGGAGGGGTTATTGGGAGTTGGATTTATGGAGAATTTGTTGATTTTAGAAATTCAGAGATTTATTAAATTTGTAAGGAGTTATTAAATTTGTAACGAGTTTTGTATATTTAGGAAATCTTTGAAAATATTCTTACAATAATCATTTTAAGAATCTAAGGTATATAGATGATATTTTCAAACTCTTGTTTAATGAGTTAATTTGCTTAAAATCCATGTCCCAATAACACCAAATTTAATGAAATCATAGAATCCTTAAAAATCAAACTTTTGAATAATAATAGATTTTGGATGAAATTAAAGAATAATCAAACCAATAACAATAGCTTTTAGTAAGAATGTAAAAATTCATAAACCAATAACAATAGAATCTAATTTTTTTAACAATCATTAAAAATCCAACTCCCACTAACACCCCCTTAATTACTTGTGTAAAGTTCTAGTCAATAAATTGAGTAAACGGATAAAAAATTAATCAAATCTAACTGATATTTATTTTTAAGTTATACCCTGATATAGAGAATCACAAATGAATAAACTTATTTTCTACTAATAAATTTAAAAACGTTTTTGTACGCTGTCTAATATAACGAAGTCTTTTTCAATTTCTTACTTCATGTCAATCCTCATCAACATGTTATTACCCCACATGATCCGTTTCTATATCTACAAACCACAGCCAAGCAAACTCTTTTGTTTTCTCCCACTATCCATATTCACTAATGAAATGTGTGCATATATGCATGTGTATGTTACCTCTTTGTTCATCTTTACAGTTCGAGTTACAAAATGTTGAAATTCCCACTATGTTGCAGTGAGTTATCATTAGAATCCAAGATTCTAGCTTCCGGTGCTCCGCTGATTTCAATCCCACAGACCAAAAAACAGATTGTTTTGGGACGATGCAACTCCATCAAAGTTTCTGCAGCAAAATCCGGAAATTTCTCTCTTGGTTCGGTAGGATTTCACAATTCAATAATACGCAAAAGCATATCTATATACAAATATGATGTATTGTTATCATCGTCAATGAGTAGTTTTTGTTGATGCTTCAAAGTTGTGAGAGTTTGTGATGAAATGAACAGATATTCAAAAGTTGCGAGACTTGTGGAGCCAAGGGAGCAATTGAGTGTCCTGGTTGCAAGGTACCAATTTAATCAAAGTAAAACCAGAAAACGCTACTCATTATAATCTTACTTATTGGATACTAATTACATATCTTCAAGTGGGTGTATCTCTTCTAGCGTACTATACCTAATTATTTTACTCTTTCTTAATCTATATTTATATATACACTTTTTTCTATCACATTTAGCATAGATATAAAGAAGAAGAAAATTACTATATGTTGCCTACAGGGAACAGGTAAAAACAAGAAGAACGGAAATATTTTTGAGAGGTGGAAGTAAGTAAAAGCTGAAAACAAAACCACTTAAAATATTCCAGTTCGTTGAGTTAATTATTGGGAAAATGAAAATTGTGCAGATGTTTTGATTGTCAAGGATTTGGTATGAAGAGCTGTCCTAAATGTGGCAAGGAAGGGTTGACACCAGAACAAAGAGGGGAAAGATAGAACTATATATACTAGTTGTTTCTAATAAACATATATCTATCTCTCTCTGTAACGTTTAGCTGTATAACTTGCAAGTATATAATAATCAAACTATAAAGGTTATTGATAGTTCTCAATTTTGGGCAGATTTAGCAAAGAAAAGGTAAAAAAATATGGTTGTATTTGTGGTACGTAGAAGCAAAATGTTTTAGAGTGCCAAACTTTCCATCGGCAGACTTATCCACAAGCGAGACGAGACATCCAATTCATGTTATTTTCAATAATTTTATTTTTGCAACTGTTGGCGTATGACTGTGTGACGAAATTAGAAGCTTGTTTGCGACTAGCCAGTAGCCAGCCAGGTTGGGCCTGGCAAATGATGGCCTAATGGTACGGACTGAGAAAGAAGAAATAAACATTCAGCGAAATATACGGAATATCCGGTTTAGAGTCTAGGGTTGATGAACAAAAAAGGCCCATAACTCTAATGATCGTTCTTTATTATTCGTAGCTTATGGCTCCAATAAACCATTGAATAGTAGGACGTCAAAATGTTTTTATTGAACAGTAGTTAAACTGAAGTGAAAACCCTGAACAGTGGTTGGATTGTAGAACACTTCAGAAAAAAAAGTGAATGGTTGAGGAAATTTACTAGCAAATGAAATTAATATATCTCAAAGAATAATTAGATAGCAGACTTTCTTGTTTTTTTATTTGGTGGAATGATAGATTGGTCGGAAGTGTATGGTTGAAGAAATTTATAAACTCATTATTATTATTGGTGCGATGACCAAAACTGATGTCCTTTTGAAAAAAAAAAAAAAACAGAATTAAAACAAATAGGGTTTTCTGCTTTCTAAGTTTATGTTAGCTGTGTGTGTGTGTGTGTGTATAATGTGTATTGCATCACGTTGTAAAACTCAACTCTATGTTATACTGACATTCCGACAACAAGTTTGATAACTCGTCTAAATGAGTATAACCATGTAGGAAAGAATATTAACATTTGTATGGTTCTGTGAACTATAATAAACAATTGTAGAGACGTCAACAATTGTTGCGTAATAGTATAATTTGAATTTTAATTGGACCGTCATTTGTTAGAGCTGCGGTGTGAAACTCGAAAATGGCTTTTAACGGACACATCACAACAGAAGAAGACCAAGAAGAGACAGAAATACACATGCCCAACCCAAATAATTCAGTTATCCAACTAATTAATCTAGTAGTGTAAGATAAGAAATAAAATTAAATAATTTTTATTAAAGGAGACAAGAAGGAGAGAGAGAGAGAGTTGTAATAATAAATCATAAGAGAGGAGAGGACACGTGGGAGTACGTGAGAGAAGTAGCGTGTGGAGAGAGTGATTGGAGGAAGAGAGAGGTTGAGTATTGAGATAAAAAAAGACAGCTACCTACTCATCTTCCCAATCTATCTACCTACTTTCTTCCAGATCTACTCTCTCTCTCTCTCTCTTTCTTTTATTTTCGCCTGCTTTTTACACGCAATTAAATAAAAAAACATGCTGCTATATGTCATCCTAAGTTAAGATTATAATTTTTTTTTTTTCAAATGATGCAGTAAGAATTGCTTTAAATTGTTTTAAAAAGATGGCTAATCTAACTCTTAAAGAAGACAAAAAGAAGAAGACAAAACAAAATCCTTGTTATGCTGGCTTAAGTGACAAATAATGATGTAACAAGAATGGTTAAAAATAGCGATGTCTCAATTAAATTATAATTATAATATTTTTTTTTTTAACAATGATCAATCAAATCACATGATTGGTAGGAAATTGTGGAATTGTAAAATTATTATTATGATGTTTTCTCAGATTACCTAAAAGAGGAGAAAAGTCAATAACTAAACCGTACGATCTGCATCTGAAAATACAAAATTAAAAAAAAAAAAAAAGAGAAAAAAAAGTTAGGAAACCCCCCCCCCCCACGTTCCTCCTGTGATTGTACAATCAATATTAATTTTTGCTCTTGGTTGTTACAATATTCTTAGGCACAGTTAGCTTTATTTTTTCCCATTTCATTTGTAGATCATTTTTTCTTCTTCTTTGTATTAAAATATAGTTTGGTAGTTATTATAAATAACATTCAAAACGAAACCATCCTACAGGAACTCTCTTCCTTCAACAAAAGAAAAAAAAAACACACTAATTACATAGATACACATAGAGATCGAAGAAAGGAGAGGCCATCAAAGAGAGAGATGGGAAGGTCACCTTGCTGCGAGAAAGCTCACATGAACAAAGGAGCTTGGACTAAAGAAGAAGATCAGCTTCTCGTTGATTACATCCGCAAACACGGCGAAGGTTGCTGGCGATCTCTCCCTCGAGCCGCCGGTACATACACACACATACATGTATCCTCTATGCATATATATATATATATATATTATATACTGAAAAAGAGAGACAGAGAGGTTGATTTGATTGAAATTTTACGAAATTTTGACAGGGTTACAAAGATGTGGTAAGAGTTGCAGATTGAGATGGATGAATTATCTAAGACCAGATCTCAAGAGAGGTAATTTCACTGATGAAGAAGACGAGCTCATCATCAAACTCCATAGCCTACTCGGTAACAAGTTAGTCTCCTCTCTCTTTCATGATTCATAACAGAGGATCTTGGGCAAAAAAAAAAAAAAAAAAATATATATATATATTTGTAAATGTTTTTCTTTTCTTTCTCTGTGATTTTTCTATACTTAAAAAAAAATCTGATCAAATATTGTGGGAATTTCATTTGCAGATGGTCGTTGATTGCTGGGAGATTACCAGGAAGAACAGACAACGAGATCAAAAACTATTGGAACACTCACATCAAGAGGAAGCTTCTCAGCCGTGGGATCGACCCAAACACCCACCGTCCGACCACCGAATCCACCGTCCCTCCTTCCAAAACGACGACGCCGCCTCTACAAAACGACGAGCTCGTACAATTCGATTTCGCCGGACCGGATCACCAACGTACGGTTAAACCGGAACCGATGGTGTTAGACCGGGAAGAGGGTAATAATAACAATAATAACTGCACGAGCAGCGGAACGACGTCGGAGAAGGATATTCAGACGGACGACGATTGGGTACTCAATTTGGAACTCTCTGTTGGACCAGCGACGACGGGCTATCGGTACGAGTCCACTCGCAAAACGAATCCTGACTCGGCTGAGTCGACTCGACGTTGGGGTTCCGAGTTGTTCGGGGCTCAGGCCGAGGTGTGTTTGTGTTGTCGGATAGGGTTTCATAGTGAGTCGTGTCGGAATTGTCGGATTTCAGATGTAAGAACCATTTGGGAGTCGAAAATTCTTTAGGAATTAGTTAATTTGTAATTTGTAATAATGCTAAATTAATGCATCAAGTGACACAAAATAGGATAATTATCGAATGGGAAAGAGATTAATTATTAATGTAGTATATATTTCCATGTCAATTTTCAGGTACAGGCTACATACATATGCATAACTAATTCAAACAAATTTTAAAACTTTTCCTAATTAACATTTAATTAGATTTATCTTAAACGTACGTACGTGACCGAGTCTCCAAAGCAGATGTCAGATGATGTGCAGAGCAATTAGGCAGCCTTTGATGCAGACGCAAAACCATACCTAAATGTTTGGTTTGGTGTCATCATCGCTTTTTTCGTGTGTGTGTGTTTTGTTTTTTTGGTGCTATTCGCATTTTGCCCCTAAATTTTATGGTTTAATAGACTACACCCATTCACTTTCTGTATTCAAATAACTAACCGTGGATTTGGTGTATTCGTTTTTACTTTCAGACGAATTTTTTTAATCGTATTTTTTATGAAATTTAAACATATTTATTGAAACGTGACCAGCGACCGAAAAAAATATCAAGTAATGACGCGCCCATAATCCAATGTGGTCACTTCTCGTTTGGATTTGTGTTGGCATGCATGTTCGAACATAAATTAAATTTAGGTTTATTTCATTCAATGACTTTCTAGAGAATAGTTTAGTACAATTAATACATTATATATTTAGGTCAAACCATTATGTGGTTTTGTGTATCATTTACAAATCGATTGAACTTGCTAAAGGGCACGCAAACATGTGATTTTATTTTGAAGGGAACTAAAAAGAACACAAAATATCTCTGGAGACTGACACACGCCTGTTTACAATCGAGCATTTTCGCAATCAATATTAATTTTAGTTGTAAGCAAGCGATGTGGTTTCCTTTTTTCTTTTTTTGCCAACGAGCGTTGTGATTAGAAGTTTTATAATATTTATCGAATGTAAAATTATATTGAGACAAAACCCAATTTTATATCAAGTGCATTAATCTATCAATAAGAAACTAAAAGAATGGTCAAAGAATTGAAGAATCCAAGATTTTGTCTTCCCCTTCTTAGTCTGTTGCGGTTTCTGTGAAGAACCAAAAATGCAGATCATCTTCAAATTTCATGTCTTTCATTACCCTAACTGCAGACAATCGGTGCCTCCTTCTATGTGTTCTTATCACCTCTTCTATATCCCTTCACTTTCCTGTATAAAACAAAGAAAGCTTAAAGTCAACGTGGCTTTCACTTCGGTCTCCGATTTCGTCTTTTGTTAACCGACGAACGACGACGAGTGTAGCATAATGACATAGCTAGATATATACTAACAAAATAATACTTTCGAGGACTCTTCTTTTAAAACTGTTAAGTCTATAACTAATACTGTAAGATCTTCGTTTGCGTAATTGTTATCAACACGTTAATGGATCCTTTGTCAGCAATAAAAAATATCGAAATTTATACATTAAGGTTTTAAAATTTTATGAGAAATCACGTTATCGTTCTAACAAGAAAAGTTATTGTATAGTTGTTGTTGTGATTATGACTAGCTAATATATATATTAACGAATAATCATCACCATTATCTTAAACTTTTAGAGTGGACTGTGGACATCAGGTAACGTGCCAGCTCCCAATCTGGTTCCAGCATGTGGTTTCCTTAAAACTTATTTTTTTTTAAAAAAAATGATATATAATGAAATCGAAGTTTGGGCTCTTTTAGGTAGAATCTCACCTAAAAGCTGGTTTAATATAACAATGAGTATGTGCGGGTTCGTTTTACAGATATAAATTAATACCGAAATATCATGTGCATCTAAGGACACATTCTTATTTCATTTGAACCATTGAATACTTTTATTTGAACATGTAAAACCATTTTTATGCATTGGCGGTCTTTCCAAGTTTCCATGCACAATTATATGAAGATAGAAAAGCAAAAGTAGCATTTAAAAAAAAAACAGAAAAAAAATCAAGCAATACATTTGCACTTTATGACCAAAACAACGGCTAAATCCAAAATATATGTTCAAATTACTGTGATCAGATATGTACATACCGAACTTATATAACTGTGTGTGTATAAGTACCATTTTAAACTCATATTTACAAATCTCATTTTTCTATAAGGAAAAATGCATATAGATATATTTAGCATTTAACAAAGTTGTACGTTGCCGATGGTAAATAATTATTCTCGGATTGACACTGCAGTAACTTATACGAACGAATTTTTTTTTTTTTACTTTCTAGCATTTTCTTTAAAAAAACTATATTATTCCAAGAGAGGCCAAAGTCTAGAATATAAGCAGGTGAGATGGGGTAGAGAGATAGATAAAAACAACATGTGAGATGTTGGGTAGGTAACCGAATCTATGATCAATGAATAATGGAAAAGGGATAATTATCATAAAATAATTTATATAAACAAGAACAATAATAAAAATGTGGAATATCAATGATCGTACGAGTTAATAGGAGAAAGTGATGATGTTGCACATGCAGTTAGCTAGATTGAATCGCATCATCTTTTAGCCAGCCATATGCACTGGTCTATCTCTCTTTTTATTATTGTATTATCATCAATTCATACGTAAACTTCTTACATCTATTTATACGTATATATTTAAATTGGGATTACAAATTTCATCCTTGTTGAAGCTGGTTCCGGTTTTAATCGCAGCAATGAAAGACCCCTTACGCGCTACTCGTTATTAATGAGGCCAAGAAAACAAATTGAAACAACTAAATTGCTACGTTTATAGTATATTTACTGTGATAGATTGGATTGCTTCAGTGGTTATGTCCATTAAAATATATCAATAAATTGTTTGAAACGTTGACAGGAAATTGTTGAAATGGAGATGGATAATTCATCATAAGTTTCATAGAGGTTTGTAATATAAAATCATGCAACGGTATGTGTCATAGTAATAAAGGTTCTAATTAATATAAATACTATAATTTCTAAAAGAAAACTTTTGTATTACACCAAACAGCCATACTTTGAGTTCTAGTAAATCTACCAGCTAATGGTCATGTCTCGTTGATCAGGGTTGTTGAACACAATTTTAGTATTATCGATCATCGTAATATCTGTTTAATGGCTGACTAGTTAACAAAAAAAGAAAAAAAAAACCTAAAAACTTGCGCAAACCGGACAATTTTGTTTTAACAATTTCAGTATTATATTTTTTTTTTTACAAAATTAACATCAGTTAACAATAAACAGTTAAACACTCCCTTCTAAGGGTTTAGTGCGGTCAAGTCAACGCTACTTTTAGAATATCTTCCTTTTGCTAAAATAATTGAAGATTTTTTCTCGTATAACTGGAGCATTTAAGTTTTATTTTTTCCCTCATGTATTTGCCTTGTCAAAAACAGATGAAAACCTTAAAATCTTTTGGTTAAACTGTGACTTGTGAACCTACTTGATATGGATTTGAATTTATATGGAAAATATGTTTGGATAAAGTTGGGTGATCACGAGAGTCAAGACTCACGAAAACCAAACGCAAACTAAAAATTAAACGAGGCGGGGCCAATACCTGACAAAACTAACCGATTCCTATTGCATGGCTGAGAATCTCTCTTCTTCATTTCAATATCCAAATGGTCCATGCCTCCATGTTATTTTCAATTACTACATCGTCTTTTGAATTTTGTTTCCCCTTGGTATATATATCAAATATTCGACGGGAAATCGCCTATTTCCACGCAAAAAAAAGATGTTCCACTATTTTACAGCAGGTCCGAAATTTCGGAACTACATCAAAAATCTGAAAACATAACACACTTTTACAAAAATATTTGTACAGACTGCCCAAAACCTCATCAGACAGACTGTAGTTACAAACTGCTTTTACTAGAACTAAGCACCGTACAAAGATCAAACTACTAGGTCTAATCATGTTATAACTTATAACTCCGTTTAACATAATAGATCATCGAAGATCATCCGCTAATCCTACAAGATTTGATATTCTCCCTCTTTCTACTTTCTCGAATTCAGATGTGGAACTTTTCCCGCCTAAACGATGAAATAGATTTGGAAGAGGAAGAATCGATCATTGTGTGTTGACATAGGTAATCTCCCTCGAATATACTTCTCGTGATTGTGTTTGCAAAACCATCGAGGTTACGAATGGTGTTGCAAGATCAGTTCTAAGAATTGATCGATGTATATGAGTTTGTGCTTCACTTCAGCAGTTGTATATTCCCTTGTTGCTGCGTTTTGGAAGCAGAAACACACACAATACTCCCACCTTTCTATGGCTTTCTAAAACTTGCGATTCCTTTCACATTAGTAGCTAGGTTTTTGATTCGTGATGTTGGTTTGGAAAGAGTCCTCCCACTATCCTTGCTTTATCCTTCCTCTAGAATAGAAGTAGCGTTAGTGTTAGTGTGTTACACTTCTATTAGTTTGTAATCCAAGTTTCCACCATGGTTTTGTATTTTTATAGAATTTCTTAGGGTTTTATCAAGAAACTCCTGATCAAAGAAAATTAAGGCAAGTGTTTTGAATTTTCGGAACAAAGATGCATAAAAAGACGAAGTTCAAGAAACATGAAGGACAATTAGTGCCCGATCAGGGTCATGCTCAAAGCGCGACACCGCGAGCAAGTGCTCGATGTAGCTACCTACTTTCTTGATCAAGGTCCGACTGAGACAAAAAAAAAAAAAAATGTAATTTCGAACTTTTCTATTTTACTCTGAAATCATCTAAAATCACCCGAGTCTGGCCCAAAACCTTCATTTAGCTACTTTTTAGGCTACGTTTTAGTTTCCCTTTAGACTTTTTTGGTTTAGTAGCTTTTAAGTTTTGGCAAGACAAATTTCTGACCTCACGCATCAGGAAAAATTTTGAATTCTAGTTTTTTTTTAGGTTTATATCATTATGCATCAATTCTTATTTTCTTTGTATTTTCTATGATTTTGTATATGACTGTAGTCTTTTGAATAGGGTTTTAGATATTTTCAAAAGACTTTATGAATTAATTGAATCATATTGCTAGAATAGAGATTATTAATGAAGGTGCTCTAGTTTATAATTGTCCATGCCTTTTTCTTCAAGGTAACCTCTTTTTTTTTCTCTGAATGGCCATTTTTCTCTTGCAATTAACATTTTAAATTTTAGACCGACTTGGGAATTCTCTCTTTTGTGATTGTTGGATTCTAATTTTTTAAACTTGGAGGTTTCGCCACTGATTTTCATTTTAGAGTTTTTTCCCTCACTCAGTAATCATTATAACGTCGTGGATGCGAAGCAACAAAACATACCTCTTCGTTTTCTTTGTTGAAGCCTCATGATTCAAGACCCATCACTTATTTATTAGTTTGCTCTTACAGTTATGAAAATAAAAACACAAAGTTAAACTATCTATGTGATCTTTATTTGAATGATTTCCTGCAAGTTCATACAGAGTATCACTTATTATACTTACAGAAAGTATAATGGCCGAAAAACATACGTCCCACTACTACGTAAACAAGTGATTGTGTCTAGAGATTGTAAGTAATAATCAAAAAGAGAGAAGGGAAAGAAGAAGATAAATTATGTGGTAAGAATATCGTGTACAGAATGGTTATCAATTATCATATTCCACTACGCACTAAAGGAAAAAAAAAAAAAACAATATTACAATATGCGTTAACTTGTAAAACAAAATTTAGAAGCTAACAAATCTTAGCCGAATTTTCTCATGGATTGACAAGGATTAACAAGTCCAAGAATAAGATCTCTTAATGACAGGTTTGGTCTGCTTGTTGTCTTCCAATGAGATCATACCAAGATGAGAAGGATCTTCCAACAACATTTTGGCGACCAAGTAACCGGCGATGGACCATGTCTGATACTTCCTCGCCTGTTTTCCGATGAACCTTCCCGATTTTCCGTCGTAGTACTCCGGCCAACCGTCTTTCAACAGCCGTGACTCCGCCAGGTCGATGGCCCGTCTCGCTATCTGTGGACGTCCCGTCTTTATGCACGCTGCTGTCAATAGCCACAAAAGCACTGCTTTTTGAAAAAAAGAACAAAAATGAGTATTCGTACATAACAAAGCAAATACGTAGGAGTAATCAATTAGAGAAGGAAACAGTTCTACGTCCCAAAAATACAGATATCTTTTGGTAGCAAAAAAAATACACTGTTTACCAAAAACTATTCCTTATTCAATTGGACATAAATCAAATACTTTATACAAGTAAAATTTTTTGACTGATGACAACACTTTCCGCAAAGAAGATTTATGCAAATCTTCCTCAATGATATTGTTTCCAACTTTTTTAGAGCCTAAAAGTAATTTTATAGCTGTTGTCCTACCACATTCCCTTTACGAAAAATTCAACGATCCCTTCCAAATTTTGACTTTCACAAGAAAAAAAAAATGTTCTTTTAAGTTGTGAATTTCTAAATTGTCATCATACTCAAAAGCTAGTTTTCATAAACAGAGAATAATTTCAAGAAAGAAAAGGAAAAAGTCACCTGGCCAAGAACCTCCGTTATGGTAACTCCACCGAGTATTCTTAGGGTCACAACCGGTAACGATCCTCCACTCATGGCTCTCAATAGCCGGATGACAAATCTTAACCGGCATCTCTCCGACCAGCTCCTCCCACCGTTCCTCGATCAAGTCCATGATCGCCGCCGACTGCTCAGGCGTGGCTAAAGAAGCAAGGATCGCTACACAGTTGCCAAGAGCGAACCACCTGAAATCCATACGAGCCGGACTAACGTTTCCTATGAAGTAGCCGCCACGGAGGGGCATGAAGTCGAAGACCCACTCAGGGATCGAGTCAGGGATGACGTTGAACTTGTTGACTGCCGTGTGCGAGTACTCCTCCGTCTTGTAACGGTAAATGTCGTTGAGCTGCTGAAAATCCAGCCAGAAATAGCTTCTCATGTGGAAGCTTAGCGCGTGTAGCCGTTTCGTTATCCTCTCCATGAACTCTTTCCCTTCTGCGTCGTGCTTTAGCATCGACATTGCTGATCGCAGAGCCATGAAGAAGAGAGCTTGGATCTCGATCGGGTATCCATAAACCCCCTGCGCGCGCAACATTCTGTCCCGTTACAGACACTTAAAACCGAACTAAAACCCGACCGAAATTTGTCTTAAACCACAAAAAACCGAACCAAAACCGAAAAAGCCAATAGAATACACTAAACTTATGGTTTTGGGTAGATATAGGAAAATAGGTTGATAAATATAACACTAAGTGATAATTTTTTACTTTTAATTAATTTTCGCCACAACCGAATAAGTTTTGATCGACCTCAAAATTAAACCAAAATCAAACCGAAATATTTAAAACGAACTAAACCGGAACCGAGATAGAGAGAAGAAGAAACAGAGCGAGAGGAGTATTACCATTCTTCGATCGACCATGGAGCAGCCATCAGCGCAAAGCAATGTCGGGAAAGTATCGAAACCTTCGGAGAGACAAAGAGAAAGAATGAGTCTCATTCCCTTTTGGCATTCAGGTGTTTCAGCTAGAGAAAGGTCTCCGGTGGATTTGGTGTAGGCTCTGAGGAGAATGATCCACCAGAAACCCGAGTCAACCGGAGCCACTCTTCCAATCGCGCTCTCTCCAAAGTCAGCGATGACAGTGTCTGTTTTCTTGATTGGGTCGTGAAGGACCTTGAAGCTAGCAGGCATCGCGCCTTCGCCGAGCTTGAACCGGTCGATTCTTTTCTCCCTTCCTTGGATTTGAATTGTCTTGAGGAGGAAGTTCTTGACTATGTCTGGCTCTCCGTTCATTAGGAAAGCTAGCGCGCTTGGAACAAAATCTCTTACGAAAACCTAACCAAGCGTTTTGAACAAATGTTAGAATCCAAAGGTCTCACAATAAAAAACATTCGCTCTGTTACAAATCATAAATGCGATTGGCTAATACCTAACGTAGTCATAGCATGGTTGATTATGGGACACACACAATGGTTGTATAAAAGAAGAAGAAGAAATGTTACCTGGTCATAGTTCAAGACTTCCTCAGAAGCATGGTCGTAGGCAGCAATAGTACCAACAGGTTGGCCACGGAAGTAAACCAAAGATCGCCGTAGAGCATCCCAAGCCTCGGCGACCATAGGATGCGGTTCGAACGAGTTTCTAGCGGAAGAAGCCGGAGTATCCCATCCAGACCGGCCGCCGGGAGAATTAATGCCGCTGTCGAAGATACCCATTTCGCTGAACGACCTCTCGTCGAACGATCTTTTCCGTTCGATGTTTAGCCTCGGCCGGTCGAGTAACCGAGTCAGGTCGTCCATCTCCGATATCGAGCTTTGAGAGTTTGTTTTTCGAAGATCGTCCATTGGGAATCACTAACTTTGTTCTCAGTTTAGATCTGGAAGAAAAAATAACAGGTAAAAGTTATTAGAGCGTTCTTGGGAAATGATTTTTTTTAAAAGTTGTTCGATAAGGATCTTGGAACATAACGAGAAATGTAACGAAAACATTAAAGATTAGGCTGTTCTGGATAAAAGTAATTAGAAATATTAATCGTCATTAGTACTGTTCTTATGGATGCAAAAAACTCTTAAAGTTATTAAGATCATTACAACAAAGAGAGAGGTCAAATTTTTTTTTTTTTTTTTGAAAAGCCAGAGAATATCCTCGAAGGTCAGATCTGAGAGCGAAAGGATAAAACGGACCTTTAAAGACGGAGAAGAAACCGGCCGGCGAAGAAATGTGAGAGAACGAGAAGAAAAAGAAGAAAAAAAAGGTAAACGAAATGAAGAGGTGAAATATATATAGAGGAAGAGAAACGACGAACGTGGAAAGTCTCTCGTTTTTCTCTCTTTTTGACTGTGGGAATGGTGGAGAGAGAGAGAGAGAGAGACAAGGCTAGTGGCTTTTGTCGTAGAGAGAAGGTGATTGGAGCGTGCTGTTCACGCGAAGGAAACGACATCATTTTGCTCTGACAATCTACCCTGGCT
Organism: Isatis tinctoria; assembly: GCA_010577795.1. Classification (NCBI taxonomy): domain Eukaryota; kingdom Viridiplantae; phylum Streptophyta; class Magnoliopsida; order Brassicales; family Brassicaceae; genus Isatis; species Isatis tinctoria. The sequence goes on from CM021244.1 coordinate 9,741,485, forward strand.
TAATATGTATCGATTGGGCCACTGGACTTTTCGCCGGTTCGATCGGCGCTATCGTTTTCTTTTTACAGTATAATTATTTTTAGTGTTTTAAATCTGGATTTAATTATTGTAAAACCAACCAAAAGTTTTCCAATGGGCATAGCTTGTCGGAATATCAATATCTCTCACTTATCTACTCGGGCAAGTTGCATGCTGAAATTACCAGTTTGTATCGTAACTTAACATGCCATTTTTTTTCTTGCGGTTTAGTTTATTGTCGTTGATATATTATTATTTTTTGCTTGGTATTTCATTTAATTACGAATATACATATGTGTATATACGCAACAAATGTGTTCACTTCACAGGACCTGTTAGTAAAGAAGTATATGCGGAGGATAAACTTTGGTCACGATGAATTCGTGTTTTCCAAATTTAGACAAGATACTCATTAGGAAACACATTTACGGTTTGATTGAGATAAATAACTGGCATTACTTGTTCGCCAAATCAAATGATATGTTTCTTGATAAAAACCAAGATAAATGACCTTACTTCTTTAACTAAAAAACGATACTAAATGATATTCCAAACCGAATAGGAGGCGGGGCGGTATATATTGGGTCTGAATGGAAGTGCAGAAATAATGCAGATTAAATGCAGATTGTTTCAAAAGCAGTTCATCTGCTTTTTTCAGCCAATCAACATTTTTTGCAGAACTAGTAAAATGCAGAATAAAAACAGATCAATCTGTATGCAGATTAAAATGTTTTGAAATTATTCAGTTCTGCAAAAAGTAGGTTTAAAAGACCTGTTCACCAATATATTTGCAGATCAACCATGGTTTTTAGATTTTAGTTTTTAGTTTTTTATTTTTATTTGCTGTAAATTATAGTTTTTTAGAAAACTTAAGTTTATTCAAGCTTGAATAATAATTTATTTAGTTTCTGGTTTATGATATATTATGTTTTGTTTTATATGTTTAAGATTTCTTTTAAAAAGTTAAGTTTTATAATTTTTTCAAAGACATATTTTTATAGAAAATAAAAACATAGAAAATTATATAAGTAATAATAAAAGTTCGGATAAACATATATATAGGTTAAAAATATCAAAAAGTTATCAACAAAAATATAGGTTTTCATAATTTAAAAATAGTTAATTTTTCATTAATTTATTAAAAAATTAAGAAAAACTATTATTAATATATATTATTTTCATAATTTTTATATGTGCATAAAATCATTTTAATGAAACCTTAATGATTTGGACTAGTTATTATTTTATCAGTTTGATTTTTCTATTATATTAATGCATAAATATAGCAATATCTTTTGGAAAGAAAAGTCATCCAACAAAGAGAAAAATATATTATTAACTAAAATCAAGAAATAATAGATTTTGGTTTTGCTTAAATAGGTAGTTATTAAAAAATTATAATTCACCTATATTTTAGGGAATCTATTTTTTTTAAAAAAAATTGATTGGTAAAATATGGTTTTTGGAAGGTATTTTATATAAATTTTTAGACGTTCAAAAAAAATATTTTTATTAAACCTTAATGATTTGGACTTGTTATTATTTTCTCAGTTATATTTTTACTATATTAACATATAAATATAGCAATATAATAATTTAGAACAACAATAAAAATGAATTATCAACCAAGACCAAGAAATTGTAGATTTTGGTTTTTTGCTTACAAATAGGTAGCTATTTAAAAATAATAATTTACCTATATTTAAGGGAATCTATTTTAAAATCTAGAAATAATCAAGGTTTATATATAGTTATTTGAAATTTTACATAATATACATCAAATGCATTTTCACATCTATAATTATGCATGTTGATTTTCTTGATTTTTTTGAATATATAGTGTCATTGAAATACATATATATTATGTGAATTAAAAAATATATATATATATAATTTAATATTAAATCTGTTTGATCTGTACTTGTTCTACATATTTGTATGATCTATAATTATTCTGCTTGATCTGCATATTTTATTTGATCTGCAATTTTTTATCTGTGTCCCATTCAAAGCCAATAATTATCATTTACCGGTTGAACAAAAAAAATAAGTGTTTTAACTATCTTGAGAACTAATCATGATTAGGAAAGTTGATTATTGCGTAAATAATTGATAAAACTTTTTCAATGTAAGTTGATGTATATAACTGTTTCCATAAAAGAAAACGTGGATTGGGCAAAATATCATTGTCAGTGGAATTTGGCGGTGCATGCGATTCACGTGGACGATGATGTTAAGTCCGGGATCTGTGTTTTTGCTCTCAAGTCAGGTCCTATACTTGATGAGAACTCAGAGGTAATCACACTTTCAAGTTTCAACTACTTTACGCGTGTGACTATATAAATTGACATGATTTACAGTGCACAACCTTATCCGTTCCATGGAGTATATATCAAGGCTCTAATTTTTAAAACTTTTAAGTACCTAAAACTAGATACAAATTATAATCAAGCTGTGGAATTATATGCAACCGGAGATTATGTATGTTTGTACTTGATTTTGTTTGTTACGTTACATACGTACGAAGTCATCAATGATCAACGAGGGATCTAATTACTGCAATGCATGCGTGTAGATATATTTAAAGAAGTAGATTCGTAGATTTCACGTAAAGTCTTCAATGGTAGATTAAAATAGTGTTATCTTAGGATATATATTTGCACCAGATGAAAGAGATGTATATATTTTATTTTCTGTTTTCAAAATATACAAAAAAATATCATTGTCTGTCTAAGATTAGTATACTTTATTATACTTTTTCGGGTTTTAGGTTGAAAATATATTACAAAAAACATTATATAAGGTAAATGGTAACTAAACCGTTCTCATAAGACACGGTCCAAATATACTTTCTTTTAGATTTTAAAGTGTAAATATAAGGTGCCTCTATCACAAAAACACATCCAAATATACTTTATTCTTTTGGATTTTAAATTGTAAATATAAGATGTCTTTACCACAAAAAGTACGTTCAAATATTGGTTCATAGGATCTAAAATTTTAGCATGATGCATCAATGTTCCAGATAATTATTTTGTGAAATAATTTATCCCAAAAAAAAAACATTCCTGCTAATTAAGGTATATATGCAAATGATCTGTCGATGTTTATACAGTGATATATCTCTGAATGAAAAGTAATATTAAATTGGGACTTTATTATATACTCCAAACCAAAAAAAAAAGAATGAAATTATTCGTTTATTTCCCTTTCACATTCCAGTTTTGTAATGAAATTGGGCCTTTATCGGGCCGAATAATAGTTCTGACTTACACGGATCTAACCTGGCCCATACGCTCCGTTCGTTCAGACGCTGGCCGTAAATCACCGCAGAAGAAAAACGCGCCATTAAAACGAAGCCACCATGAGATTGTCTCTTCCGATCAACACTATAATAAATCTCCAGAGACCTCTTCTCCTCCTTTCTCCTTCTCGCTACCGTTCTCCAACCGTCGCGTTTCGTGCTTCATCGCATCTCCCCGTTCCCGGCGCTGTTTCTCCGAGCCTGCTTAGTTGCTGGTTCTCGACGATGAAGGCGGCGTTGACGACTGCTGTCGGATGGGAGGAGGAGAAGCAACCGACGCTCTCTGTCGAATTGAAGGAGAAGATCGATCTCACTGAGAAAGAGCGTGAGATTTTCGACCGGCTTCTCGGTACTCTCCGGTTCTGCAACCTCGACACGCAGCTTCGTGTCGCCGGTGGCTGGGTTCGAGATAAGGTACTCTCCGGCCATTGGATGCTTCCATCAGAGTGAAAAGTTTCTGTCTTTTTGAGTGATGATGTGATGAAGAATGTTTTTGAGTGTTTTATTGTCTTTGTTTTCAGCTATTAGGGAGAGAGAGTGATGATATTGACATAGCAATCGACGATATGTCTGGAAGTGAATTTCTTGATAAGCTTAAGGAGTATTTGTCTTCTAGAGGCGAAGAAGTACAAGGGGACACTGTTATTGAAAGGTCTTGGAACTTTTTTGAAACTCCCTGCTGAACTCTAATCCCCTTGCGCTATAGTTCTTGATGTCGGCTGCCTTTTTTTTTTTTTTTCAGGAATCCTGAACAATCCAAACATTTGGAGACGGCAAAGATGCGCATTTATGACCAGTGGATAGATTTTGTTAATTTGAGATGTGAAGAGTACACAGAAAATAGTCGTATCCCTACAATGGTACTGCTCCTTGTTTATCTGCTACTAATGCATTACACAACCTATCCCGAACATGAAGATCGTTCTAGTTATGAGTTTAACTGCTTCTGCTGCTTAGTTTTAATCTTCTTTGGTTTATTACAGAAATTTGGCACCGCAAAAGAGGATGCTTACAGGAGAGACTTGACCATAAATAGGTACTCTCATCTTTGTCAAGAACAAGAAGTAGAATTACTATGATCTCCGTATCACTGTATGCAAATGACTTGTTGAATTTGACAGCTTGTTCTACAACCTTAACACTGGCTCGGTAGAAGATCTCACAGAAAGAGGTTAGTGCATCCTACCGCTGCCAGCATTGATTTCCTGTGATGTTCAGAATAATAGTTTACAAGGAACTGATAAAATCACAGGCATCGATGACCTTAAGTCGGGACGAATTGTTACACCATTGCCTGCAAAAGCTACATTCCTGGATGATCCTTTGCGAGTCCTCCGGGCTATTCGCTTTGGTACTTCTGTTATTATTATTTTTTTTTAAAAAAAATTCATGTCATTACAGTGCCCATATCAGATCCTTCATTTGAGCTCTGTGGTTGTCTTTTTTTTAATCTACTGCCATAATAGGTGCAAGATTTGGTTTTACGCTGGATGAAGAACTGAAACAAGCTGCTTCGAGTGAGGAAGTAAGGGCAGCTCTTGGCGAAAAAATCAGCAGAGAGCGGATCGGGAATGAAGTAATTATCTGATCTTCCTGCTTTCGCTGGCAACCTGTCTTTTTAGGGGTTATCGTTACGCAACTTGATTTCTTGGTGCAGATTGATTTGATGATATCTGGGAATGGGCCAGTTTCTGCAGTAACGCATCTTTCTAATCTGAAACTATTTGGGGTTGTCTTTGCCTTTCCCTCTTCAGCCGAGCCTGCACCATCAGAGAATTGTGCCAGGTTTATCTCATTTCTACTCTAAGCTCGGGGAACTTAGCAAATCTTGTTCTGTGACACTGCTATTCATGTTTTGTGAAAATCATTAACATGTCTCGCAATTTTTAGCCTCTGCCAAGCATACTTGGAAGCTATGTGGAGCCTCATTCAGACACCTGGGCTAGGAAATTTCAGTGTGAGTTACTAGTCTGTCGCGATTGCTTCTTGTTTAACTGCTAAAGACGGAGTTCCCTTATCTTTTTATCTTCAGTTAGTTTTTCATTGGCGTCTTATATGGTTTCAGGGTGAACAGAGAAGGCTTGCTCTGTATGCTGCGCTGTTTCTCCCCTTTAGGAAAACCGTTTACACAGACAATAAGGGCAAATTGGTACTGTAATTCCTGTTTTCATCTTTCTTGGGTTAAATAAATCTGAGTTTGGTTGCCTAAGCTAACAAAACGTGAGGCTTTTTTTCCCAGATTCCTGTTGTTAATCACATATTCAAATTCTCCATGAAGCGGAAGACCAGTGATGCTGAAACGGTGAGCTATTCATATTCAATATCTTAGGCCTTAGTTGCAGTAACTACAAGGCGATACATGTGTTGTTTGGTAATAACGGAAAAACCAATTAAATGGTAATATCAAAGTCTTCACCTATGTTTTGCATTAGACTGTTGGTGTGGTTCTGCTCAAGAGCAGTGTATCTCGTTTCACCATACCTTTTAAGTATGACTACTGTACGACTTAACAGATTTGTGACTATCATAATAACTAAATCCATCTTCTTCAGGTTATCAATATACATCGTACTACGGAGAGATTCCTATCGTTGATTAGTTCCCTTCAGTTGAAGAATGACGTACAACTGGACAAGCTTGATTGGGCCACTACTATTCTTGAGCACTGGAAGTCTATCTCCCTTGGTGATCCCGAGATCCCAGCAACTTCGAAAATAAGAGTACTCACAGGTACTCCTCTATAGCCTTTATGGTATTGTATTGCATCCACCTTAAAAACTCAAGAAAAAAGAAGAAGAAATTTTATCGTAGTTATTCGGTGCCATAGTGGTGTCTTTCTGTTACTCGTACAATACTCTGTATATCATAAAAGCACTTCTATTGATATTGTAGCTTATAAGTTTCTGTGTTATCCTTTAAACTACGAGTCTACGAGTATTATTAAACTTTAGGTATGTCTAAAATGGTTCTCTTTTTGTAACAATCCCAGGGTTTCTTCTTAGAGATATCAAAGACTTCTGGCGTGTTGCACTCTTAACATCTTTGTTGTTGAGTACGGTTGATGGCATGAATGAAGATCAAGAAATTGGGCACCTGGACTTCCAGCTGGACAAGATGCGAGAAACTTATCTGACAATCGAGGAAACCATTCGTGAAATGGGTAAGCCTTAGTATGTTTAATAAAACTGTAGCATTAAAGAGAGAAAATTTCCAAGAGTAGGCAGAGGATGTTAGGCCTAGTTTTACCAAGGCTGCATTTCGGTGACTGCCAAAGTAACAAAAGTAGAACTAAGAACGTCATATGAACATAAGAAGCTGATTTTCCAATTCTTGCGTTTTTGGCTATCTGTCTGATTCTGATTAGTGATGCGCAAGTAGGGTGGAAGAGCAGTAGAAAGCTCATTATTCCATGATTGGAGCTGCATTTGTCAATGAGCATACGTAATGGTGTTTCTTGGTTTTTAACATTACAGGTCTTGATAACATCTGGGATGTAAAGCCGCTAGTGAATGGGAGGGAGATCATGCAAATTGCAGAGCTTAGCGGAGGATCCCTCATCCGTGAATGGGTAAAAAAGGCTTCATTTCATTAGTTGTCAATCTCTTGCAGTTGTATCATTGCTTCTCTCTTATACATGACGCCCGTTTTGCAGCAACAGAAACTTCTCACATGGCAGCTAGCTTATCCCAATGGCTCCGCAGAGGAATGCAAGGATTGGATGAGAGAAATCAAAGCAAAACGACAACGGATAGAGTGATCATGACTTTAGTGCCTCGCTCTGCTGTGTCTAGTCTTTACGATCAATTGAGACATTTTAGTTTAGTTAACATCTTAGATATCTCAAAGTTTTGATGAGAAAATAGCGCAGACAGATTGAACTCTGTCTCTCATGTGACATTTGTTCGTTATCTAATTTGTCTTTGGCGGTTGACCTGTATGTTTCTTCTCATAACAAAACAGAGGTCGACCAAAAAAAAAAAAAACTAAGAATGAAACCAACATGAACAGAGAGGTAGTATACATATCATCGATCCTTGCAAGGATTTGATGTGTAGACCTGACATCAAAAGCAGACCAATCCTAGATGAAACAAACCGGACCTAGAGAGGCTACGGTGTCTGCTCGAAGCTTTGGTCTACCATTCTCGAAGCGAGGAGTGTGGAGAGGCGGAAGGAGATAATGAACCATCTGATTCCTTGCAAAGCAGAAAATTGAACCGAGGAATTGTTGATTGGACTAACCCAGGTGACGCATTGCTAGGGCTAGTTCGATATGGTAGCGTGTCGAGCGCGTTAAGAGGTGAGATGTTCGAGTAACCCGGTGAGTGCATAGAGCCTATACAGCTCATGTATGATCTCTGCGATGACAACTGCAACGGGGAGGCTTGTTGCCTGAGATCAGCAGAGAGATGGCTGTCATGAGAGGAAGACCTAAAAGATTGTTGACTGTAGGACGAGCTCGTGTGCGATGGAGAGAAAGAAAGTGGGGAGCCCACAGGAGGAGGGTCTATAAGCACTAGAGACGATCCTGCAATGGAAGATCTGAGAAGCGGTGTGCTCTCTGAAGCTGATGGCTCATCTATGCTTGTTCTCGCGTCCCGTTTACATACTGGACAAAACGTTCTCCATGATGTCAACCACGAGTCTACACATGCGGCATGAAACTCTGAAAAACACCAAAAAGATTATAGAATCATAAGTTTGTTTGTTTCTTACAAGCTAAAGCTAGAGAGAGTTTTTAAACCTCATTTACTTAACTGTGACTGCAAGGTAAGACCCTGAGCTTGTCCCCAACAGTGTAGTCTTCGAGGCAGATAGCGCAAGAGAAAGCAGTTGTGCTGTATCCGCGTACAGAAGTGAATGTAACACTCGGCATTGCTTTCACCATTCTTTGGCTCATCCCATGGAACTGGGATGTAGCGTTACGTGATGTGCAACGCCTATAGACGAAGACACAAGTGGATAGAACAACAAACATTCCCAGCGACATGATCAATGCTATGGTCGCGAACAACGACCACCCCGAGTCATCAAAACTAGGGACCAACATAACTCTCGTTTCCGCCAAACCGGCGTACTTCTTGAGCGTTTCTCCGGCTGCTTTCGTCACAAAAACCGCTTGAATGTTTATACCGTACTCGTCTCCTTCCACTGACAAACAAGATCCCAAAATCAAGATTTGTAGCATCGATTCGAGATTTAGATACTTTGTCTAGTGTAGATTTTACTTGCTAATAAGATGCTGCGGTCCAAATTGTCATGGACAATGGCAGCTTTGAAACCAGTACTCTGCGCGTTTCTGACTTTGTGCTCAAAACTGCAGCCTCCTCTCACGATCAACGCGAAAGGGAACGTACCGTTAGTGGTCTGCTTCGGTTTGTTCCTCAATCTTTGGCAAGCGTCGAGAGGCTCAGCCACGTAAAGAACTCCGGTTTCTACCGTAGCGTTCTCTAATGGAGCTGGAACACGACACTTCCATCAGCATTAGCGAATTCAACAAGCATATATTAGAACTTTAAACAATTCTGTTTTCAAGTCCTCATATCCGAAACAAGTATAAACAATTCCAACATTAAGAAAATAATCAGACAAAAGTATTACACCAATGGACAAAGGATCACTGAAACGGAGACAAAGTTGTGAAAAAGACGTGGTTTGTAGAATTGTTGTCACATATATGTGCATGTGTGAGTGGGTAGAATTAAGAAAAACTTACAGAAATTAGCTTCCATGTCGTCGAAAGAGACGTTGGAATCCATCAAAACGACTTTGCCTGCATCTACACATGAAACAGTGAAAGTGTGTAATATTAGGAGGACAAGAGCAACAAGAACCATCGTCTTCTTGTTCACAAATGCAAACAGTAACACAACTTGGTTTGAGGGGCTATTAATATCTACGTTGGTTATGAAACATAATCATAATCTTTAACTTTTTTGCTCAATATTAGTCTCATAACTTTTACTTCAATAGTTATTCAATGGTTTTTAGTATAAGTTGAAAGTTGTTAATATTCAATTAATGATTTTAAACATGTTTTGTAAATTGTAACAATCTTTTTATGATTCTTATAGTAAAGAGAAAAAGCTAAAAATATACTTCAGCTACATTTTTTGATATTTTCCTTTTAATATCTGAACATTCATATTAAAATTTTGAGATATTTTATAAGAGAAAATCTATTTAGATTTTGAGAATTAATTGAAAATGTCATCAATCAAACTTTTAGAATTGACACGTAAAAAACAATCCAGCTATCATTTATATCAAAAATCTAAACAAGGAAAGTGGAGATATTTACTTCCTCGTGTTAAGAAGATCAAATCAAGCAGAGGGAGAAAATCAAGCGACAGTAAATGGATTTGAAACGTCGAAACTTGTAGAAAGGAAAGAAAAAAGAAGCAAACAAGAAACTAAATCCAGTCCTAGGAGGAGAAAAAAAATCAAACTAAGCCGGAAGATTTTATTATCCAACTCAAAATCAGAGGAAGAAACTTAAATTTTTTAAAATATATGGACTATTTTTTTAACTCTTTCCTCTTACATATTGAGTTAAATAATGTATGGATCCATAGTGTGTTATATAATTCGCGAGGCACTACGGTGAACGAAGAGCTAAAGGGAATTGTTGTTTGTTGAAGAGATAATCGGAGAATAATCGAACTTAACAAGCCCATGAACTTAATTGCATGATAATAGTAATATAATTAACACTAAACTGACTATACCAAGGAAAAGAGATGAGCTCCCACACCTGTCATCAATAAAATCCAATTGGTTTCTCTAACGACGATTTGAGGTCAATAACAACATTCATTTTCCGGTATAAATTTGGATGATGATGCAACAACTCACACTAGTATATGTTGTGGTCAATGTTGAACTTGACTCTTATAAACTACATGGATTAGGAATATAAGGCCATCTCCAATATTCACTCTCACTATTGCACGACCGGATGCCAATTGAAAGAAATCAAAACAGAACCGTAACGCAAAACATTAACGAGTTCAGATTCTGAAAATGGACCCTTGTCTTGAAAATTCGAAATATCAGTCGTACTACTACACTCACACGCTCTCTACGATAACCATCCAAGCTCAAGAAGAAAAAAAACACTCCAATTCTAACAGTCTTCAACAACTAACTAATTCACTAAAATGCCTAAACCAAATGGGATCCGATTTTCGATTAACAGATGGCTCGAAAACATTCTAAGATATTAGGGCTCGACTGGTTCACCCGCAGCGGTTGCGATTGCGGTTGCGGAAGTTTGCGAAAGCGGACGATTGCGGTTATTAGCGTAACTGAGCGTTTTGTACGACTGGTATAGCGGTTGAAAACTGTTGCGTTTGCGGAACATTTTTGACTGGTTGACAGCAGGTGTAATAGCGGTTTGATATTAAAATAATAAAATACATAAAGTATATCATTTATATAAAAACCAGAAATTATATATAAAATATGTAAAATTAATATTTAAAGACCAAAAGCTAAATCATATAATAAATAGTTAAATAAATATTTTTAAGAGTCTAAAACAATTTTCTGTATAAAAACATAATTGTATAGACATATATATTTAAGGGCAATTTTCAAAAATACCACACTTTCATGTTTTTGTGACAAAAATACCACATCAATGTGAAAATGACAAAAATGACATTTTTTGAAAAAAAAAAAGACTATTATACATTTATTTTTATATGTTTCTTCCAAATCCCTTAAACATATACCCTAAAACTCAAAATCTAAATCCTAATTAATGACTTTTGAACCCAAATTTATTAATTTAATTATCTTTAAACCATTAAATAAATGTTATTTTTGTCATTTTCACCTTGGTGTGGTATTTTTGTCACAAAAACATGAAAGTGTGGTATTTGAGGGTATTTCTCTATATTATATTTAACTAATATGTATATATTTTACATTATCAAATGAAAAATAAAATATAAAATTTTAAAAGGTTTGAATTTTTTTATGAAATATATATAATTACATATATAAATTTTAGTTGATAAATGATATATATATTAAGAATAAGAATTTAATATAAAAATTATTGATACGAGAAAATAAAAAAATTTCTTAACTTTTTCCAATTTTTATAATTTTTCTTATTTTTTTATTAATTTTAAAATAATTTATTTTATATTTTGAAAAAAAAAATTCTGGAACCACCCGCCACCGCCCGCAACCGCAAACGCTTGCTGAAAGCAGCTTTTGGATTTTAGCGGTATAAAGCGGTTTGAATCGATACAAAGCGGTTTTTATGATTGTTACTAACCGCCGCCAACCGCTATCACCCGCTGCGTTTGTGTTTGCGGGTGATAGCGGGTGAACCAATCAACACGTCAGAGTGTTTCTTCTTCTTAATGTGAAATTCACAAAGCTTGACCGCAACTTGACCAAGGAACTTACTAATCGATTAACATTTTCCCAATTCTAGGCGGGCCCAAAGAAGGATTTCACTTATTGGGCCTAGCCCATTTTTGGACAATTTCTTTGGGCATACGTCCTTTGATAAAGTTATTTTTATCAATTTATTGTCTCCTCTCTAGTCGTTTTCCTATCTCCCCCACAATTGATGTATACATAGCAATTTGCACCCTCTGTTTCTTTCTTTATATTTTAGTAAAAACAAATAAGTGTACATTGACTTTTCTTTCAGATTTTTTTTTCTACATGAAACTTCTATTCTCATTCTTTTTCTACATATCAAGTACGAAAAACTATAAAATTTCTCGTATATGTTAATATTAAAATGAGAGACAAGCTAGCAATTGTCCTGTTAGGAACAAACAAACACGAGATTACGATATGCGTTTATGTAAATATGTTATTATTATAACATGAAAACACCAACACAGACGCAAGCAACCGTGGCCTACGTTGTGTTATTCGGTCTCGTCCTCCGTTTAAAGTTTCTTGGTTCTTGTGGTTATGACAAATAATATCGCGTTTTCACCTAAATGCCAAAAGCCATCTGCTTTTTCGAACAATACTGCGTCTGCGTTTCTTTCAGCCATCTCTCTCAGTCGTTCTATGTCTGAACTAAGAGACAGCTGTTAACACTCTTACGGCAAAGAAATCATTAAGACATTAACTTCCAAAGTACCTAATTGCCTCTATTTCTTTAATAACTTAGTAGATTTGTCTCCTCCACACGTGTGTCGACAAGTCAGTGAAGTCACACACATACCATAATAATCTAAAATCATCCCATATCTTTTCACTGTAAATTTACTCTCATTCTCTCATGTAACAGACTTGATTTAGCTTTAGATTTTATTGAACTAGCCAACTAGGTTTGAATTTTCTTCCTCTTCTTTGCATACTAATTAAATGTATATATCATCCAAAACTGTTGCATCAAACTCCAACACTTTACAGCAAACTCAATCTAAAATCTGTGATTTGTGTTTAGTCCAGCGATGAAAGTCTATTCCATGTGATATCTATCCAACAGGAGTTTTTACACAAAAGGAAAAGAAAAAAAAAATACAAAAAGAGAAAGAAGACAAAATAGCTAAAATGTTTCTATATAAGGAACCATTCACAGCCTTTAATTTCACAAACTACTTCAAAATCTCTAAAGACACTAACCGAGAAGATGAAGAAAATAACAGTGGTGGCTTTTGTTATGCTCATCTCTCTTCTTCTGCTTTCTCAGGTAATAATGATCAAACCTTTTTCTCAAGATTCGCTTCTCTCTGTTCCAGAGATACTAACCAAAAACACTGAAACGTTCATGTCTGATTCCTTTCTCAAGATTCGCTTCTCTCTGTTCCAGAGATACTAACCAAAAACACTGAAACGTTCATGTCTGATTCCTCACAGGTACTTGCAGATCTATCTTCATCCAGCAACGATTCGTCTGTTTCTCAGGTAAGAGTGATACAAACATATTAAAACAAACCTTCCAAGGAGTGAAGTAAATTCAGTTTCTTTTGTTGCTAATGGATGCAGACGAACGACGAGAACCAGATGGAGGCGTTTAAGAGATCACACAATCGTCCACGATTCAGTTAGTAACACAATCGTCCAGATCCTCTGTTTTCAGCTTCTTTGTTTTTTCTTGCCTTGCAACTTTTTTGATTGATTCATGATTGCAGATTGTGGTTATGCGTGCGCGAGAAGATGCAGAGAGACGTCGAGGAAGAAAGTGTGTTACAGAGCGTGTGGAAGCTGCTGTGCCAAGTGTCAGTGTGTGCCGCCGGGAACCTCCGGCAACACAGCAGCATGTCCTTGCTACGCCAATCTCCGTACACATGGTAATAAGCTCAAGTGTCCTTGAGACTACAAAAACGTCTATGATCATTTCCTAATATACTATGTTTCTTCTTAGTATCTTGTGTGAGCTTATTTCCCATTATGTTATCATTATTCAGAAACTTTGTATCGATTCCGAATAATAAGATGAGTGATTCTATTGATTACCAAGTTCTTGCAAATTGGACCCATGAGGGTATGTATCTATGCATGAAAATGTATCTCAATGCAAACAATATATAACATCGGTTAAGTATACTCGATCAAATCCTAACAGGATTCCATTTTTTTTTTTTTTTTGGCACTGGGGATTCCATTTTCTTTAACACAAACAAAACAAAAGAAACAAGTTTCACTTTCATATTAACATAAAATGTCCTTACAAATTACCAACGGAAAAAAGAAAACAAGGACAGGAGAGAGACGAACGGTTCTTTGTTCAAGTCCCCGTCTTAGCTTTCCTCGTCACCGTTTCTTAGACTTAACCGCCACAACGCCTTTATAGAGCTTAACGCGATCCTTCAACGCATCTCGTCGAGGCCGAGCCACCTTATTGTTCGGATCAAACAACAGAACCTCTTCAAACGCTCTCAGAGCCGAAGGCAACTCCTTTTTCTTCTCATAAGCATCTCCAAGGTTGTTCCAAGCCGTTACATATCCAGGCTGCAGCTTCACCGCCATTTCAAACTGAGCGATTCCTTTGTCCAGCTTCTCCTCTCGGACATAACTCACTCCAAGAGCGTTATAGACCTGTCTCGAGAATTGTACTTTACAGTGTCAGTTGGCTTTTCTACTCGCTGGATACAGTGTACAAATATTTATTACCTGAGCAAGATCTTGATCGTCACCGTCCCATTTCTGGATGGCTTGAAGCAAGAACTTGTTGGCTGCAGGATAAAATTTCCGTCTCAGCATCACTGCACCGAGCTCAAAGAGCTCTGTTGCACTTGCATCGCCGCTCCTTACTTGCTCCTTCAGATTATTCAGACAAAAATAATAACCATCGAAACACAAATTCGATGAAATCAACAAACTTTTGCGGAAGCATGGCTACTTGAGTCAGTCTAATACTGTTCATAACATCCAGATTTATTAGGCTTCCACCAATCATGAGATAAGAGACAGTAAAAGGAAATCTCCATTACAGCGCTTTGTAAGAACATAAGAGGCATCAATATTATTTCTTCATTTCTTATCTTCCCTCTCTACTAGCCATTCATCTCAGTTTATTATTCTACTGTTATCTATCACAAAGGTTTATACTTGGATCACAATCTAAAATTGTATCCACCCCAAAAGTTTTATGGTAAACAAGTTGTGAATTCCACCAAATACCTGTAATTCTTTGGCGGAGAGGTCAAGTTCTCTGCGCACAAGTACTTGACGGATGACATAGAAAGTACCAACTCCGAGCAAACCCAGTAGTAACAGCAAGTAAGAAAGCTGAATACTTAATTCAAACAACTCTCCAACTTCGTAAATCGGTTCGGGCTTCATGATTTCTGCTGCTGCTGCCAACTGTGGGTTAGCAGAGATCATCAACAAGCTCTGTCCCAGCAGAAAAGTAGACCCTTTGCTTGGTAGCTTCTTCAGAGAAGCTTTGTTCAAAACCGGTAAACCCGTAGGAGCAACTTCTGCAGGCAGCGTTTAGAAAAGAAGTAGAGAGAATCGTTTCAGATGCTCGATTTAAGATGAAAGTTAAGCAAGGAAGAAGAGGAGGTGAACGTAAGTACCGTGAAAAGATCGAATGGCCAAAGTCCTTCCATGTATCTGCCTTCATCCACAAGTTTTTACAAAAACATGGAGAGGAAGATTAGCACTTTCATCAACAGTCCCATCATGCCACAGTGAAGATGCAAACAACTCATATAACCCAATGAATTCTCCAGTATGAAACGAACTCATTCGCAGTAAATTCAACTTATTTGATTCGCACTAAACACCAAATCGATATCAGCAAAATCAAAAATCGGAAACCCTAGAATTACTTCTTCAGTATAGGTGGAAAGGAAAGAGAGCAGCAACGTGGAGTGTTTACCTGAAGAGAAATCGTTTTGGGATGGAACTTAAGCGACCCAGAAGAAGGGAGAAGCTGAGGATGATGGAGATAGAGGCGGTGGATGGGAGGAGAAGATGAAGATAGCGTATGAAGAAGCATGCTCGATTCGATCATAAAGGTCTGCGAATCGCACTGAAATTCCCGATGAGATCACTCTCAAGTCTGAAAAATCGACGAGTGTGTGTGTGTTTGTGAGCTCAAAGATAGAAGAAGAAAGGAGGAAGAAGAGGATAAGGCCCACGTTGCTTTTCGGGTTTCCGGTTTTCGACCCGCCCGGATTCTCTCCTTTTATTACCATTTAACTACTTTTTTACTTACTCCGTATCAATCTACTTTTACACCCAAAAAAATATTTATATTCATCATTTGGTGGTCTATACCTGAGTGATGTTATTAAATTCAATTCTGCAGATCAGGAGGTTCATGGAGAATTAAAGTATCAATTTAGTATGATTCAACATTTTGTACTAGACTTTTGTCGAGACTTATAACTTCTATTTGATCTATTGTAGGAGGTAGTTTTTTTCACCAGGTTCTTAAGGTTGAAGCATCGCTCTTTAGTTACACTCATCAAAGATATTAAATCAACTTAGCTCATCCTGACTTACATTTTTCTTGCTTTATATTTGTAAGGAGAACGGTACACAAATCTTCAAGCACATGTATCACCTACAGAAGCTGTAACTAAAGGTAACATAAGTATATTCGTTTATGCAAAACTCCATGTATGCATAAGTAGGAGTGAGGTAATGGAAGGTATTTTGGAGTTAATTAAAAAAATGTATTATCTCTGTATAACTCCGTTCTAGTATACTTGACATCAACAACAAAATCATGTACTATGATTTAATTTCTTCTAAATTATTACATTTTCTGTTTTGTATTGAAAAAACAATACAATTTTACCACCGGATGTGGTGGGCTAGTGGTTTAAGCGCAGGAGTTGGTCCTGTTGTGCTCCTAGTTCGATCTCCGGTGAAAGGGATATTCTACGCCATAAGGTATCAACAAAGGCTGGTCCCGGACCAATTGTGGAATTAAGGTCTAGGCCCAAACTCATCCTTGCAATTCAAAAAAAAAAAACAATACAATTTTTTTACTTTGTTAAACAAATACTCGAAAAAAAAAATTGGAAAGGGAACTCAACAGTTGATTTACAATTCTTCTGAAATATTCTGGAACCTTTACAAATAATTTAGAAACTATTTCAAAAAATTTCGATATACTTTTTGAAAACGTCCCAAAACTCAGCACACTCTGGCAAAGAGTTGTATACTCTTTAAATTTTATAAGCCTGTGTAATATTCTGGAGTAGTATTTAAATTTAATTTTATAAGCCTGTGTAATTTGTTTAGTCTTGAGCAAAAAAGTTATCATACAAGTTATTTCATAAACCCAGCTCTGGGAATGGGAAAGTCAGGTTTAAGAAATGAAAACAAACACATTATTTATAGAAAAACAAAAATATGTGGAAACCAAAACAAACTAAATTAACTCTATAAATAAAAACAAACCCTATAAATCGGTAATGTTCTAAATTCATCGTTTTTAATATCTATCCACGTTCATATTTAACTTGTTTAGATGAAATCTATGTAAAACAAAATGTAGTGATTTAAAAAAAACAAATTCTTACTTTTTGTGAATTACGTAATCAAATCAATTACTATTAAGTTATTCTAGGCCACTATATATTCTTTTGTAGATTAAGAGGTATTACACCAAATGGTACCAAACAAGGAAGCAGTAGTGCTGAAGCCTTGAACATGTCAAAAAGTGAAATATACTCCAATTTAAAAATTCAGTTTTACAAAAAAAGGAACATAATGGGTTTAGGTAAAATACAAACCAACCCAAGGAAATTAATTTCCTTTTTTTTCTCTTTATGTAGGATTTGCACAATAACACTACTGTTTTATGAGAGAAACAGAGCCAAACAAACACTGTTAAAATTTAATGAAATCCCATTGCCCCAGTTTTGAAGGCTGGAGCGTCCGGTGGCGGCGAAGGCAGCACCGTTAAAGCTAATACGCCACTCACCGCAGCCGCAATTGCTCCTAACACAAACGCCGGAATGTTTCCTCCACCGAAGATTTCATCAAATGGTCCACCTCCCACAGATACCACCATCTACGTTTTAATTAAACAAAAAAAATATATATATATATATGTCAGAAT
Organism: Isatis tinctoria; assembly: GCA_010577795.1. NCBI lineage: Eukaryota > Viridiplantae > Streptophyta > Magnoliopsida > Brassicales > Brassicaceae > Isatis > Isatis tinctoria. The sequence goes on from CM021244.1 coordinate 9,759,318, forward strand.
CATAACATCTTTTACAATTTAAATAAATAAAATTGATATTCACCAAAAATAAAAAATAAAATTGATTTCAAACGGTTTTTACCTGTGGGACGACAATAGCCAGGTTCAGAACACCTAGAGATAGTCCTGTTGGAATGAAAGATACAGATCTTTAGTTTACAATTATTAATTCAAGACTATACAGTACAATTTTTCTTAGGTGTGGTAAAACTTTTAATTTATTAGAGACTTTGTGTTTTCGTAAACATGGGTATATTCCGTATGGTCAATGAATTCCCAATAAAATAAATATTGGTGACTTATAGAATAATTCTCAATAAGTTTAGCAGTATAAAAATACGAATGTGTACGTATTAAATGCTTATTGCTTTTTTAGGTCCCAACACTTTAAGAAGATTGTAGACTTACATTATCCAAAACAAAAAGGGTAATTAGATTAATTAAAAAAAAAAACTCAAAGTAGAAAATTTACCTTGGCCGGCACCGGAATTGGTTGAAAATATGGAGGCCAGTGCAAAAGGAATACTGAACGTAATCTGCAATTAATTAGAAATTAAAAAAATCTGGTCAAATTACGTTATTAATTATCGTTTTTTTGTTAAACAAAAATCTTATATAGTAGTCAAAATATAATAATTAACCAACTGACACGAAACTTTTTTTCTGTAAAATAACAAAAAAAAAGGAAAAAAAAAAAAACAGAGAGAGACTTTACCGCTTGGGGAATACCGAGAACAGCAAAGAGAGTTAATGCACCAGCTGTGACGTTACCAGGCGGTCCTGTTTTAGCGCCACCGTGATCTCGCCGGTGATTCTCCGCCTGTTTGGTCACCAGAACCGTCATGGCCAAGCAAATAGCGAGGATGAAGTTAACAACTCCCCAAAGCCGTTTTGCTCCTCCCATTTTCCGACCGATCCATTCAACACCAAGAGACATGAAACCAAGAACAATCGCGTTAAGCATAAGCCCCAACGCACCAGCTCTGACTCCGTCGTCGTAAAGCTTTTTAGCACTTCGGCTTGCTTTTGCGTCTGAGTCTCCTCCGTACACCTCACGGCCCATCCAATCAGTGTCGAAGAGGAGGAAAGGGAACCAAGCGATCCAGTTTAGTGCAGTGACTATAAGAAGCATCCACATCGGTCTTTTCAACTCCTTGAAAGCTCCGAAAATCTCTCCGAAGAACGGAACGCTCGAGGCTTTCCCGTCTGCGGTTGGCTCCGGCGTCCATGGCTTCTCCTTGACGTAGCAGAGAGAGACGAAGGTGACTAAGAGGAGAAGCGTTATGGAGAGAAAAAAACACGTTTTGAGGTTTGCGCAATAGAGATCGCATGACTCGGTCATCGTGAAAGGGACAACTTTGTAGAGGTTCCTGTAAGATCCCGCCGCGTATCCCAGAACGTTTCCGACCGCCATGAAAAACGAGAAAAACGCGTTTGCTGTCCGCGTTTTCTTTGCGTTCCCCGCTGACAGATCAGCCAAGAAAGCTCGGCAGGGACCTTGGAGGGTGTTGTTGGCCACGTCAAGAATCCAGAACCCAAGAGCGAAGATCGCTATAGCTCGCTTTCTCGGCGGTTTGTTGAGCTGATCACCCATGCTGTGTCCTATATCGGCGGCGTAACCGATCAGGAAAACGGCGACGGTGACTAAACCGGCTCCGGCGACGATGAAAGGACGACGACGGCCGAATCTTGAGGTGCAACGGTCACTGTGGTAACCGACGATGGGCTGAACAAGCATACCGGAGATTGGGCCACAGAGCCAAATCAGAGAAGCCCATTTATGTGGGATTCCGAGTAGCTGCACGTAAGGAGTCAACAGAGATAACTGTAAAGCCCAACCGAACTGTACACCGGCGGCAATAGAAGACACCGATATGATTTTTCGAAGTGCCGCCGGCTGATCAAGCTCACCGGTCTGCGTCTCCAGCGCCGACGTACCGTTGGAGGCTTTCTCCATCTGATGACCGACCATATTTCTGAACAGAAGTAGACAAAGAAGAAAATACAAACTTTGTTGTTTTGTTTTTTCCGGTGGTTGTTTCCGGTGGTTGTAGTGGTGGAGGAATAGGGAGAGTGAAGAGGTATTTATAGGAAGAGGGGATAGGATTATCCGAAGAGGAGACAAGTTAAGAGAGTCTTGAGGCATAGAAAAGGAAAAGAAGAGATGTCTCTTTAGTGCAGGGTACAGTAGTGACACGTGTCTCCCTTACATTAAATTGTTCTGTTTTATTTTGTTACTAGTATTTTTCTTCCTTTTTACTGTCAGATTAATTTCTGTTTTTGGAACTCTTAATTCTTTCTTATCGTGATTTCACTTTTTTCACCCTTATTACTATCTCCTGATATGGACCTTCGATTCTCTCCGACACTTTATTTTCTTCTCACCTTTTTAATTACTTTTATTAAACTGAAATTTTAATATATATTTAGAAAACGAAATTCGGATAGAGAAAAGTCAGAAATAATATGTAAGAGCATATACTATGTTGATAGATTTATTCGGATTGAATTTGTTTTTGTGATTTTAAAATTAGGTAGAGGGAAAAAAGAATATAACTTTCGAATTTCGATCCGAGTGAGTGGCATTGGAATAATTTTCGACGTTACAGTGTTTTAATAAACTATTATTTTTAAATTTTCAGACGTAAGCTTAACTATATAATATATTATACGCATGCACATATATACATCATATAGCAAATTATTGAAAACATTTTTTAAAAGGAAATAAATCTTAAACATCTTTTTTAGATATTTAGATGAACTGGTTAGTTTTTTGGACAGTTTTATAACAGCATTTTCATTTCTTCTACTGTTTATCTATACCTCCTGATACAGTTGTTTTGTAAATTCCTTATTTTAAAAACTTCCGTGACTAATAAGTAATAACCAAGTAAGAGGGCTTATTTTGGTTACAATGATGTCAATCATACTTATGAATGCTTTAAAAACCTTCAAATATATACATAGTTGGTTTGCTATTTGTACGTATCATCATATGCTTTCAAGATATTTGTAAGACGTAGTGTAAATTGTAAAGAGAACAAGGACAGAGAATATTACCATTTGGCAATCACATAAACAAGATAATTCCAGAAAATATTTTTAAGAAAATCGTTATGATTTGGGAAAAATAATAAAGGAGATTGTCTTAAATTTTGAAGACAGTCTGACTTTATATTCCCTGATCCACATTTCAACGAAGATAAGCAGGCATATCTAGGTCTTATTAAGATATTAGGATCACATATTTGTCGATTTGTTCTGTTATCTCTAAAGTCTCGCACCTATAAGCAATGTTGTGGACTCACTACTAATAAATATGTGATGTAATGGCACGTATGTTTTTGAAGGATCCTCTTACCAGAAGTGTGAAATAATTAAAATCCGAATATTTTTCCTCGAACACTTAATTTCTGGCTATATATATATATATATGCATCATAAAAATCAGTCTCTATAAAACTACTTTCATATATGCATTTACTAGTACTAGGTTAATAATACATTTGGATCTTCGACCAGAAGTTAGATTAATTATATTCGGATTCAAGTTGTTCGGGAAGAGAAGCTTGTGGATCCATGTAGATACCTATATAATTTCAGTTTAGTTTTGGACCAATTCTTTTTGATTTTAGAACGGTTTGGTTTTTAATTTTGAGAACAAATAAATATCTAAAATTTTTAAGTTGATCTGTTATGCATCAAATCTGGATCAGTTTAGATATTTACTACTTGAAATATCCAAAGTATATAAATAATCCAAAGATATACACAAAACCCTTCTAAAAGTAAAATATATACTCGAAAATAACTAATACATATATATAATATTTTTAGATTTTTCAGATATTCGATCAGTTTTTTAGATAACAACCTGGATCCGAAGCAATACCCAATAGAACAAAATACAGTAACCAAACTCAATCCAAAACTGGATTTTTAAAATCGGTTTTAAGCAATTTTTTGGATCCAGAGAAATTTTAGTAATTTATAGAGTGCTATATTTTTTTAGGGAAACTACAGAATGATATTAGAGATGCAAATGTTAAGAGATAAAAATAATATTTCACTGGAGATGCTCTTACGGTCTTACCCAATAGAAATAAGCTAGCTTGTGCTGAATGTAGATGTCTCTCTCAAGACGAATTTTTGGTTGCTTGTTTTGTTTTTGTTTAAACTATCTATCTCAAGAGAATTGCAGAGTAAATTTGTTTGTTTTGATGGTGTCAAATGATGCAGACTGAGATTTGTAATAATAGCTCTGTTCTGTAGATTTTTATTGTGATGTGGTTATTATTGTAAGTGGGTAAAATCATGCCAATAGTCTTGTGATGAAATTATATATAATTTTTCCACATACAAGCTATTTTCAAATGCAATGGCATTATGTTTTCCCGTTCACAAAGAATAAACTATTTTATTTTCCTTAAAATGAAAAGAAAATTGGAAGTTCAAAAATAAATATAGAACTTTTCACCCACTTACAATAACCCAGCTCATAAAAGGGGAAAACAGTTTAACAAAATCTGGTAAATGTCTCCCACGAAACAAAGTGGACTCTGTATCATTGCAGTTCATATGCAAATGATTTCATGGTCCATTATAATAATAATACAAAGTAAATGTGTGAAATTAATATGAAACCACATTTATTTATTAACATAAAATGAGAAATTTTAATGGCCTTGTACTTTTATTTTGTGTGAATGCTTGTACTTTTATTTTATTAATTCCAAAACATTAGGGTCGGGGATTGGGACCCCAAAGAAGGTTGTAGTTAGTTTGCGCTCAAAGATTTGTGCTTTGTTCCATCATTATGCATCCGTAGTTGGTAATGACTGGGCAACATGGTTTTGCCTCAATTTTCTCTGTCGTTTTCTTCATTCTTTAAACTTTATTATATGAGAAGAGTCAACATATAAATGGGCAGACCATAATAATCTTTGCTAAATCATTTGAATAAATTGAATAGAAAGTGAACAAAACAAATAAATTGAATAAAAAATTTTACAGAAAAAAAAAATTAATTGATCAAGATGGATGGACACGTATTTTGTATCCAGACTTTTAAGGTACGTATACCTGGAAAACAATTATTTATTTTAGTATTTGTGTTTGATAAAAAATATGGAAAATCAAAAATTTAAGTATCTATAAAACTTTCAGATACCCAAATTTAAGTAAGTTTAAATTAACAAATAACATCCATTTATTTTTATAAAATAATATAAAAATAAAAATTTATATACAATTTTTTAATTAATATAACAAAACATAATATTAGTTTAAATAAAGGTATATATATTTATATAGGTAGAACATGGGCACTACATACATGGGCACTACATTTTCAGTAATATTAATAAAAATAAAATTTTATATGGTACATATATTCATTTTAGATAGACATATATAAACAACAGATGGACTTCGAAACATTTTATTGGTGATGATAGTAAAATTACTTATACACATTATTCCACTGTAAATTATTTAAATAAAAATAAATAAGTGTATATATGAAATCAAAACATGGTTTTTTGAAATTTTTTGAGAAAAAGTGGATGAATAATTATGTGTTTTGTAATATTGTGATAATTTATATTCAAAAAAAAAAATTGTGATAATTTGTAGCTTATAGTATTATTTTGACGCATATATATATTAGTTTCACTAAAAACTGATGACAATCTGGTAGTACAATTATGAGATTTTCCTGATCATGCATCACGAATTGGAATTAAATGTTTGATATTTATGTCAATCAAACTGAAAGGAAAAACTAAAGGAAAACTATATGATGTAATCTACCTTTTCGACATAGTATGCTTATGTAACACCTTAAAAAGGTGACTGATAAAATAACCATTTTCTTCTGTATTTTAACCGTTTACCTTTCCAAGTATTGTTAATGGTACTTTGACGAGTTTTGGTTTCTGACACTATAATCTTTAGATATTAGACTAAAGACTATAATTATTAGTATAACAAATTATTCTGATCAAACGAGTTATTAATGTAGGTACTTCAAGATAAAAAGCCAAACAAGCACTCCGAAGTAGGGAACCCAACGGAATAAATTATACTCTAAAGATGTCTGCATCTTTAAATTCGATTATCAATTTGACCGAAAGATGAAAATCTGATTTTTTTTTTAAAAGACGAAAATCTAAATATTTTGTGGAAAAGTTGTAGATAATTCAATAATTTATGTATCAGAGATTTCGAATGACGTGGTGTTGATCAGTTCTAGGGATCGACAACCTTGTGGCCATTAAAGGAATAAAGGGCAGAGAGAAGTTGTTAACGCATTGACTTCTGAAAACTATCCATTTACTATTTAACTGCCAGTCCCCTCTTTTCAATTAGTAATCTAGAATATATTTGGCTGGTTCAACATTCAAGTTTATATTTATATATCCAATTGTCTAATTAGTTTATATATCGTTTGTGAAAATTAAATTATTCTGAAAATAACTGGAGTGAGGCTTTGTATTTGATTTATATATGTGCGCTTAACTATGATGGTCTCATTTCTGAGTTGACTAAAGCTTCGTCGTTTAGCTATTATGTATTCTCTTCTGTTTTTCAACTCTTAGTCGCCGATATTCCCGATGCTGTATTTTTATTTAACTCGAGTGAATTTTTAAAGCTTTTGAAAATTATCCATCCATTTATTACGTATACACCAAAGTTACTTGTGAAATTTTGAGCTAACTTGACATTTAAGATGAGTTAAAGACTTAAAGTCATAAGACGTTTGTAGTTTTAGTTTGACATGTTTGTATATATGTTCATATTATAAAAGTAAAGAGAAGTTAACATCGAACTCTACAATGATAACAAAGGGGAATATCACAGCTAAAAAAAAAACAATAAAGAAAAGAGAAATCAAGATGCTTAAAAAAAAAAAAAAGAGAAATCACTTGACCAAAAAAAAAAAAAAAGAAAACAGAAATCAATTACAAACTTGGATAATTAAAAGAAAATTTAAGACAAAGGATGGGAATGGTCGGTAGGAAAAGAATAATTAACGAATTTCTGAAAAATAAAAAGAAAAGAAAGTCACGTCACAAATGAGAAGAGTGACGTTCACGCGCCTGGAGCAACGGAGGAGGTTGGTTACGTCGTTACGTGCAGTCGCAGATAAACAAAACGAAATGAAAAAAACGGTTAGACTCCGTTAATGACTCATTAGTCAAAGAAAGGAGTGGGGTCACTCGGAGACTTCGTTGACTTTGAACAAAATTAAAAGACAAAAGAGTCTCTACATTTGACTGTTGTGTTCTTATAAGTAACGGCTAACGGACAAAATAACATCTTCGTGGGAGTAAGTTGCGTGTTTCGCTTCGTCTACGTCTGGTTTTGTTCCCTTTGGGGTCTTAATCTACGTGATAAGCTGAAGTTAGCATATATAATCTAGTGGTTGAATTTTATTATTTTTGAGTTATACTTATAGTTTAAAAGTATATCGGGAACCTCTTTTTCCGTTAAAGTGCATATATATCGAAAGATAATTATATCATAATTTTTTAAAATAGATTACAATAATCTCTCATAACAAATAGTGATGAAGTAAGTATTCAAAAGATAGTAAAAAGTCGGTAAAATTATAAAACGGTAATAGAAGACAATACAACAGAAGTGAAGACTTGTGATCAAATTAGTACGTACTAATATATATTGTAGCGGTTTAAAGGAAATGATATCAAACAAATTTATGTGAAATGGAAAATTTGTACTTAAGTTAAATTGAAAGTTAAAGCTAATGTGGTGTTAGAATCACGTTGATCAACCACACTCCTTATGTTAGATCGTTAGCCTTGAAAAGGTGGTACAAACATTACCACGATAATTTAACTGTTTTTCTGCCGCATGGTTTTTCTTCTTAGATGTCATTTTTGTACAACATTCTGTTTTGTACCACCTAATCTTATCGTTGCATAGGATGGTGGCCAAAAGGACGGTGCATTATTTACCAATTGTACAACATTCTATTTTGAACCACCTATTCTTATCGTTGCACTGGATGGTGGCCAAAAAGACGGTGCATTATTTACCACAATGGTAAAGGAACACCTATTGTATATATTTGGTTTTTATATATATTGGTGAAAATTAATTCGATTAAGGAAACAAATGATAATAATATATTTGTCTACGGAGAGTTGGAAACAAAAGCACAGAAAAATTTCAAGAACTTGGCTTGCTCTATAAATACATTGATATTCTTAAATTTCCATTGAGAGGCATATCTCTGAACTTGTCTCAAAGAAGACCAGCCAGTGTGCATACTCCATAGGGCCATTACTAATTGACCTGTCACCTGGGTCGTCGAATGTATCGGTGCTAACTAATTAATCACTACTACTTATATTCATATTACGTTTGAATAAAACCGACACGTTAATGTGAATCTGAATCTAGTAAAAACAACCTTGTTAGATATACTTACAGAAGAATAATAATAACGTATTATGTATATATACAAAGAATTTCTCAAAGTGTTTCACTTACTTTTATCGTATAAGCAAATAGCCCATTTGGCCACTCGAAAATAATAAGTTATTATTCTACATTCGATCAAATTCCTTTATAAGAAAAAAAGGAAGTTAGGCAATAAATTTTGGCAAGCTGAGAAAATCAATTATATATGCTAGACTTTAACCACTGCTTGATACTAGCTACAACGTTGCTATTAATATTCTTAAAAAAATTTTGGTACCAAGAAAATCTCTTTCAAATCATCAGCTCAAAAGGTATTGATATCTAGCTAAGTAAAGAATCTCGCCTTTTTCCTGGTTGAGCAATTTCTAGATCCATCGAACCATAACATAAGATAGTCAAATCAAGCATCTGAATCGCTTTAATTCTTTTCCTCCCCAAATCCTTCACGGATTTTATAAACCATGCGCATCTATAATTGTCACGTAAATATTATTTTATACTACAGTGAAAAGTTCGGACAAGTTTTCTAAAGTGAAAACGCCATAATAACCAAATCATCTTGTGAATTTCCAAACATTCTTGTTTTTTGAAATACTCTCTTGTGACTTTCCAAACATTCAGCTCTTTTTTGTTGTTATATTACGAACTTACAAGCCGTAAAAAAAAAAAATACGAACTTACAACGACCTTAATTCAAATTTTAATCAAAATTAAAGCTAAATTTTATTGGGTTAATTGTTTCTGTAACAATCTAAATCGATTTTCTGTGAACTAAAATAAATTCCGTATCTCAGTTATATTATAGGTTCACTACTGTTATGTACTAGTTTATGAGCTGGAAGCTAAGTGAACTCAAAGACGTTATACAATCCATAAAATCCCATACATACATAATAGATTATATATTCAAGGAAGCATAAAGGTAATTAAGATACCAATTTATAGAATCTATTAACCTACAACTTAGTTATAAGAAATCAGAACATTATATTAACAATACGATGCTATATGTATATATATTTAGATCATTTTATTGTTTTCAGATAATTTCATTTATAAGTAGGATTTTATAATCTAGTTGGCTTAATACATTAGTCAATATTCATTTTTTAGCTATATGGATCAACCTATATATATAGAGTTCGTGCAATCATATAACAAATCAAGATGACTTGGGTGGGTTCGATGACCCATATACTTTCATATTTCTATTTATAACTGTCGAGTAAGGATATTTATTATGTTTTCTTATGTCAACAGATATTTATTACGCTTGTAAGTGTTTTCAATGTAACGTATTAATTTGATGAAATTGAGAATATGACACTACGACATAAAAAAACCCAGAAAAAGAGGAAAAAAACAAATTAGTATTTAAGGCTGTGTATCCTAACTAGTATCCAAATACTTATTAGATCAACATGTTGGGCAACTTGGTCTTCTAGATGACAGAATCACACCATGCATAGCGCAAAAGAATACTGTAAGAAAAAATTTAAATAATATTAAAATAATAAAGAGTCTATCTTTTTTATAAAAAAAAATTATCACACTAAACAATTAAAAAAGTTGGATCAGAATTATTCTTGGTAATTTTTTTTCGAATACATAAAAGAAAAAATTTAAGCATCCTATATTAGACTAAAAATTCTTTTTATTCTATTTTAAATATGTGTCTTTCATATATTTTTATTGTATACAAATCATATATATATATATATCTAATTTATAGTTTTACGATTCTTTTAAATTGGGTTTTAATCCACAGTAAAAAAGGTATTTTATCTCCGCAAAATTAAAAAGGATATATAGTAATAAATACATATAGTGAAAATTACAAACACAACAAGTTTCTATCGGAACCGAAAAACTGTTTATAATTTTGACAATGGTAAAAGAACAAGTGTTGTTTACCTAGCCAAACAAGCACTAATAGTAAAATCTAAAAATTGCAGAATCGAGTGACATTTGGGGATAAAATCATAAAACATATATATTCTATATTTTAAACTCAAAGAGAAATATATCTTAATAATATTATTTGAGAAGTCACTTGCATATGTGTCGCGCTCACGTTGATTCTTATAGTGGTTGATTTCAAGCATACCTTAATGAGATAAAATAAAAGAAAGTTTTAATTTTTATTTTTAATAAACTTTTAAAAACATATTCATATTTATATAAATAAATGGAAGTTTTACTTTCTTAATTTTTAAAATTATTTTAAAGTTTTTTCTTTTTAGTATGATTTCAAAAAAACTTTTCTTTTTTGGAATTAAAGTTTCTATATCTAATAAAAATATTTTTATATTTCAAGGTGTTTCATTTTTAATATTATTATAAGAAAGACTTTCCTTTTTGTAACTTTCCTTTGTTTATGTATGAAAAAATTATTTCTCTTTATTAAAGACTTTCCCTTTTGTATTTTTACATTTTTATATATGCGAAAATTATTTTATGTTTTAAAGTTATTTTTCTTTATTAATGTGATTTTTAAAAAGAGAAATAACAAAAAAAAAAAATTAAAATTTTACAATAATAACTTTACAAATCTAAGATAAAAAACTGAACCAACTTTAGCCTAAACAGAACAAAAAAAATTAATTGTATTTCAATTCAAAGGAATATATGTCACATAATAAATCTAAAAATGAATAATGGTACCTATCTAAATTTTTATACCAAAAATGTTTAATAAGAAATATAACATCTTAAAATTATTTAAAATAATATTCTATTTACATTAATAAAATATAATATAATATTAACCAATAATCTTTTATAGTGGACAAAGCAAATAGAAACTTACAAATAAATAAAAGATAATATTAACCAATAATTTTAAATGATTTACTTTGTAAATATTCATGGAAGACACCTAGTGAACTTTGAATTCTCATTCATAAAGAAAAAAATACTAGCAAAAAAAAGAAAAAGAAAAGCGAATGACTCTTTATGAATTTGGAGTATACGTACATTATATGCTTTGCCACGTGTTGCATAAACCAACGATGAGCTGCTTCGCACCGAAATATACAGTCGCGAGCTTTTTGGCTAGAGGTGGTCCGGCTTGGCCGTTTTTATGTCTGGACCGAGCCGGAGAAGGCAACAACTAGTGGGGTCCTTCCATTTATTACCAACTGCTCCTTTAACTAACTCCGTGTTCCTTAAACTTCTTTATCATTACGCGTGTTAATTTTTTTGTTTAATAAATAATTTATTACACCGCTCACGCGAGTCAACCTGGTCAAACTATGGTCGAAGCAATCTCCGACGTTGATTTTTGGCCGGCCGTCATTAGGCGAATGACGCCTTGGACTTTTCTTACTCTTTCTTCTTCACGGTTACATCACCCTCTCTCGCTGGTTACTTTGTTGCCGACTCACACATCTTATAATCTTTTAAGATTTACTAAAACTGTCGATACGTTATCATGATGGTGTAATAATTACTCTAATTGTTTTTCCACGTTATCTATTTACAATTTTTTTTTTTTTGTGTGTGTGTCAAACAATAGTGACATACGACGAAACTTCGTCACTCATGCTTACAGACTCAATCCTTATATATCGTAGAGTACCTAACATAAATTTAAACTGAACTTTCGACCGACCATATAAATCGAGTAAAAGTAATACCAATAATGTATAATTATCAGACCGTAAATTCCCATTAAAATCAATATAAACCTAACAAAATAGTGATCGAATATTCCGTGGCCAGGAAAATGGCATATATGTTTGGTCCCGTTTCTCTAGAAGTTCACAGTTAGAGCATCACCATTGGTGAGAACTCTCCTCAGTTTCTCAAAAAACAAAAATATCATTATTTTAGTTTTAAAATTAAAATATAATTTTTTTTATTAATTGAGTCATTAATTGAGTGACTTGTGGATTTTGGGTATCTGATATATCTGAAAACTTCTCAAATGAGATACTTTCTACACTCTCTCTCCTAATTTCTATTGTTATTATTTATTTTAATTAGTAGATACTGGGTGAGAACCTTACCAATGGTGATGCTCTTACGCACCCAAAAAACTTAAATTGCAAATCTAGCTGGGCTTCTTTCTGAGAGATTTTTTGAAATGACCTCTTCTGAGATATTAATGTGAAGAGAGACCTATCGAAAAGGAAAATTGTAGAAATGATCCCTTTTGGTGTGAAATTACGTTTTACCCTTTAAGGAATACTAAACCCAATCTCCTTAGAGAACAGTGAACCCAAACAAAATTTGTCTACCGTACTCTGTCTTACTCTGTCTTAATATATGAGTTATTTTCAATATTTTTCTTTTGGATGGGTCTCTCTTGACATTAATGTTGAAAAATGGGTCATTCTAATACATTTCCACTCTTATATTTTAGTTTTTACACTAATTTATTTAATTTGCAAGTCTTTTATTTGGGGTTGTTAAGAAACAAAAAAGCTACATATATATATGAGGTTGACACACACTTTCTCAGCGCCACAAGGCACAGGGCGCACTTATCTAGGTTCTTAATCGTTAGAATCACAAACTATTTGTCTTTCCAAATATTTTCGTTTGTATCTTTTCCTGAAAAGGCATAATTTCGGATTGATACTATATATTTGATGATGAGGTATAGATCACCTACCCACACCCATTTGTTTTACGATTTAGTTACACGCTTCGACGACGTCAGTAAAGTTGTAAACTTGTAAATACAGTTTAGTTGAGTTTTGTTGTGGTCAAGAGTTTCAGTTAAATGTGCTAATCTGATGCTATCCTAAACACTCAGTATCGTACTTATTACAAAATATAAATTACATTAAATACGTATTTATTTGAAATAGTTCCATAAATTCTTTTGTGGCACACTTTAATATTAGCAATTCTCTTTTTGTTGCATGCGTAATCTTTTAATTTTTGATTCTACAGTTAGAATGTCATATATGTCAGAATATTTTTTGGAGTATTGTTTGGCATATAAAATATGGTACCAATTGTTCCCGATCAGAGAGAATATATAAAAGTATACAGATTCTAGTTTGAAATCTCGAATAAGACCTCTTTCAAAAAAAAAAAAAAAATCTCGAATAAGAAGAAAACAACAAACAAGAGAAAGAGTGTATATCATCACTGTCCGGTTCATGGACTGATGGACCAAGTGGGATTGCGGTCTCCACCACTAGCTAATATACGGTCCATGTTTAAACTGGTCGAGCCGGGTGTTACATGTAGAAAGTAGAAACAATGTCGTTTTATTCAGCCTCAGCTATACGGTATACTCACAAGTCACAACACACTTCAAACTTATTTGACTTCACAAGAATTCCACAAGGACCTTCCACTTGTATATTTTTTATTTCTTACATACTCTAATTTTTTTATTATAATTCACGGAATAAATTAAATTATATATTAAATTATAAGCACATGATGCATATATAATTACTCGCTTTTGGACAACACTGGGAATAGCTAAATATCTAGATAATATATATATAAAAACGAATTTCCCATCATGGGCATCGAATTTTGTATACAATGTCATACATTAGAACAAAGAAAAGATAACCTTTTTCAGCCACTAGATTAACAAATTATTAGAAATTCATCATGTCTAAATAGTTAGATCATCGTGATAGTAGGCTAACCAGTATTCCTAATCTAGAGATAAATGGTTCTACATAGATTTCTAATCGAAATAGTAAATAAAAAAAGAGAACGGTACAATTAATCTCAAAACTAAAGTTCATTTGAATAAACTTAAAGACACTAAGCAATACTCTCTCAGTTTTTGAATGAAAACATTTCTGTAGTTTTCACACAGATTAAGAAACAATTAATATTTATTTATAAATATATAATTTATTCATATTAAACATTTTTATACCTATGACCCAATAATATTTTAATAAATCGAAATACTCACAATAATCATTTCTTGAATTTTACCAATTCTTAAACTTAATTAATAAAATACATAAAAACTTTAAACACAGTTTTATGGAACAAGAAAATAAAATAAAAATAAGAAGTAAAGACTATTAATTTATTCTCAAAACCAATATTAAATATTAAGTGTATATAAGATAGATCACAAGTTTGTATGAAGTCATATTTTTTTATCATATTCCACACGCAATCACTAAATCACAGGAATATTCTATTGATCAATTATATACCTAAAATTAAAAATAACTTGCTATAGAAAACTTTACATGTCTTGCAACAGGTAAATTACATGAGCATATCCATCCAAAACCTCTATTGATAAATTACAAAACTAAAACTGACATGTTACGGAAGAAAGATCACTCATCAATCGACAGTTAAATGATAGGAGGACAACCATCTATACAGTGTTTCATTCCATTTGGTTTTTCTTGGACAATGAAACCCATTATCGTTTTCTTAATAACCATCATCCATTTTGTCTTCTGTTTATATGGATGAGTTATTTGGATAAAAGACTATAAAGAATCATATATATGGCACGAACATATATCTCTGTGCTCTTCTTACTAATCATATATATTGATCATATTCGCATGGGTAAGTGCGCGTACGAGTCTCTGTGAAAAAGATGCACACATAGACACACCTTCACGACAAAAGATGCAGTGACGTATTTGGCCCAAGGATTGCGAGAATAATCAACACTCGTTTGGTATAGTGCCTTACATGCATCTGTATCTACAAACCACACACACACGCCCAATTAAAAACCATCGTTAATCAATAAATCCATCTCAAATTGATGATCATAACCCTCGCAACAAATGTTAACAGACGCGCTGAATCTCACACACACACACAACTACATGATATATGTGCATGATTAGTAAATATGCATGCGTACATATATACAGTGTGGATGATATTGAACACATATTACCATGCACACATGATCATAATAATGTAGGTATGGGGCAGTGGCGATACTTGGGAATAGCATGTTTTGATTCGAACCCACCCCAACAAGCACAATTGAAAAACAATAATAATATATATAATAAAAAGTTTTGTAATAATGTCCTTTATGGAATTCTAATTCCAATATTCTCAATTATTGGCCACATAAAAGAATAGAGAATAGAGAAAATGCCCATTTCCAATTTCCCGATCGAATTTTATAACAACGATAGCTACAATGTTCGATTTTTTATGGTGGTAAGAAAAAGTTTCGTTTCACCATCTTTTCGGTATTTACTATTTCGGATCAAACTGTCGTGATTTGATTTGTTAGTGTAAATACTTTGTCTTTTCTTGATTTATTCCTCGTTATGTTACTCTTTTTTTCCTCACCCAATCCTTTTTGAGTTAATTTTTTTTTAAATAATAGTGAAGTTCGAATATATGCTTCTGTATACCCCAATTTAATTAGTATCACATATCAACTTGCTGATTTTGGATTCTTGTTAATATCTACTCCTGTTCTGTCGTTTTATTGGTTAAGACAAATATGGATTCTTATTTGGTACGTAATAAATAGTTATCATTCAAAGATATATATATATATATATATATATATATGTGTAATTTTAGCTATTTTGGTTTCAGGATTCGGTTACTCTTTGTTTAGAATAAATAGTTATTAAGAAAATCATATAAAGCTCATACAAATGAGTTTGAGAAGATAAAATTTTCGAAAGGCTTCTAAACTGTATAGAAATTACCCATAAACATGACATAATAAATGAATTGGATCCATGGTCTTATTTAAGTAGTAAAAACAAACTGAAAACAACTTATCCAAATACTTTGGGGATAGTAATCGTCCGATCTAGCTTTAAAATCGGACATGACAAAACAAAAACCTCATGATACTCTCCTTTAATGAAAAATTAAGTATACAATGGTTTTCATAGAATTTAATAGTAAAAGTACTGGAAATTATGGCGTATATCTATGCTAGGATTAAAACGATGTTAAAATATGCGGACATACAAGAAACACAAAACATTTTTGACTCCAATACAAAACTTGAAAGTTAAGAGTGCCCAAGGGTTTTGTACGTGGCTGGTTTTAGCAGCCGCATGCGTGCGTTAACCAGACAGCACTAAAACGAAGTGGAATCGGCTCGTACTTAACTCACAAAAATGTCAATTTGTTTCCTCTAGAAAGTTTCCGCACATGCATATTGATCATGTTTGCAGTTTAAAAAAAAAAAAAATTGTTTGCAGTTTTGTCGCGATCAAAAACTCTATTTGATATACGTATTATTGTCTTATATATGCTTTAGGGTTTCTCTTCTCCGTCCATCACCTTCATGAAAATCAGTAAGGAAGAAGATATAATTACTTTTTTTTTTTTTTTTTTGTTCTCATCAACGTCTAAACTTCGGCTCATCTATTATTTTTTTGGATAATCGGGAGATTTCAGAGCCAAATCCACACTAATTTCCGGATACGATGAACACTAAACCGTATAACAAAATATTATGCATAGTTTATTATAACTCACCCATGATTGTCTTACATATATTTTGATAATTAACGTTTTATCGTACAGTTTTTGATGGACGATGAATGATTTATTACCATCTGAAGTTTATCAACGGATAATGAACTATAATGATTGTCGAACAAAAAACACACTACTGAGTACAACTTATAAGCTCCAATTGAATTTGTACATCATTCACAATTTCACACACAAAAAAAGAAGAAGAAAGAAAATAAATTGTCGCAGTCAAAAAGACCTAACCGCCCTAAGATTCCACCCAATTCCAACACTGCAGAGACGACCACTTATACGTGAACGTGAACTTACTAACATGTCGTGTGGCTCTTCTCTTTCGATATTGCATCCTCTATAATCATCAAACTGAAGATCTGTTTCTTCCTTTTGCAGCTTTCTTCTCTTTCCGAAATTGCCCTCACCAGAAACACATCTCTTTCAATTTTTACCTTTTTATTGTTTCAATTTTGGGTGTCCAATCAATCAATTGTGTATACTTATATGGACTTTTCCATTTGCCAAAAGAAAAGTGAATTTTTCTATATTTCCCAATAGTTGTTGAATTGCAGCCACATAACTTCATGAGCTACACTCTCTTACACCGAATCACATGAAATTTTTTATTCAATTTTACATGTGTAGGGAGTAGGAACGTCTAATTTAAGAACAGTTCAAATTTGTTGTAACTTAAGAAGAGAAATAAATACGTTAAAAAATCATATCAATAAGTGTACGATTCTTAATTTGGTGTATAATTGATATAAACTCATTTTATAATCAATGGTTTTTAAAATTCGTTTTGTAATCTATTAATATATAAAAGTTGAAGCTATAGTGTTCCAAGGCTGTCCATATAAGATTTTAATTTTAAAATAACCAATAGTATCATTCCACATCACTGTTTAAATTGAAGAAATTTTCTATAAATTTCCTAGAAAAATATACAAAATGAAGAAATTATCTATAAATTTGTATTAAACAAAAAGTTAACTTAATATATATTAGACTAAGAAACTTTCTAATTTAAAACATAAAATAAAGAAATTATCTATCAACTTTTATTATATAAGAAGATAATTTAATATAATATTAAAAAACTTTATGATTTAAAATAATTATAGAAAATATATAAAAAATAAGAAAATTATCTATAAATTTATATTAAACAACAAATTAACTTAATATTATATTAAAAACTTATAATTAAAAATAAGATAAGAAAATTATCTATAACTTTTATCATGTAAAAAAATCAACTTAATATTATATTAATAAACTTTTTGATTTAAAATATTTATCTTATTTGTATAATTAACTATATATAACCTACAATGATGACAAAAAAACTTAGAATAAATTTAATAAAAAGCTGCATATAATAATACTAAAAACAAATAGAGAAAGTAAGAAACATCTCCATAAATTATATTAATTAAAATTTAACTTCATATTATATTACAATTTTTTTATAATTTGAGATAATTGTCTGAATTCTATAATTATCCATATATATAATAATAAAAAACTGTCCATATAGGACTATGTTTTAGTTAAAATAATGATTTTAATTAAATCTTATACTAATTAGATCGACTTTATATACCTTTTAATTTATATTAAACAACAAATTAACTTAATATTATATTAAAAACTTTATAATTAAAAATAAGATAAGAAAATTATCTATAAACTTTTATCATGTAAAAAAATCAACTTAATATTATATTAATAAACTTTTTGATTTAAAATATTTATCTTATTTGTATAATTAACTATATATAACCTACAATGATGACAAAAAAACTTAGAATAAATTTAATAAAAAGCTGCATATAATAATACTAAAAACAAATAGAGAAAGTAAGAAACATCTCCATAAATTATATTAATTAAAATTTAACTTCATATTATATTACAATTTTTTTATAATTTGAGATAATTGTCTGAATTCTATAATTATCCATATATATAATAATAAAAAACTGTCCATATAGGACTATGTTTTAGTTAAAATAATGATTTTAATTAAATCTTATACTAATTAGATCGACTTTATATACCTTTTAAGCTTACTACATTAGCCAATTAAATATTATACTCATAAAATTGTCATTATATACATTTAAAATTGTCGATATTAGCTTTTAAATAACCAATTAAATATTCTAAATTATCATTTTAAATTAATTGTATTTTTGTATTTTTTTTAAACCATGAAACAATATTATAAACATGAAAATGGATAAAAACATATAAATAAAATCATTAGTTGATATGGGATTGCAATTTTGGGAAAAAAAATCTATATATCAAAAATATAAATTTTATACTTTCAGAGCTTTAATTAATTTTCATGTTTTTTTATAATTTGAATCTAAATATCATATAATTTAAAACAATTTAAGTATTTGAATATAATGGATATGAGATTATGTTAAAACATATATATATATAAATCTTTTTTATGCTTTTATTATTTTTAATAAATTTTTATATAATGGATTATGCAGTATTGTAACTAATTGTAAAACTAATGAATAAATCTGTTCATTCAATTCACTTGTTTTTTAAATGTCTCTCAACCTGTTTTAGTTATCGTTTGTTTCATTTAATATAAGTTTAAATGCAATAATAAATTTAAAATATTTAGTTATTGTGTTTTGATAATCTTTTATAATTTTCGATTTATTAAAAAAATAGATACTATTGGTAAGTTAATATAATAAGTTATAAGACAAGCATAATGATGAATCTAAAAAAGAATCTAATGACTTGAATTGAGTAAAATAATGATAATTTTAACATTAGACTTTAGAGCCGCTTAACCAAAAAAATAATATATTGAGGTTATGATATTTATTAAGAGATTTGATGGATTTTTGAAAGAAATAAAAAATAATAATAATAAGAGTTCATTTAGAGATTCAGAGAAATAAAAAATGACATGATATAAACACAAGAAGGAAGTATAGGGCCATGTTTCGGAGTGTTTGCATTAAGCGTTATATGATCTACTAATAAATATTAGTAATTTCTCAAATTTATAGTTTGTCAACATGACTGAATTTATTCTGGAAATTAAAAACTTTCTATGAAGTTAATATTTTATAGTAAATTTTAAATATCACTTTTTCAAACATCAAAATTCTAAAAACCTAAATTGCATTATTCTGTTTAAAATATGTTATGACGGGTTTGTAAAATATTTTATTTTTTTTATTAAATATATCATATTATATTATTAGGAATATAAAAATAATATTTTCAAAATCTGTGGATGCAAAACCTGGGAAAATGGGTATTTAATTCCCCAATTTCAAAAAATGTGCAGTTTTAATCCCCAAATTAAGCGTGCGCACAATAATGCTTCAATTTAAAGTTGACCGTTCAAATTTGGGTTTCTAAAAGTCAGACGTTAATTAGCTAATTGACGTCGTTAATCTATTATCAATCGCAGATCGCGATTATTAGAGCTCAAACCGTAATCTCAGAGTCCCTAATTCTCCTAACCCCAAGCCTTTGCGATTTCGCCGCCGAGAAGCGTTCCGATCCGGCGAGAGGCGTTCCGATCCGGCGAGAGCTGAAGATTGCCGGCGAGAGAAGATGGTGAGACGCAAGAAGATGCCTATTCGAAGAAGGCCATCAAAGCAAAACGAACCGGGAATTTCAATCGGCACCGAGAATGAAAGGTAAACAAAAATGGTGAACTTGCTTTTTTTACTTGTGATAATGTGTATAGATTGGGTTTCTTTTAAGCATAGTTAATTGCTATATAGGATACAAGAAGATGGTAATGGTCGTGATGAAGAAGCACCAGAAGGAATTGCAGAACTTGGTTGTGAAAATCCTGGAAATAGAGAAGAAATGGTGAACTCGGATGATAATTCATCTGTTGAAGGAGATGATTGTGCAGTTATTGTTGAAGATAGAGCAGGATATAAGGAGGCTGAGCCAAGTTTACAACAAGAAGAGAATGAGTTTGTCGATATAGAAGTTGGTGTGGCTGAGTCTGAACCTGCTGCAGAAGAAGAAAACAACGACGATACTGAAGAAAACAACGATGACGAATCTGAACCAGCTGCAGAAGAAGAAAACAACGATGAGTTTGTGGATGTTGAAGTTGGTGAGGATAGGTCTGGTCATTTTCGAGAATCTGTCCTTGAAGATGGGAATGTAAATTACGATTCTGATGAGGACAATGGCTACGATATGTGGGACGATGATCACATTCCGGATCCTTTATCAGATGATGATCGTGAAGAGGCAGAAGAACGCAGGCAATTCAACTTCGGTGATGATGAGTTTTTGGCGTTAGGGAAGACATTCAACAACGCAGAGGAATTTAAAACTGCAGTTCTCAGGTATTCTCTAAAGACAGAATATGATATCAGGTTCTATAAGTCATCATCCGATAGGCTTGGTGCAAAGTGCACAGATGGTGAAAAAGTAAATTGTCCTTGGAGAGTATACTGCTCATTTGAGAGAGGTAGAAACAAGTTGATGGTCAAAGTGTTCAACAATGAACATATATGTGCAAGATCTGGTTACACAAAGCTTTTGAATGGTGGGAAAATTGCTCAGCTGTATGAGGAAAGGCTTAGAGTTAATCCTAAAATCAGGTCAATAGATATGGTTGCAGAGATAAAGAGAGAGTATAATATGATTGTGAGTGAGGACCAGTGTAGAAGAGCGAAGTTATTGCTTTCAGCCAAGCGGAAAGCTGTTCATGAAGCTCATTTTGCAAGACTATGGGATTACCAAGAAGAGGTACTTAGATCAAATATGGGATCAACGATGGAGATTGAGACCATTCCCGGGCCAACTGCTGGAAGTATGCAAAGGTTTTACCGGCTTTATGTTTGTTTCGAAGCATTGAAATCTTCTTGGAAGCAGTCATGTAGACCCATAATTGGATTAGATGCGGCTTTCATGAAATGGGATGTCAAAGGACAAATGCTAGCTGCAGTTGGTAGAGATGGCGATAACAGGATATTCCCGATTGCTTGGGCGGTGGTTGACGTAGAGGATAATCCTAATTGGTTGTGGTTCGTTCAACTTCTTAAAAAGGATTTGCGGCTTGAAGATGGAACCGATATTACTATAATATCAGACAAACATAAGGTTTGTTTTAGTTTGTTAATTTGCTTTTAAGTTATTCGCTTAACAACACTTTTAATCATTTCTGAATGCTTTGTATGATAGGGTTTGCTAAATGCGGTTCATGTGGAGCTTCCTAAAGCTGAACATCGAATGTGTGCTAGGCACATTCTGGATAATTGGAAGAAAACAAACAAAGACATAGAGCTTGAACGGCTCTTTTGGAAGATAGCACGGAGTTACACACCAGCAGCCTATCTGGAAAATTTAGAAGCTCTGAAGAAGTACAATTTAGGGGCGTTTGAATCTCTTAAAGCTACTGGCCCGGAAACATGGTCGCGGGCTTTCTTCAAGCTTGGATCCTGTTGCAACGACAACCTAAACAACCTGTCCGAGTCATTTAACCGAAGTGTTAGAGAGTCAAGGAGGAAGCCACTTCTTGATATGTTAACAGAGGTAAGGAGAAAAACCATGGTGAGGAATGCAAAGAGGACTGTTTTAACTAATAGGTGGAAGAAAAGGTTCACACCAAGAGCGGACAGAGAGATTGAACTTAATAGGCAGAAGGCTCGTGAATGCAAAAGATATTTGACAACAGGACATATACATGAGATAGAGTACCACGATGATGTTTGCAGCGTTAATATGGAGGAGAAAACGTGTGGTTGTGGCTACTGGCAGTTGAATGGGTTGCCTTGTATGCATGCTATGTGTGTCATCACAACAAAGAAGTTAAATCTCAATGATTATGTCTCTAGTTACTACTTGACTTCAAATTGGCGCCGATTGTATGCTACTGGTATGAAACCGGTACAAGGAATGAACCTGTGGCCACGGCTAGGTCGTTTGCCTATTGTACCACCACCTTCGCGATTCAACCGTGGGAGGCCGAATGGTTATGCAAGAAAAAGAGGACCTCATGAGTCTGCTTCTAATCCAAACAAGTTAACACGCCATGGTCGCGTGTTTACATGCTCGAATTGTAAGAAAGAGGGCCATACGAAGACACGATGTCCTAATCCAACAGCAGTTCCTCCAGCAAAACGACCAAGAGGTCATCCAAGGAAATATCAGGTTTGGATTTTTATTATGGTGCTCGATTTGTAGTTTTAAATGCTTGAATATGTGGAATTATGGTCTCGCTTGATTTGTAGTTCTATTTTTTTCGAATGATTCAGACATAAAATTGTGAATGTGTTATTTCGCTTGTTGCAGGGAAAGTCATCGGCGATAGGTGAACAAGCATCTCAGACGGGAGTTTCTCAGGGTGGATCATCGCAAGGTGGAGCTTCACAATCATCACAAGGAAGAGTTGGAGTAGGAGCTTCACAATCATCACAAGGAAGATTTGGGTTCTCTTGTTAGTTCTATCAGCTTATGTAATAGTTTTTTGTTAGCTTTGATGTAAGAGATGTAAGAAGCTTAGTTAATACTCTTATCTACATCTCTCAGCTTATTTTTTGGTTTTCAAACTTTGTTTAAACTCTTGTTTACTCTTGTCTATGTCTAACGGCTTATGTATTGGTTTTCCTCTTCTTTCCAACTCATTTAAAAAGAAGAACACAGCGAAGAAAGGCTCATACATACCACATAACAAATATGATCTGACATGAAATCTTACATAAACTCTTACATTGTTCAAATGCTTAAAAGTTAAAACCATCTCTCTTACATTTTCTAACAAACTCACACATCATCAAATAGGCTCATACATACCAGACTCCCACACAAAGAACAATAACCATGAAACCAATTACTTACCAAACATAAGACTCTTCTCTTCACCTACATGAAACATTAAGTGGTAGATGACAATAACAGCCAACACGCCCACAAAAAAAACAACAACCATGTTCATTCTCTTCAATTTTGCAAGCTTGTTCTTGCATAGTTGGACCTCTTCTTTCACATTTCGATCTCCAGTTTCAGGTCATTCAACGCAATCATCCTATCTACTTTCAGCTCATTCACTTCTTCATACATTCCATCTTCTACCCACTTGAACAAATGACCCTTCTAAAAAAACAAACCAGAGATAGAGTTAAGTTCAGAAAATGCACAATGAAGTCAAGGCGAACATGATTACCTCTCGTGAAGCACCACAACGGAAATAAGGACGTCCGAGATTAGCTTTGGACTGTGATGTATAGATTCTAACATCACTTCCACAAGCACATCGCTTTGGAAATCCTTTTCCTCCATCGCAGAATTGCCCATAGCTACACGAATTCACACTTATTTCTCCCTCCTACATGATGGACTCGGTATCACACTCAAATTTACAAAGAATAATCGAAATAACCAAAAAAAACTTACACATTTAGCGACAGAAGAGATTCCCGAAGTTCCAGGACCAGGATTCATATTGTCTCTCTCGCTTGCCGGAATTCTTCTTCTCTCGCCGGCAATCTTCAGCTCTCGCCGGAAAACTCCTTATCTCGTCGGAAATCTGAACGCTCTTGCCGGATCTTCTTCTCTCTCGTCGTCTAGGGGAAATCGCAAAGGCTTGGGGTTAGGAGAATTAGGGACTCTGAGATTACGGTTTGAGCTCTAATAATCGCGATCTGCGATTGATAATAGATTAACGACGTCAATTAGCTAATTAACGTCTGACTTTCAGAAACCCAAATTTGAACGGTCAACTTTAAATTGAAGCATTATTGTGCGCACGCTTAATTTGGGGATTAAAACTGCACATTTTTTGAAATTGGGGAATTAAATACCCATTTTCCCTGCAAAACCTAGTATTATTCAAGACTTCTTAAGTACTAGTGGTCTGTTTTGTCATCGTTATAAAGGCCCATTGTAGCAGGAAACCAGATCAGATATTAAATGGGCTTACCCAACAACACTTGCAGGTTGAGTTTGCCGGCAACAAGAAGAACAGCTAACGAAAACTGAAAGGCCGAAAAACGGAAATCGTGTTTAGCGATCGTTAGGGTTTAACCGGTGCGACGCCGTATCTCACTAATCATTTCTCAGCCGTCAATTAAAAAACCCCTGAATCAATATCGACCGTTAGATGGCGTCTCAAGTCGCCATCAATACCCACCATTACTGAATATCTGTTGACCGACGACAATGGCTTCTCTCCAGCAAACCTCGATTCCCTCTCTCCGCCCGAAGCTCAATCTCTCGATTCAAGCAACCGCACGAAGCACCCTCCCTCTCACCGTCAGGTTCCCTCTCCGAGGCCGACGCGGCGGCGGGGTGAGAATGTCATCGGCGGTCTCTGAAGTTTACGCGACGGCGTTGGCTGACGTGGCGAAGGCGAACGACACTCTTGAATCAACCTGCTCCGACGCGGAGAAGCTGGAGAAGATGTTCTCAGACACGAAGGTCCTAGACTTCTTCGTGAACCCGACGGTGGAGCTTCGGAAGAAGCGAGAGGTGGTCGACGATATCTCCGAGTCCTTAGCGTTGCTTCCTCACACGTCCAACTTCTTGAACGTGTTGATCGACTCGGACCGGATAGATCTGGTGAAGGAGATCATGAGGGAGTTCGAAGCGGTGTACAACAAGATGACGCAGACGGAGCTCGTCGTTGTGAAGTCGGTGGTGAAGCTTGATTCTCAGCATCTAGCTCAGATCGCGAAGCATGTGCAGAGACTCACGGCAGCTAAGAACGTCAGGATCAGAACCGTGATTGACCCGAGCTTGATCGCTGGGTTCACGATACGGTACGGTTGTTCAGGTTCCAAACTAATCGATATGAGTGTGAAGAAGCAGCTCGAGGACATCACCGCGCAGCTACGACTCGAGACATAGAAAATAACAGTCTCTTCGAGACATGCTTTAACGTAGTTACATTGGTTCCTAACATAGTTCTGTTTTGTAAGAACCAAAACAACAACGTCAAAGAAGCTAGGAGAAATCATATATATATAAAAAAATGTTTTTAGGAAGCAATAATCAAAAGCTTTGTTCTATGTTCTACAGAAAGTTCGAAAACTCCAAAAGAAAAAAAGAACAGATACTAAACAGTTTCTGAATCCAAAAGCTAAAAAACAATAATTACAGAGCTTTCGACTCGGTTATGCTCACATAAAACCGGCTTTTAACTCTGAGCCTTTCTTTCTCCTTGACATCCAAAGTCTTCGGACTTTTGTATTCTCACCACAGTAAAGACCTCCCCGAGACTCCCACCATCACCCAAAATAAAGCACACAGAGCTCCAATGATCGATAAGCAGAAGAAACCCTTGTGGTTGTTGTTGTTGTTCTTCTTCTTGTTTCCTCCAGACTGCTTCCTCTTTGCTGCTGAATCGTTATTAACCGCTACAACAATATTGTTGTCACCTGTGCTTTTAGCA
Organism: Isatis tinctoria; assembly: GCA_010577795.1. Taxonomy (NCBI): domain Eukaryota; kingdom Viridiplantae; phylum Streptophyta; class Magnoliopsida; order Brassicales; family Brassicaceae; genus Isatis; species Isatis tinctoria. The sequence continues at coordinate 9,785,608 of CM021244.1, forward strand.
CCAAACCTGTAGCGACCACCAAGGCTTGATATCCTGACTAGGTTCAGGTTAACAAATGGATTCTCTGAAGCATATGCTGGATTTGCAGGAATCGACTCCAGGAAAGACCATATATTAGAAGCAAACTGACTTGACTCCCCTGTTATCGCTCCCTCTTCCGTAGTTGTACTTACACCAGAAGTAAGAGGGATAACTGTTTCAGATGCATCACCTGCAAACAAAAAAGAATATGATTAGAAAAATTGGTGTTAGCAATATATTGACGAATCTAAACAAAAAGATTTTTGTTTCACTCTAAAGTACTCTGTATAACCAGGCCAGCAAAAACAGCCATGTATGAAGAGCTCGAATTGAAAAGCAACACACAAGACATTTAGGGGAAAATCTCATATACCTGTACCAGGTTCCCCGCCAAACCGGGAACCGGTAATTCCATCGTTGTTTAACTCATGCATCCACGGTCCACTGCTTATCTTTCTGGTATAGCTGTTACGGACTGGCCAGTTGCTATCTTGGTTCTCCCATGTTTGCTGCTGGAACTGGTTATTATTGTCACTCACCGGAAAAGTATTCACTGGAAAATTTTGTACAAACCCAATTTTCAAACCAACACCGACGGGCTCTGACTGAGGATTTGTGGCTTCAAAATATGAATCGACATCAAAGAAATCATTATCATTCAGCACACTAGACTCATCTTGGTCCCAGTTCTTCTGCACAGCTTCATAACTTGGTTCAGTCAAAAGATCATCGATTTCAAAATACGCATCTCTTTCCAGGTTCACCGGATCATATGTACCCACATGAGAGTTCACTCCCTCCACTGTTGGAGAAGCCAATGAGGATCTGACATGTCCAGGCTCATCTCTAACCTGTCTCATCAGCTCCTCAATATCGTCATCATTCAATTTAGATTGTTCAATCCCATTCCCCCACATGTTATTATTCCCCACACCAGCTGAAACCACGAGCTGCTGATTTGCAGGAACATCGACTACATCCGCCTCATCAACATCATCATCATCATCCTCTGCCCACTCTTCTTCTATAAAAGGAGCTCCGTATTGCTCACCGTTCTTAGGACCAGACCCGCTCTTCTTATAAATCTTGTAAAGAACGAAACTGTCCTTAACATCTCCGCACCTCTTGAGTTCCTCCTCGTGCAACGTGTACTCGTGCATGACCCAGTTAGTCCTCTGGCCATTAGGTGCCCTGCCTCTGTGGAAAACAAGCGTCTTCTTCTCTCCAACGGGGCGAGAGTTGCACTTGACGACTCTGTCTTTCCCTGTTGCTTTCCAATATCCACGCACTGTCGCTCTGCTCGACCTGCCTCCATGTTTCCTGTCCCTCGGGCTGAAAAAGAACCATTGACGATCCCTAGTCTTATATAACGCTTTGCCTACAAAAACATTAAATTCATTTTTCCCGAGTCAGAAGCTGACTATTTAAACATGGTAACAACACATATAGATCCCAAATCGAAGTAAAACCGAACCATGCTTGTTCCATTGTATGACAACGACGAACATCGAGAGTTGGGCCGACCAGATCGCATCGCAGGTTTATATAATAAGTAGCTAAAATCGATACTTTTTTTATTATAAATTCATCGAAAACAGAGCAAAACAGAGCAACTAGTACCAATTTTTAGGCAAGCGTAAAAAAAAAAATGAAAATGGGAGAAAGTAACAAAGAGTTGAATGAAAAAAGAAGATCCATAAATGTACCGGGCAACTCCTCCGGATCAAATTTATAGACATCCGTCTCGCCGATTGCAGCGACTCTCAGTTTTTTCCGGCGAATCTTTCTCTTCAGATAATAGACAATCAGTTCCTCGTCAGTTGGATGAAACCTAAAACCTGGCGCTAAACCTCTGTTTTCACCCGGACATGAACCCGTTAAAGACTCCATCACTTGTCTCTTTCGTTTTGGAATCAAATCCCAAACACAGATAAGGAAAACAAAAGCAAAAGAAAAGACAATGGAAGACCAGAAAAAAAAACCTAACTTTTTTTTAGTGCAAATCACGAAATCTGAGAAGAGACCAAAGTATGTAGGAAAGTGCGACTTTTGTTCCAATTGGATTGCATACTTTAGGAACGTATTTACCGTATTTCTGTAAATTTTTTAATGCGTTATTTTATTTTTATTTCATTATCTTTGCGTTTTTTGCTTGGAGAGGAAGGTTTGGCTTCGTGAGGCGACACGTAGGACCTAGAGTGGAAGCTTCTTATTGTCGACTGCGTGGGATTCACGCACCAAAGCCCATTAGATGTGAAATATATAGTGGGCTTGGTATAAGGAGAAAAGCCCACAAGGTGTTCGTTTAAATTTTTATAATTTCGATCGTCGTAAATGGACTAGAACACAGCGGAAACATCTAGAGATAATCTTGGTCCGTAGATAAATATATTGCCACTTGTCATTTTTTCTCCTCAATATCCTCTGTTTCTACTTTCAGATTCTGGAAAATTCTCTTTCGATCGTCGGAAAATGAGGTACACATTATTCATTCACTCTTAGCTTTTTGTATCTCTCTCTCGTTAAGTGTAACGTTTTGATTTCCTAATATGCTTCAAAATTCCAGTCGACATCCTACGGTGAAGTGGGCGCAAAGGTCCGATAAGGTTTACATAACAGTGGAACTGCCGGACGCTGAAGATGTAAAGCTTAAGCTTGAGCCTGAAGGGAAGTTCTTTTTCTCTGCTACGAGTGGAGCCAGCAAGACACAGTACGAGGTTGACCTCGATCTGTTCGACAGTGTCGACGTGAATGTAGGTGCAGAGATGATGGATCTTGTTTTTGTTTGTTAATTATACTCGTTATGGGATCTTGTATTTTTGTGGAAATGGTGATTCTGGAGAGGTCTCTGATGATTGCAGGAGAGCAAAGCGAGTGTGAACTCGAGGTGCGTATGTTACCTGGTGAAGAAAGCTGAGAGCAAGTGGTGGAACAGATTGATTAAACAAGAGGGGAAACCTCCAGTGTACTTGAAAGTTGATTGGGATAAATGGGTTGATGAAGACGAAGAAGACAAAGGTAACTAAAGAATGATTTACTTGTTTTGGAAGAGCTAATAGTTTTTTGTTAGCATTAGCGGTCATTAATCTCTGATCTCTTACCGGTAGGAGGAGAAGCGGATATGGACTTTGGAGACTTCGATTTCAGTGTAAGGCCAACGATATTTCTTGAGTGGGAAACCATTTTTCCCAAATATCCTCTTGCATTAGAAACTAATGTTCTGTTGTTGCTTTCTGTTTTTAGAGTCTTGGCATGGGAGGCAATGACGACATTGGAGACGAAGGTAAGGGTTTTGGACATGTATAGGATGAGGATCTTGATTTGGTGTTTAATGTTGAGAAATCATGACTTTGTGCTGTTTTAAGCAGTCACAAGTTTTGTCCGAGTATGTTTGATATTTGGTGGTAGTGATGAGTTTTTTTTTCTTTGCAGTTGCAGAAGAGGATAGTGGTATGGAGGAGGAAACTGTGGCAGAGACAAAAGAAACGAAGAAGATTGTGGAAGAAGAAGGAAACGGAGAGAAAGATGAAGAAGCCACTTGATGTGAAGAAGGATTGAGTTTTATCTTATACTTGAGAATTCTCTAATGCATGTGTGCAATTCTCTCTTAGCTTGAAATGGTTTGTAGGATATGCTTCTAATGGTATGAAGGACATTGTTTCACTGAACCTCTCTCTGTTCACATTGGGATTTTGTTAACAGAATCTAGGCAAGTCTCAAGGAATATTCCAAAGATAAGCATCAATCCCCTATATATGGAGTATGATTAATGTTTATCAAGAACTTTATACTCAGAAACAACCATAAGCGAAAATAAGATTACTAAACAAAAATATTACTATACTATCATAAGCATCACGTATTCAAAATTTTGTAATTAACCGACTTTTTCTCTACATAGAAGATAAAATGTGCATTGGAAATCTAAACTTTATATTATTAAAAAAATGGTTTAAGAATTAGAGCGTCACGTTACCTAAGAATTCGTCACATTTTTTTTAATTAAACTAAAAATATCAAAAAGGAAAATTACCAAAAATAAATAGAGTGACGGAGCGTGAATGACTCAACGAGACGTGGTTGGGGTAAAGGGATAACAAATGTCGAGACCTGAGTGGTGGAGACAGAAGCAAGTTACGGACAAAGGCAAAACCAAAGGGACTTTGTTGTTACTTAAGGCTGATTCCGGAAAAAAAAAAAGTAAATAAAAATCCAAAAAAAAGGAAATAAATAAAAAAGATTTCAGTTACAGAAAAGCTACAATCGTGTTCGACTCGAAGGAGGAGAAACCAAAAAATAAAAATAAAAGTAAGCGAGCGACAGAGACGCCTGCTTGATCGCCGGCGTGCTGTGTCACTCCGGCCGAGTCTTTCACCGTTTTCCTCGAGTACGCTTTTCAATCTCTTATCGATGTTTCCGTCTTTCGTTTTCGTTCAATTCAGATTTACGTTTTTGCTTCATTCGCGCCGGGATCGATTATTTTCTCCTTCTCTTTCTTTTTTATGCGATTCGAATGTATGAATGGTCATCTCTGCTCATGGATGGATGAACTATATTTGACCTAAATCCATTATTGCCTTATTGGTGTTGTTTTTGATCTCAGCGTATTGAATCCGTTCGCAAGTCTTCTCCTTTGTGTTTTACATTCGTTGGTGCGTAGATTAACCTTAAGAGTTGTTTGAACACATTCGATGAACACTGAAAACTTTCAAAGTATTGGAGATATATGATTCTATAGCAAATCTACAGGCTTTCATGAGATTACTAGTTGCTTTTCCTTTTCTTGTTTGGTACCGAGTCTTTTTTCTTTTTTCGTTAGGAAGGTTGCAATACTATGGTGATTGAATAATCGTGAGACAATCGAAAGTTGAGGAATTGGAGGGATTCGAAGAGTTCAACAAGCAACAAGAACTTTTGTAGAGTCTTCTTCTATGGAAAATACGGATCCTCTCTGCATTTCTCAATTGAAAATATCTTCTTCCTCTCCTCTCGAGGATTCGGGATCGCCACTGCCACAGGCCAAGATGGCGGAGGAACTCTTGAAGAGTCACAGACATTCTGTTTGTCCAAAAGACGGTCTCCCTTCAAAAGGTTTGGCCTTTGCGCATTTGTAATTCATATTGATATTGGTAGACTTATGTTTGGTCTGAGATGGTTATGAGTTTTCTAACTATGCAGTGGAAGGGAGCGAAGAAACTTGGGGAGAGAATGTTGACTCCACCGACCCAAATTATGACACCATCGAGGTATTTCCATTTACTGGTCTCCTTATGGCTCTATTTGATGCTAATCTTATTGCCACATTAAAAGTGATGTATGTGTGTTCCCGATTTTTTTTATTAATATAGATCTAATTTGATAACTCTTGCTGGAAGCAGGGCAATGGACATTCAGATTCAACAAGCTTCGATGCAGATTTAAGTGAGTACAAGAAAAAGTCCACTATTATTGTCGAGGAATACTTTAGCACCAATGATGTTGTATCGGTTGCTAATGAGCTAAAGGAGCTTGGGATGGCTGAGTACCGTTACTATTTCGTCAAGAAACTAGTCTCCATGGCTATGGATAGGCATGACAAGGAGAAAGAAATGGCTGCATTTCTGTTGTCTACGCTTTATGCCGATGTCATTGATCCCCCAGAAGTTTACAGAGGTTTCAATAAACTTGTGGCTTCTGCTGATGATCTCTCCGTAGATATTCCGGATGCGGTTGATGTTCTTGCTGTGTTTGTGGCTCGTGCTATTGTTGACGACATCCTTCCTCCTGCGTTTCTGAAGAAACAGATGAATTTGCTGCCTGAGGACTCGAAAGGTGTGGAGGTGTTGAAAAAGGCTGAGAAGAGCTATCTAGCGACTCCGCTTCATGCAGAAGTTGTTGAGAAGAGATGGGGAGGGGCTGATAACTGGACTGCTGAGGATGTGAAAGGAAGGATTAACGACCTGTTGAAAGAGTATGTGATGAGTGGAGACAAAAAGGAAGCTTTTAGATGCATCAAAGGATTGAAAGTTCCTTTCTTCCATCATGAGATTGTCAAGCGAGCGCTGATTATGGCAATGGAAAGGCCAAAGGCGCAAGCAAGGCTGCTAGATTTGTTGAAAGAAGCTATTGAGGTTGGTCTCATAAACTCCACTCAAGTGACGAAAGGGTTTAGCAGAATCATCGACTCAATCGAAGATTTGTCTCTTGACATACCAGAAGCACGCTGTATTCTACAGTCTTTCATCTCAAAAGCGGCTTCTGAAGGATGGTTATGTGCTTCTTCTCTGAAATCGCTCTCAGCTGATCCAGGTGAAAAGTTACTTGAAAACTCCAGCGCCAATGTGTTTAAAGACAAGGCTAAGTCGATCGTCCGAGAATACTTCCTGTCAGGCGACACATCAGAGGTCGTACATTGTCTAGAAACCGAGTTGAGTGCATCTTCGGGCCAGCTACGCGCAATCTTTGTCAAGTATCTGATAACTCTAGCAATGGATAGAAAGAAAAGAGAGAAAGAGATGGCTTGTGTCCTTGTCTCGTCCCTTGGTTTCCCTGCCAAAGATGTCAGAAACGCATTCTCGATGCTCATAGAATCTGCAGACGACACAGCTTTGGACAACCCAGTGGTCGTTGAAGACCTTGCCATGTTCTTAGCCAGAGCTGTGGTTGACGAGGTGTTAGCTCCACGGGATTTGGAAGAACTGTTGAACCAGACTCCCGAGCCAGGGTCAACCGTGGGGGAGAAAGTGATCCAGACGGCGAAAACACTGCTGAAAGCACGTCTCTCCGGTGAAAGGATCTTACGTTGCTGGGGAGGAGGAGGAATTGAAACAAACTCGCCGGGATGCACTGTGAGCGAAGTGAAGGAGAAGATTCAGGTTCTTCTTGAAGAGTACGTCTCTGGTGGAGACCTGCGAGAGGCTTGCAGGTGCGTGAAGGAGCTTGGAATGCCGTTTTTCCACCACGAAGTTGTGAAGAAGTCAGTGGTGAGGATCATAGAAGAGAAAGAGACCAAGGAGCGTCTATGGAAGCTACTAAAAGTGTGTTTTGATTCGGGTCTGGTGACGATTTATCAGATGACAAAAGGGTTCAAAAGAGTCGGTGAGTCGCTTGAGGATCTGTCTTTGGATGTCCCTGATGCCTGGGAAAAGTTTTCTAGTTGCGTCGAGAGAGCCAAGCTTGAAGGGTTCTTGGACGAATCATTTGCTTTTGAGGAGACACATGCACCAGCCTGAACCTCTCGACTCGAGACGTTGGTTTGACGCAGAATTACCTTTTGAGTCCCCTCTTTTCTTTATAAAACATATATACTACTAAAAGTTTTGGTACTTTGATGGATGATCTTACAGAAAGCGTCTCATCTTAGTGACGTTTTGTTATAACTTATTTACTTATTTATCTCTCTTTAATCTAAAAATATGACGTATTTTTTTGTTTTTTTTTTTTCTTGTTTCTTTGTGTGTCATCGTCATCACATGTTTAGCTTTTGTTTCTTGTAGTAATATTCTTACCTTACACATCAATGATTTCATAAAACAAAAAATGGCGTCGGCCGAGAATGTATCTATGTAAATGCTGAAACAGACTTGATACCCACAAAAAGAAAGAAAATAATCATTATCTTGTGTACACCTCTCTCTCTCTTACGAGCTGGATCACTAACCCCACGAGTCTCCCTCCCATCAATTTTTCTTCTCTTTATATAAAAAAGAAAGAATTATTTCTATTTAAAAAGACTTTTTGTTCCCCACAAAGATCGTAGATCGAACTTGGCGCTCCTTTTAATCTCTCTTCTCTGATTTCTTGAATCGGAAAAAAACAGAGCTCGTATACTCTGAACATGTCGATGCGAAGACGAACTTTGCTCAAGGTTATTGTCCTTGGAGACAGCGGGTTAGCTTATTTCACTTTTTATACCTACCTAACTTCTTTTTTTTTTTGCTGATTTTGATCATTTATCTTTTACTTTTTGGTTTTTGTTCTTTTTTTTTGTTTTCCACTTCTCAGGGTTGGCAAAACATCTTTGATGAACCAGTATCCTCACTAGATTTGATTCTTTACTTTCCTATTCTTAGAATTCTTGGTTCTTTTATATTATCGATATGTTTGACAAAAATAAAAATTATGCTTTGTTCTATGGATCTATCTGTGAAGACCTTAGCAGGTTTGTGTGTAGATATGTGAATAACAAGTTTAGTCAACAGTACAAAGCCACGATCGGAGCTGATTTCGTCACCAAGGAGCTTCAAATCGATGACAGGCTCGTGACATTGCAAGTGTGTTTCTTTACTCCTTATCTGATTATTATTATTATCTTTGTTTTTCTTGATTATATTCTTCTCCATGTGTTCTTGATTAGATTTGGGACACTGCTGGGCAAGAGAGGTTCCAGAGCCTTGGTGTTGCTTTCTACAGAGGTGCAGATTGCTGTGTGCTCGTTTATGATGTCAATTACCTAAAGTCTTTTGATTCTCTCGACAACTGGCACCAGGAGTTTCTTAAGCAGGTTCTTTTGCTTTTTACCTTCCTTTATCTCCCTTCTCTTTTTAGTTTTCTGGAAGATTCTTGTGCCTCTGTGGCTGGATTGTTTTGTGAAATGTCCCTTTCGTTTCCTCCAGGCTAGCCCACGGGATCCAACGGCGTTCCCGTTCATACTGCTTGGTAACAAGGTTGATATCGATGGAGGAAACAGCCGAGCGGTAAGGGAATCCTTTAGCTTCATATATACAGAATTAGGAAACTATTGACGACTGATGATATGAGGAAGTTAGTTCTTTGGTTTGCTCAAAAGGGTCTAAGGTTATTATTATTAATCATCTCTCAGGTATCAGAAAAGAAAGCTAGAGAATGGTGTGCTCAAAAGGGAAACATACTCTATTTCGAGACATCGGCTAAAGAAGATTACAATGTAGATGAATCCTTCTTGTCCATCACAAAGCTTGCCCTGGCGAATGAGCGAGACCAAGATATGTAAGTAAAACCTCTTTGTTCTCTCCTTCAGATGAACCCTTCATTTCATTTTCATGTGGTAGGTGAAATTAAAACTATTTTTACATCTGAAACTTAACAGAAACATATATTTTGGTTTGGCAGATATTTTCAGGGGATTCCAGAGACTGGTTCGGAGCCTGAGCAAAGAGGAGGATGTGCTTGCTGAAGAGAAACACACAGCTCTTACCTCTCTTGTTTTTTTTGTGCATTAGCTTTTCTTCATCTTTTGATTATTAATAAAGTCTGTAATTGTGGAAGAGTGTTCCATCCTACTTTTCATAAAAACCTTATTAATAATCTGGTCACATTGAAATGGAACTTACGGTTAAACCGAACTAAACCAAATCCGGTTCGGTCTGCATAAACAATAATCAGTACCAACCACCAAGAACCTGACGGGTTCAGTGAAGAAAGACGTGGCGCTTCGTTTCCCACTTGTTTCGCTCCTTTGGAATTGATTCTCTCCAAGCCTCTCTCTCGATCATCATATTCATATCTCTGCGATTTCTCTCTCTTTTGGTGTCTGGTTCTAACGAAACAATGGCGACGAACAGTTTAGTGATGGGACTGAAAGTGTTTTTACCGGTCATGTTCTGCGTCATGCTCGCGACTCTTATCTACACTATCATTACCGATGGCCTTCCCTTACCTGACCGTCGAGATGTCTTCACACCGTAAAATTCAACTCTCTCTTTCATTTCCTTTGTAAATTTTTTTTGTTGTTTTGACTCATGTTGGTTTCTTCTTTCGTTAACGCTTCAGATGGTTCGCTACGACGATTGTCGATTTCTACATCAATATCGTCCCTATTGCGGTACGTTTTCGATTTCCGAATTTCTAGAATCTGAAGAACGATTTTTTTTTTTTATGATGTTCGAATCTTTCTCAGGTCTGGATTGTGTACAAGGAGTCGACATGGTTCGGTTCTGTACTTTGGGCAGTTCTGCTCCTCGTATTTGGCAGGTAGTATCAATTAGGTCCATGGACGAAAATACCCCTGATTTTTTTTTGTTTTGTTTGTAACAAACTAACAATTCGTCGTCTGCGTTTGGTTTCGGCAGCCTCACGACTTGTGTGTATCTGTTTATGCAACTTCTCAAGCTGACAACTCAAGAGGCTTCAGAAGATCCTATGTACTACTTGCTACTCCGAGACTCAATCAAGTAATGTGGTTTTCCTAATTTCATTTTTCTTTGGTGTGAATCTCAGTGGCTTCATTAGTATTCTCTTGTATAGTTTCTTTTTTTTGGGTAAAATGTTAAAACTCTTGTATAGTTTTGTTAGTGATGTAAATAATATTATGTTGACATTGATGATGTAAAGAATATCTCCTTCTTGTTAGGGATGGAGTGGGTCTCAAGGACAAGAAATCCCTTGTCGTCGCCGCAAGATTCGTGTTTGGTGCCCTAGGATGTGTGATGCTAGGGGCTTTGACTTACACTTGCTTGACTGATGGTTCTCCTTTCCGCATGGAGCTTCTGTACCCGTGAGTTTTGTTTGTCTTTCTTCCTTGTTTTGTGTTTTGAATCATCTGACACAGTCTCCTGATTCTGTCCTTGGCGCTTTGCTTATTTGTTCGCTAGGTGGATGGTGGTTTTACTGGTTAACTTCTACATTAATGTCGCGGTTTTATCTGTAAGTCATCAAACGAAAAAAAACTGTATTAGTATCTCTTGGCTCCTTTTTGTTTGCTTACTACATATTTGGATAGTGATTATACTAAGCCTGTTCAAGCTAGCATCATAGCAATACTCTGCTTCAGCCGGAATTTTTATCCGCATTTTGCTCTTGCATGAGTCATTTACTCTTTTATACTTCAGGTTTGGGTTGTCTATAAAGAATCTAGCTGGATCATTGGAATTATCTGGGTTGTTCTGTTATTATCTCTCGGCAGGTACAAAGATATCTCAAAAGTGTAACGGATCCTTTCATCATTACCTATTAAGGACATTTTTGTTTAGACTAATGTTTATTCTCTTTTTCTCAGCTTTGGCACGAGCGTAGTCCTTGTCGTGCAGCTATTTCGTCTCTCTCCTCTTGACCCGCTATACCTCGTTCTCGTGAACAACAGCAATCGGTAAGCTCGGAATATACAAAAAGAAAAAGAACTCTTTTTCTTTCAATCTCAGAAAACGTAAAAGCTAAGATGAGAGATTAACATAGATACTCAAAAGTAGCTTTTTCAACATACTTCTTATAGTTCTTGTTACGTTTTTTTTTTAATCTTTTGTGTGGAGGAAGCAAAGAACAAAATAAGGGCTAAGTTAGTGAACTCTCATGGGTCATGGCAGGGCTGGAGATATGTATGAGCGCACTCATTCTGCGGTTTTGCGTATGTGAAGCTTTGTGGTTTCAACATTTCTTTACCCACAAGGCCACAAATTACAAGTTTGTATGTTGCATGCATGTGTTCCCGAAATATTTGGATAATTTTTCTGTATATAATTTCTATTTGTGTGACAAAAATTACACCGTTAAGGCGTATTAGCTTGTATTACAAAAAGTTGTCGTTTTCCTGTGAATTTAGCTCTTTTGCTCCGGATCATTTTGGGCTTCGGGCTAGCCTTTTAGTTTTGTCAGAAAGCAAACAGAGACTTGGTCATCTATCTTCCGGGCAATGAATACATTAAAATGAGAATGTATAAGATGACAAATGAGGAATGGATAACTAAATAAAAGGGATTTGAACGTTAAAGATTAAGGCGATTTGTAACTATTCACTTCTATTCAATTGATTCTAGATCCATGTCATTCTATTCTATTTAGATATCAATCATCGCCATTATCATATTTTAAAAATTCTGATAAGAACCATACATTTGAAGAGACTCAACTCTCCTAGCTATATACCTGGGTCATCATAAACTCGTTAAATCCAACTTTAGAGGAACTAAATATAGCTTATCGTAATCCATTATCTGGTCAAAAGGAACCCAAAATTAGTTTGGTTTATCTATTTATGGTGTAGACAAATATTTTTGGTCATGACCAACTCAATAGTCGCTACCTCCTCTACTCCTAAAAAATAGATGGGTGTCCATATTTTACTTCAGTCCAAATTTATCAAAAATTATCATTAATCCATTCACCTGTATGGATATCTGAACGAATTTCTCAGTAAAGTCCATATCTTAAACCTCGAGAAATGTTCAATAAAATTTAAGACAGAGAGAGAGAGAGAGGTTCTCCTAGCAATATACATACCTGAAAATGAATCATATAGACCCTGTGTAGGCAACTTTTGAGAACTTCACACTATAGTTTATCACAACCCATGAATGACCTGCTCAAAATAATCTAAAAATAGTTTGCTCTCTATTTATGGAAATTTAGATGGACATCTTATCCGTGACCAAATCAATAGTCGCAAACTTGCAAGCTTTAGTTCTAAAAATAGATGGGAGTGTCCGTCTTTGACTCCAAATCCATACTAATTATCATCAATCAATTTGTATGTACGTACATCTGAGGGAATGTCGCAAAATCTGAAATATCAGAGTCACCATCTCGATCATCAAGGAATGTTAGATAAATTAAAATTTAACTTAAATAAATACTTCCTCTGAAGATCACATTGGTTTTATTATTTATGAAAAATTTAGGATTTTATGTTTAAAACCTTAAACCACGTGATTTTTTTAATTTAAAAATAGTAATTTACATGATTGTAATTTCTCTTTTTTTTTTTCACGCTAAGAAAAAAAAAAAGAAAAACAATTTCTCATCTATAAATATACACTCCTCCCACCACTTATCACTCCTCTCGATTAAGAGAAAACTAAAAAGGAAAAAAAATCAAAATAAGAATAAAAAAAATTTCCTAAAAAATTAAGGAAAAATAAAAAAATTTGAAGAAAATATACAAAATGCAATCTCTTTCTCACTAAAAAATCCTTGAGAATCAAATCGTCCCATAATTTTTTTTTTAGGATCAATGATTTTCTTTCCTTAGCGAGACGAGAATCACGAATCGTCTCGTAGGTAAAAGTAAACTCACCAATATGGCGGCGGTGGTTGCGACGGGGGTTGCACCCACGACGATGGTTGATCAAGTTCCGAGTCAGACGGCGGCTCAGACTTCCCTTCAGGTTCATGTTTCAATACCGGTTCAATCTCCGGTGGTAGCTGCAGATCAGTCGCACCCGAACTCATCGCTCTACGTGGGAGATTTGGACTCGAGAGTGGCCGAAGCACATCTTTTCGATCTGTTCAAGCATGTCGCTAGTGTTCTCTCGGTTCGAGTCTGTCGCGATCTGAACCGTCGATCTTTGGGATATGCCTACATCAATTTCAGTAACCCTAATGATGGTAAAATACAAATTCTCCATCGCTTGAATCACAAGTTAGGGTTACATGTCTGGCGAAATAGAATATATCATCATGAATTGCATTACAATAAAGAGAATTTCTATGATGATGAATTGATGATGAATGTTATTCTATTTTTTTTTTTTCAGTTTCCTTTATTTTTTACTATCAAATTTTCACATTTATATGATTACCTTGCGAAAATTTTATTTATTCTACTTTTCACTATGATTACTAGTTTTTTTTTTTTTTGCTTTGTTACAATCTCGCTTTTTGTAAGACCTGGTAATTAATTATAGTCAGTATATTGTGACACTGATGCATCACTGATATATATCATTTAAATACGGAACTCATTGTACATAATTTAAAGCTACAATTATGCATTCATAGATGTCGTTGCAACTTTTCTACAATTTATACAACCTCTTATTTAATGATATGTTTAACCAAAAACTTGATTTATTTTCACAGCTATACGCGCAATGGAGGCCTTGAACTATACTCCCCTCTTCGACAGGCCCATCCGGATCATGCTCTCGAACCGTGACCCGAGCACGCGAAAGAGCGGCAAAGGAAACATTTTTATCAAAAACCTTGACGCCTCGATTGACAACAAGGCCTTGTTCGAGACCTTTTCGTGTTTCGGAACCATCCTCTCCTGCAAAGTCGCAACTGACGTGACTGGACAGTCCAAGGGATATGGATTCGTCCAATTCGAGAAGGAGGAATCGTCTCAAGCCGCAATTGACAAGCTAAACGGGATGCTCATGAACGACAAGCAAGTCTACGTGGGACACTTCATCAGACGCCAAGAACGTTCTCGGGACGAAAACGCCCCTGCACCGCGTTTCACTAACGTGTACGTCAAGAATCTCCCCAAGGAGATTGGTGAGGACGAGCTAAGGAAGACGTTTGGTAAATTTGGATCGATATCGAGCGCGGTTGTGATGAGGGACCAGAGCGGAAACTCGATGTGTTTCGGGTTTGTGAACTTTGAGTGTGCTGAAGCAGCGGCTTCTGCGGTCGAAAAGATGAACGGGATTAGCTTAGGGGATGATGTGTTGTACGTTGGGAGGGCTCAGAAGAAGTCTGAGAGAGAGCAAGAGCTGAGAAGGAAGTTTGAGCAGGAGAGGATAAACCGGTTTGAGAAATCTCAAGGAGCAAATCTGTATTTGAAGAATCTTGATGATAGCGTCGATGATGAAAAACTCAAAGAGATGTTCTCTGAGTTTGGAAATATAACCTCTTCAAAGGTAATTACTAAAACCATCACATACATATATGTTTCGTTGTTGATGTTACATTTTTCTCTGAACACAAATCCTTTAATCGTATGTACAGGTTATGGTTAATCCACAAGGAATGAGCAGAGGATTTGGTTTTGTTGCTTATTCCAATCCTGAAGAAGCTGCAAGAGCCGTGAGTTTTCCAAGTTTTTTTATTCTTATAGTATCTTTTCTTTTGATATCTCAGATAAACTAATATGTATATATAAATGCAGCTGAATGAAATGAATGGGAAGATGATAGGAAGGAAACCACTTTACATAGCTCTTGCGCAGCGCAAGGAAGATAGACAAGCCCACTTACAGGTTTTTAAATAAACTATCTTTAGTTACGTATGTTTGAAGAAAATGGTGTTTGTTAAAGTTGTGTTGTATGACTGGTTACGTTTTGCTGTTTTTCAGGCGCTGTTTTTACAGATTAGAGCACCAGGGTCAATGCCATCTCCACTGACGGGGTTCCATCACCCGCCAAGTGGACCAATGCCTGGTCCACTTCAGCACATGTACGTAGGACAGAACAGACCAAGCTTGGTCCCGTCCCAGCCCATTGGATATGGATTCCAGCCTCAGTTCATGCCCGGGATGCGTCCAGGCTCCGGCCCGGGCGACTTCATCATGCCTTATCCTCTGCAGAGACAACCTCAGGCCGGTCCTCGAGTGGGATTCAGGCGCGGTGCTACTAACATGCCGCATCACATCCAACAACAACAACAAGTATGTTAAACTAACAGAGTTTGGTTTATAGCTTTTAAGCAAATCATGAGATTGAATTTGGATTGCATATTGGCAGCTTGTGCACCGTAACCCAGGCCCGGGAATGAGATATATGAATGGTGCAGGGAACGGGAGGAACGGAACGGAGTCGAGTGTTTCACAAGGAATCTTGCCTCCAGTCATGCCTTTGCCAATTGATGCTTCTTCAATCGGTCTTGATGCTCCTCACCATCAACAGAAAAATCCTCTACTTCCAATCTATAGGCTCACTTCTCTCTTAGCTTCAGCTAGTCCAGCTGATCGCACACGGGTTTGCCCCTTTTATTTTTTTCTCCTTCTTAGCTTACCTCATATGAGACCTAGTTAGGTTTTGATTGGTTGTTTGCGTTTGGTTTTACATTTGAAAGAAACCCATAACTTTAAACATGTTTTAAGCAGATGCTTGGAGAGCGACTTTACCCACTTGTGGAAAAGCAGGAACCACTTCACGTGGCTAAAGTGACAGGAATGTTGTTGGAGATGGATCAAGCTGAGATCTTGCACCTGATGGAGTCACCAGAGGCACTCAATTCTAAAGTCTCTGAGGCTTTGGACGTTCTCAGGCTATCTGTTGATGCACCTGATCATGATCTCGGTTTCTCTACCACCGATTAAAATCTCCATATCTCTGTTTCTTTTTTTATTATTATTCTAGTTTACTTTACTTTGGACTTTTTTCTTTAGTTTTTTTAGCAGTTTTTTTTTTTTTTTTAAACTTAGTTTATGTTTTTGAATCTTTAACTTAATGTGGTTGGTCTATTTTATTTATAATTTTTGTTCCGGACGAATGATGGTGGTTTTCTTAATAATCTGTGCCGATTAGTTGTTTTAAAAATGCTCGGAGTTACCAGTTCTCTCTGGAAAAACTAAAAAATGAAACTGAATTTCTGAATTTTCAAATTGACTATACTTGAAATTTAAGTTGTTACAATCTGGTAGTCATTGTCAGCAACAACAAGCCATTCAATTATGGTAACATTACATTGATGCGAATCCAAATGTGGGTGTGCACAGTAGTGAATTTATTCGAATGTGTCCTACTTGAATTTGTGGTTTGCATTCAACATGCTTGATTTCATTTATGCACACAAACTTCTTTTTTGATTTTTATGGTTTTCAAATTTGGAAACGAGCAACTCAATGATTACAACATTTCCATTATGTTTTTGATATGATGTTGATTATAATGGTTTATGTTGATGGAATATTCTCTGAATCATGGCAAGAATCTAATTCAGTTAGTTTATTCGGAAAACACATGTCATGGCATATAATAACATTAGTATATATATTAGCTGAGACTTCTTATCAGATTTTTGTTTTTATTTATAAAAAAATGTGAGATGGTACATGCAATGAATGAATGAACAATCTCTGTTCATGTGAAATATGTTATAGAAAGTCAACATCAGTGCTCTAATTTCGAATTGACCATACTTTGGTACATAAAGAAGATTTTAAAAATATGATTGAATAAAGAAGCGAGTGAGTGGGGTTGATACGTGTCACCGGCCAAAATGTGGCTGACCCTTCTCGTTGGAGCTACACTAGCCGACCTTTGCCTAATCATGTGTTGACTTCATTCACCTTTTTGCTTATTTTAATGAAAACTCATTTTTTCGGTTCTAGAGTGTTCCATCCACTTTCTTTCTCTCTTTGACAATTATTAATTCAATTATATCAACGCAGTGAATGAATTTGTGTTCGTAATATTTCCAATCGAATTTAGACACTTTCGTTTATTTGGTATTGAAATCAAAAGGGACTCTAAATCCCTAATACGTAAGGAAGCTATTTTATGTAAACGTACACCACATCTAAACTAGGACCGATGACAGTAAAATAATATCTGATCAGTAATGTTAAATACTACTTTAGATATTATTAAAGCTTTGAAGTATAAACTAATGAGTGAATCAAGTTTGAGTTTAGTTTTGTTGAAGTTGCGTAAGTTGCGTCTTCGAATTCCGCGTTGGCACCGTTGCAAAAATGTTCGATTCTCTTATATTAAATTGATTAATGTCACGGTTCTCCTGTGAAAAAAGTATATTGTATAATACAATAATAGAATAACTCTTGAAGACAAATAACAAAGACTGTAGACAATGTAAGGTGTAATGAATATCTCGCTCACTAAACCACAATAGCATCGATTCATTGGGCAATAACTTAAATATATATCTAAAGAAATGTCTACTGTCTGAGAGAACGACTTTTCAAAAAGCCTTTGATTTTTTGTTTAAAAAATTTCTCCACCATATATCACTTTTAATAAAAAAAAATTGTTATAAAAATAATATGATAACAAAGAAAGTAGACAAGTTAGCTTTATTAAAATTAAATACTCTTTCAACTAACATTTTTCTTCGTTCGCAAAAGATAAATGGTAAACCAAAACTGAAGACAAATCCAATGTTATAAACAGTTTTTGTATTGCTTCTTTTAAAACGTTTGCAGTAATCTTCACAAAAATTAAATAATTTGTTAACTTCAATAACCTTATTGATATTATGTAAAAATAAAAAGAATAATCGATGTTATTTATAACATCAATATGAAATTTCGAAAGCTTGGATCGAAATAAAAATAAAAATAAAATAATATTTTACAAAATTAACATTAGCTGAATTTATTATTAGATCAACAAATATGTTGGTCTAATTATCATTATCGAGGAACGAATCGCTCCGTCACATATAGTTACCATATGTATATATTATATCCCTAATTTATTATAATTAATTGATACTCATATTGTACTATATATATATTAAGAGTTGTATATCCCCTATATATTAATTGAGAAGACGGAGAGAGAAATTTCAGACACGTGTCTCACTGAGAGTAATTTGAGGAGAAGCTAACTAATAAAATATTTAAATTCAGACATGTCAACAAAAAATTAATACATTTTAATATATGGAAATATAGATATTCCATCAGATTTTTTCTCTATTTTATGGTTATTAAATTCAAACATTTATAAGAATATAATTAAGAGATTAATGGCTTCTATGACATTTAAATTTAGAAACTATATAATACAAATTTTATCCCACATGGACTACAAAATGAAAAAGATGATATACATATTTCTTAAATAATTAATTTACTCAGAATTTTGAATTACATATATGAAGTATTTAATAAACGCCAAAATCTAAAAAAAATTGTTTGATATAATCAAGTTTTATTTGAACTACGTTATTAAATTGAATATAAAAATATTTATATACTTTTATTCGGTAGAAAAGTTAAATATTAGTAACTTGATAAATTGTGAAGATATTATAATTATTTTATATCTATCAAAATTATAATATTATATTATTTTATTTTAATAAAGTTATATTATATTTGATAATATATTGTTATTGTTTATTAGATTAGATATTCTATTGAATATTAGATCTATTGATAATATATTAGCCAATAAAAACTTTGAATCCCCTATATATTATTTGAGGACTTTTTAAAAGACTAACCTTTACTTCATGTGTTTATTACAAGAGTGTCATCTTTGCTTATATTAATTACATATAATACTATTATATGATTTGATCGCTTATATTAATTACCACTATTACATAATCAAAACTATTATATATCTCATACACTCTAATTAAAATACATTTTATTTATTCATTCAAAAAATATATAACTTTAATTATGTATTTGACCAATATAATCAAATAATTTTATATTAATATATATATCTGTTTTATTAAATAACTTTTACATGAAAAAATATATATTATATTTCAGTATAGTTATTTGTTTTAACTTATATTATGAATTACAATAATAACTATATTACTTCATAATAATTTATTTACATAATTTTATATTATATATTTATAATTCTTTAATCTTTATTTAATATAAAACTTATAATACTTTTAATTTATTATATTATATTATAATCTTATAATATAATAAAAATTATATATTATTTTTCTTAAAGATTATAATATAATAAAAAGTATATATTATTTTTCTTAAAAAGCAACTTACAAGCAATTTTAATATATAAATAAAAATCACAAATTTATATCAACTTACCATGATTATCAGATATAATTATTATAGTATATAACTACAGCTATAATAAATTTCATTGTATTTAAACATAATTCAAATTTCCTAAAATAAATAAACATAAAATATTTGATTTGTATTGATATCAATCAGTAATAAAATTATGGTAATGAAAAATTATTTTATTTCTAAATTTAACTAATAATATAGATTAAAATAAGTAACCATACATTTAATTAAATAAACATATAGTAGTTGAATTTATGCCTATTCATATCAATTTAGAAATAAATTCAGATATAAATAATATACCATAATTTTCTATTTGATCAATAATGATATACAAATAACTGATTTTTTAGCAATGTTATCCTATATATGCTTTAATTGTTTTGCATTTATTAATACACAATTTTAAAAAAAATTTGAAAATGTTGAAATCACATTATCTATCTATATAAATGACTATAAATTATATTTAATTAATATTTATATAAATTTTTTACTCCGCGCATGGCGCGGGTTACTACCTAGTATCATATATTTTACGACAAACATTGTCTCTTTCAATCACAAAATATAAGTTGGACATATCTAACATTTTTAGAACACATCACTAAAATGTATGTAGTTCATATTAAAACAATGATAACTTTTATGAACTATTTGAAAAAATAATGATGTATTTTATCGTATACCTATCTTACTGTAAAATAGTAGTATTCGTTTATTTATTTAGTTTTTTAATATTTACAAAATTCATTATATCAACCATCATACTTCACATAATTTTTAAAGAGTCTATAATAAATGATCTATGCAGTATTTTTTTTAGTAGATACCATCAACAATCATACATGATACATTTGAATTAAGAAAATATATAATGTATTCCTTTTTCTAATATCCAATATAATTAAAGATACGATTCAAAATTTATTTATTTTAAAGTAGTTACAAACAAGGGTGCTGAATAATTCAGAATAAATAAATTGAGTGTTTTCTAATTATTTTCAGCCCAGTTAAAACTGTCCACGTATGGCTTTGAGCAGCCCATTCCCATTCATGGGAGCATGAGCATAAAAAGCCCACAGTGATGTTTTCATGTTCAGATACAAAGCAGCCAGCCATCCACAGAGTGTGGACCCTACACCGACGAATCGTATGGAGACTGATACAATATATTGCTCGCATCTTATTGCGCCACGTCTGTGTTAGGAGGAAGATCAACGTCCATATATCTCTTGCTCCACTCTGATTGGTACACGTCATCTTGTTTATGTGGTGGAGTAGACAAGTGGGAAGAAGAGAAATATCTAAAAAGAGCGTGGGACACATTTTTACTTGGAGATATTTTCTCAACGGGCTGTCTCTGCAAAAAGCTGCCCGTTCAATCTTTAGCCATCGAACTCTTCCGGTCAAGATGCCCGAAAACTTTGTTAAGTAATATGTGTGTGGGACTCGCTCACCACTGAAACCAACGGTTGAGATTCGAAGGGTGTACGTAACACCTCGTACCATCTGAACGTAGCTACTCCGAAAATATCTACGGACACATGTCACTAGCTGTGTCCTAAAACTAATTAACTAATCAGGCAACCACATGAGAGAGGGCTTAAAGTTAAATTAATAAAAAGGAAATAATACAATCATGACCAAACAAAACCTTTAAATAATAGGGTGAATTGCATCAATATACACAGCTGAAGATATATTTGCTGCGAAAGAGAGAGAGGGAGAAAAAGTGTAATAATTAGGTGGGACAGAGAACACAAAAGACGATTTAGTCCTCTTGATAATCGTTCAAGCAAGTGTAAATATTCGTTAGTGGACAACAGAAGAGTTAACCGAAACAAATAGAATTATATGTTTGTATGTAAGTTAGACACAGGGAGAGATTTTTAAACACGGGAGAGATTTTTAAGTACGGGGAGTTTACACTCGTGCTTTGGGATTTTTAAGCACGGGGTGTTTATCCAGTAAAGTAACATAGACATAAGTTGTGATGAATTGATAAATAATTGATAAAAAAAAGTGTAGTGTTTAACTATTTCGTTATCTAACAATAACAGCGACGAACAGAGGAACTTTACCTCTTCCGGATCCAACGATTTCAGAATTAAATTGATCCGCTTGTTCTTACAGTAACAGTTCAACCTCTCCTCACCAGGTATGTGGCCGACATAGGACATCCGTTCTGACAATAACAACTCGTCCATTTGAAAAAACGTAAACTGTAATATATGGAGACGATTAACTGCATGATTGACTACAGGAAAGGGAAATAAATAGTTACCTGAGTCTCGGGGGTAGAAGATGTGCCCTTATCCGGTGTGAGCGGCGACGAAACAATGCGCCGTATGCCTGATGAAGCTGAGATTAGAAAGTGAACAGTCGCATATGAAGCGGCGGGACTCTTCCAGAAGACGTAGCAAATAAAATAATTAGTATCCAGCTTCGGTATCATAAATGATTTCGTGCAAATATTATATACAAAATCTTGTAATGATACTATCTCTCGACTGGAGCTACACCGTAATAGGAAGTAGGGGCGATGTGGGATTATCGAAATATTGTACAGTGTCAACTACCATTCCACAAATTATACTTCTCTTTATGTATATACGCTGCAATTACCCTAAATAATATGTGATTAACAGAAATAATTATTTTACCGATATTACCGTACTGGGAATGTAGATTTTTTTTTTTTTACAACAACAAAAAAATAGCTCATTTATGTATCATCCAGTGTTTGGATCTCTCTACACAAAATTTGTGGTAAATTTATGTTTTAGGAAATTTTTAATTTAATCTAGAAGAATAAACCGATATTTGAAGTAAATCAAGTTTATAACCAGATTTTTGTGAGTTTTCTTTTTTAACAGCCACAATATATTCGGGATTTTTTTTTAAAAGTTACTTATTGACTATAACTCCAACATGTAGTATATAACATGGTTTAAAGAAAGAATAACTTCAATATGGACCTAGGTAGTTCCAACTCTATAAGCACACCTTGTAGTATAACATGGTTTAAAGAAAGAATAACTTCAATATGGACCTAGGTGGTTTCAACTCTATAAGCACCTTGTAGTATAACATGGTTTAAAAAAAAACAATAATAATAATGGTAAATTTATACAAACAGGGGATGCATGTATTGTGAGAAGAGATGGAAGATGGACATGGACATGGACATGGAGATGGATGATGAGATCTAAAATGGCGCATAAAGGACGGTGGCAAAGCCTGAGAAATATCGATAATGCCACGTCAGGTGGAAATCTTAAACCGAGTGGAGAAGCCTCCAAATCTCTTTCTCTCTCCCCCTTCCTTGCAAAGCCACAATCTCTTTCTCTTCTGTGTATCCTCCAAACTCATTTCTGATATTTCTCTATTCTTTTCCTCCAATCTTCCTTTTCTTTTCTTTCTCTCCCCACTGATACATGCGATTTTTTTAGCACTCAGAAAAATATCCTAAGAACAAAAAAAGCAGAGAGACAAGAACTAAATCAGAGGAAGATTCCTCCTGCCAGGTCCGTCTTTGGTTTCCTTTCTTCTGTCTTCTATGGTTGATTCTGAGATTGATATGTAGTAAAATTATGATGCTGGTTGCTGAATTCCCCCCCTTTAATTTGGTTACTTTTACTCAGATGAATTCTTTCTACTTGCATTTGTTCTTTCCCACTGTGTAATCACCACAACCACATCTCGTTTTTGTCTTTTTATCTGATTAAAAGATTCCTTCTTTTTGATTGTATTGTGTCTACAGGAAGGAGCGAATATCAATCAGCTTACCAGCCTTTGTTAGGATCATATCTACGCGATAAAAGTGGTTCCTTTTTTTTTTTTAGAGAAAGAACAACCCCAAGGCTGTTACTTGGATTTTACCGTGCAGTGTGTTCGGTAGTAGAGTAGATCAAAGGACTCATCTTTGGCATGTCTCGTTCCTGTTCTTGTTCTTGTTCTTGCCGGCGAATGTTAAACTACGACCTATTGATTCTCGATTGGTAGAACAAGGTTGGAGATCCACTGGTTTAGGGCTTTTTGTGGAGATTTCCTTTCTTCTGTTTTTGGTATTCAAGATTCTGGATGGCTACTACTTCATCTGAGAGGTGGACCGATGGTCTTCAGTTCTCCTCCTTGTTATGGCCTCCGCCACGAGACCCTCAACAACATAAGGTAATAATAATGATAAAGCCAAGCTGTCTCCGGCAGTTGTTTTGCTCTTGATACTTTGCTTATGTGATATTTTTTTTTGGATTTGTCTGATTTTCCTTCTCCTAGGATCAAGTCGTTGCTTACGTCGAGTACTTTGGTCAATTCACATCAGAGCAATTCCCTGATGACATTGCTGAGGTACTTGTTGTGTGTTATCGCCTAATCTTGTTTCTTGTTTTACTGATAACGCTTCTTGATTTACTGATTTGTAAAATATTTCCGTATCAGTTGGTCCGCCATCAGTATCCATCAACCGAGAAGCGCCTTTTGGATGATGTTCTGGGTATGTACCAAACACTTATGATCCACACTTGCTTGCTTATGAAAATGTTTTTCTTTATCTGATGTTGGCTTGCTGATGAAACAACAGCAATGTTTGTCCTTCATCATCCGGAGCATGGTCATGCGGTTATCCTTCCAATTATTTCATGTCTCATTGATGGCTCTCTGGTGTACAGCAAGGACGCTCATCCCTTTGCCTCTTTCATATCGTTAGTTTGCCCAAGTAGTGAGGTAAATAGTTTCCTAAGCAAAGACGGTCTTTCATGGACATTTTCTTATGTTTGCTGACATACATATGCATTCACAAATCCTAACAGAATGACTATTCGGAGCAATGGGCTTTGGCGTGCGGAGAAATCCTCCGCATTTTGACTCATTACAATCGTCCCATATATAAGACCGAGCACCAAAATGGAGAAACAGAGAGAAATTGCCTGAGCAAAGCTTCGACTAGTGGGTCTACGCTTTCAGAGCCTAAGGTTGTATCACCGGTACAGCATGAAAGAAAACCGTTAAGGCCTTTGTCTCCATGGATCAGTGATATACTACTTGCTGCGCCCTTGGGTATAAGAAGTGACTACTTTCGTTGGTACGTAGATTGATGCTTCTATCATAGAACTTCTATGTCATGTGCACAAGACTTTGGATTGAAGTTCTGTAGTACGCTTAAGCATCACCTAAAAATGGTGTTTATTATCTACAGGTGTAGTGGGGTTATGGGTAAATATGCTGCTGGAGAGCTCAAGCCGCCAACCATTGGTGAGTTTAATGCTTTCCATGTTTATATCCTCCCAGAAACGGGTATTGATGAAATCTTTTGATAAGTAGAGTTGTTCTATCATTTCGCACATAGTTCCGTTGCCATCACCTGTGGCTATTAGAATGGGTTCTGCGTTGCTTCTTATAGCTCTCACGCTGAGCACTGTCCTACTTTTGCAGCTTCTCGAGGATCTGGTAAACATCCTCAATTGATGCCTTCAACACCAAGATGGGCGGTTGCTAATGGAGCTGGTGTCATACTGAGTGTTTGCGATGATGAAGTTGCTCGATATGAGACTGCTACGCTAACAGCGGTTGCTGTCCCTGCACTTCTTCTTCCTCCCCCCACGACATCCTTAGATGAGCATTTAGTTGCTGGCCTTCCAGCTCTTGAGCCATACGCACGTTTGTTTCATAGGTAGTGTTTTCTGAACTCACCCTTTGGATTGGGGTTTATTAATGGTAGTCCGTTGCTTGTTTTAAGGTTGTGCTTCCTGGAGTCATAAGTTGTTCATCACTTTATTGTTTTACTGTCAGATATTATGCCATTGCAACTCCAAGTGCTACTCAGAGACTTCTTCTTGGACTTTTAGAAGCCCCGCCGTCGTGGGCTCCAGATGCACTTGATGCTGCTGTACAGCTTGTGGAACTCCTTCGAGCTGCTGAAGATTATGCATCTGGTGTAAGGGTAAGCGTAATATGAATCCTTTATTCACTCTCTGGAAAGATGATCGTGTCCTTTTGGCTCCTATAAAATAATCAGCTTTGATCACACTCTCTTTCTTGATGTAGCTACCCAGGAACTGGATGCATTTGCACTTCTTGCGTGCAATAGGAATTGCTATGTCTATGAGGGCAGGTGTTGCTGCTGATGCTGCAGCCGCTTTGCTTTTCCGCATACTCTCACAGCCGGCACTGCTTTTTCCTCCGCTAAGCCAAGTTGAGGGAGTAGAAATTCAACACGCGCCTATTGGTGGCTACAGTTCAAATTACAGAAAGCAGGCATGGTTCCTATTTTGTTTTTCCTTTGATGTTTTACCAAGTTATCTCTGATATGAAAATTAGACTGAGACTTGACTAATAATACAACCTTGTACTTCTCACCAGATAGAAGTTCCTGCAGCAGAAGCAACCATTGAAGCCACTGCTCAAGGAATTGCCTCAATGCTTTGTGCGCATGGTCCTGAAGTCGAGTGGAGAATTTGCACTATATGGGAAGCTGCCTATGGATTGATTCCTTTAAATTCCTCAGCGGTTGATCTCCCCGAAATCATTGTCGCTACCCCACTGCAACTTCCTATCTTGTCATGGAATCTATACATTCCACTCCTGAAAGTACTTGAATATCTTCCACGGGGGAGTCCTTCGGAAGCATGCTTGATGAAAATATTTGTCGCCACCGTGGAAACAATCCTCAGTAGAACTTTTCCGCCAGAAATTTCCGGGGAACATATCAGGAAAGCCAGATCGAGTTTTACCGCGAGATCAGCGACCAAAAACCTTGCTATGGCTGAGCTTCGTGCTATGGTCCATGCTCTCTTTTTAGAATCATGCGCTGGTGTTGAGATAGCGTCACGCCTACTTTTTGTTGTTTTGACTGTATGTGTTAGCCATGAAGCACAGTCTAGTGGGAGCAAGAGACCGAGAAGCGAATATGCTAGTACTGCAGAGGAGAATCAATCTGTATCTGACAATCAAACTAGTAACCGTAAAAGTAGGAATGTCAAGGGACAGGGACCTGTGGCAGCATTTGATTCATACGTTCTCGCTGCTGTTTGTGCTCTTGCTTGTGAGGTTCAGCTGTATCCTATGATCTCTGGAGGGGGAAACTTTTCCAATACTGCAGTTGCTGCGACGATTCCGAAGTCTGTAAAAATAAATGGGTCATCTAACGAGTATGGAGCTGGGATTGATTCGGCAATTAATCATACACGCCGAATCTTGGCAATTCTAGAGGCACTCTTTTCACTGAAACCGTCTTCTGTGGGGACTCCATGGAGCTACAGTTCTAACGAGATAGTTGCTGCGGCCATGGTTGCAGCTCATATCTCCGAACTGTTCAGACGTTCAAAGGCTTTGACGCATGCGTTGTCTGGGTTGATGAGATGTAAGTGGGACAAGGAAATTCACAAAAGAGCATCGTCCTTGTATAACCTCATAGATGTTCATAGCAAAGTCGTAGCATCAATTGTCGACAAAGCTGAACCCTTGGAAGCATATCTTAAGAATGCACCGGTCCAGAAGGATTCTCTGACATGTCTTAACTGGAAACAGAACACGTGTGCAAGCAGCGCAGGCTTTGGTACAGCAGTGACGTCCACGTCACGTAGTGAAATGACTCCAAGAGGCAACCATAAGTATGCTAGACATTCAGATGAAGGCTCAGGGACTAGACCCTCAGAGAAGGGTATCAAAGATTTCCTCTTGGATGCTTCTGATCTAGCGAATTTCCTCACAGCTGATAGGCTCGCGGGGTTTTATTGTGGTACACAAGTTCTTTTGAGGTCAGTACTTGCAAAGAAACCGGAGCTTTCTTTCTCCGTTGTTTCACTGTTATGGCACAAACTGATCGCTGCTCCGGAAATCCAGCCCACAGCGGAAAGCACCTCTGCTCAACAAGGATGGAGACAGGTAAAAAACCGCAACATTTTTGTTTCCCATCTCGCTTACAGTTTCCTTGATGTTCTTTTGGTTCTTCACGAATAAAAGTTCTCAAGGGGCTAGACTTCATTCACTGATCATATATTTCATATATCAGGTAGTTGATGCACTATGCAACGTCGTATCTGCAACGCCAGCAAAAGCAGCTGCAGCAGTTGTTCTTCAGGTCCATATTTCTCTCGATTTTTGTTTATTTAATTTATCATGATTAACACACTTGTGTAAAGATAAAGAACAGTCAACTGCAGAGAACCTATGGCTTATTTTAACGCTATATAATTCTTGGTTCACTTGATACGGGATCTCTCATGTAGAGAAAACTAAAAGAAAATTAAGCTGGGAACAGTTGTGCAGCACATGTTTTAATATGTCACGAACAGAAAATTCGTGTAAAATGTTTATGGCTTGTCTTGTCTCAAAGGTTATACTTTTATGCTCTAGTGTATTGAATGGTCGGTCTTGTGTTATTAACAGGCTGAGAGAGAGTTGCAGCCTTGGATCGCCAAAGATGATGAAGAAGGTCAGAAAATGTGGAAAATCAACCAACGGATAGTGAAAGTGATGGTGGAGCTGATGCGAGATCATGAGAGGCCAGAGTCACTGGTGATTTTGGCAAGTGCATCGGATCTTCTTCTGAGGGCAACTGATGGAATGCTTGTTGATGGAGAAGCTTGCACATTACCTCAACTTGAGGTACTAGACAGCTTTATAGATTAGTTCGCCCTTCCTTTGGCAAATTCGTGTTTGTTTTTCTGAGTCCACTGTATTTCGAACTGTTTTGCAGCTACTTGAAGCCACGGCAAGGGCAATACAGCCGGTGCTAGCTTGGGGGACATCTGGACTAGCAGTGGTTGACGGTTTATCCAATCTATTGAAGGTAAGCATGAATCGAACAGAGCATACCTATGGTTTCCTGTGTTGGTCAGTAAACCAACTATGGCGCTGACCTTGTGTCACACGTGTTTTTGCTTCTCTCTAGTGTCGTCTACCGGCAACAATACGGTGCCTTTCACACCCAAGTGCACACGTACGTGCCTTGAGCACTTCAGTACTACGCGACATCATGAACCAAAGCTCCATAACCATCAAGGTAACTCCAAAACCGCCGCCAACAACAGAGAAGAACGGGATGCACAGCCCGTCCTATCGGTTCTTCAACGCGGCCACCATAGACTGGAAAGCAGACATCCAGAAATGTTTGAACTGGGAAGCTCACAGCTTGCTCTCAACGACCATGCCTACTCAGTTTCTTGACACCGCGGCTCGAGAACTAGGCTGTACCATATCGTTGTCGTCCCAATAACGAGCGCCTCTTTTGTTTTTGGTCATTTAGTTTATCCAGACTATAAAGAAAACTGAAGATTTGGATGTAGACCAATATATAGCTTTCTTGTACTTGTGTTTAGTATGTATGATGAGTGACTAACGCAATCATTCCCACCGGCGTTGGATTTGCTGTCGCTCGGGTCTCTTTGTATAACTCAACCTCTCTCTTTTTTTTTTTTTGTACATTCTAAGTGACGAAGCAGCACAACCTTTTGCTTTTTTTCTTTTGTTCTTTCTCTATTCAACTTGTTGTATATGACTAACTACTGTTGCTTTATGTTGTTACTACACGTATCACACTTGTAAGCTTTGAACAAAAATCGTCACATAGAGTACTTCCAGTTTCTTGTGACAAAAGATAAAAAAAGAGTACTTCCAATTTATGGGTTGAGCATACCGGACTGTTCTCACGTGTATGGAAACTGAATATTTAATCGATACGGTTCTACTGATGGATCAGTTACGATTTATTTGTAGCAGATATGAGGAATGAAACTATACTGGTTTAGTTTCAACACATTTCAGTTCGATTTGGATCGGTTTAATCGCCCAATCCAGTAAAATCTACCGGAGATTGACAGCCTGTAAATGAGCTAAGAGCAGCAAAAAGATATGCTACTTTGGAACTTTTTTTTTTATTGGCTAAATGTTGTATGTTGTAACACTTTAAGACTTAGCAGGTCCGGCCCAAGTGGGTAAGACAGAGGTGTCTTTGCTAGGGCATTAATATTTTGTTCAAAAATTTGTTATGTGTAAAGGCCCATTTTAATTTCTCCAGTGGTCCAATATTTTTCAAAAACAAATCTAAAATAGACCCAAAAGGAATTTATATAAAATTTAAATCATAAATACTAAAATTTTAAATACCAAAAGAAAATTTTGTCTTAAGGTTCTCAATATTATTGGGCCTGGGCTGAGAGTTAGACTTAGTTCAGGCAGCAAACGCAACACTATCTACTGGTTAGAAGACTACTGATCTCTTACCAACCTTTGACGATGCTATGAGGGCTCCACGTTGTGGCACACGACACAAGCCAGGCTCGAAGAGAGAGAGGAAAGGCACTAATATTTACAAAAAAAAAAAAAAACGATCGAAAATCGAATCACCCAACCAGATAACCATAAGTCCGAGGGCTAAGCGTACTGATCTGTTTGATTTATTTTCAGTAGGTGCATTGACTTGAAGCCCAAGTTTTTTGATTGATTTCTCAATCCAACTAGACAAGTGTTACTAAAATGTGGCGATTGAGTGAATGATAGCGTTTCGACTCAACTGTGCACCTAACCTAACCAAAGCTAAAGTAATGCATTATATTTCTAGCTAGCTTGTAGAAATTCAAAGGCTAGCTAACATGCACGTGGAATTGTGGATGAACTATAGGTTTTCATGACAGTATTCAAAGTCTTCAGGAAACAAAACACGCATCATGCAAGTCGAGAGGGCCATACTGCCATAGTAATATGAGTTCTTGTGGTTTGTCTCGCGAGACTTTGGCCTCTCCTTTTTTCCATGAAAATTAAATGTCTTGTAAGAAAATTAGGACATTTATGTTATAGAGGCATGGACATGTCACGAAACCCACTAATATATGTAACGAATAAGAAGAAAATAGTGAAGAGAGAGGAGAGAGGAAACGAAAAAAAAAAAACATTCGTCAGAAAAAACAAAAAGAGAGAAAATGATCAGGTCCATATTCTATCAGTTTTTTCTTCTGATTGTACTGAACTCTGTTTCAGCAAAACTCAATGTTTCAAGTTCTTGTGATACGCGTTGCGGAACTGTTGCGATACCTTACCCATTTGGGATCGGCGACGGTTGTTACCACAACGAATGGTATGAAGTTCGCTGCGACAAGTCCGTCCCGTATCTACCCAAGATCAACAAGGAAGTTGTCCGAATCGATATTCCGAGACCAATAGAGTACGGCAGAGATGAGTACGCTCCTTTGGGGTCACTCCGCATCAAAGCCCGCGTAACTTCTATGGGGTGTAGTGACGGAGAAAATCCGGAAGAGCTTTTGAACTTCACGGGAACTCCATTTTCCATGAGCCACAATAACACACTCGTGGCTTTTGGGTGCAATAGCAAGGCCACGTTGACGCACATCGGCCCCAGAATTGTCGGATGCTTCTCTACCTGCGATATAGAGAAAAACCTTCTAACGATCTCGGAAAAAGGCTGCTATGGGTTCAGATGTTGCAACGTAAGCATACCTGAAGAGGTCGGCCAAGTAACTGGTGTGAAATTAGAGAGCAGTGATGGAAATAGAACAAGAGGAGGCTGTGAAATGGCCTTCTTAACCGATGAATATAACGAAGCGTCATTGCCGTGGGGTGATGAAATCAATCCTAAATGGTTTCACGAGAGGAAATATTCTACTGTCGAGCTAAAGTGGGAAGTCATGACGACGAATACCTCATTTGACGAATCCTTGAAGTGTGGCGTCATCTCTCTGTCAGACTCATTCGACGACTTTCGCTCTAGACCTTGCTACTGTGACGTTTTTGACATAATTGATGGTGAGCCCACTCATCTATCGTGTGCGTGCACCTATGGTTACAAGGGTAACCCATACCTTCCAGACGGCTGCAAAGGTTAGTATACTTGCAGCTCTACAGATCAACTATATATAGATGAACCCCAAAAAACAAATAAGATCATCATCTGCTTATAACTTCGTGACTTCTCATTTTATCTAGATATTAATGAGTGTGATCGAAGTCCCGGACCCGGAGATATCGGATGTACTAGCGGCGAAACTTGTCTAAATACTCAAGGAAGCTTTCAGTGCGTGATCAAGACTCAAGAGGACCAAAACCTTCCAAATATATTTATAGGTCAGTTCTGTTACTTTCTCTCCAAGTTTTTTCTTTAACGTGAATTTCTCACTCGCGACACTATTTTTGAAGGTTTTTTTTTTTTTTTTTTGGTGGGAACTATTTTTGAAGGTTTTAATAATGATGAGAATTAATTGTCAAGAACCCGTCAACAATTTATTAAAATTTTTTTTTTTTCAATAATAGGATTCATTTTAAATAATTTATGTACATATTTTAGAACATAGTCATATATTAAGCATGTGTTAATATCTAAACTTATTTCCCCGATTTACAACGAATCCACATTAATTTAAGAATCAATAATAAAATATCTATAAAACAAGGTTTGTATATATATGTGTGTGTGTTTTCAGAATTGTTTATTTTTTTCTAAAACTCAGATAATCATAGAACCTATATATGAACAAATTTTGTATATTGTTACTTAAGTAATTGAAAGTAGCCTTCACCAAAATCACAATTAAAAAGAAAACAAAATTAAAGGCTGAAGTGACTCCTATGGCGAATTCTTTGATCACTAAAGCACCAAAATTTGTTATCTTATAATCAGATCTGCTTATAATATTCATAGACTTATTTATTTGAAATAAAGAAATATATCAATAAATCAAATGTGTTTAAGTAAGATCCATATCCATGCCTCGCTACATTGTGTTTGCTCCAAATCAAATGGCTAACAAACGAAAATTAACAAAAAAAAAAAAAAAAAAAATAAGGGGCATATATGCGTATTCCATCTTTTTCTTAATTATAAGGATGGTTTGGACAAAAAAAAATCCTAATTCCACCATTAGTCCGGGTCTAATTTATATGAATATACCTTGTTGCAACTAAAAAACCCAGAGAATCAGGCTGTGCTCTTAAATGACGCTAACCCACCACTTCAGGTGGTTATATTCAATTCCTTAGAAACCTGTAATACAGAAACATGGTACCAAACTCACTATATATGACAAACATACTACTTTTTCTTGTTTTGAACATTGAAAAAATACTAGCTACTTGATCATTATTGTAAAAAACATGTCGATAATTCGAATCAGTACGATTCTACGAAACCCTCTCATACATATTTGTCCAAAAAAAAATCCTATAAATATAAACTTTTTACCCTCAAACTATTTTCTCCTTATCTCACATTTCTTAATAATACCTGTACAATAACAAAACGTTGTCGGATTTGCAGGGGTTAGCGTAGGTTTAACCGTGTTTCTGGTAGGTGTAGCAATTTGGGCATACAAACGGATTAAAAAGCACCGAAAGACCAAATTTAGGAAAAAGTGTTTTAAGCGTAACGGAGGTCTTCTGTTACAGCAACAATTGACTTCTGGGGAAGGCTCTGTACAAGAAACAAGAGTATTCAGTAGCAAGGAACTAGAGAAAGCGACAGAGGGTTTCAGTTCGGAGAGGGTGCTTGGCCAGGGAGGCCAAGGCACAGTATTCAAAGGAATGCTGGCTGACGGAAGAATCGTGGCAGTTAAAAAGGCTACGGTTTTGGACGAAGACAACGTTCAACAGTTTATAAATGAATTGGTAATCCTCTCTCAGGTGAACCACCGGCACGTGGTGAAGATACTAGGTTGCTGCCTAGAGACGGAAGTGCCCCTCCTGGTCTATGAGTACATCCCCAACGGGAGTCTCTATCAGCATCTTCACGGAGAAGGACTTGAAGATCACTCGACGACTGCATGGGATTTAAGGCTTCAGATTGCCATTGATATTGCCCGAGCACTCTCCTACCTTCACCGTGCGGCTTCCGCACCCATCTTCCACAAAGACATCAAATCCGCCAATATAATGCTTGACGAAAACAATCGAGGGAAATTGGCGGACTTTGGAACTTCAAGAGTGATACCTCTGGACCACAGCCACGTGACGACCGTCATTTCAGGTAGTTTCGGTTATGTTGACCCTGAGTACCTTCAGTCGAGTCGGTTCTCGGAGAAGAGCGATGTCTACAGCTACGGTGTGGTGCTGGCGGAACTAGTTAGTGGACAGAAGGCAGTTTGTTTGGAACCGTCTGGAGGAAACAGGAATTCTTTATCAAAATCCTTTCTGCTGGCGATGAAAGAGAAGAGACTTTCGGAGATCATCGATCCTCGAATAAGAGCCAATTGTGATCTAGAACAAGTGACGGTAATGGCAAAACTTGCGAGGCTGTGTCTGAATCTCAAGGGGGAGAAACGACCGAACATGAGAGAAATCTTGATGGAATTGGAGACATGTTCTTCACATCCGGAGCTCCTTACCATGGGGAACGAGGAGGAAGAAGTTGCGCCGTTTAAAACAGGGAGAGCGGAGTCTTTCAACATTGATGTAGCTTCATCTTCAACATCGCAATATGACTCAGCTATCTGGTCCGATGCTCAACCGTTAAACCGCATCATACTTGCTGATCGCTTGATTAACACTACGGTTGATTGAGTCAAAGCCAAACCTGGTTATTACGAGTATTGGGTTTATGGGTAGTTTCCGATTTAAGTATAATTTTTTATTTTGGATTTTCTTTCTTATGGCTAGTTATTTTCTTCTTCTATATATATATATATATTCTCACTTTGTACTTGCAAGTTTTATGCATAAGATATCTAATCGAGTAATTTCAGTTTCACTTGTCTTCTTCCTTTATTTAATTCTCTTAAATTTTTTCCAACAACTACTACTTTGTTATCTGAATATTGTATTATTAGCTCAGAGCATATATAGGATATAGTTGAGCAATTGTTTTTTCCTCAATTGATGCCTTCAACACCAAGATGGGCGGTTGCTAATGGAGCTGGTGTCATACTGAGTGTTTGCGATGATGAAGTTGCTCGATATGAGACTGCTACGCTAACAGCGGTTGCTGTCCCTGCACTTCTTCTTCCTCCCCCCACGACATCCTTAGATGAGCATTTAGTTGCTGGCCTTCCAGCTCTTGAGCCATACGCACGTTTGTTTCATAGGTAGTGTTTTCTGAACTCACCCTTTGGATTGGGGTTTATTAATGGTAGTCCGTTGCTTGTTTCAAGGTTGTGCTTCCTGGAGTCATAAGTTGTTCATCACTTTATTGTTTTACTGTCAGATATTATGCCATTGCAACTCCAAGTGCTACTCAGAGACTTCTTCTTGGACTTTTAAAAGCACCGCCGTCGTGGGCTCCAGATGCACTTGATGCTGCTGTACAGCTTGTGGAACTCCTTCGAGCTGCTGAAGATTATGCATCTGGTGTAAGGGTAAGCGTAATATGAATCCTTTATTCACTCTCCGGAAAGATGATCGTGTCCTTTTGGCTCCTATAAAATAATCAGCTTTGATCACACTCTCTTTCTTGATGTAGCTACCCAGGAACTGGATGCATTTGCACTTCTTGCGTGCAATAGGAATTGCTATGTCTATGAGGGCAGGTGTTGCTGCTGATGCTGCAGCCGCTTTGCTTTTCCGCATACTCTCACAGCCGGCACTGCTTTTTCCTCCGCTAAGCCAAGTTGAGGGAGTAGAAATTCAACACGCGCCTATTGGTGGCTACAGTTCAAATTACAGAAAGCAGGCATGGTTCCTATTTTGTTTTTCCTTTGATGTTTTACCAACTTATCTCTGATATGAAAATTAGACTGAGACTGACTAATAATACAAGCTTGTACTTCTCACCAGATAGAAGTTCCTGCAGCAGAAGCAACCATTGAAGCCACTGCTCAAGGAATTGCCTCAATGCTTTGTGCGCATGGTCCTGAAGTCGAGTGGAGAATTTGCACTATATGGGAAGCTGCCTATGGATTGATTCCTTTAAATTCCTCAGCGGTTGATCTCCCCGAAATCATTGTCGCTACCCCACTGCAACTTCCTATCTTGTCATGGAATCTATACATTCCACTCCTGAAAGTACTTGAATATCTTCCACGGGGGAGTCCTTCGGAAGCATGCTTGATGAAAATATTTGTCGCCACCGTGGAAACAATCCTCAGTAGAACTTTTCCGCCAGAAATTTCCGGGGAACATATCAGGAAAGCCAGATCGAGTTTTACCGCGAGATCAGCGACCAAAAACCTTGCTATGGCTGAGCTTCGTGCTATGGTCCATGCTCTCTTTTTAGAATCATGCGCTGGTGTTGAGATAGCGTCACGCCTACTTTTTGTTGTGTTGACTGTATGTGTTAGCCATGAAGCACAGTCTAGTGGGAGCAAGAGACCGAGAAGCGAATATGCTAGTACTGCAGAGGAGAATCAATCTGTATCTGACAATCAAACTAGTAACCGTAAAAGTAGGAATGTCAAGGGACAGGGACCTGTGGCAGCATTTGATTCATACGTTCTCGCTGCTGTTTGTGCTCTTGCTTGTGAACCTATGGCTTATTTTAACGCTATATAATTCTTGGTTCACTTGATACGGGATCTCTCATGTAGAGAAAACTAAAAGAAAATTAAGCTGGGAACATTTGTGCAGCACATGTTTTAACATGTCACGGACAGAAAATTCGTGTAAAATGTTTATGGCTTGTCTTGTCTCAAAGGTTGTACTTTTATGCTCTAGTATATTGAATGGTCGGTCTTGTGTTATTTACAGGCTGAGAGAGAGTTGCAGCCTTGGATCGCCAAAGATGATGAAGAAGGTCAGAAAATGTGGTGTAGCAACATTATTTCTACGATATGGCAAAACTGAATATTTGCTAAATATAATGATAAAGACAGAATTAAAATATTACAACATTTGATACCTATATCTGATAAATAAAACGATTTGTGCGGAGTCGAGACACTCTTTCCTTAATTCTTAAATTGCCCGTAGTGCGACGGTGTTTACGCAATCAGAATCCCAGGATAAAACCACACTTCCGACTATTCCACAACACTTAGAATAGAAGCTAACGAACCTTAGAAACTATGTTTTACTCTCAGACACAAAAGATAAAAACTAAACATATAAGAGATTGTTTTTTCTTTGCTTTTGGTAATGTTTTTGTTCGTGTATTGAAATGAGATGGAGATGCCTTGGTTTTATAGCCAAGCACTAAAAACCCTTTGTACGTATGCATAAAACGTACACAGCCATAAAGGAGATTTCAAATCATAATGATCATTGAAGTGAGTCAAGATATTCTATGTTACAAAAATCAAACTTTGAATTTTGACTTAATGGCCTCTTAACTCACGTTCAATGAGGGAAAATATTTTTGTTGATTTGTCAACAACAAAAATCTTAAAGAATTTATTCCAAGAAATAATCTTTTGATATGTTGGCCCATTAGCCAAATTCCGAAAACCCAAAACTAAGTCTGGTTTACGTATCTCCTTTTTTATAATACATCAAATGTATTTTACGGGGTTTCAAACCATATTATAGTTTCTCCAATTTATAAACAAGAGGAATTTAACCTCTATCTTTCATTTCTCATTCAAACGAACTTCGTTTTTGACATATGAAATCCAACGATTTCAAAATATACGGTATTTCCGATAACCGAGTTATCCGAAAAATCACCGGAATATTGGCCAATGCCATTT
The DNA here is from genome assembly GCA_010577795.1 of Isatis tinctoria. Taxonomy (NCBI): domain Eukaryota; kingdom Viridiplantae; phylum Streptophyta; class Magnoliopsida; order Brassicales; family Brassicaceae; genus Isatis; species Isatis tinctoria. Next base: position 9,822,556 of record CM021244.1, read on the forward strand.
GAGCAAAAAACGAGTTCCAACAATCCCCCACATGAATAGAAATGACTCTAGACACTAGACGACTCAATAGACTCGAGAAACTTAACTTCCTAGACAAGACTGGACAGACTTGACTTCCTAGACAAGACTCAACAGACTTGACATCATAGATAAGACTCGACACAAACAATTTGAGAGTAAAAACGAGAAATCCACTGCAAGATGAGTTGGTAGCATTTTTCAGCCTTGAACCAGTCATTGTTAATATCTTTCGGGTTTACTCGGCCAGGAGGTGAACATTATGTCTTGAACCACCCGGGCTTTGATGTAAACCGAGACAAAAGATAAAACACAGCTTCAATCTCTCATAGAACTAGGTTCTCGGTTGTGTTCATTTTGGCCGTGAACATGCCTGGTTAATCATGAGTGAAGTTAGAGAATATAGCCTTTCCTTCATTCTCCTAGAAACGGCCCCATTTCACACTCACAAGGTGATTTTCCATTAGCTTTGTTTAAAGGAGTATCCTGTACTACTCCACTTATATCTCAAAGCAATAGACACAAATCATTAAAAGCAAATGCTTATCCTCTAAACCTTACAGGTAGCACTGTTCATCATCCTAGGAACTGGGTAGAGACATAGAGTCTCGCAGTGTATTGGGCAGATTCAGTTTGACTTAGTTTTCCCCTTGAACCTAAGTCGATTAATCAGGTAGGGTTACCGTCAAAAATCCTCTTAAGTCATAGGCTTTATACCCATTCCTCACGATGATTTTACAATTTGATCTCATAACACACCTTAAATAAATGGATCCTAGGTTGTTATCTGATTGGATATAATCTATTAAGATTACTCCATTAGAGATCAATTGTTTAACACAGCCCATAACATTAAACATATCGCATATGACTCAATGAATTAGTTATGGCTTAAGTGTTTACACACTGAAATACCTATGTGGCAACTTAGTACAAGAACAAACTTTGCAATGCACCCCTACATTTTCAGGTATCTGTACAAATGTACTTTCTTTTTTTTTTTCAAAGTTCATATAGCTTCATGCCATTGACTTTATGTGGTAAGCTACGCTTTCCCCCCCCACATTTTCTGAGGTGACTTAGAATCATGCATATTTGCATCATTCTTACTAAGAATTGGGGTTTGTTCTTTTTTTTTTTTTTTGCATGTATGCAAACTTCATATTTGTCTTTATTAGACTTGCACTTTTGGAATTAAAATGAAATTAATAAATCTTTGTCTAGATTTATAATTCTCATATACTACACATTCATTCCAAAAAGCAAAACTTTATTCAAATAAGCAATTGCATTATTCTTATTGAAAGTTGGAAAGGAAACAACAAAAAACTTGAAACATTGTGTTAAACATTTTTGGGTAAGACTGTCCTAACACACATTTTGATCAGTCCACCCTGAACAAACCCCTTGCCCAAGTAAACCCCATGTTTCCTGAGCACAAGCTTATCAGAATCGAAAGTTATTGCAAATCCGGCTTTGCTTAAAAGCGAACCGGAAATCAGATTCTTCCGCATATCTGGCACATGTTTCACATTTTTGAGAGTTATCTCTTGTCCAGAAGTCAACTGAAGCTTCACTTCACCACGACCTTCAATCTTGGATGAACCAGTGTTACCCATTAGCAGTCGCTCCTCATTCTTGCATTTCTGATAGGTGCTAAACATATCCTTATCAATGCATATGTGAGTGGTTGCCCCTGTGTCATACCACCAAACTCTTGGGTTGTCTTCAACTGTGTTGACTTCTGTGACCACAGCGCACAAGTCATCTTCAGTTAGGTTAGCCTGAGACTTCCCCTTGTAGTTACTTGGACCAGCCTTGCTTCTACAAACATCGGCTTTGTGTCCGACCTTGCCACACTTGTGACAGTTTCCAGAGAACTTCGTTGGTGTTGTTGGCTTTTTAAAGCTCGTGGTGGATTTGGGAGGAATTTTTCCTTTCCCTTTTTTCTTCTGTTCAGCCAAGTTCACATCATTCTTTTGAGTGAGAACAGCATCGGCTTCACGGTTTCGAGATTCAACCCGCAGCTTGACAATTAAGTCCTCGAGGGTAATTGCCTTACGCTTATGGATGAGATAGTTTTTGAAGTCCAACCAACTTAGAGGGAGCTTCTCAATGAAGGAGTTGACCGTGAAAATATCACAGATCGACATTCCTTCAGATGCTATCTCATGTGTAATCAATTGCAAGGCTTCAACTTGTTCCATGATGGGTTTTGAATCCACCATTTTAAAGTTCAGAAATTTCGCCGTAGCATATTTCTGGCCACCAGCATCCTCGGACTTATATTTCTTCCCCAATGCAGCCCAAAGCTGTCTGGAGGTTTTCACCTCACTGTACACAGCATACAGCGAGTCTACCAAGCGGCTTAGAATCCACCCTTTGCACAGAAATTCTAAATGGTTCCAGGAATCCACACTGGCCAAAACCATTGGATCCGTGTTTTCCGATGGGACAATGGGTGCATCCTCTTTCAGATACTTGTCTAGGTTCAAATTGGTCAAAAAGAAATGCATCTTTTGTTGCCAAGTTTTGAACCCAGTCCCACCAAACTTTTCTGGCATCAATCCTACGCTCACAGAGCCAGGCATTGAAGGGTTTGCATGTGGCAGACCACTTCCTTTCTGAGTTTGGAGTGTCGACTCACTTGACCCATTTCCACCAAGACCATTTCCAATGGTTCCATCATTGGTCAGTCCACGATTTCCATCATTGTTGTTAGTCATGTTTGAATCTGTTCATCAGAAACAAATCATATTAATATACTAACTCAAAAAAAACCAACAAATAGAAGTTCAAAATTTATGCAATTATAATAAATATAATTAACTGCAAATATAATTTGATTTTAAATTCCAAAATTAAATTTAGAATCAAAACCATTTAATTGCAGAATTAAATCACACAAAAAAATTTGACTCATGCAATAAATAATAATCAAAGCTATTTGAATCACACGATCAATTGTATACGTAACGTAATTGTTTCCCTTGATTCACGTCAGAATTGAAACTAAAGTGAATAAACTATTATATTATGCCACAATGATTCATGCCAATAAGAGATATAGCTTAAATAATTAAACCAAGTAGCATCAGATAACCGGTTAAAGCAATATTGAACCAAATTAAATAAACCAGCTCTGCAATTTGACAACAGAACACGTTACCAACGAGTGAAATTTGCAGACGATCAATGGATTAAATAGTTGCAGCCAACAAAATGAATCACTTACACGATGTGAGAAAATTGAATAGATTATTCCATCAAATCAAGCCACTATCAAACTAACTAGGTGCTTAAATTAAGGGAAATCGGCTAATTCATGCCCGCACATACCAAATAGGTGTGAATAAGATCCCATAAAATTTTGGTGTGCTAATTCATAGCCGACCAACAGAAAACCGTACAATTAGTACCCAAACATTATCACCGTGTGCGAAATGAGACATTGACTACGTTCCCGTTAGTCAACTATACGGAATCCGTTAACAGAGGTTACTGTGCCGTTTAACGTCAAAACGACGTCGTTTTGTTTAGTTTTGATTGGAAAAAAAATACCAAAACGACGTCGTGCTCTTCGTCTCCTTCATATTTCTGTTACGGGGGACTTCGATTCCAAACCCTAAAAAAACGTCGATCGACTATAATTCACCACAACCAAATTGGCTTTCAAAATTGACAAGAGGGAGAAGAGAGATAGCGACCTAGCAAGACGGGTATACAGAAGTTGCTTAGACAACTCTTGGCACTTCTCCACAGTGGCAGGTTTCTGGATGAATTGCTTGTTCTTCTCAAGCAACTGCCTGTAGTAGGAAGTTCCATGCTTCGCCACTAACTTTGAAGCCTCACATGCCTTTGACTGAACTTGTATAAACTTTGACGCCATCTTCAGAAACCGAACCTTCAAATACAATAAAAAGGTGAAACAAAAACCCACAGGAGGAGGAACAATTCTTAAGAAAGTAAATTTGATCCTCAAAAATATCCAAATTAATCAAAACCTGACATTCGAAAAGCCTTAAATTTCCCCCTGAAGCAGCAAACATTTTCCAACGTAACCCATATCAAGAATTACTTTAAAAAACAGAGATTTTTTTATACATTCACACTAATCGAGCTAAAAAGATCAAAAATTTAAACCCCTAGTACTCAATTTTCAGAGGAGCAGATCGAACGAGCTACAGTGTGAATCAACCAAGCACATCAAAACTCGAAATCCGTGAATCTTAGAAACGAAACGATCATTATCGAAGTAGGAACAGATCACTGGATACAGATCTAAAAGTCAACCACAAAAAACAAACAATAGACAAGGGGAAGCAGGAGCAAAAACCCAATAAACCAAGTCAAAGTAAGATCTGTAAAACCCAATTGAGAATCTACGAGCAATGGCCACACGAATCTACGAGCAATAGTCGATCGACGTTTTTTTAGGGTTTGGAATCGAAGTCCCCCGTAACAGAGATATGAAGGAGACGAAGAGCACTACGTCGTTTTGGTATTATTTTTTTCAATCAAAACTAAACAAAACGACGTCGTTTTGACGTTAAACGGCACAGTAACCTCCGTTAACGGATTCCGTATAGTTGACTAACGGGAACGTAGTCAATGTCTCTTTTCGCACACGGTGATAATGTTTGGGTACTAATTGTACGGTTTTCTGTTGGTCGGGTATGAATTAGCACACCGAAATTTTATGGGATCTTATTCACACCTATTTGGTATGTGCGGGCATTAATTAGCCGATTTCCCCTTAAATTAATAATAAAATCAGAACAGTCCCATAAACTGGTTGACGATGCATGAGTTCTCAAAATTAATCTAACTTGATATGGTAAGGAATAAACTAATCCTAAAACCATACGATACTCTAGCCAAATTATTTTCTCAATAAATAAATTATACCAGAGTTTAACAAACCGGTGAACACACAAAAAAAATGCAATAAACAAATCAAATCTGCAACTCAAAATTAAAAGGAAACGATTACATATCGAAACCGACTTAAGAGCACAACGTGCAAAAAGTTTATGTTCTGTTTATCAAAAAACCAGAACCAAATAAAGATAATCGAAGATGACAAAAAATCAAAACCGATTGAAATAAAATAAATATGCACAATTCATAAGCATAAATCATGCACAATTCAGAATGATTAAATCAAAAGAAATAATTCACAGGTTCCTGCAAAAATAAATCATTAGCACAAATGCAAATAATTGCAATGGAGAACCAGATAACCGCAGACGATTTTTAATCTGTGGTATCAAAAACTTAACAAAATAATCAGTTTTTCGTTAGTGTAATAAACGAAAATTTAAGAATTAAGACTGTAGGAACATTATTTCTACGATATGGCAAAACTGAATATTTGCTAAATATAATGATAAAGACAGAATTAAAATATTACAACATTTGATACATATATCTGATAAACAAAACGATTTGTGTGGAGTCGAGACACTCTTTCCTTAATTCTTAAATTGCCCGTAGTGCGACGGTGTTTACGCAATCAGAATCCCTGGATAAAACCACACTTCCGACTATTCCACAACACTTAGAATAGAAGATAACGAACCTTAGAAACTATGTTTTACTCTCAGACACAAAAGATAAAAACTAAACATATAAGAGATTGTTTTTTCTTTGCTTTTGGTAATGTTTTTGTTCGTGTATTGAAATGAGATGGAGATGCCTTGGTTTTATAGCCAAGCACTAAAAACCCTTTGTACGTATGCATAAAACGTACACAGCCATAAAGGAGATTTCAAATCATAATGATCATTGAAGTGAGTCAAGATATTCTATGTTACAAAAATCAAACTTTGAATTTTGACTTAATGGCCTCTTAACTCACGTTCAATGAAGGAAAATATTTTTGTTGATTTGTCAACAACAAAAATCTTAAAGAATTTATTCCAAGAAATAATCCTTTGATATGTTGGCCCATTAGCCAAATTCTGAAAACCCAAAACTAAGTCTGGTTTACGTATCTCCTTTTTTTATAATACATCAAATGTATTTTACGGGTTTTTAAACCATATTATAGTTTCTCCAATTTATAAACAAGAGGAATTTAACCTCTATCTTTCATTTCTCATTCAAACGAACTTCGTTTTTGACATATGAAATCCAACGATTTCAAAATATACGGTATTTCCGATAACCGAGTTATCCGAAAAATCACCGGAATATTGGCCAATGCCATTTGAGCAAAAAACGAGTTCCAACATGTGGAAAATCAGCCAACGGATAGTGAAAGTGATGGTGGAGCTGATGGGAAATCATGAGAGGCCTGAGTCACTGGTGATTTTGGCAAGTGCATCGGATCTTCTTCTGAGGGCAACTGATGGGATGCTTGTTGATGGAGAAGCTTGCACATTACCTCAACTTGAGGTACTAGACAGCTTTATAGATTAGTTCGCCCTTCCTTTGGAAAATTCGTGTTTGCTTTTTCTGACTCCACTGTATTTCAAACTTTTTTGCAGCTACTTGAAGCCACAGCCGGTGCTAGCTTGGGGGCCATCTGGACTAGCAGTGGTTGACGGTTTATCCAATCTGTTGAAGGTAAGCATGAAACGAACAGAGCCTAGCTATGGTTTCCTGTGTTTGGTCAGTAAACCAACTATGGCGCTGACCTTGTGTCACACGTGTTTTTGCATCTTGCTAGTGTCGTCTGCCGGCAACAATACGGTGCCTTTCACACCCAAGTGCACACGTACGTGCCTTGAGCACTTCAGTACTACGCGACATCATGAACCAAAGCTCCATAAGCATCAAGGTAACTCCAAAACCGCCGCCAACAACAGAGAAGAACGGAGTGCACAGCCCGTCCTATCGGTTCTTCAACGCGGCCACCATAGACTGGAAAGCAGACATCCAGAAATGTTTGAACTGGGAAGCTCACAGCTTGCTCTCAACGACCATGCCTACTCAGTTTCTTGACACCGCGGCTCGAGAACTAGGCTGTACCATATCACTGTCGTCCCAATAACGAGCGCCTCTTTTGTTTTTGGTCATTTAGTTTCTCCAGACCATAAAGAAAACTGAAGATTTGGTTGTAGACCAATATATAGCTTTCTCGTACTTGTATTTAGTATGTATGATGAGTGACTAACGCAATCATTCCCACCGGCGTTGGATTTGCTCTCTCGCTCGGGTCTCTTTATATAACTCAACCTCTCTTTTTTTTTGTACATTTCAAGTGACGAAGCAGCACAACCTTTTGCTTTTTTTTTTGTTCTTTCGTAACTGCAAAGGTTCTAAATCGCAGTGTATATTGGTTCTTACTTTGTTAAACTTGTTGTATATGACCAACTACTGATGCTTTATGTTGTTACTACACGTATCACACTTGTAAGCTTTGAACAAAAATCGTCACATAGAGTACTTCCAATTTCTTGTGGCAAAAGAAAAAAAGAGTACTTCAATTTATGGGTTGAGTATACCGGACTCTTCTCACGTGTATGGAAACCGAATATTTAATCGATACCGTTCCGGTTTTGATTCACGGTTCTACACTTTAGTAGATATGAAGAATGAAACTATACTGGTTTAGTTTCAACACATTTCAGTTCGATTTGGATCGGTTTAATCGCCCAATCCAGTAAAATCTACCGGAGATTGACAGCCTGTAAATGAGCTAAGAGCAGCAAAAAGATACGCTACTTTGGACCCATTTTTTTTTATGGCTAAATGCTGTAAGTTGTAACACTTTAAGACTTAGCAGGCCCGGCCCAAGTGGGTAGGGCAGAGAGAGGTGTTTTTGCCCAATGCACTAATATTTTTTTCAAAAATTTGACATGTGTAAGGCCCATTTTAATTTCTCCACGGGTCCTATATATTTCAGAAAAAAACTAAAATTTTAAATCTAAACATGTGCTAAGGCCCAAAAGAAAATTTTATCGGCTTCTCACTATTATTGGGCCTGTGACTTAACCCCGAATTAGAAAACCGATTGGTTACTATTTGTTTAAATTTGAAAACCCAAAACTCAAGTAAACCGATCCGAATCTGACCCGAACCATATGAATAAATTAAAAAAAAACCAAATGATTTCGATCCGAAAAATCAAAACCGAATAAACCGATCCGAACCCGAACCGAACCTATAATACGGATCCGAACCCAAAATACCGGATTTTTTTTTTCGATTTTTTATTACATTGATTATTTACATTTTTTAAAAAAAACCCGAAATACTCGAACCTGAACACGAAATAAAACTCAATCAGGTTTGACCTAGAATTCAAAACCTGACCCGAACTTGAAATAAACCGAACCGAACCCGATTTGCATTTACAAAAAAAAAAAACTGATCGGTTTGTATATGTTAAAACCCGAAAAACCGAAAATCGAATCACCTGACCGATAGCCATAAGTCCGAGGGCTAAGCGTACTGATCTGTTTGATTTATTCTCAGTAGGTGCATTGACTTGAAGCCCAAGTTTAGGAAATCAATTTAGTGATGGATTTCTCAATCCAACTAGACAAGTGTTTTTCTCAATCCAACTAGACAAGTGTTTTTTTCAATCCAACTAGGCAAGTGTTACTAAAATATGGCGAGTGAGTGAATGACACAACGTTTCGACTCAACTGTAAGCTAACCAAACCCTAAAGTAATGCATTATATTTCTAGCTAGCTTGTAGAAATTCAAAGGCTAGCTATGATGCATGGGGATGAACTAAACGTTTTTATGACAGTATTCAAAGTCTTCAGGAAAGAAAACACGCATCATGCAAGTCGAGGCCGGCCATACTGAGTTCTTGTGGTTTGCCTCTCCTTTTTTCAATGAAAATTAAATGTCATGTTAGAAAATCAGGAAACCCACTAATATATGTAATGAAGAAGAAGAGAAAGGAAACGAAAAAAACATTTTTCAGAAAGAAAAAAAAAAGAGAGAGAGAAAAAATGATCAGGTCTTTATTCGGTCAGTTTTTTCTTGTGCTTTTACTGAACTCTGTTTCAGCAGAACTCACTGTTTCAAGTTCTTGTAAAAAGGAGTGCGGAACTGTTTCGATTCCGTATCCTTTTGGAATTGGCTATGGTTGTTACCACAACGAGTGGTTCGAAGTTCACTGCAACAAGTCCGTCCCGTTTCTAACGAAGATCAACAAGCAAGTTGTGCAAATCAATACTCCGAGACCAATACAGCACGGAGAGGAGTCCGTTCCTTTAGGGTCACTCCGCATCAAAGCCCGCGTGACTTCTATGGGGTGTAGTGACGGAGAAAAGCCGGAAGAGCTTTTCAACTTTACGGGAACTCCTTTTTCCATGAGTCACAATAACACACTCGTGGCTTTTGGGTGCAATAGCAAGGCCACGTTGACGCACATTGACCCCAGAATTGTCGGATGCTTCTCGACTTGCGATGGAGAGAAAGAACTTCTAACGTTCTTGGGAAAAGGCTGCTATGGGTTCAAATGTTGCAACGCAAGCATACCTGAAGAGGTCGGCCAAGTAACTGGTGTGAAATTAGAGAGCAGAGATGGTAATACAACAAGAGGAGGGTGTAACACAGCATTCTTAACCGATGAATATAACGAAGCGTCACCGCCGTGGGGTGATGAAAGTAATCCTAAATGGTTTCACGAGAGGCAGTATTCTACTGTCCAGCTAAATTGGTATGTGATGACGACGAATACCTCGTTTGACGAATCCTTGAAGTGTGGCGACATCTCTCTGTCAGACTCATTCGACGACTTTCCCTCTAGACCTTGCTACTGTGGCGTTACGGACATACCTGATGACCACACTTATCTATGGTGTGCGTGCAACTCTGGTTACGAGGGTAACCCATACCTTCCAGACGGCTGCAAAGGTTAGTATACTTGCAGCTCTACAGATCAACTATATATATATGAACCCCCCCCCCCCCCCCAATAAAAAAACACAAATAAGATCATCATCTGCTTATAACTTCGTGACTTCTCTTTTTATCTAGATATTAATCAGTGTGCTCGAAGTCCCTGTTTTAGCGGCGAAACTTGTCTAGATGCTCCAGGAGGCTATGAGTGCGTACGGATCAAGGAGACCAAAACCTTCCAAATACATATTATAGGTCAGTTCTGTTACTTTCTGTCCAAGTTTTTTCTTTAACGTGAATTTCTCACTCGCGAGACTATTTTTGAAGGTTTTAAAAATGATGAGAATTAATTGTCAAGAACCCGTCAACAATTTATTAAATATTAAATTTTTTCAATAATTTATGTACAAATTTTAGAACATAGTCATATATTAAGCATGTGTTAATATATCTACTTATTTCCCCGATTTACAACGAATTCACATTAATTTAAGAATCAATAATAAAATATCTATAAAACTCAGATCATCATAGAACCAATATATGAACAAATTTGGGTTTGTATATTGTTACTTAAGTAATTGAAAGTAGCCTTTACCAAAATCACAATTAAAAGAAAAAAAAAAAAAATGAAGGCTGAAGTGACTCCTATGGCGAATTCTTTGATCACTAAAGCACCAAAATTTTTTATGTTATAATATTCATAGACTTATTTATTTGAAATAAAGAAATATATCGATAAATCAAATGTGTTTAAGTAAGATCCATATCCATGCCACGCTACATTGTGTTTGCTCCATATCAAATCGCTAACAAAAAAAAAAAAATTAAGTAATAAATATATGTATATTCCATCTTTTTCTTAATTGTAAGGATGGTTTGGACAAAAATCCTAATTCCACCATTAGTCCGGGTCTAATTTATATGAATATACCCTGTTGCAACTAAAAAACCAGAGAATGAGGCTGTGCTCTTAAACGACGCTAACCCACCACTTGAAACCTGTAATACAGAAACATGGTACCAAAAACTCACTATGACAAATATACTACGTACTTTTTCTTGTTTTGAACATTGAAAAAATACTAGCTACTTGATCATTATTGTAAAAAACATGTCGATAATTCGAATCAGTACGATTCTACGAAACCCTCTCATACATATTTGTCCAAAAAAAAATCCTATAAATATAAACTTTTTACCCTCAAACTATTTTCTCCTTATCTCACATTTCTTAATAATACCTGTACAATAACAAAACGTTGTCGGATTTGCAGGGGTTAGCGTAGGTTTAACCGTGTTTCTGGTAGGTGTAGCAATTTGGGGCTACAAACGGATTAAAAAGCACAGAAAGAGCAAACTTAGGAAAAAGTTTTTTAACCGGAACGGAGGACTGCTGTTACAGCGACAACTGACCTCCGGGGAAGGCTCTCTGCAAAATACGAAAGTATTCAGTAGCAAGGAACTAGAGAAAGCCACAGAGAGCTTCAGTTCGGAGAGGGTGCTTGGCCAGGGAGGCCAAGGCACAGTATTCAAAGGAATGCTGGCTGACGGAAGAATCGTGGCTGTTAAAAAGGCTACGGAATTGGACGAAGACAAAGTGGAGCAATTTATCAACGAAGTGGTGATCCTCTCTCAGGTGAACCACCGGAATGTCGTGAAAATACTCGGTTGCTGCTTAGAGACGAAGGTGCCACTCCTCGTATATGAATTCATCCCCAACGGGAGCTTGTTTCAGCACCTTCACGGAGAAGCACTTGAAGATCACTCGACGACTGCATCTGCATGGGAACTGCGACTTCAGATAGCCATCGATATTGCCCGTGCGCTCTGCTACCTGCACTGTGCCGCTTCCGCTCCGATATTCCACAAGGATATCAAATCCGCTAATATCATGCTTGACGAAAACAACCGAGGGAAATTGGCAGACTTCGGAACTTCCAGAGTATTACCTGTTGACCACAGCCACCTGACGACTGACGTTCTAGGTACTTTCGGCTATATTGACCCGGAATATCTTCAGTCCAGTCGGTTCACTGAGAAAAGTGATGTTTATAGCTTTGGCATCGTCCTGGCCGAGCTAGTTAGTGGACAGAAGGCGGTTTGTTTGGATCCGTCTGGAGGAAACAGGAGTTTAGCAAAATACTTTCTGCTGGCGATGGAAGAGAACAGACTTTCGGACATTATCGATCCTCGAATTAGAGCCAGTTGTGATCTCGAACAAGTAACGGTACTCGCCAAAATTGCCAGGTTGTGCCTCAATCTCAATGGGGAGAAACGACCCAACATGAGAGAAATCTCCATGGAATTGGAGAGATCTTCTTCACATCCGGAGCTCCTTACCATGGGGAATGAGGAGGAACAAGTCGCGCCGTTTAAAACAGGGAGAGAGTCGTTCAACATTGATGTAGCCTCAACTTCAACATCCCAGTACGACTCAGCTATGTGGTCCGATGATCAACCCTTAAATCCTCGTCAAACCTTCTGATCGCTTGTTTGAGTCAAAGTCAAATCTCGTTTATGGGTAGTTTCCAATTAAGTATAGTTTTTATTTTTTATTTTAATTTATTAAGTTATGGGTTTATGGGTACTTATTTTCTTCTACTATATATACTAGATGATACCCCGCACCTTGTGCGGATAAAATATATGATTTATATTTGATTATTACATAAACTGTTATCATAGTATCATAGTAGTCAAAGTTTTTATGGCTAATATACTATCTATAAATATAATATTCAGTAGAATATTTAATCTAATAAACAATAGCAATATATCATCAAGCATAATATAAACTTTATTAACATAAAAATATTTATAATATTATAATTTTGATAAATTTAAAATAATTCTAATATTTTCACAATTTAGGAAGTTTATAATATTTAAATTTCTATCAAACAAAAGTATATACATATTTTTAAATTCAATTTAATAACATAATTCAAATAAAACTTGATTAAATCAAATAAAAACTTACAAATTTCTGCGTTTATTAAATACTTCATATACGTAATTCAAAATTTTGAGTAAATTTAATTATTTATAAGCAATATGCATGTCATCCCTTTTAGTTTGTAGTCCATGTGGGATAAAAATTTGCATTTATATAATTTCTAAAATTTATGTATCATATAAGCCATTAAATCTCTTAATTATATATGCTTCTAAATATTTGAATTTAATGATACCATAAAAAGAGAGAAAAAATCTAATAGAATATATATATTTCCATATATTAAAAAGTATGCTAATTTTTTGTTGACGTGTCTGAATGTAACTATTTTATTGGTTAACTTCTCCTTAAATTACTCTGAGTGAGACATGTGTCTGGATTTTCTCTCTCTGTCTTCTCAATTAATATATAGGGGATATATATATTCTCAGTTTGTACTTGAAGTTTAATGCATAAGATATCTAATCGAGTAATTCTCAGTTTGTACTTGAATTTTTATTTAATTCTCTAAAACTTTTCCAACAACTACAACTTTGTTATCCGAATATTGTATTATTAGCTCAAAGCATAGGATATAGTTGAGCAATTGTTTTTCTTAACATTCGTAGCATATATATATACACTTACAAGAATTTAAGAGCACGTGGTTCACTACAAATTCCTGTCTGAAGCTGAAAACCAAACCTAACATCGTAGGCTCGTAGCATAATGATTTTTCTAAAACCATTACCTTACTCAGTTCCTGTCAAAGTTCAAAGGAAGAATTAATCCGCTGTCTTCTTTGTTTCTATTAACGATGAAGATTGCAGCATATATAATATATATGAACATATCGTAAACTCAAAACTGGTATCATTTCTAGAACCAAAAAAAATCAATCAAGTTATAAATACAGCTTGGTATTAGAAGATACACTAAAATATTGTAATAAAATATAAGAATACTTTGTGGATCAATTTTTTAGTCAAACGTGGGTTTAAGATTTAGCAGCGACAACGTTGAACACAACTTCTCGTGTGTTCTTTACTAAAATCTTCATAGTAGACCGATACAAATTTTAAATGTAAACCAACCAGTAAAACTATTTGCTCTCATTTTAGTCGAAGTTGTGATATATATAACATTGGATTAGCTGAATAAAAATTTGAAATACTAAAAAAAAACTCAGCAATTTAAAAATACATCCACTTGTGTAATTCTTTCTTCTCATATTTATATTTTACGATACATGCACAATGGCGTGGCCAAGGAAGAACTGCAACACAAACTAAAAATTAAGGAAAACAATCATATGATAAAGTAAAGAAGCGTAGATAATTGTACATTTACCTTCCTAGAATAAAATACATAAACTGATAAACATATATCATATAGAGATTCCAGATAATTCCTTATTTTTTTGATCTATTTAAAAAATAACATATGTCTTTTGAGAAAACAACAAACAAGCAGATTTAGTGCCATTTTCATCTTTAAAAGCAGACATCATATTTTTTTTAAACAGGAAACCACAAAAAGTATTCTCCAAATTCTAGGATTTATGATTATCAATTTTTTAAAAATTTAAATTATAATCACAATTTGCTAAAAATATCAGGAATGTCAATCGATGTTTAATTGTTAATTATGTCATTTTTAAAGACAAAGTAACCATGTTTTGTATTTTGTCAAAATTTTAACATAAAAATTTATATTGTTGAAATATTATATGATCAAAGTTACATTTATATAATCAGATTTATACTTCAAAGTTAATATATTATATATTTTTGGTCATTTCTTTTGCCAAATAATTTGTAAGGTTAATTTAAATGGTTTGATTTTATTGGCCAACCTTGCTTTTCGACATGAGATTTGTTCTGACCAGAGAATTTTTTGTTTATGGTTGTGCTTAAAGTTAGATAAAACCATTAGAATTATTTTAAAATTAAACCAAAAATGTTTACCCCACAATTTTTTTGTTTAAATAGTACTAGACTTTGATGTTTCAGATTCATATTAATTCAAAAATAAAAATGAACAATCTCATACTTTTTGTGTTCTTTATTGCTCTGCAGATTGGATTGAATGAAGCAAAACCTGAAGATTGCAACTATCGCATGTTAGAAATTCAAAATAAACTCGATCCTAGTCAGATTTTGAAACTGGGATGCGATGAGTTACAGGGGCCGGGAAAGAGTCCGACTACAATCCACTCATTGAAATTTAATGAAAAACACTTATATCCATATCGTGGACAAAACATGCGTTTCTGGGTGTGTAAATTGATGCTACCACATTATTATTATGAGTTCAGCGCACCCTTATCCCCAGCAATTCCTCCATGTAAATATGGATTCCGCTCATGGATTGTTAAAAGGGATGGAGTTTACCTTGAGGAAAATGGAATAAAACCTATGAAACTTGTTGGTAGATGGTCTAAAATTTAATATTAACGTGTTTTTCTTTGTTTTGTTTTCCTGTAAAACAATTAATGTTTATGAAATTTTGAATTTTTTTTCAGT
Organism: Isatis tinctoria; assembly: GCA_010577795.1. Classification (NCBI taxonomy): domain Eukaryota; kingdom Viridiplantae; phylum Streptophyta; class Magnoliopsida; order Brassicales; family Brassicaceae; genus Isatis; species Isatis tinctoria. The sequence goes on from CM021244.1 coordinate 9,837,845, forward strand.
GTATTTTTAGCCAAGTTATAATTCCAGCTTGGTATTACACTAAAATATTGTAATAAAAATATGAGTCTCATGTATATTATATCAAATTTAAAGAATTTTTTTTTTTGTACTTCGTGGTTCTTAAAAAAAAAAAACAAAACAACTTAGTGCGGCTGAACTCGACAATTTCATGATAATTGTTGCCAATTCAAGATCCCAAGCTGGTTCTTAAACAAACAAAATGACTATGTGGGTGATTGGTTGGACTGTAGTTGTAGATTATTTGCTGTAAAATTTTGTCTGTAGTTATATTTGCTGTATGTAGCTTTAAAAATTAAATGAGAAAGAGCAAGAAAAAGGAAAGAAATTGCCACAGCCTTATTTTTTTCTACCGCTTTAGAAATATTGCTTTAGTAAATAAGGTACTTACAGCCATTTTTACAGATTTTTTGCTGTAGCTTTAAAAATCAATATACAGTCTGATTGGTAATTTTATAGGCTGTAGATAAAATTTAAGGCTGTAGATTAGTGCTACAGCCCAACCAATCACCCCCTATAAATTGGGAAAGACCCCCAAGTTGTCTCCAATGCTCTCGACATGAAACTGAGAGATGATCTTGAGATTTGATGATCAGGTTTAACACACATAAACTAAAGAGAGGGGAAGTCTAATTTAAGAGATGGTATTGTTTTCATCAATTTTGTAATTAACAAGAATTTCTTGTTATAATATCGTCTCAAGTTAAAATTCAGTCCAAAAAATTAGAAATACTAAGCTTTTAATTACTGCAAAATATCCAAATGTTATTTATAGTTTTCCAAACAAAAAAAAAGTTTTTAAATATATCACATATATATATATAAAAGGGATAGAATCCCAGGCTTCTTAGGGCCTCCACCTCAGCAAAATGCCAGGTAATAATTCCCAGCCAATCAAAACACTTGTACAAGCTCAACTTAATATTCTGGTTTCAACAAATCGAACACACGTTTCAGCCCAAATGAAAATAACAATTACTTAAAAAGAGAAGCCCACCAAAAACACATTTTGTGTTTAACGTTTTGAGAAAAAAAAAAAACAGACCAGGTTCTTAAAAAACGAAGCCCACCAACACCAAATACACATTTTGCGTCTTACAAAAAAAAAACCAAACACTACGAGAACAAATAAAAACAAAGAAACAAATGACAGCATAAAAAATGCCTTATAGCTGCTGAAGTTCAATCGCAAAGAGGCCCATCTAAGGCCCAGACTCAAAAAACCTAATCGGCCTTTTTTTTTCCGCAGGAAATCATTGCCACCAGCTTCCCTTCCCGTGGCCGTCTGACTTCTCAGCTCTCCGACCGCGAAACATCGCCAAGATGCCGGAACTCCATCGCAGGTGGTCATTTGTTGGGAAAACCCTCACAACCTTTCACGAATCGTGGGATACAAAAAGAACCTGTTCGGTGGATAGCAAAATTAAGGTAATTTTCATTAAGAAGTGAAGCTTTTTGTAACATTTCGGTGGGTAGCTTTTGTAATTTTCATTATGAAGATCGTGGCAATCGTGAGTTGGTCAATAGCAAAATTAGGTGTTCACTCTTACCCACTCTTAAATCGTGTGTGATCGTATCAATATCGTCAACTTATTTCGGATCTCTATTATCTTCTATCTCGCTTTATCGTTGTTAGGAAGTTACATGATTTAATAAGAACCTGTAAATCATATATGGAGGACGATTATGGATCGTTTGCGGATGTTAACCAACCTAACTATCTCTAATTAATTTACAAAATCTACTTGCATTTAGATAAAAGAGATTATTGAGAACCGAAATTCTATAAAAGGGGGATTACATTCACCAAAACAAAAGAACCAATTCCTTTTTAGGTTTTACAACATTCAAATCCAAAATATGCACTTTCTCTTGATGTGTTGGATTTCCGCTTGAATCCTCTATTGTGTTGTGTTTGACAATGCTATATATAGTTTCGTGTCTGAAGACAAATAAGATTCTTTATCTTACTGGATGACTTTGTATGTTTGGTTCACTCTTATACAGGTTGACGTTGATGATGATTCAGACGAGTCAAAAAAAGATGTCCAGACAGAGGTATACTTGCTTCTTCGCAAGCTCTGTGAATTATGTTGATCAGGATCAGAGAATAGCTAAATGTGCAAGGATAGTTGGCTTAGAGTTCCTGACATTTTTTTTTTACTTATAACAGACCAAAAAGGAGACCAAGAAGGTTGCTGAGAGATACTGGGATAGGGAGCTTACTAATGAGACGCAACCAATATGGGTAAGGACTATAGGTGTATCTTATGGGCACTCATAGTCAAAGTTATGGAACCAGTGTAAGAGCTTATTTCTATTTATTACAGCTCTGAAACTCTAAGGAGGTGACAACAGAGGAGTAAAATGAGTTTTACAGAAAAACTTTCAACTGAGTATTTGGACCCGTTGGCATCTTCCCACTTCACTACAGAGGTACGTTCGAGGGAAAATATCTGTTAAAATAGTATATCTCCATTAAATAACATAAGCAGATTATGCTTTGTATATGTTGAAAAGTGGTGACGCCACATTGATCCGCTAATGATATACTGTTCTTAGATTCTCTTATTGATAATGCTCTTATTGTGGGGTGAGGTCGAGTTTAGGTCCACCCTTTATGTGCCACCTGTCTCACCAATGGGGAAGGATGACGTGGTTAATCAAAAGACAAAGAACATAAATCTCTATGTCAAACGAGTTTTTATTTCAGATGGTGAGAGAAGTATCTCTTCATGTTGTCTTTCAAGAAATGTGTCTTTCTATTTTGTATTGATATCCACTTTTGTGGTGTTTGGTGCTCTGTGCTTTGTGAACAGTTTCTTCGGTACTTGAGCTTCATCAAGGGTGTTGTGGACTCACCCTATCTCCCAGTTAACGTGTCCCGTGAGATTCTTCAAGAAATTCGCATCGTAAGTATTAGTATCCATTTTTTATGCATAGTCTTCAAGATATGTGTTCTATTTTGTTTTTGGATAAGTGTCATGTATTGTTAAGCTTACGTTTTTGTATTCTGTCTCGAAGGTGCGGATCATGAAGAAATGCTGGTAAAGAAGGCTTTTGATATGATTTTGGAAATATCCTTGAGTGAAAATAGAGAAGTATACTGCAGAACTCTTGATCCCTTCAGCTTACATTTTATCCCCTTTAAAATACATGTTCTTAGAATGTAGGTTCTTTCATAGGTGTTTTTTGAAACAGATCTCGAACAAGGCAAACCCATAATTGACAGCAACAAAGTTGGAGAGAGGCTGTATAACTCTGAGGAAAAGGAGCAAGATCGGAACGTTTTCCTGACTAATACCATGCCATGCATGTCTGCAACAAGATCTCAATTTCACTCTCTCAATTGTAGATCATGAAAGAGATAAGAAAAACAGGTACTTTCACAGTAGTTTCTATCATTGATCATTATCTTTCTTTTTTACATTAAACCAAAATATTATTGTACCATGATATCATCTGAAGAATTGGCTCTGAGTAGATTGGAGAAATAATATATATGCATGATCTTTTGCTATTATGGTTTTCTATTTCCATTACCGTTCAACAGTAATGAAAAACTTGTGATATAACAATACAAATCTTCTGGTTTGATATTCAAAAACCTTGATTTAAGTATATGGCCATTTACAAGCAGCCAACAAGCTAAAGAATTTGAAAAAAATTCACTGATGAAAGTAGAACATTAAATCTTCCTTGCAAGGTCGACCATGTGTTAGTTTCTCATTAGATGAAACTACTTTGTTTACCCTAACTCGATATGCAATTACTAGAGATTAGTTCTTAATTCTAACAGTATTTCAGACGTGTTTGTAAGGCCATCTCCATCAGTAAAATTCTAAATGAAAATTTAAAAAAACTAAAGAAATGAAAAAAATGAAAAAACGAAAAAAAATAAGGGAGAAAGAGATTCTCAAAGAAGAACATTTGAGATCTCTCACTATTTATCAGCCATTTCGGGATGGAAAGACATGTTCACATCCATCAAATTCGTTTAACGAAATTGAAAAGCCAATAGGTGTATTATTGGCTAACAAAGCTCTCCTGTTAAATAATCAATGGAAAAAATTTGAATGTTGTCCATGGTTCTTAAGACCATATGTAAACTCTTATATTCAATAAAATGCTTTTGTCGAAAAAGAAAAAAACATTTAAGATATGGTCTAGAAATGAGTTTGTTAATATTTTATTTTCAAATATTATTACAGTTTAAATATGATTGGATAAAAGTGTTCTACAAACTGTGTCCTTAAAGAATGTGTATTGTATTGAAAATTTATCTATAATGTAACTTTTTTTAATAATAGAATATAACTTTAATCTTTTTAGTTTGTACACTAATTTGCCTTTATATAATAGTAAAGAAAATCAAAATGTTTAATCTATGATTTAGAAAAAAAGAAACCAAATCTATAATATAATCATATCAAATAGAAAAACAGATTTTAAAACATTTCATAGCCAATTTCTATAATAAACCCCGCGCGTAGCGCGGGCAGAACCCTAGTAAAAACTAGTAAAAGGAAACCAATTATGCTTTTGAAATGAAGGGAGAGAGAGGGAGAGAGGGAGAGAGGGAGGGAGAGAGGGAGGGAGGGAGAGGAGAGAGGGAGAGGAGAGGGAGAGGGAGGGAGAGAGAGAGAGGGAGAGGGAGAGAGAGAGAGAGAGAGAGGGAGAGAGAGAGAGAGAGGGAGGGAGGGAGGGAGAAGGAGAGGGAGAGGGAGGGAGAGGGAGGGGGAGGGAGGGAGGGAGAGAGGGAGAGAGGGAGAGGGGGAGAGGGGGAGAGGGAGAGGGAGAGGGGGAGAGGGAGAGAGAGAGGGAGAGAGAGCGGGAGAGCGAGAGAGAGGGAGAGAGAGCGGGAGGGAGGGAGGGAGAGAGGGAGGGAGAGAGGGAGGGAGGAGGAGAGAGAGGAGAGAGAGGAGGGAGAGAGAGCGGGAGGGAGGGAGGGAGAGAGAGAGGAGAGAGAGGGAGAGGGAGGGAGGGAGAGGGGAGGGAGAGAGGGAGGGAGGGAGGAGGAGAGAGGGAGAGGGAGAGAGGGAGGGAGGAGAGGGGAGAGGGAGAGAGGGAGGAGAGGGAGGAGAGAGGAGAGAGAGAGAGAGGGAGGGAGGAGGAGAGAGGGAGGGAGAGGGAGGAGAGGAGAGGGAGAGGGAGAGGGAGGGAGAGGGAGAGGGAGAGGGAGAGGGAGAGGGGGAGGGAGAGGGGGAGGGAGAGGGGAGGGAGAGGGAGAGGGAGAGGGAGAGGGAGAGGGAGAGAGAGAGAGAGAGTGGCGATCCCAACCGCCGGCGGTGACTAAAGTCATACACTGAGGTGATCCCAACCTCCATGTAAATATGGACTCCGCTCATGGATTGTTAAAAGGGATGGAGTTTACCTTGAGGAAAATGGAATAAAACCTATGAAACTTGTTGGTACATGGTCTAAAAGATGAATGAATATTAACGTGTTTTTCTTCGTTTTGCTTTCCTATAAAACTAATTAATGTTTATGAAATTTGAGTTTTTCTTTCCTTGTATTTTTAGCCAAGTTATAATTACAGCTTGGTATCAGAAGATACACTAAAATATTGTAATAAAAATATGAGTCTCATGTATATTATATCAAATTCAAAGAATATTTTTTTTTGTACTTGGTGGTTCTTAAAAAAAAAAAACAACAACAACAACTCGACAATTTCATGACAGTTGTTTCCAATTCAAGATCCCAAACTGGTTCTTAAACAAACAAAAGGACTACAAGATGGGAAAGATCCCATAAGTTGTCTCCAATGCTCTCGGCATGAATCTAAGAGAATATCCTAAGCGTCTCAAGATTATCAGGTTTAACACATTGACATCCAAATTGTCTCCAATGTTCTCGGCATGAAACTGAGAGATGATCTTGAGATTTGATGATCAGGTTTAAGTTTAACACACATAAACTAAAGAGAGAGAGGAAGTCTAATTTAAGAGATGGCATTGTTTTCATCAATTTTGTTATTAATCTATTAACAAGAATTTCTTGTTATAATATCCTCTCAAGTTAAAATTCAGTCCAAAAAAATTAGAAATAAACTAAAGCTTTTAATTAGTGCAAAATATCCAAATGTTATTTATAGTTTTCCAAACAAAAAACATAGTTTTTAAATATAAAAACTAGTGAAAAGGAAATCAATTATGCTTTTTAAATGAAATAAGAGGATGAGTTATTAAAAACAAAGAGTAAAAGTTTGTTTATAAATTAGATAAATAAAATAACAGACTATTTCTAACCCATAATTGGAGATCAAGTATAAAAATAATCTATTTTTCCTCTCTCTTTAACAAAATACTACGTTTTTGTTTGGATCTGGTATATGAAATATATCGGGATTGTTTATTTTCGGGTCGAATTAAGCAACTTTTTAATAAAAATAAATACTATTGAGTATATTTTTTAATGTTTTCACTTGTTTCACTCCCCTCTTCTCTTGTTTCAGTCCTCTCTTCTCTCTCATCGCCGATTTGCGATTCACGCGAGAAACGGAAGAGAGAGATAGAGAAAGTGGCGATCTCAACCGCCGGCGGTGACTATAGTCATACACTGAGGTGATCCGTCAGGTGAATTTACTCTACTCCCGTTAGATTCCGTTCAATCAAATCCCTCAGCAAATGATCTTTCTTCGGTTTGTCTCCGAGCTTGTGAGAAATGGTATTCTTCGGTTGCTTGAAGAAGAGCTATGCATGTTTATGAATCTCTTCGGTTAGGGATCCAAATCTCATTCTTCGTTTCATCCCTCTCTCTCTCTTAGATCTCGACTTGATCAACCTTAGTTACTTATATCCTACATACAACTTTTTTCCTCTGAGATTGCGAATTCCTCTTTACTTTTGATTAGCTTCCGATCCGAAATTTGGAAACTTTTTCAAAAATCTGAATCATGCTCTGTTATTTCAGGTTTTGCGTACTGTATTTGGTCACACATTGTCAGCTTAATAAATGCACGAGGCCAGATGAGTAGAGCGATGAATGTTACTGGCGGTAGAAGGAGGAGGCTTCTTCTCAGCGTCCGCGTCTGGGTATAGTAAGGGGCTGACCCTTCTTTTCTCCGGTGATAGGCCCATGAGTGTTGTCCCCTGGAATCACTACCAGGCGGTTGTTGACCCTCACCCTCTTCTTCAGCTGGATTCCATTAAGAACCGAGTTTCCCGCGGTTGCGCTTCCTTTACTTGCTTTTGTGGTGGCGGCGCTTCCGCGGGACTTGAGACGCCAACCCCTTGTCCTCTTACAGTAGAGCCTCTGCAGCAGCATTGCCTTGCTGTTCCTCCTGTTCCTGAGGACCACGCTAATAAAGCTGGTGATAGCACCGGCAAAGAAGCTTTCAAACTCTCCTTGAGGAGCAGCTTGAAGAGGCCGTCCTCTCTTGCCGAGTCACGCTCTCTTGAGGATATTAAAGAATACGAGACGCTGAGCCTCGACCATGCTACTCACCTCACTGGTGCTCACATGGGAAGGCGGAAAGTGCAGTGGCCAGATGCTTGTGGTAGTGAACTCACTCAAGTTAGAGAATTTGAGCCCAGGTATCTTCTTGACCACCTTAAATCTCTCTCAATACATGCTTGTTCACTTGCTAGCACGCCCACCTTTATGCAAGTTAGTATTCCTTGATCTGAATCCTGGGCTTTGATTTGCTGTTGCTACTTAAAAACCTCTATCTATACTTCGAAATATGCAAATCCTTTTCAACTCGTGCAAAGCCTTACGCATCATGGTTTTTGCGCAGCCTTTTTTTTGGTTTGTTACTGAATAATAAACTTGATTTTGGTGGCAGTGAGATGGGATTCTCAGATGAAGAATGGGAGACGGGACGACAAAGGACGTGTTCGTGTGTAATCATGTAGATCGAGTTATCATCGGTATCACTCGTTTACTCACCTCTTCTTGTGTGTATCTCTCTCTCTCTCTCTCACAGTTTTCAAGTGTATTTAGTGTTTGTTATTACAAAAAGGTCTCTTCAAGGTTTTGTGTCTTGTACATTTTCTCCCCCTTGTTTCGAGTGGCAACGTATTCACGGTTTCGTTTCTTTATAAACACGATAAGAGAGAACACATCCAAATCGGGCGAGACGAGAGAGAGAGTCGCAATATAACTCATGTATCAATCAGAGAGGTGTCCCAACCACACTACGTACGTGAACGAAAACTGTAATCCAAACACTTCTTGCGTTACATATAGCCAGTATAAATGAACAAAACTGAGAGCGAGGGTCTCTTCGACCAGCGTTGACTCTGTCTCGAGCAAAAGCAATTGACTGGCCATCAAACTCAGTCTTGAGGGTCCCACCAAAAAAAAAAACTCAGTGTGAGGGGTACATTGTAAAATTAAAAACAATTAGAGGATATATGTAATATAAATAAACATTAGTAACCGAAACGAAAAAAAGGACCAGACAGAGAAATCTACCGTCTTTCCAAAGTCGAAAGTCGAAAGTCGAAACCAAACCCAGAGAACACCGTCCGACGTTTCTCGGTGAAGCTAAGAACGAGGGAGAGAGATGCGGAGGATTCATTCACTGTACGGACGAATTGGGCTGCTTAAGAGAGGATTCGAAAATCCTACGAAGCAATCTCACACATTCCTCGCGTCTCTCTCCTTCTCGACGGACGGAGGCTATGGCGGTGGCGGTGAGATTCAGCAGAATAGCTCCAGGGTCAAGATCTTCGATCGAGACCTCAAGCGCATACATGTGTAGTGCTCGAACTCGTCTTACATTTTTTTCCTTTATAGCTAACCAAAGTTGGATTCTTTGTGGTCTGATTTTATTATGACTTTCGTGTTGTTCGATTTGACTCCGGATCGAAGCGTGACCGAGCGGCGTGGCTGTCTCGCCATAAAAACGACACCTTTGTCGACGCTGTTGCAGAGAATCTGCTTGACCGCTTAGAGGTACACTCTTTGCTTCCATATGTGATCGCATTAAGACAAGTAGAGAGAGCTATTAGCAAAAATAATGAATCATGTATATGACCATCTCGGCTTTTTTTTTGCTCTTTCTAAGGATTGTAAGAAGACTTTTCCCTCTGCTTTGTGTTTGGGAGGATCTCTTGGTGCTGTTAAGCGATTACTACGTGGTCGCGGTTAGTTCTCTCTGTTTAGATTTATTTCCATCTGCATCATTTTTGTGATGATGATGATGATGGTGGTGGTGGCTTTGTTGCACAGGTGGGATTGAAAAGCTTATCATGATGGATACCTCGTATGACATGGTTAAATCATGTAGAGAGGCTCAAGAGGATTCTCTCGACACATCCATCGAGACATCTTATTTGGTTGGTGATGAAGAGTTTCTCCCAATCAAAGAGAGGTAACAACAACACTAATGTATAATTTGCTTCTTCTTTTTTTGCTGCCACTCACCTGGGTTCGATACCAACTACTAACATCTGGAAACTCTTTGTCTTTGAAGTTCGGTTGATTTGATCATAAGTTCATTGGGGCTTCACTGGACAAACGATCTTCCAGGATCCATGATACAGGTCTTCCCGTTTTGTTGCTTTTGCTGGTGCATGTGAATTGGTTTCTCCTCTGAGGGATATTAATTTTGTGTTGGTTTTTGGATTGTGCAGTGCAAACTGGCGCTGAAGCCTGATGGCTTATTTTTAGCAGCGATTCTTGGTGGAGAAACCTTAAAGTTTGTTCCTGTCTTCCATTTCGAAACCGAAACTCATTCTTGAATACCTCTTCCATTTTGTTCTCTCTTATTATCCGTTTGTAAAATTTTATCTGTATTTTTATCAGGGAGCTGAGAATAGCATGTACTTTGGCTCACATGGAGCGCGAAGGAGGCATTAGTCCCCGGCTATCGCCTCTGGCACAGGTGTGTTAAGCTCACTTAATCTTCTTTACAGCTTGAAAATGGCAGCGAATGCAATTTGTAGATGACAGATTGGTTTAGTATCGTACTGAACTGACGAACTTGGCTTCTCTTTTCTTCCAGGTTAGGGACGCAGGGAATCTCTTGACCAGGGCTGGTTTTAGTCTTCCTGGCGTCGACGTTGACGAATATGTAGTTAAATACAAGAGCGGTAAAACTTTTCCACTTTTCGTCTTCAACATTAGCGGAAAGAGTTTGTATCTTCCAAAAATCTCTTCTAAATATTTCCTCTTCTTTAATATCTTTCTACGCAGCGCTGGATCTTATAGAGCATCTTCGTGCAATGGGTGAAACCAACGCTCTTCTCCAGAGAAACAAGGCTGGTTTTCTTTCTTCTGTCAGACTCACTACTGCATTCATGTTTTCTTAACCTAAAGACCTCTTCTTGACTACAAACAATAAAAACAGATCTTGAATCGCGAAACTGCTCTTGCCACGGCAGCTATATACGACTCCATGTTCGCCACAGAGGACGGCACTATACCTGCTACTTTTCAGGTCCGTCTGATAGAATAGTTGAACTCATTCTGTAGATTATAAAAACTACAAGTGCATAGAGGCCTAAAGGTATATCGTTGGGCATTCCTGTGTAGGTGATTTACATGACGGGATGGAGAGAACATTCGTCTCACCCGCAGGCCAAGCGGAGAGGTTCAGCCACCGTATCCTTCACGGATATCCAGAAGCAATTCAGTGGTCAATCTTGATGGATGGATCCAAGAAGAGGCACGTTCAATAAAATGAGAGTTTACAAAAGAAAGAGACTGAGAGAATTAGCGACTCAACTTTAGAGTATTGTGTTGTGTGCATACCCTGTGAGGTCCTCTTGTTAGCATTTGGGCGAAAGCATAACGATCATGATGGCGCCCGATGTATTTCGTATCCGAATAATAATGGAATATCGGACCAGACTCATGTTTGCTGCTGGTTCAATAAACCTTGTCATGAAACTTCCTTGTGAAATGAAAAATGAGAATGTACCGAGGAAGTTGAGATTATACTGTGTTAATTTGCATTTTACAACAATCATTCGTTAATTGTAAATCTAAAGGGGAAATGATCTAGTCGGCGCTTTGTAATTGTGATTTACGTTGAGATTAACGTACAATTTTTTTAAAATGTTTAATATTTCGATAGTGTTTCCAGACACAAAAAAACACATAAATAGTGTCTGAAACAATCAAAGCCTTGCGAAATATATCTTCACTCACGATATAATTCTCTTGTAGGCTTTTGCAAATATATATTCGTACAACCAAAGTTTCTTGAATTGGCCCGACAGTGAAACATAAATGTATATATACACAACGTTTTGTTTGCTTACTAGGCTCCAACACTGTTTTTTTTTTGTAGCTGTGTCGTAAATAAGAAAAAAAGGAAGAAGATCAAACGTGATCGTGACCGTCCAGATAATCATACACTGATATATTCAACGGCTCCAGTTCTTCATCTCCATTCTCACAATAAGCCGTCGTATCTCCGTACCCAGAGTTCCCGGACTTGGGATCACCGCCGTTACTGTGGACGATTCCGGCGTCGACGGCCATTCCGGCATTGGAAGCAGCTTGCTGGATAGATCTCGGAGAAGTTTTGGAAGCGATCGAAGGAGGAAGCAAGTGGGGGAAGTTGAGAGATTCGAGTGAGTTGGGTTGGTGTAAACAGTAGAAAGCTACGTCGTGTGCTACGGCGGCGCCCTCGGCGGTGGAGAATGAGCCTAACCAGAGACGGTCGCGAGTTCCCGGAACTCTGATCTCCGATACCCATTTTCCCCATTTCCGGCGACGGATTCCTTTGTACTTTGATTGAGTTTCACCGGAGTCTCTGTAATCCATTCTTTTGTTTTGTATTGTATTGTTTTGAGTTTTGAATCTGAAGATTCGGTGACTATTTATACGTTGAAGTTGGAAAGTCAAAAAGGATAAAATAATATTATAATTTTGGTTGACCAGTATTATTAAATAATTTTTTTATTTCAAAGAAAAATTCAACGGGTCAAAGTATGACCCATTTTTTGTGGTATCAATTTGACATACGGTGGATATTGGTTTTAACTTTTTTTTTTTTCGTTTTTTTCTTGTATCTTATGTTCCCTTCGTATCTTAAGTGATAACTGATAAGTGATATTTTGGAGTAATTGTTCGATATTTTTTTTGAACAAATGTTAAATTTTCTCTCCAAAAGAAAAAGAACAAACGTTAAATTTATTCAGTAAAAGGAAAAAACATGTGTACATCAAGTACAAGTGTACAACGTTTGATTGAGAACAAAAGGAATTTGGTATCAAACAAATTTTCCTTTTCTATTGTTATTGAGTAGCAAACCAGTAGCATAGGAATATTGTTTTCAATTTTCAAAGTAAAGTTAATAAGTTTTTATTTATTTTGATCATTTATAGTTAAAATTAAGATTATTTTGCTGTTCATTGAATTATATTTAGATAATAAATGATGTCTTAGTTTGAAAAAACATTTTTTTAGTTTATGTGTAAAAGCTTTAAATATCATCGTTATAATAATATAAAAATAGTAAGTTCGAAATTATTTGAAAATGACTTCTTCTATCATATTATAGTATAATGATTTCTATAAAACATTACCAAAATTAAACTCTATTTATCTGAACAATTATATGATTTACTGTTGTTTTTATATCGTCTACAATAAAATAAGGATATTGTATGTGACTTTGTAATTTAGTCAATAATTCATGCATCTGACCAAAACATGCATCTAAGAGACAAGCAGTGAAAAGTGAAAAAAAAAAAAAAAAAAAAAAAACCAACAAAAGTTGGTCAAAACTCCAGATGAAGAACGTTAAAGGTTGTCGTCTGCAGTTAACCACGTGGGGGTAAGAAAACAACAAGGACTTTCTTTGCCCTTTTGTGTACAAAAGCGTCATGCGTGACGTGGGCACCGTCTAAACCGGGTACCTTATTTTTCTTCTTGGGGAATTTGACCAAAATATCTCAATGACTCTGCGATTCTACGGATTACACACAGACTAAACCAGCTTGCAAAAAGTTGTTTTTTGTCTTGTTGTGTGTTTAATACTTCGCAGACGTATAGACAAAGAAGTGATATGTCGAATTTAGTTCACACACAACTAACTTTTAGTTCATACACAACTACACACGGAGTCACCCACGTAGAGTTAGAAACCCAGTCTTCATCATGAAATCGAAATCAATGGTGGCTCATGCTTTGGGAATGAGACGCACAACCAATTGCTTAGTTGATTAGGTTCTTGTCTTTACTCTCTTATACATATTCTGGAGGGATTTAAGTACTGTAATAGACACCGACTCATTTCGAAGAAGTGACAGTTTATTTAGAGCTAAAGTAAAAACTTTATAAACTTATAATAATAAGGAGATTATCATATTTGCATTAATTTATAGCTCTGTTAATTTAAAGAAAATTTAGAAAATTAAATATTTTTGTTTGTCACATTACATTCATTTTATATTTACTCCAATAATATTATAAAATCGTATCCCATCAAAATTATGATGTAGTGTTTATATTTAGTTATTTACCAAATAATAATAATATATATATTGTCATAATAATATTATAGAGGCCAAATTTGTATTTTCAATTAAAAATAATGAAATAGTTTACAAGGTAAATTCTAAATAAAAAATCTTACAACATATATTATTATTTCCAGTAAAATATTTTTAAAATTTATATCTAATAATTTTTTTAGTTTTCTTTAATCTTAAAATTCAATTACCAGGATTTTTATATATATTTATTTAGCTTTTTTTTAGTATTTTGTATCTTGTATTTCATCTCAGTTTGTATTGAAGTATAATAATATAAATAATCATGTATTTAATGATATTTTAAATATTATTTTATGTTTCTAAAAAAATATATTCTGAACACTTGATGGGGAGACTCTCAAATTAAATTGTTTTTTTCACAAAAAGAAGTAAATTATATTTGTACGTATGCTATATAGCTCAATAGGCTAAAATGGGTCACAAATACAAATGGGTCATGAAGTGGTAAAATTCTAAACAAGCGGCCCAATTTCATCCGATGTTAGTGTCCTCTCTTTATTTTCCCCTTTCTCCAAGCAAAACCTTTCCCACCCTACACGCGCGGCTTCTCCTACTTTGGCTTCGTCCCCTTGCTCGATGCTTTTGTCCGAATCCACTGTCTTTTACTTTTCTTATTCTTCGTACATTAGTCCTGTCTCTTCACTTCTAGATGTACCTCGTGCTTCCATGTTTCCCCTGTATACGGTATGTTTCAGCGCACCACTTGTTTGATGAAATGCCTTAACGAAACATTCCTTTTGTTCTCACCTGTCTCTTCCTGCTTTGATTCTCAGACGGAGAAGCAAAATTGGTTGATTTTTTTGCTTTCATGGATCGAACTAATACTGGAACAGTAATCAAAACCGATTCTTTTTCGCTTTACTCCACTGGGTTTCTGCGGTAGACGTTGCGATCATATGCCCGCTTACTGTATATGCCGTCTTCTCCTTACCGCTCTATTCCCAGAGGTCTCACTGTAACCGATATTCGCAAGTTTATACCCGAATCGTGGAAACAGCTACCGAGACACATCCCAGAAACCCACGATGAAGAATCAGTTCCGGTTGCTCTGTTCAAGTCACTCGGACATTTCATCTCCCAAGGTCATCTGTGTGAGGCTTTCAGAACTTTCTCTCTTCTCCTTCTTCGTCTTCGTCACCAGGCTGGTTCTCATGAATTCGTTGTGCAATCAGCTGCTTCCCTTTTATCTTCCTGCGTGGAGTTTGACGAGCTCGTTCCAGGGCAGCAGATTCACGCTCATTGTATCTCCTCGGGTCTGGAGTTTGATCCCGTTTTGGTCCCAAAGCTTGTTACTTTCTACTCTGCCTTTAATCTCCTCCACGAAGCTCAGAGCATTACTGAGAGCTCTGACCTTTTCCATCCCTTGCCGTGGAATGTGCTCATCGGTTCGTATGTTAGGAACAAACGGTTTGATGAGGCAGTCTCTGCTTACAAGCGAATGGTGGGTAAAGGAATTCCACCGGATGCGTTTACTTACCCGTCTGTTCTCAAGTCCTGTGGGGCGCTGCTGGATTTTGCATCTGCAAGAGTGGTCCATGGCTCCGTTGAGGTTAGCCCTCACAGGAGCAGCTTGTATGTCTGCAATGCGTTGATATCTATGTATAAAAGATTTGGTAAAGTGGACATTGCTCGGAAATTGTTTGACAGGATGTCTGAAAGGGATGCTGTCTCATGGAATACAGTGATTAACTGTTATGCTTCTCAAGGCAAGTGGGAGGAAGCACTCGAGTTATTTGATAGAATGGGTCTCTCTGGTATAGAAGCGACTGTTGTAACTTGGAACACGATAGTTGGACATTATTTGCAGACAGGAGACTGCGCAAGGGCTTTGAATTTTGTCGCTAAGATGAGAAATCGCAATGTAAGTTTAGATCCTGTAGCTATGATTAATGGTTTGAAGGCATGCTCACACATTGGAGCGAGACGTTGGGGTAAAGAATTTCATTGCCTTGCAATCCGTACTTGTTGCCATCGAATCGAGAATGTTGGAAATTCGTTGATCACAATGTACTCAAGATGTGGTGATCTTTGGCACGCCTTTATAGTGTTTCACCAGAGTGAAGCAAATAGTTTGAGTACGTGGAACTCTATCATTTCGGGTTATGCGCACAACGAGAGACCAGAAGAAACATGTTTCCTGCTCAAGGAGATGTTGCTCGCTGGCTTTCAGCCAAATCACGTTACGCTGGGAAGCATTCTCGCGCTTTGTGCTCGGGTGGCAAACCTACAACATGGGAAAGAGTTCCACTGCTACATCATGAGGCGCCAAAGCTGCTTCAAGGACTGTTTGATCCTGTGGAACTCTCTTGTTGATATGTATGCAAAATCGGGGGAAATCGTAGCTGCCAAGCGGGTGTATGATTCGATGAGCAAGAGGGACAAAGTGACATACACTTCCTTGATAGATGGATACGGCATGGTGGGTAAAGGAGAAGTCGGATTGGCGTTGTTCAATGAAATGATCAGATCCGGTATCGAACCTGATCATGTAACCATGGTTGCAGTTTTATCAGCTTGTGGCCATTCCAATTTAGTGCGTGAAGGAGAAAGGCAGTTTAGGAATGTGTTTGGTATACTCCCTCGCCTTGAACACTATTCTTGTATGGTTGATCTCTACTGCAGAGCAGGTCTTCTGGCTAACGCCAGAGATATAATCCGCAAAGTTCCGTACGAGCCATCTCGTGGTATGTTTGCTACTCTGATAATAGCTTGCTTGGTCCACGGGAACAAAGACATCGGTGAGTGGGCTGCAGATCTACTGCGGGAGATGGAGCCAGTGAACTTAGGGCACTGTTTGTTGATTGCAGATATGTATACAGTCAGTGGTTCTCGGAGCAAGCTTGAAGAGGTGAAGGCTTTGATGGCTCAACAGTTTGCTTTGGTGGAAACAGGTCATGGCTTAGCTGGATTGAGTAAGGCAATGATTGACACTGTTGGTTCTTGTTCCATCAATCAGGAGCAAAGTTCAGATGAAGAACGTCTTGTAGAAGTAGGATAATAAAAGATATTATTTTGACCGTTGCTGAGTTTGAGGATGATCGAACCGGGAGCAGCAATTTGTTTGATTGTACATAAAATCTTATACACGAACCCGTGTCGAAAATTTCAGATTTGTCTTGAGGTTTCCAATATATCGTTGTTACTCGGAACAGCTGTTTTACATATATACATGGATGATAAATTGAAGCCCACTGAAAGCCCATCAAGGTTATTGGCCCATAGTTAATGATTGTTAAGAGAGCTCTCTCTCTCTCTCGTGTCATGTCCCCACAGAAACCCTAAGAGTCGAAGCGAGTTCCGTCTCCGTTTTCTCGTTGTTGAATCATCCTGTTCTCAGGCGGAAATGGCGTCGTTTGATGAAGCACCACCAGGGAACTCCAAGGCCGGTGAGAAGATCTTCAGGGTCAAGTGTGCTCAGTGTCACACCGTCGAAAAAGGCGCCGGTCACAAACAAGGTTACACACAATCTATCTCTCATCTCTTGACTCCTATTAAATATTAATTATCCCTGATGTTGATCTGTTTTGTGAATCCGTTGATTAGCACGCTTGTTCTCAAATCACCATTAGATCCGATCCTTGATATCGTCTTATTTATGTATTAGCCGTGTTTATCTGAGAACAGATCAAACGACGAGATTGTGATTGTGATACAACATTTGATCTTTGCTAGTTGCGTCACGTATGGTCGTGTTTTGATTGAAAATGCGTGAAACACTGTTGCTCACTTCACTTGTGGAAAACATTTACGTTTTGTTTTTTGTAAAAAATGGTTTATAGGACCAAATCTAAACGGTCTGTTCGGAAGACAGTCTGGTACAACTGCTGGTTACTCTTACTCTGCTGCCAACAAGAACAAAGCTGTGGAGTGGGAAGAGAAGACTTTGTATGATTACTTGCTCAACCCCAAGAAGGTAATATTTATTGTACATTATGTGTGGTTTGTTTCATGAATCATGACTCGTTGTGAACTAATGATACTGAGATTGATTGCATTCTGATTCTGTTCTTGTGATGCAGTACATACCTGGAACTAAGATGGTCTTCCCTGGGCTAAAGAAGCCAAACGAACGTGCTGATCTCATCGCCTACTTGAAGGAAGCTACTGCATAGTGAATCAAATCAATGGTGTGGGACATAATGATGAGTTCTCAGTCTCTCAGATCGGTTATTCTTTTGACAAATAAAATCTCCAAACGTTTGTTTTTTTTTTTTTTTTTTTTCCAATTTTTGGAAATTCTCTCACCTTCAGATACGTTTTGGTGGGGAACTTGGCTGTTTGAGTTTCATTATGTACTCAGAGTTCTTCCATTTTCTGAGGCTCACTTTATATGAATGCATCTATCTTGAAGCATTTTCTTTTCTATCACATATTGCACTTTTAAGAACAAAAATCAAATTATATCAATTATGAACAGTAATCGGGCAATCTTATTGTCATCCTAGATAACAACCTTCATCTTTTGGTACATGGTTCTCGCTAAGGGTTTACAGATCCTAGAGCTTATACAATGGATCCAGATCCGTCACTGTTCTGTTCTGTTCCGCTCTCTTACTTTCCACTTCTCTACTCATCATCAATATCCTTTATAGCATCCTGCAACACCCGACGACGATTAGAGCACCTCCATTAGAGGTTCATAGCATGGGGTTCACAAAAAAAAATTATTAAAATATTTGTGGGCCCCATGAACAGTGATGAACTCATCCCTTAAAAACTCTAATTTTAGAACTTCTCTCTCATGGGTTCGCCACGTGTCGACACGTGATTAGTCGATTTTAATTTTTTTTTCTTTTTTTTTTCTTTTGACAACTTTAAAAAAAAAATGAAATAAAAAATTATTAAAATTTTTTTTTAGAACCCAAGAGGGGGTTCACTAATGGACATGCTCTTAGATCCAAGTGAGTTAACTTTGTTCAGCTATATATGGGATCAGATGATGGGACTTTTCTGTGCTTATGCTACAGAAGCTTACTATGCTTACTTGTTAGAAGCATAGTAAGCTTATTGGTCTGACATTAGAAGAGTTTGCACTATGCTTACTAATAAAGTGGGAGAAAAAGATAATGTAGACTAGAGAAAGAGCAAAACAGTTGACACTAACAAGTAACAAGTATGAATGAGTTACCTATGCAAGGCGTGTCACATATGTTGCAGCTAATGCAGTCACCAACAGACCCAACCCGAGCGTTATAAGCTGGCCGTTTCCTCCAGGCAAGCCAACATTAGACTCTTCTTGCTGAAACAACATAGATACAAGATTTCCATTTGACGATTATGATGCTTGACAGAATCACAATGTGTCCAACACTTCAAACATTCATAACACATGTCTCCACACTGATCCGTTCCGTAACTAAAGGCTCGTCTTCCTCGTATTGAGTATTTGTCTTTCATTCCATATCAATCTCCTATTTCATCATGTAAAGACAAAGCTTTTTACTCTTATCCCACCACAGCTTGATGATCTATAACCCTCTTTTAACGCCCACCCTTTCTAAGCAACCTTTCAATTTAGTTCTATCATAGACTAGAGTTGGACCAACAATACCGACGTATCGTAGACCCACCAACGTAAAAGCTCGGTGGATCCTATTATAAGCTTACGCTTAAGCATTTACACCTTAGAGGGGTAGATAGATTAGATAAACAGACAAGGCAACTTACAATGATTGCTAGATGATGTTTGAAGATTATTTGTGAAATGAAAAAGGCTGTCTTCATTAGTTTATTTGTGAAACTAAAAACTATTTGGTGAGTTATATATCACAGGTAAAGTTTTCAGTTTATCGCATATTTAGTAATTTAAAAGTTTTGGTTGGTATATATCTAGTAGGATATTATAATACTATTACACATACTATCAGTAGCTCGATACGTATTATATAAATTGCTAACTAGGTTTGGAGAGAAATTCGGAAAATTTTTAGGTTCACCCCACCCCTGGATGAACCTAAGAATACACCTCTCTTTTAACAACCAATCAAAGCATGACACATCATATTTAAGAAACTAATTAAAAAATAATAATATTTTTTCATAAATTAAGATTATGGTTTAGGTTAAGATTTTGGATTTACACATTAATATTTTGGGTTTAGGGTTTATATTTTAGCGTTTTAAGTTTAGGGTTTAGCGTTCTGGGGTTAGGGTTTAGCGTTTTGGGGTTAGGGTTTATTGTTTTGGGTTATAGGGTTTAGCATTTTGGGTTTAGGGTTTAGCATTTTGGGTTAGGTTTATATTTTAGCGTTTTAAGTTTAGGGTTTAGCGTTCTGGGGTTAGGGTTTAGCGTTTTGGGGTTAGGGTTTATTGTTTTGGGTTATAGGGTTTAGCATTTTGGGTTTAGGGTTTAGCATTTTGGGTTTAGGGTTTAGTCTTTTAGGTTTAGGGCTTAGGGTTTTGGGTTAGGTTTAGCGTTTTGAGTTTAGAGTTTAGCGTTTTTGGTTTAGGGTTTAGCGTTTTGGGTTTAGGGTTTAGCGTTTTGTGTTCAGGGTTTTGGATTAGTGTTCTGGGTTTAGTATTTAAACATTAAAACCTAAATCCTAAACTCAAAACCCCAAATCTCTAAACTCTAAACCGAAAACCTTAAATCCTAAACCTTAAATATTAATCTCTAAATCCAATATATTAATCTCTAAACTCTAATCCTAATTTATGAGAGAAATGATATTACTTTTTAGTTATTTTTAATTATGATGTGCCATATTTTGATTGGTTTTTGAAAGAGGGGTGTTTTCTTAGATTCACCCTAGGGAGTGAACCTAAATATTGTCCGAGAAATTCTTAGGTTCACTCTGGGTGAACCTAAGAATACACCTCTCTTTTAACAACAAATCAAAGCATAACACATCATATTTAGAAACTAATTAGAAAATAATAATATTTTTTTCATAAATTAGGATTATGGTTTAGGGTTAAGATTTTGTTGTTGATTTATTATATGATCAAAGTTACATTTATATGATCAGATTTATAAATGTGTTATTAATATATTATATATTTTTGGTCATTTCTTTTGCCAAATAATTTGTAAGGTTAATTTAAATGGTTTGATTTTATTGGCCAACCTTGCTTTTCGACATGAGATTTGTTCTGACCAGAGAATTTTTGGTCTATGGTTGTGCTTAAAGTTAGATAAACCGTTAAAATTATTTTAAAATTAAACCAAAAATGCCTACCACACAAGTTTTTTGTTTAAATAGTACTAGACTTTGATGTTTCAGATTCATATTAATTCAAAAATATTTTTTGTTCAAAAATAAAAATGAACAATCTCATACTTTTTGTGTTCTTTATTGCTCTGCAGATTGGATTGAATGAAGCAAAACCTAAAGATTGCAACTATCGCATGTTAGAAATTCAAAATAAACTCGATCCTAGTCAGATTTTGAAACTGGGATGCAATCGGGGGGCAAAGAGTCCGCGTCCATTCGACTCATTGAAATTCAATGAGAAACACTTGAATACATTTGGAGAAAACAAAATTTTCAGTGTCTGGGAGTGTACGTTGCTTATACCAGGTTATTATTATAGATTGAAGGCACCCTTATCACCAGCAAGTCCTCCATGTAAATATGGATTCCGCTCATGGATTGTTAAAAGGGATGGAGTTTACCTTGAGGAAAATGGAATAAAACCTATGAAACTTGTTGGTAGATAGTCTAAACTTTAATAGTAATGTGTTTTTCTTCGTTTTGTTTTCCTATAAAACTAATTAATGTTTATGAAATTTGAGTTTTTATTTCCTTGTATTTTTAGCCAAGTTATAATTACAGCTTGGTATCAGAAGATACAGTAAAATATTGTAATAAAAATATGAGTCTCATGTATATTATATCAAATTCAAAGAATATTTTTTTTTGTACTTGGTGGTTCTTAAAAAAAAAAGACAACAACAACAACTCGACAATTTCATGACAATTGTTTCCACTTCAAGATCCCAAACTGGTTCTTAAAAAAACAAAAGGACTACAAGATGGGAAAGACCCCATAAGTTGTCTCCAATGCTCTCGACATGAATCTAAGAGATTATCTTAAGCGTCTCAAGATTATCAGGTTTAACACATTGACATCCAAATTGTCTCCATTGCTCTCGGCATGAAACTGAGAGATGATCTTGAGATTTGATGATCAGGTTTAAGTAACACACAGGGCTTCATCAATTTGGTTATTAATCTGTTAACAAGAATTTCTTGTTATTATATCCTCAAGTTACAATTCAGTCCAAAAAAATTAGAAATACACTAAAGCTTTTAATTAATGCAAAATATCAAAATGTTATTTATAGTTTTCCAAACAAAAACAAAATTTTTAAATATAAAAACTAGTAAAAGGAAATCAATTATGCTTTTTAAATGAAATAAGAGAATGAGTTATTAAAAACAAAGAGTAAACGTTTGTTTATAAATAAAATAATATGATAAAAAATTAATCAGTTTCTATAATTATATAACCTGAAATTTCAAATATTCTATAATTCTTTTCGTGTTTTATTAATTTCTTTTCTAAAAATTAGTTGTTTTTAAAAATAAATAATTGCTTGAAACTTAAATTTGAATTTTAAATAATATGTTATTTTCAAAAAGAAAAAGAAGAAGATAACTTTTAAGGAAATCCTAATTAATGAGAGTAAAATTTTAATATTTTATGTGAAAATATGGAAATATTTTATTATTTTCCCTTTATTTAAGGAAAACGAGTTTAAAAAATTTAACCAGTTTCTATAATTATACAATCCGGAATTTCAAAAATATACATATATTTTAAATTATTTTCGTGTTTTATTACTTTTTTTTAAAAAAAAAGTAAGTTACTTAAGATAATAATAATAGCTTGAGTTTAAATTTGAATTTTTAATAATATGTTCTTTAAAATTTAGTACCAAAATTTAAGGTAAACAAATATTTTTAAAACTTTAATCAGTTTTATTAATATAAACCCGAAATTTCAAAAAACTATTTTCTTTTTATTATTTTCGATTTTTATTTATTTTTTATTTTTTATAAATAATGTTTAACCTAAAATTAAGAAAAAAAAGATTAAATCAAATAAATCAGTTTTTAAAATTAAGGACCACAGTAAAAGAAAAGGTTAATCGTTAAAACTGGTGAAAATATATCAAATTTGGCAAAAATGTGCCGTAAAAAACCTGTCATAACGTATAAAATTGAGAAAGAGTTAATTTAGTAACAAATAAATCTGTTGTAACTTGCGTACTAAAACCTGCCACAATAACACTAAAATCCTACAAAATAAATTAAATCTGTTACAACGTAAAATAAACCTACCGTAACGTATTTGTCAATCTAGTAATTAAATAATTTGTTAGATTTATTGTAAATCTTAAAAAACTGTCGTCTCGTTAAAAAACCCTGCCGTTTAAAATAAACCTGTCAGTATATAAATTTTCGAAAAACGTAAAAACTCTGTTGTACTTAAGAAAATCTGTTGTAACTGAATCAAAATCTCTATAATATTATTTGAGAAGTCAGTTCACTACGTGTCGCGCTCATGTTAATTCTCACGAGGTCGATTACAGAGATACCCTTAATGAATTCCAATTATTATATTAGTTTGCTATTATTGAAACCTTTTAATATACTTTTTTGTTTAATATTTTTTTTTTTAAAATCACATTAATAAAAGAGAATAATTTTAAAACATAAAATAATTTTTGTGTAGATATAGAAAACGAAAATTATAAAAATGGAATTTTTAAAAAAAAATCATATGTAAAAGGAAATAACATTGAAATACAAGAATATTTTTATTAGATATAAAAAAAGTTAATTCCAAAAAAGGAAAGTCTTTTATAAAATCATATTAAATAAGAAATAACTTTAAGACAATTTCCATTACTAAAAATTTTTGATTTAATTTTTTGTTTAATGATTTTTTTTCTTTCAAAATCACATTAATAAAGAGAAATAATTTTTGTATATATATAAAAAACGAAAATTACATAAAGGAAAGTGTTTTTAAAATCATATTAAAAACAACATATATCAATAGACATATTTCACAAAATAGCTTTACAAATCAAAGATAAAAAACCGACCCAACTTTAGCCTAAATAGAACAAAAAAAACTAATTGTATTTCAATTCAAAAATATATATGCCATATAATAAATCTAAAAATGAATAAAGGTATCTATGTAAAATTTTTTATATCAAAATATGTTTAATAAGATATATAACATCTTAAATTAATTACAACAATTTTCTATTTACATGAATACATATAGTTGACAAAACAAATAAAAATTTATAAATAAATAAAAGATAACATTAACCAATAATTTTAATTAAGTTATTTAGTAAATATTCATACCCGTGCATGAGCACGGGAGAATCACCTAGTACCTATTACATAAAAAAAACTCTGTCGTTCAAAAAATAAAACTGCCGACAAAAAAAAAAACACTGCCATCCAATAAACACTGCCGACAAATCCAACTGCATTTTTACTCTAAAATGGAATAACTCCAAAATGCAGTTGGGTTTTATTCCAACTCTACTCTATTTTCAACTGCAAAATGGAATAAGGAACAAAAATGGAGTATGGAGTAATCCTATTTTTTACTTCATTTTACAGCTGAAAATAGAATAGTGTTGGAGCAAATTTACTGCAGAATGCAATTTTAAAGTAGAAAATGGAGTACTATCGTCTTATGTCTTAGTCGTGTTTATCCTGAGAACAGCTCAAACGACGAGATTGTGATTGTGATACAACATTTGATCTTTGCTAGTTGTGTCACATATGGTCGTGTTTGCTTGAAAATGCGTGAAACACTGTTGCTGTGGAAACCATTTACGTTTTGTTTTTTGTAAAAATGGTTTATTAGGACCAAATCTAAACGGTCTGTTCGGAAGACAGTCTGGTACAACTGCTGGTTACTCTTACTCTGCTGCTAACAAGAACAAAGCTGTGGAGTGGGAAGAGAAGACTTTGTACGATTACTTGCTCAACCCCAAGAAGGTATATTAATTGTACATTATGTGTGATAACATTATGATTTGTTTCATGACTCGCTGTGAACTTAATGACACTGACATTGACTGCATTCTGATTCTGTTCTTGTGATGCAGTACATACCTGGAACTAAGATGGTCTTCCCTGGGCTAAAGAAGCCAAACGAACGTGCTGATCTCATCGCCTACTTGAAGGAAGCTACTGCATAGTGAATCAAATCAATGGTGTGGGACATAATGATGAGTTTCAGTCTCTCAGATCGGTTATTCTTTTGACAAATAAAATCTCCAAACGTTTGTTTTTTTTTTTTTTTCTAATTTTTGGAAATTCTCTCACCTTCAGATACGTTTTGGTGGGGAACTTGGCTGTTTGAGTTTCATTATGTACTCAGAGTTCTTCCATTTTCTGAGGCTCACTTTATATGAATGCATCTATCTTGAAGCATTTTCTTTTCTATCACATATTGCACTTTTGAGAACAAAAATCAAATTATATCAATTATGAACAGTAATCGGGCAATCTTATTGTCATCCTAGATAACAACCTTCATCTTTTGGTACATGGTTCTCGCTAAGGGTTTACAGATCCTAGAGCTTATACAATGGATCCAGATCCGTCACTGTTCTGTTCTGTTCCGCTCTCTTACTTTCCACTTCTCTACTCATCATCAATATCCTTTATAGCATCATCATCAATATCCTTTATAGCATCCTGCAACACCCGACGATTAGATCCAAGTGAGTTAACTCTGTTCAGCTATATATGGGATCAGATGATGGGACTTTTCTGTGCTTATGCTACAGAAGCTTACTATACTTGTTAGAATCATAGTAAGCTTATTGGTCTGACATTAGAAGAGTTTGCACTATGCTTACTAATAAAGTGGGAGAAAAAGATAATGTAGACTAGAGAAAGAGCAAAACAGTTGACACTAACAAGTAACAAGTATGAGTTACCTTTGCAAGGCGTGTCACATATGTTGCAGCTAATGCAGTCACCAACAGACCCAACCCGAGCGTTATAAGCTGGCCGTTTCCTCCGGGCAAGCCAACATTAGACTCTTCTTGCTGAAACAACATAGATACAAGATTTCCATTTGATGATTATGATGCTTGACAGAATCACAATGTGTCCAACACTTCAAACATTCATAACACATGTCTCCACACTGATCCGTTCCGTAACTAAAGGCTCGTCTTCCTCGTATTGAGTATTTGTCTTTCATTCCATATCAATCTCCTATTTCATCATGTAAAGACAAAGCTTTTTACTCTGATCCCACCACAGCTTGATGGTCTATAACCCTCTTTTAACGCCCACCCTTTCTAAGCAACCTTTCAATCTAGTTCTACCATAGACTAGAGCTGGACCAACTAAACGGAGGTATCGTAGACCCACCAACGTAAAAGCTCGGTGAATCCTATTATAACCTTACGCTTAAGCATTTACACCTTGGAGGGGTAGATAGATTAGATAAACAGGCAAGGCAACTTACAATGATTGCTCGTCCAAAAGCCCCAGCACTGACATAAGCCCAAGACCCTGGAAGCATACCCAACCAGCTACGAAAACAGTATGATCCACGAATGAGTATGTAAACTCAGAATTCACCTTATAGAGTTGATATCTTGTTCTGAAATGCTAAAAGGAAAGCTGAATAAATAGTATAAAAAAGTCGCATTAACACATACCTTCCAAATACATAAGGCACAAACTTGACAGATGTCAAGCCGTAGAGGTAATTGCCAAGAGAGAAAGGAAGGAGAGGGCTCAGGCGAAGGAGAGTAACAACCCTAAACCCATTTTCACCAATGGCTTTATCAATGGCGAGGAACTTCTTGTTACCTTCGACTAACTTAAGGATGCGCTCTCGAGCAAAGTATCTGGCAATTAGAAACGCAACACTAGCAGCCATCTAACAAGAGTAAAAGAAAACAAAAATTTAGACAAAACAAACATGGAAATTTGAGTGTTGTGTCTTGTGGGAGAATAACTTACAGTTCCACTGATGGAAACTATGATGGTGCCAACAAGAGAACCGAAGAGAAGACCAGCCGACATGGTCAAGGGGAGAGCCGGAATGGCTAGTATCTAAACGCAAGTGGCAAAAAAAAAAAGAAGACGAAAAACTGAGATTTTAAAGAGATAAAGTCACAAAAGATGCAAAATCACATGAAGAGAGTATAAAAAGGAAGAAGCTTGCCTCAAGGCCAGCATAAACGGCAATGAACAGTGCATACCCAGCCGGACCATAACCTGTTGTGTTTGGTTCCACAAAGTCAAAACAAAGGTCAACTTCTGATTTAAAACAAGAAGCCTATTCAATCAATCAACCAATTCAACTGTAATAATCTAGAACCTTCGATTAGAGTGGAGAACTGAGTGAGAAAGGTATTGATCTGGTCCCTGTAGAGGTATCCAACGCCGGCGAATCCACCAACAGTACCAATCAACAAAACGCCGGCCAAAATCGTACCCTTGATAGCTGCATCATCACCATCCGATCCTGCATCTGAGGATTTAGCGTCGGCGTCGTCGTCGTCGTCGTCACTGGATTTGGGGTTGAAGAACCAGCGGAGGGTCTGGGGAGGAGGAGAAAGGCGGAGAGACTGTTGCTGCTGCTTCTTCTTGGTCTGTTTGAGGGAAGAACATGGCTTGAGGAAATGGAAACGCCTGCAGAGTCTGAAGGAGGAGTTGAAGGTGAATGGAAGAGAAGGAGAGGATCTCAGACCCAAAGTGAGGCTGCGCATCTTTCAAGCAGCTTTGACGAAGAAGATTGTATTCAGCCTTCTTTCTTCCATCCAACTTTTTTTTTTCTCAGTTTCTTCTGGGCTTTGTTGGCGCGGCATTTTTCCTACCGAAGAAGACGCATTTCGGATGTGGCTTCTGGCGATCTAGAGCGCCACGTGTCTTCCTTTTAAGGATCACGAAATGAAATTTTCATTTTCTTCCAGAAAACACCTACAAGAAAAAGAAAAAAGAGGTTCAAATTATTGAATAAAGGGAAAAACCCCAAAAAATACCCAACTTGAATTACATTTGTCAGATAAAAACACAAACTTTTAAGGTTGCCCGATTAATACCTCATTTAAATTTGGTTGCCCAGTTAAAACCCGAACTTTCAAAATCGATTAGTTTGACACGAGAATTTTAACAACGTTTAATTGTTTAACAGAAAAGCTAAGACGGTGTTAAAATCGTTAGTGATACGATAGGTAGTGACAATTTTGCCCTTCATCTCTGTCGACTAAACCCAAAAAATTTCCCCCAAATCAAAAAATCATAAGAACCTTAATTTCAAAAATTGATTCCTCTTCTCTTTCATCTCAAATTCGAAAGAGCTTCTTCATCGTAGATAAGTCTCACAAGTGGCAGTACCAATGAAGCATAACCTTCCTTTGTATCTCTCCAATAGCTTCCGCATCTCCGCCCCAGCTCCTCCGCCGTTCGCCGCCGGATATTCCGCTAACCATTTCAAATCGCCGAGGTCGAGAACAACACCACCGTTCAACTCCGAATTCCCGATCCAGGTCTCCACCAACCCGGAGATTTCACCAAACCTCGCCGCCATTTGTGCTTTGTCGTTTTGCTGTAACCGGGGATTAAGGTAAGGATTCCGGTTAACCGGTGCCGGTACGCTTCGATAACCGAATCCAATTGAAGATGGGTTGACGATTCCGGCTTGTCTCGAATTAGCGGAATGGCCAAAAAGCGACTGCTCGAGCTCGACTTTCACGGCCAAAAGAGGCTGCTGCTGCTGCTCCGGACAACCACGCCGCTGATGAGCCTGAGCGCGTTTCAAAGCAGCGGTCAGAGCGTTTGAAAGCAGAGGCTCCTGCGTTTGCGATGGAGAAGACGCGGCGGAAGTGGTCGTAGTAGGGAGGCGTTCGAGGGAGAAGACGCGGCTGAAACAGAGCTCGAGAGCTCGACACTGGAGTGGGTGAGAGGAGTTTGGGTGGGATTTGATGCAAGCTTGTCGGAGAAAACCAGAGGATGAAGATAAGAGAGTGGCCGCCACGTGGAGCGGCGTCGTGTGGCCATGGTTTCGACGTGTCGCCTCCGCAATCGACTGGTTAAGAACAGTAGCTGCTTCCGGCGTCAGCGTTTGCTGTATTGTAATCAAATCTGCTCTCATCTCAAAAGAGCTAAAAATTACTCAACGAGAAGAAGAAAAAAGAAGAAGTCCTTATTGTTGTTTATATTTTCTTCTCTTTGTTATCTTATCAAGAAGAAACCTTTGCATAAAGAGCTTTTTGGACCGGCCAAGATATTAAATTTAAGAAGAAAAGCAAAAAAAAAGGTCACGAAAAAAATGCAGAAAGTTTTTGCAGAGAAGATTGTTGTTTATCGGGTAAAAAAGGATGAACACAAAAGATGGCTTTTTACAGAAAAACAAAAGCGATCAACAGAAAGGTAAAAATATAAACACCGTTCCGACGAGGAAGAGGCCGAGGAGGAATGGGATGAGGAAAGAGCGCAATGGAGGGGAGAGGAGGAGGGATAGGGAGACGGGGAAGGAGAATCGGAAATCGGCTTGGTTTCTTCGAGATAGAAGAAGGACATAATTGTCAATTCCTCTTATCTCATTAACGAAATTAACACCGTTTAGAAGATTCTGTTAAGAAATTAAACGACGTTTAATTACCGGTGTCAAACTAATCGATTTTGAAAGTTCGGGTTTTAATTGGGCAACCAATTTAAATGAGGTATTAATCGGACAACCTTAAAAGTTTGTGTTTTTATCTGACAAATGTAATTCAAGTTGGGTATTTTTTGGGGTTTTTCCCTGAATAAAACACCGAAGAAGTTCGAGGCAGCACCCTTTATGGGCTTAGGACTCTCTAACTCAAGTGGTGTCTTTGATTGCTTTGAGTGGTGAGATTAAGTAGGGTTACTTCATCCCTTTTGCTTTCCGAAGCCCTTTTCTTTTAGTAAAGCTCATAAAGTATCTTTAGTTTGCTCTAAATATCTGGAAATCAAGAGTTTATCTACAGTACATTGCGGCTGTGATTAGGGTTAAAGATCCTTCATTTCTTAAGTGCAGTAGATCTTAGAGGAGTAATTATGTCGGCAGCTATGGATCGCGCCTTAATGGCGTTGTCGTTGGAAGAGGAGGAAGAGCCCTTAATTATTCCCAACCTCCCAATCTACAGTTCAAGAGCTAATAACTCCTTAAGTCTCATTGGTCGGGTGGTGAACCCGGAATGCCAGAAGATGCCGGGTCTAATTATTCAGATGCCGAGAAAGTGGGGGAAAGAGGGGCGTGTTCGTGGTGTTGCTCTGTCACAAGAAAAATTTCAATTCTTTTTTAACCATGAATATGACCTCGTGGAGGTTTTAGGAAAAGGAGTGCACACTCATCACGAGTGGGTTATTGTGTTGGAGAGATGGATAGAGAATCCACCGGAAGACTATCTTCAGTTCATTTCAGTGTGGGTTCAAATCAGCAAACTTTCGGTTAATTACTACACTAAAGAAACAATCACAAGATTGGCAGAGGAACTGGGTTTTGTGGAAGAATTGGCTTTCGACGAAACGAAGCCTCAGACACAAGATTTTGTAAGGGTCAAGATTCGTTACAATGTAGTCAAACCTTTGAAAATGGCGAGGAAGATTACTCTTCCGAATGGAGAATCGACAGTGATTAATTATCACTATGAGAGGATACAGAAAAGATGCTTTTCATGTCAAAGTCTGAACCACGAGAAGGACTTTTGTCCTCTGAAGACGAAGAAAAGGCAAATGGAAATGAATCAATGGAGAATGGCGGAAATGGCTAATAAAGCGAAGACGACAGTAGACTTGCATGAAGGAGACCCTCTGTTTGGGGTACTGCAAGAGGAACAAGTGAAGATCGATGTGAACTCTGGGAGACCGAAGATTGCAAAAGCTGTCTTGGATGAAATGAGAAATTACCTAATGGCGTCGAATGGAGAAGACAAAGCAGTAAGGGAAGAAAGAGTTCGCAGGTCTGTTAAAGAGGCAGAGAGCGACCCAATGGCACAGAGAGTTGCACTCAGACTTGAACCCTTACCCATTGTAACGAAAGTCATGGACAAGGATAAAGGCATAGTCTTCGATTATGGTTTCAAATATACTCTGAACAAGGATGTGGTTATGATAAGAGAAAGAGAGGAGCGAGCAGTTCGTGAGTTAACATCGGGGAAGATAGTGACTTGGGACCCAGTTGACTTGAATGCTCCGGCTGCTACAGAGGATAATATTGTTCATGATATGACCAAGGCGGCTTCTTTGAGTTCAACGGGCTTTAGCATTGGTTCCTCAGAGCCTTGCTATTCCGAGACTTCAAAGAAGAAGCCACCTCTAAGGAAGAGACCATTCAAGTCCAAAAGAAAACCACTATTGGGACCGGCAAGAAAGAATGAGGATGGGCAGCTATCAACGAAACATGAAGGGAAACAAGCAGTTGGATCAAGGAAAAGAAAAGTTGAGATTCATTATGAGGAACCTGGAATCAAGACTCAGTCAAAGTGCCTCAAGGCGGCCCCAAATGAGGACTGCCCAATGTCCAATGAGCATTATCAGTTGGAATTGTCAAGCCATTGGACGGTCTGATGGTTTGACAATTCATCGGCTTGAGGAGCTGCGTAAAAAGCATTTCCCCGAGCTGCTGTTCCTGATGGAGACGAACAATAGTCGAGATGAGATGGTAGATATTCAAGAATGGTTGGGTTACAGTGCTGTATATACGGTGGAACCAATAGGGCGTAGTGGTGGTCTAGCCTTGTTTTGGAAAAATTCTGTTTCTGTAGATATTGGTTTTATGGACAAAAATCTTCTGGATGTTGAACTGTATTTTGGTTCAGTTAATTTCTTTCTGTCGTGTGTGTATGGTGCACCTTTGGTGAAACACAGAGCCAAAGTGTGGGAAAGGATTTGTAGAATTGGTGTATCAAGGAAAGAAAGTTGGTGTATGATAGGGGATTTCAATGATATCATGCACAATGGTGAAAATTTGGGGGGTCCAAGGAGAGGGGATGCAGTTTTCAAGCCTTTTGTTGAGATGCTTAAGATTTGCGATATGAATGAGCTTCCAAGTCAAGGTAACTTTTATACGTGGGGTGGAATGCGATATGAGCATTGGGTGCAGAGTAGACCTGATCATTGTTTTGGGAATAAGAAATGGCTTAGTGATTTTCCGGCTTCGAATCAGTTGTTCCTTGACAAAAGAGGCTCTGACCATAGGCCAGTTCTAATGAAGATGATTGAGTCTCAAGAGCAGTACAAAGGTCAATTCCGTTTTGACAAAAGGTTTCTGCATAAACCAGATGTCAAAGAAGCTGTATCTCACGCATGGAATTCACCGTCTAGAGGTTTTTCAACAAAGGTGGCAGATAGACTAAAGTCTTGCAGAAAAGCTCTTAGTAAGTGGAAGAGAAAAAACAATCACAATGCCAGAGACAAGATCAATCAAATCGAAGTGAACCTAGAGACAGAGCAGTCAACAATGGTACCTAATTTTAAGAGGGTGGATTATCTTAGAAAGGAGTTGGTAAAGGCTTACAAAGAAGAAGAAGCTTATTGGAAACAAAGGAGCAAAGAGTATTGGCTAAGAAGTGGAGATAAGAACTCACGGTATTTCCATGAAGTGGTCAAATTCAAAAGAGCAAGGAAAAGGATTGATAATATCCTAGATGAAAATGGACATTTTCAGAGATCAGAGGCAGCAAAAGGACAAGTGGCGTTTGATTACTTCAACAAGCTCTTCACATCGTCCAATCCTGATACCTTTGATACCTTCTTTCAGGATTTTGAGGAGAGAGTGTCAGAAAATATGAACAGGGAATTAACAAGAGAAGTCTCCAGAGAGGAGATAAAGGAGGCTATTTTCTCGGTTAAACCGTCTAGTGCCCCTGGTCCTGATGGAGTGTCTGGATTCTTCTTCCAACATTACTGGGATACTATAGGTGAGCAGGTGACTTTTGAGATTCAAGAATTCTTCGTCAATGGAGTTATCCCTACGGAATGGACTTACACCCATCTCTGTTTGCTGCCTAAGAAAGTCAACCCATCAGCTATGTCAGATTTAAGACCGATCAGTCGCTGTTCGGTTTTGTAACAAAACAATCTCCAAGATCTTGGTCAGAAGGTTACAACCTTTCTTAAGTTCTTTGGTCTCTCATTCTCAGTCGGCCTTTGTACCTGAACGTCTGATATCTGACAATATCCTGATTGCCCATGAGCTGGTGCACGCCCTGAGAACGCATCAAGAAATCTCTCCAACCTTCCTAGCTCTAAAGTCGGACATGTCAAAAGCGTACGATAGAGTGGAGTGGAGCCACATCAGAGCTTTGTTCTTGGCGATGGGATTTAATCAGAAATGGATAAAATGGGTTATGGATTGCCTCTCCACTGTGTCCTATTCGGTGTTGATAAATGATCAGCCTCACGGTCTGATTAAACCACAGAGAGGTCTACGTCAACGTGACCCTTTGTCCCCTTCCCTGTTTGTTCTCTGCACCGAAGGGTTGTCTCATTTAATCAATTCGGCGGAAAGGGAAGGCCTTTTGAATGGGATTAGCTTCGGCCCTGATGGACCGTCGGTAAACCACCTTTTGTTCGCGGATGACTCCCTCTTTCTGTGTAAGGCGACGAAGGAGCAATGCTTAACATTGAAGCTTATATTACAAAGATATGGTGAAGCCACAGGGCAGGTTATTAACGTAGCAAAGTCATCTACCACTTTTGGTGACAAAGTTGAACCGCAGAAGAAAAAGGAGATTCAAGAGATCTTTCAAATTTTCAGTGAGGGGGGAGGTGGAACATATCTTGGATTATCCGAGTGCTTTAGTGGATCAAAGGTTGAGCTGCTCAACTATATAAAGGACAAGATGAAGTCTAGAATGAATGGGTGGTTTGGGAGGTTGTTATCTCAAGGAGGCAAGGAGGTTTTACTTAAAGGTGGCTATGGCTATGCCTATTTATGCAATGAGTTGCTTCCAACTACCCAAAACTATCTGCAATAATCTCATATCTGCTATGACTCAATATTGGTGGAGCTCTAAAGAAAATGCAAGAAAGATCCCGTGGGTCAGCTGGGAGAAGATGTGCCTTCCAAAAGAACTTGGAGGCATTGGCTTTAAGAATTTAGAGATATTCAATCAGTCGCTTTTGGCAAAACAGACTTGGAGAATCTTGACTGAGCCGGATAGTCTTCTCGCAAGATTATTGAAGAGCATATACTACTTCGATGGTACGCTACTGCAAGCAAAACTTGGGACAAGGCCTTCCTACGCGTGGAAGAGCTTAATTTTTGGGAGGTCTCTTTTGGTTGAAGGTATTGAGTTACAGGTTGGAAAAGGAGAAGACATTAATTTCTGGACAGATCCATGGTTAAAGGAGATTAATGGCAATCGCAGAGTGCCTCTCAGAAAACACAACTCGATAATCATGAACCTCAAAGTGAAAGATCTTATCGATGGGAGGAATAACAACTGGAATAAAGATTTACTCGACGACCTCTTTTACCCTATTGATGTTCAGCTCATTATGAAGATTATTCCTATGCCAAACAGGAGAGATTCATGGACCTGGAGGTTTAACAAAAGTGGTGCTTTCTCGGTCAAGTCTGCGTACTGGCTAGGGAATCAATCAAAAGAAACTGAAGTCAGACGGGAAGCAGCAGCTCTACCATCCCTGAATCCACTCAAAGAACAAGTTTGGAAGGTCCTCACTGAACCAAAAATTCGGATCTTTCTGTGGAAATCCCTTAATAATGCCTTGTCAGTTGAAGAAGCTTTGGAAAGTCGAGGGATGAAAGTCGATGGTCGTTGTCAAATTTGTGGGGAGCAAGGGGAGTCGATAAACCATGTTCTATTTAACTGCCCTTTCGCTAGACAAGCTTGGGCCCTGGCCGACATCCCAATGCCAAGACGCGGTTTTGACGCTTATTCGATCTTTGCCAATATCAATCATCTTCTGAGGTTGCGGAATCGAGGCATGGGGATGTTCAATAATAAAAGGAGTTGGCCATGGATGATTTGGAACATTTGGAAAGCAAGAAATAAGTTTCTGTTTGAAGGGCATCAGCTAAATGCGATGGAAACAATGTTGAAAGGTAAAGAAGAATCAGAGCTCTGGTATTTTGCGAGGTCCTGTGATGAAGATCGGGAAATATCAGAGAATCACCAGATGGGGGTCATTAGAGTTTCATGGTCAGCACCCACAAGAGATTGGGTCAAATGCAAGGAATGTTTTGGTGTAGAGATAGGAATCTTGTTGGTGCAGCGTGGGTTCTAAGAAATGATAAGGGATTTGTGCTAAGACACAGTCGAAGATCTTTTTACGAGATTGAAGGTAGAGACGAGGCAATGATGGTGGTGGTGAAGTGGTGTTTAGAATGTATGAATCACCACCGGACTAAAAGAGTTTTAATTGCCATTTGTGACAAGGCCCTTGTTGGGGCGGTTTTAAAACCGAATGCTTGGCCAGCTTTTAGAGTTCAAAGTACAGTGCTGAAGGATTAGTTGCAGGCTTTTCCAGAGAGGAGAATGGTGTTTGAAGAGAAAAAGATTAATCTTGATGCAGATCGAATTGCGGCGAGTGTGTCATCGTTTCATCTTTGTCAATCTTACGTTGCTACTGGAGCGCCAGATTGGTTGGATGAATTTTTTGCACATGAAGCCAGTTCTGCTTTTGTTGTTTTATAAGGGTTGCAGAGTATCGGAGGTTACGTTGCCTCTGGTTTCTTTTGCAGGTTTCAGGGTTCAATTGTTTTATTAGTGTATTTCCTGTTTGTTGTAAAACGTTTGGGCTTTAGGCCTACTATCTTCCATATATATAAAACCATCAGTCGACCAAAAAAAAAAAGAAAAAATACCACGCAAGTTTTAATTTCATGGTCTATTATTTATTGCCTCGTTTTCGTATTACATTAAAAAATAATAATTCGATCGCATATTCGCATCCAAAAGTAGGGCTGGGAAGGATCCGGATATCCGGGGTTTTTTAGGTATCCAGATCCGGATCCGGATCCGGCCGGATCCATATTTTCATTATCCGGATCTGGATTCGGAGCTTCCGGATATCCGGATTTCGTATCTGCCTAAATATCAAGATATCCGCGGATATCCGGATCCGTTAAAAAATATATTAAATTTAAAAATAATATTAAATTAATTATTTATATACATTTAAAATAAATATATAATATAAGAAAATATAATATAATATTAAAAATAAAATTAGAATATTAGAAAAGTAACTTTAAATTTATTTTTATGTATAAATGTTAATATATTTAAAATTTTACTAATAAAATAAAAAGTATAATATTTTTAAAGGATGCGGATCCGGATCCGGATATCCGGACTTGAAAAATTAGATATTCGGATCCGGATCCGGCTTAGACGGATCCGAAGTTTTATTATCCGGATCCGGATCCGGCCCTCCGGATATCTGGATTTTCAGAGTGGATACGGAGCGGATTCGGATCCGGATCTGGATCCGGATAATATTCCCAGGGCTATCCAAAAGTACGAAACACAAATTCATAATTAATTTGAACGAAAACGGTGTAATAATTCCAGCAGTTCATATAATAATTCCAGTAAAAAAGAAATACTTTGAAACGACACCGTTTTCATTTGATGATGATAAAGCGAAAAAAAAAGCTTTAATGTTAAGTCTTGTGAGAATGAGAGAACTCGTTGACATGTCTGACTCCTCTAGCTTTACCGGTAGGCGAGACTGATCGCCGGAGTTTCAATCTCTCGAATCCGGCCACTGCCATTGCCTTCATACAAGTAATTTAGGTCATGGCCAAATCTCGGGCGGTTGTGGAGCTTACTGCCCGTTTCGATCTCGGCGGCGTCGATAAGATCCGAGCCCTGTCTCTCTCCCCTCACTCCGATTCCCAAACCTTAGTATACGTCGGCACCTCCTCCGGATCCCTTCTTCTCCTCTCCATCGACACTTCAACTAATATTGTCTCGCGTCTCGCAAGTGTCTCGCTGAGCTCAGCTTCTCCAGTTGAGTCTGTCTTTGTGCTCGGCCAGGAAAGAGGGAAAGTCCTAGCACTCTGCGATGGGTACTTGTTCTTGGTGGATTCGCTTCTATCTCAACCCGCTAAGAGATTGGGTGGCTTATTAAAAGGGATCAATGTTGTTGCTAGGAGAGTGAGAGGACGCGACTCTTCGAGTACTGACTTGTTGCCCTCCGAGGCTTCAACTGAATCCAGCTCGAGCAAGAAGTTTCTTCAGTTGCTTGGCGCTGGGAATCGGGTGAGCGACGTCAAAGGTAAGGACTTTCGACGTGAGCGAGTCCACCAAGGTCATTATATTTTCGCTGTTGCAATTAGTGAGAGGATGTTGCTGATCGAGCTTCAGTGTGATGACCAAGAGGGGACGAGTGATGATTCTTTTGTTGTCTTGAAAGAGATTCTGGGCATTGGTGGCATCAAAACTTTGGTTTGGCTTGATGATCATGTTATTGCGGGAACTGTTAAAGGTTATAGCTTGATCTCGTGCGTTACTGGTCAAAGTGGGGTGATATTCACGTTGCCTGATGTGTCTGGTCCGCCACTGCTCAAATTGCTATGCAAAGAGTGGAAGGTGTTGTTGTTGGTGGACAATGTTGGAGTTGTTGTGGACACAACTGGTCAGCCTATTGGAGGGAGCCTTGTGTTTCGGAGGAGGCCTGATTCTGTTGGAGAATTGTCTTTTTATTTGGTGACCGTTGGAGATGGAAAAATGGAAATACATCAGAAGAAGTCGGGTGCTTGTGTTCAGTCTATTACTTTCGGTCCTGAAGGGTGTGGGCCTTCGGTTTTGGCCGTTGATGAGGCAGGAGACGGAAACCTTCTGGCTGTTACTACCATGTCAAAGGTATTTATCCCACTAATGGCTTTCCTCAGTTCTCTCAAGTATATCTTGTTGGTGGAATGGTCACGAATATTGTGTCGACTTCTTCGTTTTGATGTTTCAGGTTATATTTTATCGGAGAGTGCCTTATGAAGAACAGATTAAAGACCTCTTGAGGAAAAAGAGATACAGAGAAGCCATCTCCCTGGTGGAGGAGCTTGACTCAGAGGGGGAAATCTCGAAAGAAATGCTTTCTTTTCTTCATGCTCAGATAGGGTATCTACTTCTCTTTGATTTGCGCTTTGAGGAAGCAGTGAATCAATTTTTAAAGTCAGAAAGAATGGAACCTTCTGAAGTTTTTCCTTTTATCATGCGAGATCCTAATCGGTGGTCTTTGCAGGTAAATTTGTTCTCCTGGCAGTGGGTATTTGTTATGTACTTTAAATTTGTTTTAAACAGTTAGCCAATTAATCAACCACAGTTCATTGTTTCTTTGTACTGAACATGAAATTTATAATGTCTCAAGCTTTGTTCCAACTTCCAAATGCCCTCTGCTTCAACAAGGTTTTCACTTTCTTTCAGGTTCCAAGAAACAGATACTGGGGATTGCACCCCCCTCCTGCTCCTTTTGAAGATGTTGTAGATAATGGGTTGATGGCCATCCAGAGAGCCATTTTCCTAAGAAAAGCGGGAATGGACACTCCGGTTGATGAAGAGTTTTTCTCAAATCCTCCAAGTAGAGCTGATTTATTAGAGTCAGCAATCAAAAACATGACAAGGTGCTACAATATCTCTTTTTGTGTACTCTTTTTCCTCTACAGTTATTTTAGTATACCCCGTTCTCTGAGGTGGGAACCGGCAAATAACGACGTAATGTTACCTGTTGCAAAAGGTACCTCGAGGTATCCCGTGAGAAGGACTTATCTCACCCAGTAAGAGAAGGAATAGACACGCTTCTAATGCTTCTGTATAGAGCATTAAACCGTGTTGAAGATATGGAGAATCTTGCATCTTCTGATAACAACTGTGTTGTGGTATGTCTTTAAATGCATATATTATTCACACACATATTTCATAGCATCAAATGGTACGTTGTTTTAGAAATTAACAACAGAAAGATGTAAGAAATCAGTAATTTGGATCCAGCCAATCTATTTATTTGACATAAACTTTTGAGTAAGACAGCTATAGCTTGGTTAAAAAGAAAAGAAATCAAGTTTAAGTGCCTAGGATTCTAGGTGCGTTTACCATGGACTGTACGTGTACTTGTTAGCTCAGGGTCAGTTTAGTGGACTACTGTGGTCAAAAGAAGTGGATCAACGACAACGATCTTAGGATGCTGTAGTTTTGACGTCCCCTGAGAAAAGTCTCTAAAGTTACACAGTAGCAATGTTATCAGGAAGATTTTAATTGGTGTATTTTAGGATTTATGTTAATGTACCATGAGGACATTACACTTATTTGGATCCTTAGAAATACAATGCATTGAAAAACAGAGAGCTTGTTGTCAGAAGGTTGCTTGAGGGATGACTATACAACTTGTGTGGGCGGTGCAGGAGGAGTTGGAGACTCTTCTAAATGAATCTGGACATCTGCGCACACTTGCTTTCCTATATGCAAGTAAGGGGATGAGTGCAAACGCTCTTGCTATTTGGCGTCTCTTTACTAAGAATTATTCATCTGGTCTCTGGCAAGACTCAGATGACTTGGTGCCTTATTTACACGAAAACGAGCTTATCAGGTTATCTGGTAAAGAGGCTGCTGCCGCAGAAGCAGCCAGGATTCTTGAAGAACCCTGTGATCCAGAACTGGCATTACAGCATCTTAGTTGGGTATGACATATATGTGATATAACCCCAAGCTGTTGTGACTTTCTTACATTCTAGTTTTGCATCTTGTGAATATTATTGATGATTGTGGATATCATTTTTAGATTTCAGATATAAACCCACTGTTTGCTATCCAAGTCTTGACCTCAGATAAAAGGACAGAAGAGCTTTTGCCAGGTGGGAATTATGGTTAACAGGACATTTGTGTTTGATTGTGACTCGGATGTTGATCTCTTTTCATTCTTGTTAGAAACATTTTGTCAACTATTTCTTAGGTTTTCGAATTGTCATCTATGCTGGACTTGTATTGATGGATAATTGTTTAGTTGAAGTCTAAGACTACTTTTGGTTCAGGGTAACACAATCTATGCACGCATATATTCTCATGTCCCTAGTGTGCTGTACCTCATTAGAGTTCCATAATCTGCTCCGTTATTTGGCTATGGGTTTTTGAGTGGCTTGGCATATGACATTAGTTGTATAATGATGTACACAATACTAGATATTTTTTATTGATGTAAGGGTTTCTGTTTCTTAATCTTATTGCAGAGAAAGTGATCCAAGCTATTGATCCCAAAAAGGTTGAAATCATACAGAGGTATAGTTTACTTTACAGCATAAATAATTTTCATCCGGTTGACTTTTACTTAATGCTTATTAGTAACTTAGTAACTAGTAAAAGAACTCCACCAGAGTTTTTTTGTAGCGCAGTTGGGAACTTTTTGAAATTTTCTTCTTATCGAATTTGTATATATGGGCCAGGTACCTCCAATGGTTGATTGAAGATAGAGACTACAATGACCCGCAGCTGCATACATCATATGCTCTCTCACTTGCCAAGTCAGCACTTGAGTGTGTTGAAGTTCAAAATGGTAACGAAGAAACTGATGCTGGAGGCAGAGAGGCACATGATTATAGTGTGGGAAGTATTTCTTTGTTCGAAAGTGATGTGCGGGAAAGATTGCAGACCTTTTTGCAATCTTCAGATCTATATGATCCGGAAGAAATCTTGGATTTGATTCAAGGATCAGAACTGTGGTTGGAAAAGGTTTGTGGGTCAAATGTGTTCCTTCGGTTTATGAATGGTGTTGAAAAGTGTTATTTAGATGGTTACTATCCAATTAATTTTATACTATCAAAACAACTGATCTCTTGTTGTTTTATCCTCTGATATATGTGTAAAATTCTTTTGGCAGGCTATCCTATACCGAAGGATAGGACAGGAGACATTGGTCCTCCAAATTCTTGCTCTGTAAGTTCCCATTAATAGTGATAAGAAGTGATGAGGAACGAAGTTGAACTGTTGATGATTGTTAATCAAAGATTTGCGACCTTATTCAGTGTATGGTGATTTTGAATATATGAGTACTGACAAGATCTTCTGTCGTGGGCCCCAGGAAGCTTGAGGATTGTGCAGCTGCAGAGCAATACTGTGTAGAGATTGGAAGACCAGATGCATTTATGCAGTAGGTTCTTTTTCTTCATTTAATCTAGCTTTATTGTGTGAATGCCATCACACGATTTGCTCTTTTCTTGTTAAATTCCCCTATAACAGAAAGTTATCGTAGGTTACTTGATATGTACCTGGATCCTCAAAATGGTAAAGAGCCTATGTTCAAGGCTGCTGTTCGTCTTCTCCACAACCATGGGGAATCACTTGATCCTTTGCAAGTTTTGGAAGTAAGAAATTCCACGGTCCTTCATAAGTCAAAGAAGCTGATGTTACTTCTTATCCTACAGCTTTTGCATTTGTTAGTTCATCAACAATTGTTTGATAAAGCTGATATCATGTTCTTTTATTTTTCCAGAAATTGTCTCCTGACATGCCCTTAAAACTGGCGTCAGATACAATTTTGAGAATGCTGAGGGCTCGGGTTCATCATCATCGTCAAGGCCAAGTAACTAACTCACATCCCTTTGTTTAAAAAAAATCCGTGTATCCATTTTCTGCTACTATTGTGAATGCCCTTTACTTTATGTTATTTCAAATGTGCTATTAGTAAGAGTAATATGCGCAGTCACATCCTAAGAAGAAATAATCAGTGAAGTAGGATTGATGTTTTATCAATAATTGTCACTGTGCTTTAAGTTCTCAAATCTGTATGTGGTGTGGGTGGAGCTTTAGTTTCTGATTGTTCTCAAGTCAATTGCTACAGATCGTACACAACATCTCTCGTGCATTGGATGTAGACTCAAGGTTGGCAAGATTAGAAGAAAGATCACGTCACGTGCAGATAAATGATGAGAGCCTCTGCGATTCTTGCTTTGCTCGCCTGGGAACTAAGCTATTTGCTATGTACCCTGATGATACCATTGTGTGTTACAAGGTTAGTTTAGTCCACCACCTAAAGCAATCATGCATGCTAATCTGCTTTCTGGTATATCCGAATTCATAAAGGATCTATAATCTCTGTGGCTACTATACTTTCTTCTCTTGTTCACAGTGTTACCGACGCCTGGGGGAATCAAAGTCAGTAACAGGCCGTGACTTCAAGCGAGATGTTCTGATAAAACCCGGTTGGTTAGTAAACCGGTAGGAGGAGCCCTCTTGTTCCCCCAACAATCGCCTTTTTTTAAAAAATGACCTCTAACCTCTCACAAACACAGAGAAGCCTGTACAGTACAGATACTGAAGAACAACATAAGGAGAGATCTGAATCCGATTGACATAGCTTCATCAAGTTCGTCTCTAGGCTTGTGGAGAGAGATTCGAATCGGCAACATTTCAGAAGATTAAGGGTTAGTGGTAAATGTTAGAGGGCATGGAGGAGTTGTATAGGCATTTTTGCCTTTTGTGACAGTTAAAAATGGGCAAATGTTTCTATGAATTTTGATTTTGTCTACTTTCTTCTCAAGACAAAGGACCTGTTTGGCTAATAAATGAAAATTAATAAATAAACAAAAACCAGAAAAACGAGTGAGAAGAAAAGAGAAAAAAATCTGCGACGGAAAAAAAAAAAAGGAGAAAAATCAACTCAGGGGAAGAAGACGATCGTCAAATTCAGGTTTCTGCTTTCATCTTTCGTTTCGCTTCGTTAGTCGAATTCGCTTCTCGGCGTCGGAAAAACGGTTAGAGAAACTGTTAATTCCGGGAGGGAAGAAAAAAAAAATGTCGATTAACATGAGAACGCTAACCCAAGCTCTGGCCAAAACGGCGGCGGTGATTGAGAAGACGGTTCAAACCACAGTCCAGGAGGTTACAGGTCCCAAGCCTCTTCAGGACTACGAGCTCCTCGATCAGATCGGCTCCGGTGGTCCTGGCCTCGCCTGGAAGCTCTACTCCGCCAAGGCACGTGACTCCACGCGGCCACAGCAGTACCCCACCGTCTGCGTCTGGGTGCTTGATAAGCGCGCCTTGTCGGAGGCTCGTGCCAGGGCGGGATTATCCAAGGCCGCCGAAGACTCGTTTCTCGATCTGATTCGTGCTGATGCCGGCAAGCTGGTGCGGCTGAGACACCCCGGTGTTGTCCACGTGGTTCAGGCGCTTGACGAGAACAAGAATGCTATGGCTATGGTTACGGAACCGCTATTTGCCTCCGTGGCTAACGTGCTCGGGGATGT
Organism: Isatis tinctoria; assembly: GCA_010577795.1. Classification (NCBI taxonomy): domain Eukaryota; kingdom Viridiplantae; phylum Streptophyta; class Magnoliopsida; order Brassicales; family Brassicaceae; genus Isatis; species Isatis tinctoria. The sequence goes on from CM021244.1 coordinate 9,880,507, forward strand.
TGACAATGTGGATAACGTGCCGAAAGATCTCAAGGCCATGGTGCGTTTTCCTGTGAAGCTCAAGTAAAATCGAAGCTAGTTAGTTTACTGTTTCCTGTGATTCTTGGCAGGAGATGAGCTTGTTGGAGGTGAAGCACGGTCTCCTTCAAATGGCCGAGACATTGAACTTTCTTCATAATAACGCACATCTCATACATCGTGCTGTATCTCCGGAGGTTGCTCTTCGATTTCATTATAATCATACTTTGTTAGAACCTGTCGTGCTTTCTAAACTTGTGGATCAAAAACTTTATCGCAGAATGTTCTTATTACTTCGGCTGGTTCCTGGAAGCTTGCTGGATTTGGCTTTGCTATTTCAGAAGCACAGGCTGGGAATTTGGATAACATGCAATCATTCCACTACTCTGTGCGTACTTTTAAACTCGTGATCGATTACTAGATATGCATGGTATGATGACTGTGTTTTGATATGGATGGATCTGTGCAGGAATATGATGTTGAAGACTCAATCCTGCCACTCCAACCATCTTTGAATTATACTGCACCTGAGTTGGTGCAGAGCAAAACTCCGTCAGCTGGAGCTTCTTCAGATATTTTTAGTTTCGGATGTCTCGCCTATCATTTAGTTGCACGGAAACCATTGTTTGATTGCCGCAACAATGTCAAGATGGTAATCTAAATCCCAATCCCATTTTTTCTATAAAGGGAAGCAGCCTCAGAATTAGTTTCCATTTTAGATGTATTTTCATATTTTTCTGTAGAAAGTATTATAGTATCTGTTCCTTCCATCGCTGATGATGCCTACCTTGCAATTTTGTTGCAGTACATGAACACATTGAACTATTTGACAAATGAAACTTTCTCATCTATACCCTCGGACTTGGTATCTGATTTGCAACGGATGCTATCAACGAACGAGTCCTTTAGGCCAACAGCATTAGATTTCACAGGTAGGAATTCTGAATCTTCACTGTTTCCTGTGACAAGTTTTACCTCATTGCTTGTGCACTTACATCTTGGACTTGACCTTGCACCTGCAGGATCTAATTTTTTCCGAAGCGACACTAGGTTACGCGCCCTCCGTTTTCTTGATCATATGCTTGTATGTATATACACTTTCAATCATCGTTTCAGATAGACATCATCTAGACAGTGGGAGATACATATAACCTTTGGGGGCATTCTTTTTTTTATTGCAGGAAAGAGACAACATGCAAAAGTCTGAGTTTTTAAAAGCATTATCAGATATGTGGAAAGATTTTGATTCCCGTGTATTACGGTATAAGGTAGTCACTTCATGGCTTCTTTCCCATATTCTGTTAACAGAAGAAACAACCCAGTTGCTCAAATGCTTTGCCTTTTTACAATTAAGGAAACTAGGTTTTGTTGCGCAGGTGCTTCCGCCTCTTTGTGCTGAACTTAGGAATTTGGTTATGCAGCCAGTGATTCTTCCTATGGTTCTAATTATAGCAGAGTCTCAGGTGCTTTTTCTGATCTTGGGTCTTTTGCATTCGGTCAATTAGATTTCCATGCATTTCTTTCCTCCTCTTTTGTTTGAGATTTATAGATGTTTTTGTCTTATTACTGGTGTCTTATGACGTATCACACACACATTAACTTAGACTCTCTTTTCGATTGCACAAATAGACACGGGGTATTTATCAACCTGTAATCTGTAGAAAATCTTGGAAGTTGCTTCGCATTGACCTTTGACAAGGACTTCTTTTGAATCTCTATTATGTTTTAATGAATGCTTGAAACCTTAAACTACAATTTGCAGGATAAGAATGACTTTGAGTTGACAACGCTCCCAGCTCTTGTTCCTGTTTTGAGCTCTGCTACGGGTGATACTCTACTGTTGCTTGTAAAGCGTGCAGAGCTTATAATTAACAAGGTAAATATCTAACTCGTATGTGTGCAGAACTGGAATTATGTTTTTGAATCCTGCATATTTAGTGCTGCTAAGTTCTACTGATTTGGCACAGCGGGTAGGTGTAAAGGAATCAATGTCGAAAGTATTGTTACCTAAGATATATCTAGGGTCATTACTAGCAGTTTAAAATAAATGGCAGTGCCACAACCAAACATTGTTCCTTATGCTGCCGTTAACTAATACAAGACCGTCATTTCTAAAGCTGACTCATATTGCAACTGAAATTTGCTTCTTTTCTCCAATTCTAAAAATGCTTAAATATGGAATCAACTTTCCTTATTTTTTTATTATCTTACGCCTTCAGATCTTTTACTAGTGTACTTTTTTATGTTTGTAGACTAATGCAGAGCATCTTGTATCACATGTCCTCCCTTTGCTTCTCCGAGCCTACAATGACAACGATGTCCGGATACAAGAGGAAGTTCTGAAAAGATCCACATCTGTTGCCAAACAACTTGATGGTCAGGTGATGCTTGATGCTTTGATATGTTATTAGATGAGTTTCATCGGAATGGATGATACAAGCTTCAGGATTGATGTGTTGCTTACAGAATCGTAGTTTCACATGAATTTGAATCTTGGTTCTGCAAAGGGATTCCAGTCAGTTGCATTGGTGCGTTTGTGCGGTTCTTATTTTTTTCCAACTTGTTTTGCAGGTAGTAAGGCAAGCAATTTTGCCTCGTGTTCATGGCTTGGCTCTCAAAACCACAGTTGCTGCCGTATGTTATAGCCTTGATTGATTCAATCGTCGTGTCTTTTAAAGAGTAGAGAGATTAAATGAAGAGCTCGATCTTCTATCCCAAATTTTGATAAGAACGTTCTTTTGGTGCAGGTCAGAGTAAATGCTTTGCTCTGCTTAGCGGAGTTGGTTCAAACGCTTGATAAACACGCTGTTACTGAAATTTTGCAAACAATTCAACGCTGTACTGCCGTCGATCGTTCGGCACCTACGCTTATGTGTACTCTTGCAATCGCAAACGCAATTCTCAAGCAGGTGGGTAAAAATAGCTTACTTGTGTCAATGATATTATAAGTTTGAACATATTAACTTAACTTGCTTTTATACCTGTGGTAGCTTATAACATGACTTACTTGTCGCTCTCCATAATTTTTCTCTAGTATGGAGTTGAATTCACTGCTGAACACGTGCTTCCCCTGATTATACCGCTTCTCACTGCCCAGCAATTGAACGTCCAACAATTTGCCAAATATATGCTATTTGTGAAGGATATTCTCAGGTATGCCTCCGAGCTTTCACGTCCCTGTTTCAACTGCGTAATGTGGTTTTTGTTTCAACATCTGGTTTATCTATCCTTTGGTATCGGAACAGGAAAATAGAGGAGAAAAGAGGAGTTACAGTCAATGATTCTGGAGTTCCAGAAGTAAAACCAGGCTCTGTTGCAGATGGGTTCCAGTTTCAAACACCAACCCAAAAAATTGAGAAGGTTGCTTCTGCAGCAAAGAACAGTCCTGCATGGGATGAAGACTGGGCCCTCCCAACCAAAAGTTCAGCTTCGAGAGATCCTGGACCCGCAAACTCTCACTTTAACAATTCTACAGTCCAGTCACAGCCATCGAACAAGACAACAGTGCCAACGACATGCGCTCCAGTTGATATAGAGTGGCCACCAAGACAATCTTCCACCGTCACTTCTCAGACAGCTAATAATGAGGCACGGCTAAACTCAGGAGGAACATCATCAACTCCAAGCTTCGATGATATAGACCCTTTTGCTAATTGGCCACCACGGGCCAACAGTGGGGGTTTCCACAACGGTACTGCCAGTCGACCTCCACCGAACAACAGTGGTTCTAGTTTGAGCAACAATATAACAGACATGAAGCAGTTTCCGACAGCTAACAACGACTTGTGGGCCTTTGGCAATGCGTCCCTCTCTTCTTTGAAATCACAGCAAGAGGGTTCAGGTATCAGTGCAAGTAAACCAGATCCTATGAACTCTTTCGGGGTTCAGAATCAGAACCAAGGAATGCCGTCTTTCGGAAGCAGTTCATACAGTAACCAAAAGCCGCCTGCAGATATCAGTTCCATATTCGGTTCAAGCAGAAGCGAGCAAACTGCAATGAAACTCGCACCGCCGCCTTCAACAGCAGTGGGAAGAGGAAGGGGAAGGGGTAGAAGTGGGACAATATCTACCTCAAGGTCAAGTGGTTCGAAACAGCAACAAACCGAGCTGCCATCGCTGTTGGATCTATTGTGATGAAAGCTTTTGGTTGAGACAACATTGGGTTTGGTAAAAAGCAATTCTCGTAGGAAATACAGAGGCATTTGCAGAGTGAGTGAGTTGGTCGTGTGTTCGTGATGCACAGAAAGAAACATTTTACAAGAAGATGTTTTGTTGGTTCCAGTGATTAAAATCCCACCATATATTATACATCACAGCAACAAGGTTCTTTCTCTACACTCTGTAAATCGTTTTCTTATTTTTTGGCTCATTGGTTTTCTTCATTAGTCCAAATCTCGTCAGTATCTTTGTCATAGATCTATTCGAGATTCCGTGCAGTGGGGTGTTATATATAGAGCTTTTATCGTTTTCATGTATATGTTCCAGAAAACAAACAAAAAAAAGTCATATGCCAATCGTTGTACATAATTTTCTCCTTTTAATGTGATTTATACTTTCTTTGCAAGAGATTAAATGATTGTAATCTTCTTATGTATCAATCAATTCAATTCTCCTGGAGAACAAAAGCTTCTAATGATTAACCGATTAGCCCAACGTATCGACGGGTGGAGAAATTACGTGAAGTTTGATACCCAATAAATAATTATCAAATTTATGGGGTCTCATATGGATCACTGTATTACACGTGCAAGAGATTCAGCCGCGAATCTTCCAGATTGAGATTTTGCTACCAATATCAAGAAATATTATGTAGGCGTTCGTCGTGGGACGAGAGAAAAGGTGTTTTCGTTTGCTTAACTTTAAATCTCAGCTCTATCAAGGTTTAAAGCCGTCTTTTACGCAGAACCCATAATGTTCAGCGTAATATGATTTTTACCCTAAGTATTACATTTCTAATTTTCACCCCCAAGCTTCCCACGCCTTCACTCGTGATAACGTAAGAAGGTTTTTACAATCAAATAATTTTATTTCAGGTTCCAATCAAATAATTTTATTTTATGTTCGTTATTTTTTACAATGAAGAAGATACATTTTGATGAAAACAGCGAAAGACCAGATCCGTCTTTACAACAAGCTTGTGAATTGTGGTTGTAACCAAAGGATTGTTTGCTTGTTAACTTTTTTAGTCAAAATCTTTGTTAATTAACAGTTGAAACTGAAACCACTAAAAACAAGAGAATCGAATATTTTTATTTCATGTATAATAATATAAAAACTAGCAAGACAATAATTAAGAAATTAAGGTATTATATCATTTAGACATTTACGTGTTAATTACACATGAGAAACTCTTCTAAAGTTAAGTTCCATAGACTCGGCGCCGTTATCTTGGCGCCATATACGTTCCCCCCTCTGCTTTTGTCTCTTTTTTCTAAATCATAATCCCCGAAACCCTAACCTAACCAAACTAATTATTACCTAACTAACCACCCTAATATCAAGATTCAAGACATTGTTTAGCTATCTCTAACCGTACATATTACGTAATGCTAACATATAAAATACACTTAGCACTTCCCCTATATATTAATAGAGAAGACACCAAGAGAATTTTCAGACAGGTGTCTCACCGAGAGTAATTTGAGGGCCAACTAACCAATGAGATCTTTCTATTCAGACATGTCACACACTCATTAAAAATTAAACAAACGAAGCCATTTGACAAACATTTTACCGCAGCCCATTTAGATATTTCGTAACCCAACTCAAAATTAAAAACGTTGCCCATTTGTTCATGTCATTCTACTCTCTAAATATTCTTACGGCCCACAAAAAAATATATTTAACATCTTTCCGAAAAGAGATATTCTTTTCCAACTAGCTAATTATTTCTTTTCAAAGAAGCTAAATATTTCGAAAAAGGAATATATCATTCAGCGATCAAACTAAGCTAAATATTCCTTTTCAAACAAGCTAAATATACCGTTCAACGATTTTTGCATGGCAAGCAATATATCTATTCTTAAATATCTTACTCTCTTAATATATCTCATATATCGTTGCGCGATCTTTGCAGGGCAAGCAATATGTCTATTCCCAAATATTTTACTCTCTAAATATATCACATTTAATCCGATTAAAGCACTCTATTCATAAAGTTGTTATCTAATATCTTTCTAAATCTACTAAAATAGCACTATATTCCTAAATTGTTACCTAATATCTTTGTAAATCTACTAAGATTGAAAACGAAAAATCTAAAATGTAATATTTTGAATATATAAATCTTTCTTCAATATCGTAACCGAGTATTACCTTTAGTCGACTATAAATAAACTTCTACCAATAGACATTTCGTCATCACAAGCAAAGCTCTTTACTTTTTTTTTTCATCTAAACACAGCACTAAAAAATGGCCACTTTTGATCAGATTTCTTACATAAAAACCTTTAAAAATACCTAGAGAATTCGTGTCAAAATCCTCAAGGTGTGGAAACAATCATCTAGCTTTGGTGAGACATTGGAGGTCGTCTTCTGCGATTCAAAGGTATGTTACCCACACAAACCTGACAAAATGAACAGAAAATTTAGTTCTTAGCGTTATGACTTTATCTGATAATAACTAAACAACTGATGTACAGGAAGACAAAATCAGTGCATGCGTGAAGAAGCAGAACATTGCTAAGTTCAAGCCTCTCATTTCTGAAGGAGAAACAAAAAATAATTGCTAACTTTTCTGTTGGTTTTACGGTTGGTGCTTACAAGAGTATTGAACACAATTACAAATTTTGTTTCTTTCAGTACACTCATGTTGGGGCTACAGATGCTTTGCCACTTGAACTAAGTGGTCTCAAGTTTTCACGTTTTGAAGATATTCTTTCTGGCAAACTCGGAATTGAGTTCCTGGTTGGTAAGTGTTTTTGACTACAACTTCGGGAAATTCGTTTATCAAACACGATCAAATTTATTCTATTACTTACCACACTGCTTATATTTTTTTATTACAGATATAATTGGCCAGATTGTGTCTATTGGTGAACTTCAAACATTCACCTCTAACAACAGGGAAAACAAGAAGCTCACTCTCGAGCTAAGGAATGAAGAGTAAAATTTCTTATCATTTAAAAACTTTTCTATTTGTTTGAAGATATGTATAGTAACAAACAAAACTCTATGTCATATGTTCTTTAATATGTTACCTCTGAATAAACCGTATATATATATCTGTTCTAATTTGAATTTTATTTCTATGTGCAGTGACACAAGGCTTTCGTGCACAAACTTTAGTTTTCTGTGACGGTTTTTGTAATTTATATTTTATGGAGAGACATCTTTCTTTCTTATTTTGGCGAAGACAGTATGTTTTCCAGTTATTTATTTCAGATTGTTCAAGTCATCTATGTTGGACATTATTGTTACAATCATTCAAACAGTTCAAACAATGGTATACTACAACCAATAACACAACCTATATTCTCAACGAAATTTTGTTTTCTTTTCACAAATAAATGATTTTAAACTTCAAATATATACTAACCTGCATGAATTGGCCAGTTGTTTTGTCTTTCTCCTTAACAACTTTCGCCTCAAAATTCCATTCCCTTTTACTTCAAGTTGCTCACAAACAAATAATACAAATACATATGATTAGTATTTGACATTCCGTTTGATAAGAGATTTGCAAAAAAATCAAGTTCAGTTGCTTACACGGATTCATGCATGTATAAAATGTTTGCATAGACGAATAACAACACTCCCTTCTCTGCAAAATTTAGACGACAGTAGTCTAGCACAGTCATTTATACATAAGAGGACAATAATAATAAAATATTAAAAAGCAAACAAGAAAACAATTCTTTCTGGCCATCACAGAAAGGAGGGAAAAAGATTGTGTTAACCCTTCGTAAGGTATTCAGCACAGCATAAACAAACTTTGTTCTAAGATGACTCGGAAATGGATTTTTTTTTAAACTACAGAGTTCCACGACATTAAGGAATTCTCTTAAAGCAATTCACCAGCTTTTCCAAAGCATTTACGTTCAGTGAGACTAAGGGAGTATTATGGTCACAGTGTTCAGATTACTCTAACCTCAGGAATTGTGCAGCAGCATTGTCAAAAGTAAGGTGTCCTATATCCTGTGGCAGCATGTAGACAAAACCCAAGCCTTAATCAGTACACTGAAACTTATGTATAGACAGCGATAGTTCATAGAAAGGACACCTAATTGGGATTCTTCACATTCTTATGTAAATATGAGGCCTAAATCTCAAAACAGCATTACTTGCAACCTGGTGATATGAAAAAAATATACATCAATTATTATGAACGGAAAAATCACTTGGAGTGAGCTCACGAAAAATTACCTTAGCCTTGGACTGCCCAACATGTGAAGACGGAATAAAAATTGCCTATTAAGGTTACTGACTTCAATAGTGTCCATGTCAATCTGTAACACAAGCGAGTAATTGACTTAAACAGCATAAGATGAAAGCAAATCTTATAAGTCACTTCTCTATTCAACTCTGTATCTAAACCGGAAGTAAAACCCGAACTGCTTTCTTGGTTTCGGATGACAATTAAGTTCAGAAAACCCAAACTATGCATTGCCTATCCAGATAGAGTGTTTGAAGTTACACTAAATATGTCGGCTGAAACAGCTAAACACAAAGCTCTTAGTGTTCAAAGTATAATCCTGATGTGATCTTATGAACCATACCAATCAAAAAGCTCAAAGAAGTTAAAATTATCAACTTATCGATAACATGAAAAAAAAAACTAAAATCTAAAATTAAATCCTGTAGCGAAAGTGGAGATTCTAATTGCTTGACGGTTCGTCTGTGGCACAGAATCTCAAAATAAATAAAAAAAACACGAAGAAGAAATCACAAACTTATGAATTCACGAGAAAATGCAGAAACAAATTGACGAACTTACGATATGAATGTCTTTCAATCCAGAAAGAGCAAGAGTCTTGAATAACTCGCAGCCAATCTCACCAGCTCTAACCATAAGCCATTTCGCTCCCTAAAACCCAAAACGAGGACATTCAAAAGACTTCGATCCGATAAAAAGAACCAAAAAAATAGTAGGTTTTGGGTATCTTCAGAGCTTACTTTAATGGCAGATTGTTGCTGCTGCGTATCCATGGAGGCGAGAAGTGACAAACACGGAGCAAGACCCTAAGCGACGGTTCAGAGCAGAAGACGGAGAAATGTGGGATTATAAAAACGAAAGCTTTTGCGGGCGAATGTTTTCAATCCAAAGGAGTTAGTAAGTAAGAGAGAGTGAGAGGAGCGAATTTTGATTTCTAGGGTTTATGTTGAGAGATCTGAGAAATTTCGATGAGACGGCTCTCTCTATTGGAAGAAGAAGAAGAAAAAAAGACTCATACGACGCAATAATGATGCATACGAAAACGATCTTTCTTGATTTGTATATATCGAAGTCTTATTGGGTGCTCGATCGCACTTACACAGACGGAGAAGAATGAGAAGAAGAAGAAGAAGAAGAAGAAGAAGAAGAGATAGCTTTGAGGGAGAAAACAAGAAACTAAAAAAGTAATGATCTGTCCATGCTTTGACGGAGAAAACAAGAAACTAAAAACTAAAATCTAAAAATCTAACGATGGAATGTTTGGACATTTTTGGTATGGGATTGCGTATATGTTTGGATGTTCGAAAATTTACTCTTTCTGTTTTTAGGTTTTTTTATCAAAAAATATGTTTTGTTGTCTTTTTTTTTTTGGCAAATATGTTTTGTTGTCTTTAACTCCGTACTTCCTTTTTCCTTGTGAGTAAACTAGATTAAAAAAAATTGCTGCAATTATACAGACCCACAACAATTATTTGTTGTCTTTTGGCATTATATTTGTTTTTTTTAAATTGTACCGCCAAGTTTTTGTCAGATTATTAAGTATGTTTTTTAGATGAATTTGGTTTTTGTTAACATCCACCATAATATAGTTTATTTTGTCAAAAAATAATTTATAACAATTGTGAATGTTTATGTTATTATATATATATATATGATTTTTATATTATCAGGTGAATTACACAATTACTTAAATATCACCTGGGATTTATATTACATATATATATATATATATATATATATATATATATATTATTAACCAAATCTAATTACATTGTGCAAAGAAAATATTATACCCGCACAAGGTGCGGGTTATCATCTAGTTACTATAGTAAAAGATAAGTATCTAACATCACAACTCAGAGACAAGGTCAAAGACTATTATCTAAGAAGATGAATTATCCTACAATGAATAGAAGATGACACATAATCAAATCGTGAGTTATATAGTGAATGTAATTTATTCCATTTATCAGTTGGATAAAATATTATTAAAAAAAGAGAAATTACCTAGATTGGCTCTAAAAAATATGGAAAATACTAGATTAGCATTGTGAAAAAATGACTTACTAGATTGACACTAATTTTTTACCAAAAGACATGTTAACCACATTATATATTTGTAATTACAAACATGCCATTTCAATATTTTAGTAATTTACTTTTCAAAAAATATTAAATTGAACTTTGAAATTGGGTTTTAAAACTGATTTGTTTTAAAACAAAAAAAAACATTTACTAAAAAAATGATAAAATTTTATAAGAAATTATATATTTTTTTTAAAAAACTATAAAATTATTAAAATTATAAAATTACAAAAATATAAAAATTACAAAAATATGAAAATTACCAAAAAAAATAAAATTACAAAAATTAAAAAATATATAAAAATTACAAAAAGTGTAACATTACAAAAATTAAAAAAATTATAAAAATTAAAAAATTATAAAAATTATAAAAATTATAAAAATTGCAAAAATTATAAAATTACAAAAAATTACAAAATTACCAAAAATTACAAAAAATTACAAAAAATTAAAAAATTATAAAATTACAAAATTATGAAATTATGAAAATTACAAAAAATTATAAAAATTTAAAAATTACAAATTTTTTTATAAAAGTTACAAAAGTCTGCTCTAATGGTACCATAGACTTTTTTATAAACCTGTTATAGGAAAAACCATGTTTCATGTCTCAAAATTTTGTTGAAAAAATCTATCACTCTAATAAGTCTGTCACTTCATTCGAAAGATTTTGTGGACAAATCTGTTTACTCAAATTAATATGTCGTAAAAATCTATCATCCCCAATAAATCTGCTACTTCATTTGACAGATTTTGTGGACAAATCTGTCGTAAAAATCTGTCATTTCTAAAAACCTGCTATTTCATACGACAGTTTTTGTGGACAAATCTGTTTACTCAAATAAATCTGTCGCAAAAATCTGTCATTCCCAAAAATCTGCTACTTCATATGACAGATTTTGTGGACAAATCTGTTTACTCAAATAAATCTGTCGCAAAAATCTGTCATTCCCAAAAATCTGCTACTTCACACGACAGATTTTGTAGACAAACCTGTTTACTCAAATAAATCTGTCGCAAAAATCTGTCATTACCAATAAATCTGTTATTTCGTACGACAGACATTTAGAAAAGTTTGTGAAATAAAAATCTGTCGCCGAAAAAAGTCTGTCAAAATCTAAAAATCTGCCATCAAAGCTAGTGAGGGTAGTATAGGCATAAATAGTCATCAACTTTTAAGTCAATAATTAAAATAAAATTAGAGTCATTCTAGTAATTAACATTAATTTTAGAGCTAATCTAGTTTTTTTCCAAAAAAAAAAAAGTAAAGAACAAAAGGGATTCGAAATGAAGGATTTAATTAAGAGCAGTTTTTTTAGCAGACTTCCAAAAAAGCCATATTCGACGCTCTCAATCTCATCAACGCCATGCCCATCTGCATTATCTTTCGTTATAAATACGTACGTATATTCATATGAACCATAAGCTAAAGCCGTACCTCAAAAGTGTTCTGAGCTTTGCTTCAGCCAAGCCAATTTTACAAGAATGGCGGCTTCTCCTTTCTTATTTGTTTTCCTTCTCTCTGCGCTTTTACTGGAAAACACCTATGCTGGTCCCAATTACAGAGAAGCACTCTCAAAGTCATTGCTCTTTTTCCAAGGACAGCGGTCTGGTCGCCTCCCCGGTGACCAAAAACTCTCATGGAGGTCCAGCTCTGGCCTCTCTGATGGCTCCTCTGCTCATGTAAGATCCCAAAACTGTATAACCCATAGGCCATAGTAAGTATCATTAAAAGGCTAAAACATCCATCTGGATCACTTTGAGTTGCAGGTGGACTTGACCGGAGGCTACTATGATGCTGGTGACAACGTGAAGTTCAATTTCCCGATGGCGTTCACCACCACGATGCTCTCCTGGAGTTCTTTGGAGTACGGTAAGAAGATGGGACCCGAACTCCAGAACGCCCGTGTGGCCATCCGTTGGGCCACGGATTATCTACTGAAATGTGCCAGAGCCACACCGGGGAAGCTTTACGTCGGAGTAGGAGACCCAAACGGTGATCACAAGTGCTGGGAACGTCCAGAAGATATGGACACTCCTCGCACAGTCTACTCTGTATCAGCCTCAAACCCTGGCTCTGATGTAGCAGCTGAAACCGCTGCTTCTCTAGCTGCAAGCTCCATGGTTTTCAGGAAAGTCGATCCCAAGTACTCTCGCCTGCTCCTGGCGACAGCTAAGAAGGTAATGCAGTTCGCCATTCAATACCGAGGCGCTTACAGCGACTCCCTTTCCTCTGCGGTCTGTCCTTTCTACTGCTCCTACTCTGGCTATAAGGTCTGCATCTATATGTTTAACCTTGATCGATCCGAATCTATGAGAGCTACATATCATTCGTTCAACTTATTCTGATCTTATGATGATAGGATGAGCTGGTGTGGGGAGCGGCATGGCTGCATAGAGCAACCAACAATCAGTATTACACAAACTTCATCAAATCCTTGGGAGGTGGAGATCAGACTGACATTTTCAGTTGGGACAATAAGTATGCTGGTGCCTATGTTCTTCTCTCACGAGTATGTCTCAATGCTTAGAATCCATAGGCAGAACTTCGCATTTCCTAATTGGTTCAATTATTTACAAACATATCTTCTTTCGCAGCGAGCGTTACTGAACAAAGACAACAACTTTGAGCTCTACAAGCAAGCAGCTGAGAATTTCATGTGCAAGTTCCTTCCAAATTCTCCCTCGTCCTCCACAAAGTACACTCAAGGTGACATAATATAAATGAGAATCTAATAACACGTTTTCACACAAATAACGTCAGTGTACTAAACAAATTCCCCCTACAAAACTGAAAAAATCAGGTGGATTGATGTACAAGTTACCTCAGAGCAATCTACAATACGTGACATCGATAACATTCTTGCTGACGACCTACGCCAAATACATGAAATCCACGAAACACATCTTCAACTGCGGAAACTCAGTCATCGTCCCCAACGCTCTAATAAACATATCAAAGCGACAGGTCGATTACATACTCGGTGTGAATCCGATGAAGATGTCTTACATGGTTGGATTCGGGTCCAATTTTCCAAAGAGAATCCACCACAGAGGATCATCTCTCCCGAGCCGAGCAGTCCGTTCAAACTCTTTGGGCTGCAGCGGCGGATTCCAATCTTTCCGCACCCAAAACCCTAACCCTAACATATTAACCGGAGCAGTCGTGGGAGGACCGGATCGAAACGACCAGTACCCAGACCAGAGAGACGATTACAGCCGATCAGAACCAGCCACTTACATCAACGCGGCATTCGTCGGACCACTGGCGTATTTCTCCTCCGGAAAGTCTCCTTGAATCGCCCACTCACTCTCAGTTCATTTGCGTTTTCAGTTTTTTACAATTTGGAAAGTCGTTAGAGATCAGTTAAAAGTCTAAAACCCTACGCGCCAAAAGTAGTCATGGGTAAGGCTATTCAAATGTAAACTTTAATGGGCTTTTTAGGTCCATAATTAATGGGACTTATTTAGAAAGCTCATATTCGGCTCTTGGCTAGTTATTATATTTTGTGGTCTTCAACATTCTCGAATATCTGATTTTACGTCTGACTTAACAATCACGATAAATCTTCATTTGATCCCATGACCATAAATTGGTTAAACCGAAAACCGGATTATACCAACAAATTAGAAAAAAGGACATTTTTTATTCATTCTTCAAGAAAGGGAACAATCCAAGCTGGGTATCACGTTAACGTGCCGCAGCCGCACAATCACAGCTCATCAAACCTCGTGGGCCAATTTTTTGGTATTCACCTTTCTTTCTTTTTTGGCTTTTTTCGCATTACCAAATCATCAATTAACATCGTGTTATTGTTATGTCGTGGCATTCCCAATCAGTTCACAGTTTTTTTTTTTTTCTTATTCGAAGTTCACATTCTTCCCAAGCAATAAATAATTTTTTTTTAAATGAAGAATTCAAAAAAGTGCTTCAAATTTTATTGACCTATGTACCTGTTTTTTTTTTTCCTTTTTTACTCGAGTAAGATCATCTGTTTTTTTCTTTACATTGCGTCACTCCAAAATGTTTGTTATAGATTTCCAAAGCGTCGTTGTGGATGGTAAAGAGAAGAAAATAGATAATAAATTATCATAAATCTAGGAACTTGGGCAAGATAAAAAAAAAATACTACAAGATTTATGAAAACAAATACTGAACATAAGCACAATATTTGAGAACTGCAAAAAAATTTGGGTAATACTTTGTTTTGCGCTATCAAAGTAGAGTACTGGACACTTTTATTAAAAAAATATAAAAAAAAAAACAAATCAATAAACCTCAATAAATTGCAAAAATTCCAAAATTTTGGACCAAACCCATCTTCATTCTTCTTCGACTCTGCCGATTTCAATTTCAAGTCGCTTTTGACTCTTCTTTTGCCCATTTCTTACGGCGCAAACGGTGTAAACCTCGTGTAAGTTCGGCGTGACATAGACGTATATTAGATTCTCCCTGAAACACAAGAAACAGAGATTGGTTTTCCGTCTACGCCTCGTCGTCGTCAGTGATGCGGAAGCCAGATATATTACCGGAAGATCATTCCCCTAGATTGAACCGATCAGTGACTAATCTCCGGCGGCGGAGACCTTAAAAAAAAAGGGGGGCTTTCATCGGAGAACCGTACCGAATCCTCTTCTGGTGTTGTCTTCTTCCCTCGAGAGGAAAGTCGTCGGCTTTGCCGATCATATCTCCTTTCTTCGATTCCCTCTCAGGTGATTCTGGGTCGCTGTGCTCCCTCGATATGATCTCGACTTTTGAAAAATACTCATCAGATCTTGCTTCGTCTCCCTTCTCGTTTTCGAACAAGTCCTCCTCTGTTTGCAGCTTTTAGATATGCTGCTTTTGCTTGAGCTTATCACAAAGTCTTCGTCTTGCACATCTAATATGTGTGTTTTGCTAATCAACAGGGCGTGTGATCAGGCTGTCGAATCGTTATTACTGGTCCTCTCTTGGCTTGGATGTGCAATGCGAAGGTCGTGTACAACTCTTCTGTCAAGAAGGAGAGTTTCTGAGAACAATTCTAGAGGAAGGAACAGTTTCTACAAAGTCTCTCTGTCTCTTGTGTTTCTCCTTTGGGTACTTCTCTTCCTATCCACCTTGTTGATTAGCCATGGAGATGGTGGCAAAGGTAACCTTTTTAAAGCTCATATTTTATTTTTATGGAATGTAGACTATAGTTTAACTAAACCCACTTTTGAAGGATATTGTGAATGTGATCATTGTGATCTACTCAGAGAGGAATTTACCTTTAGCAGCAGCATATATTAAGAACCAACTCTTGTGTACTTGCAGATGCGGCTTTGAATGACTCTGTTGGAATAGCTGATCCGGATGATGGTCGGACAAATGAGACGGCTGTGCCCTTGGATGCACCGCCACTAGTAGAGCCTGCTTCTGTTCATGGTACATCTGATTTGAGTCGAAATGGTGATAATATAACCCGTTCTGAAGAAAATGAAGATAAAGAAAAATCTGTGAAGCATGCAGAGATCAATAGCACAGTTTCAGGGAATGATACAGAAAGCGAAGACAAAAACGTTTTGAAGCAAAGTGAGATAAACAAGACCGATATAGGGAATGTTGCAGAAACCAAAGACGATGTCTTTTCGAAGCAAAGTCTGATGAACAAGACAGGTATATTGAATGATGCAGAGAGCAAATACAATGACTTTTTGAAGCAAAGTCAAACGAACAAGACAAGCACAGGGAATGATACAGAAAAGAAAGAAAATGAGTCTTTGAGGCAAAATCAAGTGAACAAAACAGATCCAGGGAATGATACGGAGAGCAATGCTTCAAAGGTTGATCAACTCTCTCGTGCTGTTCCGCTTGGCCTTGATGAGTTCAAGAGCAGAGCGTCCAATTCTAGAAACAAATCGTTATCAAGTCAGGTCAGCGGTGTGACTCACAGGATGGAGCCTGGAGGGAAAGAGTATAATTATGCATCTGCTGCTAAAGGCGCAAAGGTCCTGTCTTCTAACAAGGAAGCAAAAGGTGCTGCAAGCATCCTAACTCGGGACAACGACAAGTACCTCAGGAATCCTTGTTCTGCTGAAGGTAAATATGTTGTCATAGAACTTTCAGAAGAAACGTTGGTAAACACCATCAAGATCGCGAACTTCGAGCATTACTCTTCCAATCTGAAAGAGTTTGAGCTTCAAGGCACCTTGGTTTATCCGACTGATACATGGGTTCACATGGGGAACTTCACAGCTGCAAACGTGAAGCACGAGCAGAACTTCACACTTGTGGAGCCAAAGTGGGTGAGATACTTGAAGCTAAGATTTCTAAGCCATTATGGTTCAGAATTCTACTGCACCTTGAGTTTAGTAGAAGTCTATGGAGTGGATGCCGTAGAACGAATGCTGGAGGATTTGATATCTGTCGAAGACAACAAAAAACTATTCAATACCCGAGAGGGAGATTCTGAGCAGAAGGAGAAGCCAGCAAAGCAGCAAGCAGAGCCCTCTGAAGGCGATGATGGTTCTGATAGAACCACACAGAGAGAGAAGGAAGTGGAAACCTCACCAGAGAATACGGTAGCAAAAGCTGAAGCATCAATGGCTAAGAGTAGTAATAAGCTTACAGAGCCCGTGGAAGAGGTAAGGCGTCATCAGCCAGGAAGCAGAATGCCAGGAGACACAGTGCTGAAGATACTGATGCAGAAGTTGAGGTCATTGGACGTGAACCTATCAGTTCTAGAGAGATACTTAGAGGAACTGAACACGAGATACGGGAACATATTCAAGGAGATGGGCCGCGAAACCGGTGTAAGAGAAAAGGCGATTGTGACTTTAAGACTTGACGTGGAGGGTATGAAGGAGAGGCAAGAGAGGATGGTGAGTGAAGCAGAGGAGATGAAAGAGTGGCGAAAGAGAGTAGAGATAGAGATGGAGAGAGCTGAGAAAGAGAATGAAAACGTGAGTAAGAAGCTTGAAGAAGTTTGGCAAAGACTCGAGTGGATGGAGAAGAAAGGTTTGATAGTGTTCACCGTGTGTCTAGGGTTTGGGACTATCGCGGTTATTGCAGTTTTGGTCGGTATGGGGACAGGTCGAGCAGAGAAGACCGGTGGTGGGGCTTGGCTCTTGTTATTGATTAGCTCAACATTCGTTATGTTCGTTTTATCTCTTTGATGAGAGTTTTGGTTCTTTTTCTTTTCCTTGTCTTATTTTTTTTTTACACTGTAGAGCCATGTTCTGATCAAAGTCAAGTCCGCCTTGAGGTTCAGTAACCGGAAAGATACTGCCCCGACTCAGTCTTGAACCGGTATATGGCCTTTAATCAATCTCTGTAGCAGTGGAGTGTTCAAGAAGTATTTAGTCAACTTGTGTAGTGTACACTTAATTAGTCTATACAAAAGTCTTATTTTGCTGATTTTGCGGACGTACGTGTATAAGTGAAAGTAAGTGGGTTGGGTGGAAATGTAGTAGGTGAATACTACAATTTCAACGATGCTTCATTTTTATATTACAACATGAGCTTCTTCTTTCTTTCCTTTTCAAGATGATATATAACATGAGCTTGGCTTGTAAGATATGCAACTGAGGGAGAGTCGAGAATTTACTTTAATCAATGGCTACAAAGACATCACGTTTACTTGGTTTCGTTCTCTCTTTGCTTCTTATGCTTTTATTGATCTCCTTTCAAGTTGGAGTCATCGAGGCCAAACGCAGTCTACGTTAGTATATATATATATTCAAGCTCTTGCTATTGCTGTTTTAAGGGTTTTATGAAAGACGAAGCTTACATATATAATATAAACCTCTTAAGTGGCTTTACTATGATTGACTGTTTAATTAATTTATTTTTGCATTACAGCTTATGTCTTCATCAATGTTCCTTAGTCTCTCAATCCTTTGTGGAAATTAATATGTTTTTACTTCATGAAAAATCATGTGGGTTATGTGGATTAACATAGTTTTAACTTGTGGTTATATCATGCTAAATTCATGGTGCATATATGATATATATATCTTGCTTATTGGCAGGTGAACAAGAACGGCGGTTGGAGCCCCTTCTCCCTCCGACCGCTCCTATCTATCTGCCGCCCTCTAAATCGCGTAGAGGAAAAGGTCCATAAGCCAAAGTACCTTTTGAATAGTGACGGAGAAGAAATCTATTATCGGACTATATATTGTTGTTAAACATAAACTACAAATTAAGCTGTTACATCTTTTATAAATGTCTTTTTTCTAAACCCAATAAACTAGATTTTTATTTGCGAGTGAGATAAGCATATACTATGTATTTTTGACATGCTCGGATAGATCCTTACTAATAAGTGTGGATCCAACTAGGTGCTTAGCTTTAAATTTGCAAAGCTTTAAATAATCCACAAATTGAGTACAAGGATCGAACAGAGAAGAAGACGTTAACCTACACACTAAATATGCAAAAACTTATCTAACTTAAGAGAGTAGTGATTTGGGCTAATGGACTTTATACAAATTCTAATGGTGTTGAACCACAATAAGCAAGCAATTGAAATAAGAGAACTAAAGAGTACCCAAAAAAAAAAAAAAAAAATAAATAAAAAAATAAAAAAATAAGAGAACTATAGAACTTAAATTAATTATAAAAAACAACCTAAGCAAACAAACGACGAAGCAAGTAATCAATGAAATCGAAAAACTAGATTAGCAAATATTTGAGACTGGATCATGAGAAAGGCAATTGATAAGAGCAGAGTATCTATTGGTTTATGATGTTTAGGCATACTAACCAGTTCCATCCTAAGACATGAAACACATTCAGCTAAACTAATTAATTCGTTTTTATGACTAATTATTTTACTAGCCATTGTTTAAGCTAAATTTCCATTTGCAATCAAGAGGTTGGCAAACATTATACTCGAGTCCATTTAGTCAACAAATCATTTTCCCTCTCTTTTTTCTTTTTTACACTGTAGAGCCATGTTACTTATTAACTAAAGTCAAGTTCGCCTTGAGGTTCAGTAACCGGAAAGATACTGCCGCGGCTCAATCTTGAACCGGTATATGGAATCTAACCTATCTTGGCAGCAGTGACTGTTCAAGAAGTATAGCAACTTGTGAACTATACGATAAGAGTCATACATGGCCACATTACGTAAGCCACATTACGTCATGTCAGAAAATGGCGATACAAAAATATCCAAGAAAAATAAGTGGTCGAAAAAGTTATTGAAAAGTTTTGATATTTTCTCGACCATTATCCAACCAGTTTTCAGATTTAATGTCTATCACATCTTCTATCACTCACTACCGTAGCAAATTTGAAATTTCAAAGTCTTATTATGCCAAACGTACTACAATTTCAACGATGCTTCATTTTCATTTCTTTTCTTTTTTTATATATATATTATAACGTGAGCTTCTTCTTTCTTTCCTTTTTACGGAGTATATAACATGAGTCTTGTTATATATGGAATGAGGGAGAGTCGAGAATTTACTTTGATCAATGGCTACAAGGACATCACATTTAGTTCGTTTGGTTCTCTCTTTGTTTCTTCTGCTCTTATTGATCTCATTTCAAGTTGGAGTCACCCAGGCCAGCAGGCCCAGAAGTCGCAGAAGTCCTCCCATAATCATATGCGGTTAGTATATATTCAAGCTCTTGTTTTTTGCTAAAATTATGGCACGTTGCATATATATATATACTAGGATTTATATAATTTATAAATGTATCTCTCAAATAATATATAGAAGATATAATATGATATGATATGTATCTATTGCTAATTGGCAGATGAAGAACGGATTTTTAGGCCTCCCTCTGAATCGTGTAAAGGAAAAGGTCATTAAGTCAAAGTACCTTCTGAGAATTGACGCGGAGAAGAATCTATAATCGGATTATTGTTCGTTTTTTCTTTTTGTGGATTATTGTTGTCTTAAACATGACAATGTTGTACGCTTTATAACGAAGTTTTTGTTTTTCCAGAAAAGTTTGTTTTTTGTAACGTATAGTAAATTTACAAATTATGCTGTTGTATTTTTTTTTTTGATATATTTACATAATTGTTTTAGAGAAATATATGGCACCAAATCTAGTTTCTATCGTCATAAATTTACCATTACATCGTTATCCTCAACTAATTACGAAAAAAAAAAGAAGCAAGTTCGTCCTCATCGTCTATCACCGATAGCTAATCCTTCAGCAGCTGGATCAGCAGGCGGCTCTATTCAGAATTTGTGGCAGCAATATCACCAGCAGTATCAAAGAGTGGTGCGTCATTTTTCAAGTATCCATAATATCTATGAGTGAAACAATTTATTCTCGAGTTATTCCAACATCTCATATCTACACATTTTAAACTTTAGACGGCACAACAACAACAATAAGTTTCAAAGAAAAATAAAATAAAAATAACAACATCAACAAACAAGTGTAATTACAATTTATTCTTGTATGGCATAAAAAAGAGTCCCAAACACAGTTCATGCCAAATGTTTTAAAGTTTCAGCGCTATTGCCAAGTTCGATATTTATGTCTTTCATCACTTAATTTAGCAAAAAAAAAAAAAAAAAAAAAAAAATTACAATCAATGCCAAATGAAGACGTTATACTCGACCACGGCATCAAAACCATTAAGCTTATAAGTCTCGGCCTGTGCATAGCCTCTAGCGAACCTGAACGCACCGGTGCCTCCTATGATTGGAATCTCTCTCACCTTGGACACTATCGGATTCTGTCCGTACATCGAGACTGTGCTGCCGTTAAACTCTCCTTCCGTGAACACCAAGTTAAAGACCATTGTGAAGCTTAAAGTGTTCATATCGGTCGACGCGTACATCCCCTGAGCTCTCCCGACTTCCTTCGAGCTCGGGTCGGGTCTCTCAGTCAACAAGTTGTCGGCGATCACAACCACACCAAATGATGGGATGGCCGAGGAGTTTGTGACGGGGGGCTTGGTGACTCTGATGGCGGTGGGTTTGTCACCGGCGATGACGTCATGGAAGTAGAAGTGGAGGCACGTGAGTTTCTCTGGCTGGTGTCCTTGAAACGGCACCGTTTTCGAGTAAGATTCGGATTCCGCAACGGTGACGGCAAGAAGAAGACTAGTTGAGAAGAGAGGAAGAAGAAGCAGAGAACGTTTAGCCATGTTTGTTGTTTGTAAGCGACAAAGTCAAAAATGATACTTTAGGCTATTGTATGTAACTGTGATTTATCTATACACAAAAGTTATTGGTTTATATAATATGTTCATGTATGGTTTCCAGATTGGTGACAACAACATGTCCGTTGACGAGGGATAAACAACTAGAAATTGGTGCGGTTCTAGATTAGTTATCTTCTAAAAGTTTTATATCTGAAAGGTTCCTGTTTTATTTTTGGCTGATGGAATTTATTAATGGACAATTCTCAAAAATACCATACTTTCATGTTTTTGTGACAAAAATACCACACCAAGATAAAAATGACAAAAATAACATTTTTGAAGAGAAAAAAAGACTATTATACATTTATTTTCATATGTTTCTTCCCAATCCCTTAAACCTAAACCCTAAAACCCAAAATCTAAACCCTAATTAATGACTTTTGAACCCAAATTTATTGATTTAATTATCTTTAAATCATTAAATAAATGTTAATTTTGTCATTTTCACCTTGGTGTGGTATTTTTGTCACAAAAACATGAAAATGTGGTATTTGAGGGTATTTCTCTTTATATTAATTATATTTTGTTATGGCCGGGTTTGAATTTATTTTATTTTTAGAAATGCCTTGGTGCGATCATCAATTTTTTTCAGGTATCCTTTAGATTTCCGTTCTTTGTAGATAGACGTCTTACAACTTACTAGCAAAAAATTCAGCTATAACTGAACTAAACTTCAAAAGAAAAAAAGAATGATCCGAATCTTCTTTATTGTACAAGTCCAAACCAAACATCTGTAAAGAATCCATCACGTTTTTCATAATGGACGGTGAGAAAAACAAAGTCAAATAAAATGGCTTTGTTGATTTGTCAAAAAATTTACACTCACCTACCTCACCTACCTCTCTCAAACTCTCCTATAAATAGGTAATCTCTCCCCATTTGTAAATCATCCCAAAAACACAAAAATATAAGAGAAGAAGGAGAGAAAGAGAAGAGGAGAGAAAGAGTGAGCAAGAGAGAACGTGGGAGAAAAAAAAAAGTTTTTTTTTTTTGAGAAAATTAAGTGTAATTTTTCGGAGTGTTCTCGGTTTTGGGTGCGAGTTGAGAGCTTGTAAAAATTTCCCGGTGAATAATAAAAGATCTGTAGCAGGTCCGGAGACGTAGGCAACATTGGCCGAACTCCGTTAACAAATTCGTGTGTGTTTTTTTTCGCTCCCATAAATTCTGGTCTTACTCCACAAAATTTGACCGCGTATTTCCTAACAACTGGTATCAGAGCCTGAGTTACGGCGGTCAATTTTTTTCGGAGTTACTGTTCACGAGGAACAGTACTATTCACGCATGCAAAACACTGTTCACGTGTGCATGCAATCACTGTTTCACGTAAATAGTGAATTTCGTGAATAGTGAATTTTGTCGGTAACATCGGTTTGTCGACGGAGGTGTTTTCAACACGGTGGTTCCAGAAACGATGGGAGGCGAAGACGGTTCGGCACACAGTATCGTTAAATTTGACGGTACGGATTATGCATTTTGGAGAATGCAAATTGAAGATTATCTGTACGGGAAGAAGCTTCATCAACCGCTGAGCAAGAAGCCTGAGAAGATGGATCAGGCTGAGTGGGAGCTCCTTGACAGACAAGTTCTGGGTGTTATAAGGCTAACACTGTCGAAAAACGTTGCTCACAACGTTGCGAAGGAGAAGACCACGGAAGGGCTCATGAAAGTTCTCTCGGATATGTATGAGAAACCTTCGGCGAATAACAAGGTATTTCTCATGAAGAAACTCTTTCATTTAAAGATGGAAGAAGGTGGCCTGGTTGCTGCACATGTGAATGAATTCAACACGATTGTCAACCAACTATCATCGGTTGAAATCGAGTTTGATGACGAAGTGCGAGCATTGATTTTGCTGGCATCTCTGCCAAATAGTTGGGAGCCAATGAGGGCAGCGGTTAGTAATTCTGTGGGTACTCAAAAGCTTAAATTCAATGATGTTAGAGATCGTATCCTTGCTGAGGAAGTTCGCAGGATAGATTCTGGTGAAGCATCAACAAGCTCTGCTTTCAATGTGGAAAACAGAGGCAGAGACCAAGACAGAAGTAACCGGAGAAATGGCAGATCGAAGTCAAGGAATGGACGGGGTCAGTCCAAATTCAGACAGCCTGCAGAGTGCTGGAATTGTGGAAAGACAGGCCACATTAAAAAGAATTGTCGGGCACCACCGAAGAAGGAAGACAACAAGAGAGGCGGAGCTAATGCAGTGACACATGAAATTGCGGATGCATTAGTGGTGTCAATTGATTCCCCGACGAACAGTGAAGCTTGTGATGCAGCTGCAAATACCACCAAAGCATCAATCTCCTATGTCGATAGCCCAATCGATTCATGGGTGCTTGACTCAGGAGCGTCATTCCACACCACACCGCACCATAGCATCATGGAGAATTATGTTGCGGGAAATTATGGAAAGGTATATCTTGCTGATGGATTACCTTTGGACATAGTTGGTATTGGAGATATCAACCTGAAGATGTCAGACGGACGTGTGTGGAAAATTACAAAGGTTAGACATGTGCCAAAGTTGATGCGAAATCTGATTTCAGTAGGTCAACTTGATGATACGGGGCACGATGTCAACTTTGGTGGTGGATCCTGGAGGGTCAGGAAAGGTTCAATGGTGGTGGCTAGAGGTCATAAAAGAGGCACTCTTTATATGACAACGAGTTATCAAGACACTGTTGCTGTTGTCGAGAATGCCAAACAAACCAAGTTGTGGCATTGTAGGTTGGGGCACATGAGTGAGAAAGGGATGAAACTCATGGTAGAAAATGGCGCTCTTCCAGATCTGAAGACGGTGGATCATCAGATGTGTGAAAGTTGCATCCTTGGAAAGCAGAAACGGGTTAGTTTCTCTAAAGGAGGAAGAGAGCCAAAATCGGAGAAGTTAGAGCTGGTACACACTGACGTGTGGGGACCTGCTCCTGTTGCATCGCTGGGAGGTTCATACTACTATGTGACCTTTATTGACGACTCCACAAGAAAGGTGTGGGTTTACTTCATGAAGAACAAACATGAAGTGTTCTCGGTTTTCAAAAGATGGAAAGCCATGGTTGAGATTGAGACAAATCTCAAGTTGAAGTGTCTAAGGTCTGATAATGGTGGAGAGTACATCAGCGACGAGTTCAAGAGATATTGCGCTGATAGTGGAATCAAGATGGAGAAGACTATTCCTGGAACGCCTCAACAAAATGGAATAGCAGAAAGGATGAACCGGACCCTGAACGAGCGTGCAAGGAGCATGAGATTGCATTGTGGATTGCCGAAGACGTTTTGGGCAGATGCAATCAGTACTGCAGCCTACTTAATAAACAGAGGACCGTCAGTGCCCTTGGGATTTAAGATCCCTGAAGAATTATGGAGCGGTAAGAAAGTAAATCTTTCTTATTTGAAGATATTTGGATGCTTAGCTTATGTTCACGTTGATGATGCTGCAAGAAGTAAACTTGACTCGAAATCTAAGAAGTGTTACTTCATCGGTTATGGTAACGAGGAGTTTGGTTACCGCTTTTGGGATGATGAAAATCGGAAGATAATCCGCAGCAAGAATGTTGTGTTCAACGAAGAAGTGTTGTACAAGGATAAGCTAAGAGAAGGCTCAGGGAAGAAAGAGCCTGAAGCTGTTGACTTAGATGATATCCTGAAATCGGAGTTGAAAAAGGATACCGCAACAGCAGAAGAAATCTCTCAAGAAGAGAGTGGTGAGGCGGATGAGAGTGATGATTCTGAAGTGGTCCCATATACACCGGTCACGGAGCTACGACGGTCAAGTAGAATCATCAGAAAGCCTGTAAGATTTTCTCCATCGCTCAACTACATTCTGCTCACGGACAGAGGCGAGCCTGAATGTTATGAAGAGGCTATGCAAGTTGATGAGTCAATCAAGTGGGAGCTTGCAATGAATGACGAGATGGACTCGTTGTTATCCAATCACACATGGGAGTTAGCAGATTTGCCTAAGAATAAAAGGGCATTGCATAACAAGTGGGTCTACCGAATAAAAGAAGAACCTGATGGGAGTAAACGCTATAAGGCGAGGCTTGTTGTGAAGGGATTCCAACAAAAAGAAGGCATTGACTACACTGAAATCTTTTCTCCTGTAGTCAAGATGGTGACCATTAGAACGGTTCTCGGGCTGGTAGCACAAGAAGATTTGCACCTTCAGCAGATGGATGTAAAGACGGCATTTCTTCACGGTGATTTGGATGAAGAAATTTATATGAAGCAACCTGAAGGCTTTGAGGTTAAAGGAAAAGAAAGTCTTGTTTGCAAACTTAAAAGGAGTTTGTACGGTTTGAAACAAGCTCCAAGACAGTGGTACAAAAGATTTGACAACTTTATAAAAGGTGTCGGTTTCTTGAGGTGTGAAGCTGACCACTGTTGTTACTTCAAGAGGTTTGAAGAGTCCTACTTGATATTGCTCCTATACGTGGATGACATGCTGATAGTAGGAGCAGACTTGCATGAGATCAATAGCTTGAAAACGAAACTCTCAGAAGAGTTTGCGATGAAAGACCTTGGAGAAGCAAGACAGATTCTAGGGATGAGAATCAGTAGAAGCAAGGAAGGTCTCAAGCTATCACAAGAGGAGTATGTGAAGAAAGTCCTCAAGAGGTTTAACATGGATGACGCGAAGCCAGTTAGTACTCCTCTGACAAGTCATTTTCGGTTATCCAGAGAACAGTCTCCAAAGACGGAAGACGAGATGGCATATATGGATAAAGTTCCATATGCTTCTGCTATAGGCAGCCTTATGTACGCAATGATATGTACAAGACCAGACATTGCACATGCAGTGGGAGTCGTCAGCAGATTTATGAGCAATCCAGGAAAGGAACACTGGGAAGCTGTCAAATGGATTTTCAGATACCTGAAAGGAAATCCAAGCTTGTCGCTGTGTTTCACGAAGTCTAGGACGGAATTACAGGGATATGTTGATGCTGACAACGGAGGTGACGTTGACAGCACAAAGAGCACAACCGGTATGTCTACACCTTTGGCGGTACTGCAATTTGTTGGGTTTCAAAGTTGCAGAAAATTGTATCTCTATCAAGCTGTGAAGCTGAGTACGTTGCGGTAACAGAGGCAACAAAAGAGATGATATGGCTACAGTCTTTTCTAGAAGAGATAGGCCATGACCAGGGGAAAAGTGTGTTGTACTGTGATAGTAAGAGTGCCATTGATTTGGCAAAGAATCCGGTTTACCACGCTCGGACGAAGCACATACATCGTCGATATCATTTCATCAGATCGGCATTAGAAGATGAAATGTTGGTGCTTGAGAAGATCCCAGGAAGTAAGAATCCGGCAGATATGCTGACGAAGGTCGTGCCGTATGATAAGCTGAGGTTGTGTACAACCTCAGTTGGCTTGTTGGAGTAATAAGCTGGAAAGACCTGCTACATTGATCAAGGTGTGAAGACAGATTGAAATCAGTCTTCAAGTGGGAGATTGTAAAGAATCCATCACGTTTTTCATAATGGACGGTGAGAAAAACAAAGTCAAATAAAATGGCTTTGTTGATTTGTCAAAAATTTACACTCACCTACCTCACCTACCTCTCTCAAACTCTCCTATAAATAGGTAATCTCTCCCCATTTGTAAATCATCCCAAAAACACAAAAATATAAGAGAAGAAGGAGAGAAAGAGAAGAGTAGAGAAAGAGTGAGCAAGAGAGAACGTGGGAGAAAAAAAAAAAAAGTTTTTTTTTTTTGAGAAAATTAAGTGTAATTTTTCGGAGTGTTCTCGGTTTTGGGTGCGAGTTGAGAGCTTGTAAAAATTTCCCGGTGAATAATAAAAGATCTGTAGCAGGTCCGGAGACATAGGCAACATTGGCCGAACTCCGTTAACAAATTCGTGTGTGTTTTTTTTCGCTCCCATAAATTCTGGTCTTACTCCACAAAATTTGACCGCGTATTTCCTAACAACATCCAATTACAAGCAGACAGTACTCAAACGTCTCGAGTTATTACCGCAACGTCTACGCCTATTAAAACTTAGACGACACAACCACAACAAACAAAAGTGAAACAACTTATCCTCGACTTACATAAAAAAAAAATCCCAATAAAAATCAATGTAAAATGAAGACACTGTATGCGACCAAGGCATTTAAGCAATTTATCCTCGATTTATACAAAAACAAATCCCAAAAAATTAATGTACAATGAAGACATTGTATTCGACCACGGCATCTAAACCAACAAGCTTGTAAGTCTTGGCCTGTGCATAGCCTCTAGCAAACCTGAACTTACCGGTGCCTCCCATTATCGGCAGCTCTCTCCTCTTCGACGATATCGGATTCCGCCCGTACATCGCCACGGTGCTGCCGTTAAACTCTCCTTCCGTGAACACCAAGTTAAAGACCGATGTGAAGCTTACTTTGTTCATGTCCGACGATGCGTACATCCCCTGAGCTCTCCCCACTTCCTTCGAGCTCGGGTCGGGTCCCTCAGTCAACGGGTCGTCGGCGATCACAAGCACACCAAATGATGGGACGGCTGAGGAGTTTGTTACGGCGGGTTTGATGACTGGGATGGCGGTGGGTTTGTTACCGGAGATGACGTCATGGAAGTAGAAGTGGAGGTGGGTGAATTTCTCCGGCTTATGTCCTCGAAACGGCGTCGTTGTGGAGTAAGCTTCGGATTCTGTAACGGTGGCGGCAAGAAGAATAGTTGAGAAGAGGGGAAGAAGACGCAGGAATGTTTTAGCCATGTTTCTTGTTAATTTGTAAGCTGCAATGTGCCAATGTCAGTAAAAGTGATCGTTACTTTCAGGCTATTGTATGGAAATGTAATTCATTTATTTATACACAAAACCGATCAGTACGTGATTACATGACAGCACGGGTTTGTTGGTTTAATTGACATTTGTATATGTCGTTTATAGATTGGTGACAACCTGTCCGTTGTCAAGAAATTATTATGGGGTTAGTTAGATTCATAAACAAGAATATTTTCTCTTCCCGTGAAAATTATGGTATATAAAATACGTATATGATAAGGTGTAAAGTAGAAGATAGGTATAAACATATGAATCTGCATATAAATAAACATATAATTATTCTAAAGTGTGGCACCATAGCAATACAGAACGTTCAAACTCATCAGATCAAAAAAAAAAAATGGTATGATTCTAAATTCTTTCATTTTTGTTTAGCCAATCAAAATAGTGTCAGTTAACACATAAATGTTTGGCTAATACTAGGTAGGGCTGGGCACAAGTACTCGTTATTCGCTTATTACTCGCGACTCGCCCCGTACCCGCCTCGTCCGAACAAGTACTCGCCTTGTGCAAGTCGGGTAACAAGTCGAGAAATTCTAATACTCGCAAGTACGGGGCAAGTATCAAGTAACGTTTTTTTTTTCGATACTCGCCCCGTTCAAGCTTGCCCCGTCTTTTTTGTTGTATCAATTTAAATTTTAGTGTTTATATTTTATTGTGATCAATTTTATTTTTATAGGAACAAAAGAAATTAAGAAGAAACAAAAGCTTAATGTTGTTTTTAAGTATTTCAAATTCTATTTTCAAGTATTTATGTTATTTTGGATGTTTTGAAACTTGGATAATTTGTATGCTGAGATTTTAACAAACTTGTTTAAGTATTTATGTTATTTTGTTCGAATATTTGTTTACTAAATTAGCAAGTCGTAAGGCAAGACTTAATAAACTAGCAAGTCGCAAGGTAAGGCAAGTAGCTTGCAAGTCGGCCAATTTTTGGCAAGTACTCGTGACTGCAAGTACTCGTCCGTCGCAAGACAAGTAACAAGGCGATTTCCGTAAAAATTGAACGGGGCAAGGCGGGTCGCAAGTATACCGAAAAGTCCGGGTACCCGCCCCGCGCCCAGGCCTAATACTAGGTACACGTGATCCCTCCAATGGAGATCGACTATGTATTGAAGCCAAGAGCGCAGTAGAAAACTTGTTTAGAATTGATGATTTACGAGTGTTAGAAGCATAAGTATGTGTTTTTGACATGCTCTAATTGTATCTTTGCTAATAAGTATGGATCCAACTATAGGTGTTTAATAATCAAAGCTTTTAGCTTTAATTTTTTCAAAGCTTTTAATAATCAACAAATGCATAGAACATTAATATTGAGTAGTACTTAAGGATCGAACAACGATAAAGACGGTAACCTACACATTAAATATGCAAGAAAAGAAACAATAATAACCTAAACGAATGATGTTTTTGGGCTTTATATTAACTCTAATGGCGATGAACCCAATAGTCAAGGAATTGAAATAGAGAACTATATATAGAAGTTAAACTAAACTAAACCACCTAAGCAAACAAACAACGAAGCAAGTAAACGATGAAATCAAAAGACTAGATTAGCAAATATTTGAGACTGGATAATGATGAGAAGGGCAATCGATAAGAGTGGAAGACCTATTGGATTATGAGTTTAGGACATACTAACATATTTGATCTCAAGACATGGAACATTCAGTTTGACTAATTCATTTTCATTACACTATAACCCTTTCACTAGCAACTTGACTAAGTTAAATTTTCATTTGCGGTTAAGAGGTTAACAAATATTACATTCAAGTCCGTTTGGTCAACCAATCATCAATATCATTAGCTAATCATGGTATGCTCATTTGAAACTCTCCTAGACATCTCACAAGCATCTTACAGTACAATGTGCTAAATTTTCGTTATATAACAAACCTAAATCTAGCTTGAAACACATTTTGAAGGAAGGATTCTACAAAGAAAGACTCCTAAGCACCCTAACCCAACCTCTTATCTCTATAATCTACCAAACTCACCATCCATAATTGAAGCTACTCACTCATGGCCATACATGAAACATAAGAGCATCATTACTGGAGGTTCTTTCATGGAGTCTCTAGAAAAAAAAGATAATTTAAAATAATGTATATTATTTGTTTATTTGTGAGAGGTTCTAAAATTTTGGTAATGATTACACCAAAACCTCTTACGAAAGAGGTTTTGGTGTAATCATTACCAAAATTTTAGAACCTCTCACAAATAAACAAATAATATACATTATTTTAAATTATTTTTTTCTTTTTAGAACCTCTCTTCTCAACCCTGCAATAATCATGCTCTAAGCAATAATTGAACAAGAATGCATAACTAAAGAGACTAGATAGTTAAACCAAAAAAAAAAAAAGAGACTAGATAGAGAAGATAAGAAAACTTCAATAAATCAAACTAAGATCTCCAAAAGATTCCTCATCCTTCATAAGAAAAATGATTCTATAACTTAAGGAAATTTAGACATAAAAATCTAAGACATAATTTCATAGTGATCACAGGAAGAAAACAAAAAACCCAGATTAAACCGAGACAAACCGAGTGAAACCTGACTATGAAACATATTATGAAGCTCCCATCGATGTTGGCATGGGTTTGGTAGTCGACGGGTTTAACTTAGGGGATCCTCGCTTCTGCCATCCATGTCTCCCATCGATTAACTAATGGACGTGAATTCCTTCTGGTGGGGCCATCGGAGTATCTTATTAATTAATGTCACGGTCAATATCTGTTGCCACAGTTATTCAATTCTTCTTTCTGAGTTCTTTATCGATATTTTTCATTGAACGGTAGTAAGTTCCAATCTCTTTTTTATCTTTTGGCTTTCTCTTGATTCTTCCTTGCAGCTCTTTTGTCCTCTGCTTTCTCCAATATCCTACCAGCTTCGCACCGAGCCTTCAAGTTCATATTTTTGCCCTCCATTTATCTAATTCTCAGGCTCTAAAGATACACAAATACAACAAACTCTTCTTGGACCGAAAATGCTAACTGGGACTCAATTATGCATGAAACTAATACTAAAAGATCTTAACGTCGGTGGAACTAAGGATTTAAAGCAACACAACCCCTCTCCACAATATCACCTTTTCATAATAAAAAGGCAATCCCTCAGGTTGCCAAAAAAAATTGTAAATGAAAGACCGTATTTGTATAAGATTGTTTGGTTTAGTTGGTTAAATATTTATTATTTTACTTTCTAACCACTATGCTGAGATTGTATGGCTGGCTTTTTGGGTTTCTTCATTTTTAAAAAAAAATTTTAAAAAAATTGATACATGTATTTTTTAGAATTATTATTAAACTAAAGGTTAATACTTTGGAATATACAACTTAACATGCACGAAAAATATAAAATCATTCTTATTACTCGAAGTATATTGTAAATTTGTAAGAAATTAATCAATATAAAAATTTATGATGTTTAAAAGTCATATTATGTAAACAAATGAATAATGCTTCTAAAGAAACGAGTCGAAATTATGCCATTAGTCACGCCCGAAAAGACCATTAAATTATTAGGCGATTCAAAAGGCGATCTTGGCGCTACAGTTGCTCTGTGGTTTACGCCTACCGACATGGCTACCGCCGGCATGGCTGACGGGGGCTCATCGTTGGATCACTTGATCTCGAAGGAAGGAACAACGACAAATCTCACGGATCAAACAGAAGGGCCGCACGGCATATCTCTTGATGGCCACGCCGTTGGGGGATCACCGACAGTTAGTGGCAATCAAATCGACAGAAAAGCAGAGGCAGCGGTGTATTCATCGGAAGTGGAGAAAAAGGAGGAGAAAAGATCGTGGATCAACGCAGTGAAGAAAAACTCAGGTTTGGTCAAATATGATCTATCAACTCAAACACCAGATGGAGTAGCAGTGGTTCCGGAAGATGTTCTAGAAGACTCTCCTCTCTGGGAGGACTTTCTCGTGGGGCATTTCCTGGCTACGGCTCCACACATAGCCAAAATACATGTGATTGTAAACAAAATTTGGCCACTCGGAGATAAATCTGCAAAGATAGAAGTTTATGATGTGGATGATAAAGCTGTTCGTTTCAGAATTCGGGATCCGGTAATTCGGTCGAGGGTGTTGCGGAGAGGCATGTGGAATATTGCAGATATCCCTATGATTGTCTCAAAGTGGTCACCTATAATCGAAGAAGTTCAACCTGCTATCAAAGCAATGCCTATGTGGGTTATTTTGAAGAAGGTTCCGCATAGCATGTTCTCTTGGAAAGGTCTGAGTTTCATTGCTAGCAAAGTGGGCGAACCAAAACGTCTTCATCCAGACACAGAATTGTGTCGCACGTTTGAGGATGCAAAGGTATTCGTCGAAGCAGATCTAACTAAACAACTGCCTCAATCACATAAATTCAATCTGAATGGACAGGATGTGGAAGTGAACTTCTCATATCCTTGGTTGCCGGCTCGTTGTACTATCTGCGACAAGTGGGGACATACAACGGATCGCTGTCTTACAATCAAATCAACATCACCTAAAAAGTCTGACCATGCTACTACTCCTTCGCCAGCATTGCAGCCACAGACTACTGTTGAACACCCACAAGACACAGGTGTTGTTATGGAAAAGGAGTTACAAAACACTACAAGTGTAACTCAAAATCTCCAGCTCTCACTTGAAGAGGAGAAGGAAGAGGGCGAAATAGAGGAAAAACAGATAAACATAAATGAAGAACTGCACACTGCGGGCGATTGGAATACAGTCTCGCCTAATAAAGTAGGTAGGCATCTCGATGATCCAAAGGTTCTTCATGTCGAAGACAAGATAGCATCACCGTCGCGATTCTCTGTACTTGCGGATGCAGAAGATGATGAAACGCACCAGGTAGAGGAGACTGAACAATTGACGGAAAAACTTGTCAACGAAGGCAAGACCAGAGCAGAATCTGCAGTGAACGACTCTACTTCGACATCTGATGAAGTGGGAATTCGAATTTCTCTTCCTCGAGCTTCAAAACCTAAACAAGGCTCTGTTGCTTTACTACCTAAGAAGAAAGCTCTTGGTGGTAAGAGCAAAAAAGCCCCAACTCAATAATACCTTTATGTCGAGCTTCTTTTGGAATGTTCGTGGTTTCAACAAAAATTCTAAACATTCCTTAGTCCAAGACTGGATTAATAGAAGTTCATTTCAGTTTGGGTGTCTAGTTGAGACTCGTGTGAAGGAAGTTAATGTCGAAGGAATCATTTCAACAGCTTTTCAGGGCTGGACAGTTCTAATGAATTATGAGTACAACGACCTTGGTCGTATCTGGGTTTTATGGAGAGACAATGTACGTTTAACGCCTATGTTCAAGAGTGGGCAGATGATAACTTGTTCTGTTTGTCTTCCGGGACAGGAGGAGGAATTTATTTGTAGTTTTATCTACGCTTTAAACACGGTGGAAGAGAGGCGAATGCTTTGGGCAGATATCAAAGATCATCAAAATTCTCCAGCAATCTGCAATAAGCCGTGGATGCTTTGTGGGGACTTTAACGAGATTCTTGACGGAAGGGAGAGTTCAAATTTCACTGCAAATCCTGTGGTTAATGGAATGCGAGATTTCAATGATGTGGTTCGTATTTGCTCTCTTCAAGACATGGCTTATCAGGGCCCTCAGTTCACCTGGTGTAACAAAAGAGCTGAGGAACTCATCTGTAAGAAATTAGACCGCGCTCTCGTCAACGACAAATGGATGGATGTTTTCCCATTATCGTATACTGTCTTCGAATCTGGGGGATGCTCAGATCACTTACGAGGAAGAGTAATGATTGACGCCAAGCTAGAAACAGGTCGCAAGCCGTTCAAATTCACAAACGCTCTGGCTAAGCTTCCGCAATTCTTGCCAACAGTGGAAACTCATTGGCGGTCAACGGAACCTCTATTTGAATCAACTTCAGCACTCTACCGGTTCTCAAAGAAGCTGAAATCTCTAAAGCCTCTCTTGAGACGACTTGGTAAAGAAACGATGGCTGATATTACAAAACGTACCAAGGAGGCACTTGAGATTCTCTGTCTTAAGCAAACGGCGACGCTAAACAATCCGGGTGCGCATGCTATAGAAGAAGAGAAGCTTGCTTTTAATAAATGGAAAAATCTTTCGTCTATTGAAGAGGAATATCTGAAGCAAAAAGCAAAAATACATTGGTTGGATGTGGGGGATCAAAATAATAAATTTTTCCACAATTGCATTAAGGCGAGGCGAGTACGGAACATGATACGAGAGATTCGAACACAGAATGGAAATACTTTGTCTCAACAAGAAGACTTGAAGTCTGAGGCTGAACGATATTTCAAGGAATTTTTAAATGCGCCTCCAGAGGATTTCACTGGTATGTCGGTTGAGGAACTATCTAAACTGCTGAAATTTCGTTGTTCGGATACTGATCAAGCGTCTCTCTTGCGCGAGGTAACTGAGGAGGAAATCCGTCAAACTTTATTTGCAATGCCAAATGATAAATCACCAGGTCCTGATGGGTTCACCAGTGAATTCTACAAGACGGCTTGGCCGATTATAGGGAAAGATTTCGTTGCTGCTGTCCAGTCTTTTTTTACTCTTGGTTTTCTGCCTAAAGGACTGAATTCAACTATCCTCGCTCTGATTCCAAAAACGGAGGAAGCAACTGAGATGCGAGACTACAGGCCCATCTCTCTTTGCAATGTTTTGTATAAGGTGATATCGAAACTTCTTGCCAATCGCCTTAAGAGAATTTTACCAAGCATAATCTCTCAAAACCAATCTGCTTTTGTCAAAGAACGATTACTCATGGAAAATGTGCTTCTTGCTTCGGAAGTGGTCCGCGGCTATCATAAAGACAACATCTCTCCTCGGTGCGCTATGAAGATAGATATATCAAAAGCTTTTGATTCTGTGCAATGGGATTTATAATTCTTTTAAAACCTCTACAAATCTAGACACGACGTGTATTTGATTAACAAGTGATACAACTGATGCCTCAAATCTACAAATAAACTCATATATAAGGGCTTTATCCTGCAAATTTCTCAAAACCAGTTGTAAATTAGACCACAATTACTCATCAATAAGATCAGTGCATGGTTCGCAACTTCGCATACCAGTGTGAATCATAAGTGAAAATTCAACTACAACCGTTGCTTAAATTTGACCAACGATATAATATATGTGTTGTTCATAAGTTAAAATGAGAAAATGAGGAACTAAACATTTTTAAAATCTAAATTGTAAATTTTCGTTCCTTTACTCTCTTTAAATAATTGAACGTACCGCAGGAGATGCAATAAACAAGAACAATCTATGCCTTTATCATCACGCCCATCTAACGCGCGTCAATACCACATAACCTTTGCGTAGAGGCTGCGTGAGAGGCACGAGCAACAAAGCGCGTCGAAAAAAGCATAGAGAATGTGAGGTGGGTTTGGGGCAATATCGTCTATACATCATAATTCACGTCCAAATATCTTTTTCGCAGTGTCACTTTTATCATTATTATTTTTTCCCTTTTTTCTCTTCCATCTTCTTCTGATTCTCATTAGGGGTACTGTGACCCGTTTGAATTAAAAATAATTTTTAATGGATAAAATTTGGACAAAAGTAATTACTTAGGGTATTCGAATTATTGTTTGGGTATATATTATTATAAATAAATAAATAAATAAAATATATATTATCATAAAAAACATAAAAAAATATTTTTTTAAACTACTCAAAATTATTCAATAAAACTTCCCAAATTCTCTACAAACTATCCAAAAGTTATCTGAAAATATTCATAACATTTTTACTATTTACAAAATTATCCGTAATTATCTATTTAGATAGTAATTTAATCATATAAATTATTCACCTTTACCCGCAGTTCCAAGACCTAGTTCTCATTACATATCAATCAACCCTAAAAAAAACTTATCTTCTGAATCTATTAAGTAGATCTCTAATATCTTTCTTACTATTTATATAGACTCTTTTGTAGCCTACTTACATAAGCCTTTGTGTCCCTCACAATCTCACCAGTGAAACATAAAGAGATATAGCTAAAAGATAAGCTAATTGGGTTTAACTCCATAAAGTTGATCGGAGAAAAGAAATGGCGGGAGGAATAGGGTTGGGAGACACGACGTACACAAAGGTGTTTGTGGGAGGATTAGCTTGGGAGACGCACAAGGATACGATGAAGAAGCACTTCGAGCAGTTTGGAGAGATTTTGGAAGCTGTAGTCATCACCGACAAGGCTTCCGGCAGATCCAAGGGCTACGGATTCGTATATACAACTCCTTGTTTCTATTTATAGAAAGAACTATATATATACTTAGAAGGGGAACTGATTAGTAAAGTGGTGATGATATATGATCAGGTGACATTCAAGGAGGCGGAGGCGGCGAGGAGGGCTTGTGTGGACGCTACTCCAGTGATCGACGGAAGAAGAGCTAATTGCAACCTTGCCTCTCTCGGTCTTCAAAGATCCAAACCCTCCACTCCTAACCATGGTTAATATTTATATTATTTCCCTCTCTCTAAATGTGTGTTTATATATTAAGTTAGATATATCAAGTAAAAAGGTATAACCATTAGTTAATATATCGTTATAGTATCTGTACAAGGTTGGTTTTACTGATTAGAAATTTGTGTTGGCTAATTAAGTATTGGATTTACATTAAATACAGTTGGTGATTGATGTTAATGGACCATATATATGTAGATATAGCTTTTGTTTTGATCATCGAAGTGATGTTGATGATGGTGGATGAATGAATGTATTAGGAGGAGGGAGAATTAACAATATGAGAGTGATGATGAGCACAATGCAGACTGGTTTTGGACCACCTCATCCACCACCCACTTTCCCTCACTATACCCACCTCCCTCTCAATCTCTTTGGGTATACTCTTCTTCTTTCCTTTTTCTGTCATGATGATGGCTAGTACATGCATGCATCGACATACCATGATAGTACCATACAACTCATATATGTCAATCAAAATCGAACAAAACCATTTGCATAACATTAGCTGGCTGTCCTTTGATGTTTCCCATTTTGATTGTGAACCGACACTATTATTATTAGTAATTAGATAACTCTTTTTTAATTTTCACTGTCCAATTAATGTCTGTACACTAAAATGACTGACAAAGTGGTCAACGGACAGCTTGTAAAACAAACTGATTGATTCCCTCTTTCACCAATCATTTTTACTCTTCTCTCTCTCTCTCTCCTCACATGCTTTCCTTCTATCTTGTGTCATGACCACGTGCCACGTGCATTCATACTTGTTGTCACTCTTAAAGTGTAATTTGTTTTGTAAGAAAAAAAACATTGATTTGATACTCGCAGGTACTCTCCATACTCGTCAGATTACTCTCCATTCCCTACGGTCCGTAACTTTTTTTATCTCAGCTGACACTGAGGCTTGTATAACGAATCGAAGAATCTTTTTTGTTAACGTATCTAACAGTTATATGTCATATAATATCTAACTTTAGTCTAGTAATGTGTTACATACAGAGCTTATACGGCGTGTACGGCTGCAACTCAGGGGGACAATACGGACTATATGGAAATGGAAACGGTGGAAGCGGTGGACTAACCGCAGCAGCCGCATCTGCCACTCCATTTTATCCTTGCGGTGGCGGTGGAGGACATGGTGGGGTCCAAATCTCTCAACCACAACCATTTTATCATCACTTCTCTTCTTATAACAACCCTCACCATTATTCTCCTGCCGCCATTTCTCTTCAACAAGGTTCATATATATGTTTATAGAAATAATCAATATATATATACGCCAAAGCTAGCCAAAAAGAGATACATTATACACTAATTAATATTGTTGACAGTGTGTTTTGCTGTGCAACAGGTGTAACCGGCTTTCCGCTTCAGCCACCTCTCATTCCTTACCGTTGAAAGAAGCTTAGAGTCTTTGGTAGCTATCAAGCTTCACATCGATCGACATCATAGTCTTCATCTTCTTCTCAAGTCAAGAATCATCTATGGTTTAATGGGTGCTCTCTGGCTATCTCAACAACTTTTTTCACTCCCTCTGCTCTAAAGCCACCCCATTTTATGGAACTTGAGGTGGCTTTTATTTGCAGATCACCAATGGGATCTCCAATTTCAGAAAGTGGTCATGTCGTATTGTCATCTCTCACCTTCTTGCAATTGCATCTTCGAGAGAATGGGTTCTCTCTCGATAGAGTGATTTTGCTAATGGAGCACCATCATCAATCACTCATCATATGCTAAAATTAAAGCTGATGCATGTATCGGCTTAGTTTGTTACGTTGTTTAGCCTAAGGGTGGCTAATCAACAAGACAAAAGAAAAATGTCTGTTAGGATTAATGTAAGAAAACTAAGCACCAAAACCATGTGCTGTTTGAAAGACATGAAAAAAATGATCGCATATTTAAGTAAAACATCAGCACAACAACCCTGCAAGCCTTTTTGTTGCATGATGAACATGTTAGTGTTTGTAGCCTTGATTAGGTCATCAAGTCTTGCCTAAGATTATCTTTCTTATATAAAGATGCATTAATTTTCTTTGTTAGTTTCTAGTAGAAACTTTCTACAACCTCTTAGAATACGCCACCCATAAAGGACAATGTCATGCTTTTCAGTTTGTGTATCTAGTCTGCTAATAGATAATACTGGAAATATAAGTCCAAGGATTCTGGAACCTAAACAAAACCTGTTAGAAATAGCATATCTCGAACTGCCAGGGACTTGCTTGTCTGACTTGGGTAATCTTCAGTCTTCACCTTCTGTTCATATGTCTGTCTTTATATCTTCAATTTGGTTTGAACCATGTAATCAACAAAAGACTCATCTGCAGAGCAATGACCACCGCAGTCACATTTCTTCTTGTTCTCAGTTACCCCAATGTATGCTTCTCAGTCCAGTTTCGCACCTTCTAGTGTTGTCTGACTCAACTTCAATGACAATAGAGTGCAGAAACATTTTAAGAGTAGATGTTTTCTCACATGTGTTTGTCTTGTCTGCCTTTTTGCCTGAACACATGTTGTAGCCCATTCATGTTCCACCTCTCAAGTCTGCCCTCTCAAGCATGCTAGATGGGATGGATATAAGATCCTTGTTCAGGGCAGACCCACCAGAAATTTTCTATAATGATGGTGTCTCAGAGCAAGATTTGTGCTAGTGTAGCCCTATAGATCTTCATACCACACATATCTTTGTGCATCAACTCTATATCGCTGTCTTCCTTGGCTAGTGTCTCCACTTGAGCAACCGAAATAAACCTCTCTGGATTTGATCCTCAATCCTCAGCTACTACATAATCCAGAGTTTAGTGTCAGTTTAACTTCGCAAATGATGAGTGAGAGGACAAGAAAGAAGTTGCTTACAGAATATGGTCTTCACTGTATGTTAATACGGTATGCATTTAAGCCAACATCATAAGTTGGCTTTGCTTTTGTTACACAAGCAGCAGGAAACATGACTAGAGAACAACATGTTTAAAATCCTAATGGGATGCGCTTCTAAGATAAAACCACCACACAAGTTTAGTATGGTTGCAACATTGGCCCTTACCACGATTAACGAAAGTGTTCATCTACAACGAATGCTCCTAAACTGAATCCATTTGTTCAGGAATCTCTATAATATTATTTGAGAAGTCAGTTTCCTACGTGTCGCGCTCACGTTAATTCTCACGAGCTTGATTACAGAGATACCCTTAATGAATTCCAATTATTATTAGTTTGCCATTACTTAACCTTTTAATATATTTTTTGTTTAATGATTTTTTTTTTTAAAAAAACACATTAATAAAAGGAATGAATTTTAAAACATAAAATAATTTTTTCTACTTTTTCTAAGGAGTACACAGCTTTATTTTAGAATCGCTAGATTTGTGAATATGGTGGTTTAGAAAGTTAAAAGATCAATTTATAATTATATAAATTTTGCCCAATTTTATGGGTCTAAATTGGTTTAAACCTGCTAAATCAAACCTAAAATTTTGGATTCAATATTTAACTGATCAGTAGATTTACAAAAAAATTAAAAAACCAACACGTGTATATAGAAAAAGCCGAGATTAACATAAAATAATCAAACTAATCTTAATTAACCATATTTACAAGATATAAACAAACAAAAAAATTAAAAAAACAAAAACAAAAATCATAAATGAAAATTGAAAATTTTGCAAAATAAAGTAATCCAAAACAATACAAATCATTATAATTTAATCCAAAACAATAACCATAATTAAAACAACTACTAAAAGTTATATAACATTATTTCATATTTGATCTTAAAACAATAAAATTTGCAAAAACAAACAAAATTTAAAAGAAAAAAATAAAAATAAGAATTAACTATAAATATTCAATCCCGCGTCACCTAGTTACTTATAAGTCTTCACAAATCTGATTAAACTTGTATACAAGTCACAAAAAAGACCATCTTGATGATAACCAAGAATCTCGATTCCTTAAACAAAATAAACCAGAAGATTCTGCTCAGGTTCGTTGTTAACAATTTAATTTTGATGATTGATTTCATTTCTACTGACCGAAGAATCGAACCTGTCGACCCTTTCTTTTCTGTTCAACAGTTATTTAGGAAACGAAATGGGTCGGGTTGTCACGTATTGGCGTGGATAAAACCCGTTAAATGCGCCGAGTCAAACTTGGTAAGACAAACGAAACTCTTCTGCTTCTTCTGACCAAAGTTTTGGTATTCCTTCACAGTCAAATGATGAAGGTGCGTGGAGTTTGATTTTTGACTAAATTGCCAGTGATGAAAGAAATAGACTGTACTCTGTACATGTATATATATGCTCTATGCTTCTAGCATGTTCCAGCAATTTTTCTTTCATACCAATTTCAAGATACTTTTCAAGGCAAAAACATAATGATGGAAGCTGTCATGTTAACGTCATTTAATAAACCCGAAGAGCTTGTCTAAAGCAGATGCTACTACACTGGAGAGAAATTGTACGGAAAACAATGTGCATATTTTGCCTCATAAACCGGGTCAAGAGCAAAGCCAATTGCGCTTGCGCAAGACGAACCAAAAGAATACCGACTTCACGATGTAATCATCGGCTCTGGATCTGACGGCTCGCTGGGAGTTTTGTCGGACTGACGTGCGGAATTGAACAAGATGTCTTTGATAACCTGCATATTGATGGATGAAAAGACTTGAGCGACTCTCATGGATTCATGAACCAAAAGGGAATAAACAGCATCGGTATGTCAAGGTTGTATTCACTCACCTGTGACATTAGTCCATGAACCTGCTCGACTGTTATCTTTGCACTATCCCGAGTTATCTTAGCGAGTGGAGGCTCGTCCTGAAAGTGATCCACATCACACACAAGATTGATTAGGCTTTGAAATCTCCCCAACAGATGATTTTATTATGTAATCAAGATTTAAAAACGACAACAGAACTCTAGGATGCAAACAAAGACTATTGGCAACAACTAGTTGTCGAACACAGCAAAATGTACCAGATTTTTTACTTGTTCAAACTTCAACAACCATCTGTATATCTTGACTAAACAAACACGCAATTATGAAAGCATACAAGCAGAAAAGGTGAACCATAATGATGTGCAAGTAGATTCCTCTAAGACTATTAGTTTATATCTCAGTAACATAAAGCCTAAGAATAAAGCGGGTGCAAATTTTGATAGGCTGATAAGACTTTTCTACATTTTATCAATCCAAGTAGTTAGATGTTGATATATACTAGCACTTAATTTAGCCAAGTGTTGAGTTTCTAGACAAGAAAAAAAACTTGCGCAAGCCGCAAGTTCATGGTCCAGAATCTCAGACAGTCGAGAAACATCGAGAACATAAAGCCATCATTTAGACAAACCTCTTTTTTCCTGTGAAGAGTGGCCGGTATTCCTCCAAAGCGGGAGTGAGCCAGCTGACTCTCGGCTTGCTCAAGCTTCTCAGCTTCATTGGTAAGGGTTTACATGAAAAGAAAATATAAAATATTAACCTACGACCTTGATGAGAAGTAAAAAAAACATGAACTTACACTTGCATATCCAATCATTTACCCAAGTCTGATATTTGTCCGGCAACGTAGTCTCCATTGCCAAGCAGTGGGGAAGAGGACAGAGTGTTGACCCAGTACTTGTTCCAAAGGAGATCCAGAAGGTGGCTATCAAGAGATGACTTGAAATAAGTGATGTCCAAGGAATAGTACTGCCACATTACAAGTAAAAACATAAGATAAAGAGGGGATGATGAAAGCTTCCAATATTAAATGAGGATCCAAGAATAAACCTGTTTGCAATGAACACCAAAGTCCTCAATCTTGTTTAGAGGGATTGTCTGATACTCAGAAACATGATCATCAGAAATCTTATGTCCCTCTGGATATGTTCTGAATGCCCCAATCTCAACCTTACCAGCCGAAACAGTCCTTGTTGGATCAATAACAACAGCCAAGAAAGGTTCTTGATACTGTTGGTTAAGCATCTGCGTTGATACATCGATACCCGAGAGCCAGCATCCATACCCAGGATGAGAGTGATACCATCCAACAACATTCTCCAATCGCCCAGCCTATGGTTCAAGTATGAATCTTTATAAAAAAAACGCACAATCGAAAAATCCATCCTAACAAAATTAAAAGAAGCTTCAAGCTCTTCTTTTGGAATCCGATAACTAGCTAAAGCTGTTAAATTTATTGTGGCAGCAATCAAAGATAAACCAAACAAGAAAAACAACTATGAGGGCATCTCTAAAACCCTAGAACACCACAAACCCAGTAGGAACCAGAAGGCGAACCTAGCTTAAGCAACTAGCAAAGAAGCAGCTAAGTGAGAGATAAGGAGCTATACCAGCTTGTTGGTCTGAGAGTACTCAACCATGTACTCGTACGCATCGGCCTGAGCGTTAACCCTAGTCTCGGTTCCTTCAACAGGCAAAGCAAAAGCGTCCATAACGATGATAGTATCGCCATCGGTTTTGCCCTGCATAAGACCCATAATCTCGATTGTGCCACCGGAGCGAGCGTGTACGACCATCTTGAGAAGAGCGAGCGCCGAGATTTGGACGCGCTTGAAGTAGTTAGGATCGGAGGTCCATGGCTTCTCCTGCTGTACCTTCGCCTGAGCAGCTTCGTCGTAGTAGAATATGCCGTCGGAGGATGAATCCGGTGGCTCCACCGTCAGAATATTGTTCTCCAGCTCCCATGTCTTCCTCGCGATCGTCGACGAACTCTCCATTGCTTGTTTTTTCTTCAGTCTTTTGAAGAAATCGGAGTCGTGTATAGGTACTGATCAAATATTAGGGTAGCGAAAAGAGCAGAAGAAGAAGAACCGATCAAAGTTGAAATTGATGAATCGATGATTCTCGAAGAAAGCTTTGGGCTTTTATGGGTTTTATAAACTTAAACCCGTTTGCGAGAATTTAAAACCTCTTTTATAATAGCGATGGGCTTTACGAGGGAAACTATATACTACCAATCTTAATCTGAAACATTTACCTTTTTTATGTTTTAGTAATTTTTATTTTACTTATCTAATTTCCTATTCTTTAAGATATACATATTATTATATTTTTTAGTAATTTTTTATTTCAATAATACAATAAATAGAAAAATTATAAAGAAACTCTCTAGAACCTAAAATAAAATGTTGTATTTATATAAAGGAACAAATCCATATGTATGTTAATTATAATATATATAGATATTAAAATATATCTCAAAAATTAAGTTAAATATAAGATAGAAAAAATGAAAGCTGAGCACTAATTAGTTTGGTATTGGCAGGGCGGGGTCCAACAAAACTGATGACCCTAGTCAAAAAAAAAAGTATGGTTTCATAAATTTTTTTTTTTATAAATGAAAACTAATCTAACAGATCATTACCGTATTGGCACAATTCCATCAAGTTGAATCTCAATCATTTGTATATACGATTGATAGATTAGGGCAAGTTTATCCATATAGCATTCATTTGTTGATCAACTTACATATATGCCTATGAACTGTATATTGATACTTCTTAACTTCTACATAAACTAGAGGCAATCCATACTTCCTATAAACTTGATCATATGATCATAGAAGGCTGCAAAAGTCATTGAAACTGAAGCGTTACAATCTCTCCACCACGTGCTTCCAATCAAAGGGAGAGACCAAGGTGTTACTCAAAGGCTCAAAGCTCGAATCTTTAGATAGAGCCAATTGGTGAAATAACCTTCAAAGCCAAGTTGCCAAAT
This sequence comes from Isatis tinctoria, assembly GCA_010577795.1. Taxonomy (NCBI): domain Eukaryota; kingdom Viridiplantae; phylum Streptophyta; class Magnoliopsida; order Brassicales; family Brassicaceae; genus Isatis; species Isatis tinctoria. The sequence continues at coordinate 9,925,101 of CM021244.1, forward strand.
TATAATATTTTCCTTCTTCTTCAAAAATTATTCGAGTTTTGGTTGCGTTCCATAAATTGAGTGAATGGTATTTAATAAGAGGTCCAAATCATGTATAAACTTTTTAAAGCATTTAGTCTCTTTTATAGCTGTAAGAAATTAATCGAATAGGACCACTTCACTTATTTCCTTCGTCGACCTTGAAGATTACGATTTATGACTATTGTATCTATATATCTTAATTATAATTAAGTTGTTTTTTTTGGTTGAATAAATAAGTTATCATCTCAAACTTTCTATAGGTCTTATACAATTTTATGGTGATACCGACTAAGTGACGTAGATTACTCTTTTATAAATCAACTGCCAATTTATAAATCAACTTCAGATTACTAAGAAGTTTGCCAAAGACACTTGATTTAGAGAGGAAATTTAATAAAACTATATATCCGTTAATACATATAAACAAAATTGTTCGTATACTTAAGTACACTAATACTTGCATTTGAGTTAGTTGCTGGCCAAGAGATTAACGGTTTCACCCTAGCTAGTTTTTTTTTTTTTTTTTTTTTAAAAAATTTAAATTTCCATTACTTCCAAATATCGATCGCTGCAGGATTACAGCGCTAATACACAGCCAAACAAAGGCCGGATACAAAAAAATGGTTAGCCGTTAGCCACACCCTACCTACCTACTACTTGAAAAAAACTCAAACCAAGAGCACGAATAAGTCACAGAAGATGGAAGGTCACCCTGAAGCCGAGAGAGTGAAGTCAAACGAGCTCTAATAATGGTCATTATCTCCATGATCACTGCTTCCCCTGATCTTACCAAACCGGAGTGCAGTCGCGAGTTTCGCTCTCTCCAAATGCCATATATCGAAGCTTGAAAAGACAACCTCAGAATATAAGCCACATTCTTGTCTCGGATCGGGTCTTTCAACCATCTCAATCCATCATCAAACAAAAGAGGAGGATTAAGATGGACTTTAGAGTAGAAGAAAGATCATACCTTGGAGCTGAATGGGCAATCAAAGAACAAGTGTTGACGCGATTCCGGAGCACTGTTGCACAATAAGCAAACCGAAGGTACGTTAAGCCCCCAACGGAGAAGCTTATCGCGGGTAGGAAGCCTATCCCTTGCCACAACCCAAGCCAGAAAAGCATGCTATGGAATGCCATCTGTAAACCAAATCATTGAGTGCCAATCAACCTCCGGGAGCTAAGGTTGGAGAGAGAACCAAGTCTTTGAAGCCGAGAAATTTGGTGATGGCGTAGAGGACCCTATCTTCCACATATACACATCCTCCTCCTCTGACAGTACAATCGGCAAGTAGTCCGGAAGGCACTGCCGGAGGAGAGACACAACCGGGTGACGACTCCGAGAGGACGAGATTCGCCAGCCATGATCTCCTAAAGCCTCCCGGACCACTGCCCCTTCAGGGACGCCTGAGACCCTTGGACCGAGCGAGCATGTAAGGTCAATAAGCGGTCTCAAACCTGTCCAATTATCTTTCCAGAAGCTAGTTGTTATACCTGAGCCCAAATCACAGCACAGAAACTGTCTAGCCAATGGTCGAAGTTTACAAATGCTCTTCCAAATCCAACTTCCTCGAGCCGAGCTGTCAAGATCCCAAAAATTATGCTGCCCTATGAATACATTTTTTTTACTATGAATGCAAACTTTTCAAAAATCTATACTAAATGAAAGGGACTATTTGGGGCCTCTGAAACTACCCACCTCAACAATTTTTTGGTTAGATCCTTGCAGGACACGTGGCATATATAATTTTATGCTCTTTTTTTTTTCTTCCCGTCGAAATTCACAAATTTTATATTCGAACTCTTTTAATTGCTCCTCCAAAAAAAAAAACGTACTAACGCAACTTGGACGGACACCTTGGGCCTGAATACTCAAAAAAAAAAAAGTAAAACAACTTAATGCAAATTTTACGGATACATTGGGCCTCAAAAAATTCTCGCAGCACTTTAGCCCACAAAAAAATAATTAACAGATCTTGAAAACTGGTCTCCTCCTGTTCACCGTCTTCTCTTCCTCGCCTCCAGCCACCACGGTTACGATTCTTCGGCTTTCCGTACCCTGGAAACTTTATCTTCCTCTGAGTATATCATCTTTATTTATCAATCCGTTTCAATTCATAGATTTAGTATAGATTTTTATGGCGACCCCCACTCCCATCGAATTTATTAGCTCTATAATGGAAGCTTATAAAATCCACCCTCCTACGACCTTCCACGTACACAAACAGAAATTCATACAATCTACCAAATCCAAACATGGCATCCAAATGCCTCTCCAACTCTGTCCAGCCTTTGAATTTCCAAATTCTCTGTCTCTGCTCGATGGTCTGAGGAGGAATCTGACTAAGAGATGAAGGTGACCGGAGATGAAGAAGATGATCGAGAGGATTATGATTATTAGGAGTATGCGTAGGATCGGATAGATGATGGTGCTTCTCGTGGAAGTGATGAAGGAGAGAAAATATTCTGAGTTGTTTTGATTTCTGGGAGAACCCAATTCATATTTTCACAAGAAAAATTCATGGGTTTGAAAGAAAAAGGAAAATTAAGAGAAAGAGTTAACCTTTTTCGTTGTTGGTTTCAGTTTCAGACATGGAAGCTTTCATAAAAAAAGAGAGAAATTTGCTCTGTTTCTTTTTATTCTTTTTGAGATTTGGTTTGTAATAGGAAAGAGATACAGAGAGTGGTGAATAAGAGAATTACAGGTTGGACCATTGATGATGAATAAAAGAAATTTTCATTTCAGAGTTTTGAGAGTTACACAGTTGAGTTACACCATGGATTCAGTTTCGTTCTCTTCATGATAATTGGTGAAGAAAATACGAGTACGATAAACTGATCGCAAAAGAATAAACAACATGCAAAAAGGCCATGTCATTTCAACAAATGGAGTTTCTCTTTGGAAAAATGGGAACCGAATATCAGCGAAGCTTTCCCAAATAACATGCTGTTTTGGGCAGTCATTAAAGGTGTCCCAACTCATTACAGGAAGGATCCAGTATACAGAAGTATTGGCAAAGCCCTTGGCAATGTGGTTGTCACGAATACTGATAAAGAACGGGTCCAAGTCTCCATCAACGCGGATGAGCCTCTCCAATTCGAGCGACGAGTTGGTTTTGATACTGGAGAGGTGATAAAGGTCAAGATCATCTATGAAGATCTATACAGATGGTGCTATCACTGCAGAAAGATATCGCACCTGGAAGCCACTTGTCCCGAGCTTTCTGATGCCCAAAAAGAAAAGAACCGTATCATCCGAGCAGAACAGAAAGCAATTGAGGAGGCGGCAAACAGAGAGATGTTTCCGGCATATCCTCTGAAAGAGAGTGTACCAACACGAAGAACACATGTATCCCCTCCGAATGCTACAGTGGGAGCACAGTGTTTCCCTCCAAAGAAAGAAGATCCAAGCCTCAATCACCGGGAAGATTTAAGGAGAGATTTACAGAGTAAGAGGGAGTCTCGTGCAAAAGAAGTATGGGGACGTATCGAGCATCGACCCAATATCTCAAGTTCTCGTACTCAAGGCACTCTTCATAATCGAGAGAGATATCACCCATACTCAGACCGAGAAAGGGAGTCTCGAAGTCAGTACCAACATTGCCAAAGTCCCTCATTGCAGTGGAGGAGAAAAGAGGTGGGTGGATCTCTCCCACAGCGCAAGGATAATATTGACGTCACTGGACGCAAGGATGATCGCGATCGTAACGGTGTGTCCTTCTTTGCACGATCTCAAGTGTCAAGGGACTCCCAAAGAACCATTACTGATATGTATGTGGAGAATCGTGTTCGCCGAGATTATGATCGCCGAGATTATGATCGTTTTAACGGGAAGCCCAGGAGACAGCTGTCCCCAAAACCATCTCTCGTATGGAGACCAAAACGAATGTCACCTGGTCCTTACGCAAATATTGATCACCCAAAAGAGACAGAAGAACAGAGAATCCGCCGAATAAAAGGCAAAGCCCCGACAACAGAGCTGTCCGGGACCACTAGAGCTGTACCTTCACGAGAAGACCCTGTGACGCCAAACTCGGGTAAACTCTCTATTCAACCTTCTATGGAACCTGGGAAGGTTATGCCTAATGCTCAGACAGAGGTGGCTATGGAACTTGCTGTAGTAATAGGAGAGGAACGTATGATAGGGGAGAATAGTGTAAAAGTGTTAAACAAATTTCCCTCTGATGGAGGCGAAAAGAGAAAAAAGAAAGTAGGGGAGGAATTCTTGATAAAGGAAAAAAGTCTGAATATGACGAAGGTTAATCCCTCGGATGGAGGCGGAAAAAATCATGAGGATTTAGCAATTGAGGAGGAAATGTACAAATTGGCTGAGCAGTATGATGATTTGGATATGGATAATGAGATGCTTGACAATGATGATCTGTTGGGAGATGACTTGGTTGAGGATATGTATGCAGATGAAGAAAGAATTGAAGCTCTTTCTCAACTCCCTCCCTCAAAGAAGATCAATCCGGAATCAGTAACTCTGGCTATTGTTTGTTCTCAACCTGGAGAAGATCAAACCGAGACCCTCTCGCAAACCATTATCTCCCCTCCGGCAAAGCAAATCGGTAAGGATTTTATTGCAGAAAACAATGTGGCTTGTAAGGGATCTCCTGCCGATAAGGCATCAGCACAGATTTCTGACAGTGAAGTAAAGGGGAGAGGGAAAGCTGGACGAAGCCAGGATCCAAAGAGCCTCCTAGCTTCAAAGAAGATTCAGCATTTACGTGCTAGAGCCTCACCAAAAAAGAAAACTGCTCCTTCTCGACACAACGCTCTCACGAGAGCGGAGTTACTGAAAACAAAAATCCCTCGTAAGGAGGGGATCCCGCCTATGGCGACCAAAAAGAAGTCTGTTACTCCCGGTTCGGTGGTGTCCCAGAAACCACCCAGTAAGAAGATATGAATGCTATAGCGTGGAATTGTCAAGGGGCCGGAGCCTACTTGACCAAGAAACATCTCCGGGAGTTACATCGCTTTTTCTTTCCTAGTTTTCTTTTTCTTTCTGAAACAAAAAATAATTTTTCCCTTTTGCAAGACTTTAAGTTTGAATTTGGTTATGATTCCTTGTTCACCGTGGATCCAGTGGGGAGAAGCGGTGGACTTGCGCTTTTCTACTCGGCTTCGTCTAATGTGCAGATAAAATACTCGGACAACAGAATGATAGATGTCGAAGCTAGTATTGAAGGTCACAAAGTGTTTATTACCTTTGTGTATGGTGATCCGGTTGTTGAATACTGAGAATACGTTTAGGAGAGACTTACGAGAATGAGCTTAAAGAGATCTGGGGCCTGGCTTATGGTAGGCGACTTTAATGAGATAGTGAGTAACGAAGAGAAGAAAGGACGGCGCCGAAGATCAGAGATGTCTTTTCTCCCTTTTAGAACTATGCTAGCAAACTGCGGCATGATTGAATTCCCGTGTAAGGGAAACCCATTCTCCTGGGCCTGCAGGAGACGCTCAGGCAGAATCCAATGCCGCTTGGATAGGGCGGTAGGCAATGAAGAGTGGCATCACTTATTTTCCCACACCGAGGTGGAGTATCTTTTAAGATGGGGTTCGGATCACCGTCCTGTGCTGGTGCGAATTAAATCAAAAGAAACTAGGCCAAAAAAGAACTTCAAATTTGATAAGAGATGGATCGGCAAGGATGGTTTTACTGAATCCATCAAAGAAGGATGGACAAAGGAAACAAGTTTGAGTCGAGGGGGAGTCCATGACAAGATTGGGAATTGTCGTCGTACCATATCCCAATGGAAACGACAAAACCCGTCAAACACGGCCAAGATGATAGAAGACATAAAAAAGCTCATTGACCAAGTACAAAACGATGATAATATCTCAAGTGAGCAAGAACTACAACTCAAATGGCAACTTTGCGAAGCTTATTGAGCGGAGGAACTTTATTGGAAGCAAAAAAGTCGGGTTAAATGGCTGCGAGAGGGTGACCGGAATACGCGCTTTTTTCATGCTTCCACTAAGCAACGCAGAGCTCGAAACCGCATTGTAAAGATACGAAATAAAAACAATGTATGGGTCGAAACAGAAGACGGTATTGAACACGTAGCTACGAATTACTTTGCAGAGCTCTTCTCATCCTCAGTCTCACAGGTGAATGGCGAGATTTTCCGGTTTATGACCGAGTCAGTTACGGGAGAGATGAACCGGGCTTTGACACGAACCCCATCAGACATAGAAATCAAGGAAGCTGCTTTTGCGATAAAATCTGATAAGGCGCCGGGACCGGATGGAATGACGAGTCTTTTTTACCAGCGATACTGGCAAATTACTGCGCCTGATATCTGTAAGATGGTGAAGGAATTTTTCGCCACGGGCGAACTCGATGAGCGTCTGAACCAAACCAACATTTGTTTGATTCCGAAAACGGAGCGACCCTCATCTATGATGGAATTTAGCCCCATCAGCCTGTGCAATGTGAGTTACAAGATTATATCCAAGATCCTTGCTAAGAGGCTTCGAAGGATTCTCCCAAGTCTTGTCTCGGAGACCCAGTCGGCTTTTGTGGTGAGAAGGATGATTACAGATAACATACTGGTGGCACAAGAAATTTTCCATGCCCTGCGCACAAATCCGAGCTGCAAGTCCAAATATATAGCCATAAAAACGGATATGAGCAAAGCCTATAATCGGGTCGAATCGAGTTTTGTCGAAGCTCTAATGAGGAGGATGGGATTTGATGAGAAATGGGTAGGATGGGTTATGAAATGTATCACTTCGGTGTCTTACCAGGTCCTACTAAATGGAGAGGCAAAAGGGCGGATCAACCCGGAATGTGGACTACGACAGGGTGAGCCGTTATCCCCTTTCCTTTTCATCCTATGTACTGAAGTTTTGATTTCACAAATTCGAGGTGCTGAAGAGGAAAAGAGATTATCCGGGATAAAAGTTGCCCGTGCTAGCCCTGCGGTCTCAAATCTCCTTTTTGCCGATGATAATCTTTTTTCTGTAAAGCAGAAGAAGGCCATTGTACAGAGCTAATGAAGATCATTGATCTCTACGGGAAAGCATCGGACAACAACTTAACAAGGCCAAATCTTCCATATTTTTTGGATCGAAAGTGCCAAATTACAAAAAGATGGAGATTAAACGTGTACTAGGGATCCCACAGGAAGGTGGAATGGGTATGTATCTGGGAATTCCTGAGAAGATTTGTGGATCCAAAAGACAAGTGTTTGCATATGTGCAAGACCGCCTAAATAGCAGAACTAATTTATGGTCCGCAAAACTTTTATCCAAAGGAGGAAAAGAAGTCCAGATTAAGTCTGTCGCTCAGGCTATTCCGACATATGTCATGTCATGTTTTCTCTTGCCAAAGGATGTGACAGATAAATTGACGAGCGCGATTGCAAGATTTTGGTGGAGTAAGCGAAACAATAATCGCGGAATACATTGGATAGCCTGGAAATCACTTTGCGCCTCACAAGATGAAGGAGGCTTAGGATTCCGAGATCTGCGGGATTTTAACCTCGCTCTCCTTGGAAAGCAGCTTTGGAGACTTATGAAATATCCCGACTCGCTGCTGGCACGTGTATTAAAAGGTAGATACTTCCGGAAATCAAACCCCCTGGACACCGGGAAGGCGAATCTCCCCTCCTACGGATGGAGAAGCATAATGGCAGCGAAAGAGTTGATAAAAAGCGGTATGAGACGCACTATAGGTACAGGTACGGAAACGGCTATATGGTCCGATAATTGGATATCCACTACCCCAGCAAGACCGGCTTATGATAATGGGTGCTTCAGAGACCCTGATCTGAAAGTGCACCACCTGATAGTCCCTGAGACAATGGGATGGAACCTGGAATTACTACAAGCCTTTATTGCAGTCGAAGACATTCCACGGATCCTGAGCATTACGCCGAGTAGAAGGTCAAGGCGAGACAATGTTTGTTGGGACGACACCAGTTCCGGACTGTATACGGTGCGATCCGACTATTATAGAGCCATAACTCTGCGAGAAGCGCACGACCCTATCATCTACTCAGAACCGAGTACGAAACCACTTAAGAAACGGGTTTGGCAACTTAAAACCACAAAGAAGATCAAACACTTTATCTGGCAAGCCTTGTCGGATTGCGTAGCAACGACAAGCAGATTAGCGGATCGACATTGTGGTACAGATAGAGACTGCCCGCGCTGCGGTGCTGGAGAAGAAACGATAAATCATCTTTTATTTGAATGCCCACCCGCTGTCCAATGTTGGGCTCTTTCTACCATACCCTCACCTCCGGGCGAATTCCCGCGCACCTCCCTGTTTACAAACTTGGATTACCTTTTTAGTAAGGCAGTGGATGGTAGAATCCAACAGGAAGCTTTCTCCTCCTTTCTGTGGCTAGTCTGGTATATCTGGAAAGCCCGGAATGAAAAAGTGTTCAATGGAAAAGAAATTTCACCTCAAGATACAGTTCTACTCGCTCAACAAGAATCGAAGGTTTGGCGCCTAGCACAGGTAATGGAAGAGTCGCCGGAGGCAGAAGACCAACCATTAGCTCCGGCATCGCTCTCATCTCGTGCTGATCGATCTAATAATGGAGAATGGAGATGCCAAACAGACGCCTCATGGGGAAAAGATGCTCCACTTGCAGGCTTTGGATTTGTCTTGTTGCGTAATGATGTGATTGAGCGTGTGGGTGCAGGTGCAAAACCGAATAACAGATCCCCAATCCACGCAGAGCTAGAAGGCTTGACATGGGCAATGCAAGAGATGATCCGCCTAGGAAGATTAGCTGTAGAGTTTGAATCAGACTGTGCTCAACTGATTAAAGTCATTAACGACGAGGAGGATTGGCCATCTTTGGATAATGAACTTGAGGAGTTTTACGATTTGCGACAAAGGTTTCAGAATGTATCTTTCAAATATCTCCGACGAGCGGAAAACGTCCGGGCGGATGGCCTAGCAAAGGGGTCTAGACACCGTGAAGCGCCTTTCTCCTATGTCGATAGGCTGGTACCGCAGTGGTTAGGATCCCTTCCTAATCTACTTGCGACAGCATAGATGTTATGACCAAGATTTCTTGATGTCAAAAAAAAAAAAAAAAAAACAAAGGATCCATATGTCTAATTGGGTCGTAGATACGAGCAAAAGACTAGCAAGAAGACATAAGTTCTAATGCAAACGACTGATACCAGTTTTTTTAATTGAATTTACAAAAAAGTGTTTAGAACAAATTATTCTAAAAAAAAATGATTTTGTTTAGAACAAACCATGCATAGCAATGATATTGTAACGACTATGTTTAAAGAAAAAAAGAGAAAAAGGAGTTTTAAGAACAACTATGCACCAATGATATTGTAAGCAAATTTTACAAAACAATATTATTTATTAAAAATTGTTTCTAATACAAAATGTGGAAGAGACATGAATACTTTGATTGAACTCTCTTTCGAAAAAAAGGTAAAATAATTGAGAGATAGTCAAGATGATAAAAATAGGATTCTTCTTGAAATCCAATAAATTATTTAAAAATTTTGGTAACAAAGTGTTTTCATTTGATTTATTTTTCCTTACAGTTTCTTTTAAAAACAAAATCTGCTACATTAATGACTAACTCATAAAAACATTAATTTTAAAATCCATCATACTAACTAATCCGTTACAATATAAAACGAACAACACTTCATCTCTGCGGAAATATATTTGAAAAAACACACACATCCCCAGTATGGAGTCAAATAAATCCACTAAATAAGTTATATTTCACAGAAATAAATACACATTTATTGGAAAAATAACATTTATTCACGTCTACCATCTAACCGTATATCAAATTTCAGATTTTAAAAAAGCAAAATAACAGCCACATAAATAACCAAACAAAGAATCCTTTATAAATACATAAATCTCATAACCACTAGCCGCGCGTAGTGCGGGATAACATCTAGTGTAATTTAAAAGAATAATGACTATGCGTTATGATCGGTAGATTATCATTACAATAACGTGTTAAGATCTTCAAATAAATGATGATATATAAAATATTACGGCAATATTAAAAGCAAAATTTTGCTTATGAACGTTACGTAAATGGCAATATGGCACAATACGGCATGTTGCATGCCATTATCATATAGTTACGACTTGCGACAATTTTGCTTGCCTTTGTTTTGATATGCAAAATTCCAATTATATCATGCTTTTCTCCACACTCTAAAATTTTTCTATTTTAAAACATATTATATACCTTTTTGTCGTAAACGAAAGAACGAGTCGAACTTGATCCACGTTGATTCATCTCAATCTGATCAGCTGTCGATTATCTACTTTTTTAAAATTCAATTTTATTGCCACTTAAAGATCATGTGAGAATGTGGGTAAAAAATAATACTATTTATATTCCTAAATTTGTGTAAGCATTATTTAGTTGCTAGAAGAAGTAATCAAATCATTTCGGGGGGAGTAGGTAGCGTCAAGAAATTCCGCTACAATAAAAAGGGTATTATCGTCCATTCACCACCAAACTAAAACACGGTTAGGTTCTTCGCTGACGTGTCGAGTTCTGAGATAACCTTTGAATGACAAACGACGCTTTAAAGTTTTCGATCCACAAGGCAACGCTTTGTGACCAAACAGTCTTTTTTATTAATACAAAACCGAATTTTTTTTTTTTCTTGCCCGAAGAAAGAAAAACACAAAGCAACTCCAAATTCTTATTCTTCTTCTTCGACTTTCGTCTCTGAAAACCACTTTTTTTCTTTTGTTGAAATCCATTGGATTTCTGATCAGAGATCGGTCACTGATTTTGATCGAAACGGTGATGGAGAAAGATGGAGGAGAAGCGTCGATCGCTCTAGAAATCGCGACGGAGATTCCTCCGGCGGTGACTAGAGTTCCTCGGAGGATTCGTGAGAGGCTTTTGCCTGACTGTAGTAAGAAGACAGTACCTTCTGTTCAAGATATTGAAGACAAGCTTCTCCATGCGCATCTTCGTAGACAGGTTCTTCACTTTTTTTTTTTTATTAAGCCTTGAAATGACCAAGTCTTTTGATTCTCTCTATTTAATTTGCAAAAGCTTTTGTCTTTTCGTACAAATCTGTATGTACGTGCAGCAATTTTATCACAACCTTTCGAGAAAAGCTCGTACGAAACCGAGAAGCCCATCACGATCGTCTGATGAAGAGCTTGGCCAACGAATCGAGGCAAGGCTCCTTGCCGCTGAACAGAAAAGGTAAAGTTAAAGTGTGAGTCTTTTACTTGATCCCTCTCTCTCTCTCTCTTTCACTCTTTGATTGATTATGTTCTCAAAATTACAGATTGGAGATTCTTGCTAAAGCACAGATGCGTCTAGCGAGGTTGGATGAGTTAAGACAAGCAGCGAAGACGAGCGTTGAGATTCGGTCGGAGAGGGAACGAGTGAAGCTCGAAACTCAAGTGGAGTCTCGTGTCCAAAAAGCTGAAGCCAATAGGATGAAGATTCTCAAGGCTTCGCATCAGAAAAGAGCGTCGGCGAAAGAGAGGACATCTCAGTCGATGATGAGGAGGATGGCGAGAGAGAGCAAGTACAAAGAGCGTGTTCGCGCTTCGATCAATCAGAAACGTGTAGCTGCAGAGAAGAAACGGCTTGGGTTGCTTGAAGCTGAGAAGAAGAAAGCACGTGCTCGTGTCCAGCAAGTACGCCACGTTGCCAACACTGTTTCTAATCAGCGTGAGATGGAGAGAAGTAAAATGAGGGACAAACTTGAAGACAAATTGCAGAGGGTAATAACTATATATATATGTAGACGGAAGCTTTGATCTTTGTTTTCTCTTATTCTGTTCTGTTTCTTGATCTTGCCGTTTTTTGGTGTTTGGCAATTCAGGCAAAGAGACATAGATCGGAGTTTCTTCGTCAGAGAAGAAGACAGCGTGATTCGATTAGTCTATATTGCGATATGATGCAGGAAGATGGTGATCTTCTCTCTAGAAAGCTGTCAAGGTAACAAAAGCACTACTTAATTCTCTTTTTTTTTTATGACTGAGTTGAGTTTTACAGCTTTTGTTCTTGCGGTTGTTTATTAGGTGTTGGAGGTGCTTTGTGACACAGAAGAGGACAACCTTGGACTTGGCTAATGATTATGATGGTTTGAAGATTAACGAGTCGCTACCGTTTGAACAGCTTGCGGTGCTAATCGAGTCGCCTGCAACTCTGAAAGCTGTTAAGTCTTTGCTTGATCGTCTTGAAGTTCGCTTAGAAGCTTCTAAGAATGTTACTGCTGCGTCTCAACCATCCATATTGGATAACATTGATCACCTTCTTAAAAGAGTTGCCACCCCAAGGAGAAAGGTTATGCCAAGTACTATGAGGACCAGAAAAGGTAAGAAAGTGTCTTCTGGTAGGAGTGTGGCCGGGACGTCTGCGAAGATGTCGAGGTATCCTGTCAGAGTTGTTCTTTCTGCTTTTATGATACTCGGTCATCCAGACGCTGTTTTTAACGGTCAAGGTGATCAGGAGGCTGCTCTAAATGACTCAGCGAAAGGGTTCGTGAGGGAGTTAAAGTTATTGATAAAAGTTATTCAAGAAGGTCCTGTTAAGTTGTCTGTTGGAGAATCAACACTTCGGACCTTGAGATCTCAGTTGGACTTATTCGATAAGGCATGGTGTTCATTTTTGAATTCATTTGTGATTTGGAAAGTTAAGGATGCTCGGTTGTTGGAAGATGACCTGGTAAGAGCAGCTTGTCAGCTTGAGCTTTCCATGATTCAAAAATGCAAGATAACTCCAGAAGGTGGTGACACTATGCTCAGTCATGATAAGAAAGCAATTCAGATGCAGGTTTGCTTTCTCTACTGTCTATTATTTCCCTTTTAATCTTTGGCAGCCCTATGATAAAAAAGGGAAATAAGATTTCTTTTCCTTGTAGGTAACACAAGATCAAGAACTACTAACGGAAAAAGTACGGCACCTGAGTGGAAATGCAGGAGTCGAGCGCATGGAAAGTGCGTTGTCAGAAACACGATCAAAGTACTTTGAGGCCAAGGAGAACGGAAGCCCTATGGCTAATCAGCTCGCATGTTTCTTTTCTCCAAGCCCAGCCTCATCTCCAGTTCAGTCTGTGTCTAGTTCAAGCAGCAGAAGTAAAGATAGTGTAGGTGTTGGAGGATCAAAACGTGCTGTTCGTTCTTTATTTAAGTCCTCGTCTGAGCCCTCTGGAGTCAGTAATGACACTGTGGACGAGGTTTCAAAACAGAATGAGTTGATTGTCAACGAGCTCTTGCACGATTGGAATTTCAAGTTTCCGGGTGGATCCAGTGTCAAGGATGAAGAGGACAATCTTAAGGTTTGTTTTCTTTACCATTTTCTAACGAAATTTGGTGATAGGGAACTTAATCACAGGGTTCTCAGCATTGATTCTTATGTGTGCTGCAGAGAAAGATAAAGGAGACTATGGAGAAAGCTTTCTGGGATAGTGTCATGGAATCGATGAAACTGGAGGAGCCAGACTATAGTTGCATCTCTAACCTTATGAGAGAAGTGAGAGACGAACTTTGCCAAATGGTGCCAGATAGCTGGAAAGTAGAAATAACTGAAACTATTGATCTGGACCTTCTCTCACAGGTTTGCCTCATCTCTTCTGTTCCTATATTAAGCGACTAATCTCTTCTATGTATTTAGGTTGGTAAAAAAGTTGTGGTTCTCATTTCTTCTTTTATTGGCAGTTGCTTGACTCCGGCACCTTGGATATCGATTACCTTGGAAAGATGCTTGAGTTTGCATTGGCTACTCTGCGGAAACTCTCTGCCCCAGCTAATGACCGTGTGAATGAAAGCACCCACCAGAATTTACTAGAAGAACTTCACAGGTTGTCTCAAGCTAAAGATGAGTCTGGTGACCTCCGTGCTGTTGCAATAGTTAAGGGGATCCGCTTCATTCTTGAACAGATTCAGGTCTGTATCCACAAGCTTTTCTTCTCTTCATCAACAGTAGCTTTGGAAAAAAAAAAAAAATTTGTTTGCTTGTCCACTTATCAGTTTCTTCATTTATTTTATTTACATCCAACAGGAACTTAAGCGGGAGATAGGCCTTGGGCGCATAGCAATGATGAAACCCTTCTTGAAAGGGCCAGCAGGCTTTGATTACCTAACACAAGCTTTTGAAAAGCGTTATGGACATTCCACTCAAGCCTACGATTCACTACCAGCGACACGAAGGTGGATATCAACTCTTTTGTCTTGCAACGATGAGTGGGAAGAGCACACAAATATGCTTTCAGCCTTGAATGTGGTTGAGAGATCCTCCATGGGAATTACTCTGAAAACTGGTGGAAGCTTTCTATCCATAGCCAATACCGCATCACAGTCAACTGTTACGGACAGTACAGGTTTTTTTTTGTTGCCTTGATTGAAGAATCAGCTCTGTAAATACATTCATTTTTATAAAGTAGAGCTTATGTGTACGTATGCTTTGGTTCAGAAGGTCAACTGTCAGAATGCAAGGGAGAAAGAGTTGATTTGACAGTGAGGCTCGGATTGTTGAAGCTTGTAAGTCAGGTATCTGGTTTAACTCTACAAGTTTTACCAGAAACTTTTCTGCTCAACCTCTCTCGCTTGAGGGGAATTCAAGCTGAAATCCAGAAAATAACTGTAGTAACTACAAGGTATGAATGATGGTTATATATGATAAAACTCTTGTGTCAGAATCTTTACCTGAAAAAGGATTTGTGAATTCTTGTGTTACGCAGCTTGCTCATTTGGCGACAAATGCTAGCGAGTGAGAGAATGGTGAAGAGCGAAAGGGAAACAGAAAGCATGTCAGAGAAGCTGTTGGATCTGTTAGATGGGAAGGAGGAAGCAGGAATGATGGAGATTGTTGAGACAACAATGAGTGAACAAGGAGAAGAGAAGAAGAAGATGATGAGAGGGTTATTGGGGAAGAGCTTGGAAGAAGGTAATACAGTGTATGAGAGAGTCACAAGCTGTATATACAAAGCATTGAGAGGAGTTTTATTGGCTGGGAATGGTGAAAATGGGAAGAGATTGGTGGAAGGAGAGATGAAGAAAGTGGGAGTAGGAGGAAGTAGTGGTTTGAAAGAGAGGGTTTCAGAGACAGCTCGAGTTCTTGGAGTCGTGGCTTGTGTCTCTGTCAGAGTTCATGGTCCATGGTTGGCTCATCTCATGCAACACTGAATCACCACTCGGGTAACTTGTATAGCTATTTGTATATATCCATAATCATAACTACACGTGTAATGTAATAATAAGCTGCTTTATGATTTGATGATGATGATGATGATGATGATGATGCAATAATGCATTATATGCTGATTTGTAAAACAAAAACGGCTTTGGTCTTCTCCTTCGTCTTTTAGCTTTTTACTCTATAGTATTAGTGTGTAGTGTACGAAAGAATAAAGTGTTGGAACAGCTTGTTAATTGTGTGATTGTAGTCTGAAACGTTGTATATATGGATTTAATATCAATTATATAAAAGCTTGCTTTCAAATTTATCAATGGATTCTCTTCTTTTTTTTTTCGTGGACCACAAGTATCAATGTACCCATACAAAGATTCGTGCTTTAAGTTTTGGATATAATTTATCGATAGCATCATTAAAAAGATTGGTTTACTTATGTTTACGAGATTACAGAAATTAATTACAAAAATCATCAAAAAATCGATGGAATTTTTAAATGCGAATATTCAGATAATAATTATTTCACAAAAAGTCAACCCAAGTCAATAAAAAAGGGTAAAGTAAAAATATTTGGTTAAGAGGAAAATAAAGGGAACGAAAATGCAGAGCTTGGGAGGAATCAGGAGTTGGCCGGTGATTTGGAGAAGCACGACGGCGTCTATGACGACGACGACGGAGAGCGTTAGAAAGGTTGCGCAGGTACTCACCGTAGCGGGATCGGATTCCGGCGCCGGAGCTGGAATCCAAGCCGACCTCAAAGTATGCGCGGCTCGTGGTGTCTATTGCGCTTCCGTCATAACCGCCGTCACAGCTCAGAACACTCGTGGCGTGCAATCTGTTCATCTTCTCCCTCCGGAATTCGTCTCGGAGCAGCTAAAGTCAGTCCTTTCTGACTTCGAATTCGACGTCGTAAGCTCTTTAATCCGAGTGACTACTCTCTTTCTCCCTCTCTGTATCTTATGATGATGAAAACTTCACAGGTGAAGACTGGGATGCTTCCTTCTCCTGAAATCGTCGAAGTTCTTATTCAAAATCTTTCAGAATTTCCAGTTCGTGGTAGAGAAAACCAAAGCACCTCACTTTGTTCTGTTTTTTTTGTATTTCAGATTTAAAAATTGTGTCTTTGAATGCTTACTATAGTTCGTTTTTCTCAAGGCAGCTTTGGTTGTTGATCCTGTGATGGTATCAACAAGTGGGCATGTTCTGGCTGGTTCTTCTATTCTCTCCATCTTTCGGTAATCGTCTCTTAGTTTGTAGTTTCTGTGTTTGTGTAACTTCAATGATAGAGGTATCTGAATATATTGGTTTTCTAATTTCAGAGAGAGATTACTTCCAATTGCTGACATAATAACCCCAAATGTGAAAGAAGCATCTGCTTTACTTGGTGGTGTTCGGATTGAGACTGTTGAAGAGATGCGGTCTGCAGCGAAATCTTTGCACGAAATGGGTCCTAGGTTTCCTTTTTTCTCTCAGTTCTTCTGCAACCTACACTTTCTTGTCATTCATTAAACTTAACATACTGTGGACTGAGACGAAACCTTCTGCTTGTGGTTCCTTGGCATTTATATGGACATAAAGTTTCTTCCTTTTTAGCTTTGATTGCTATGCATTACTGTGTGATGTTGATCCACTTCTTTTTTCACTTATTCCAGATTCGTACTTGTCAAAGGTGGTGATCTTCCTTACTCATCAGATTCAATAGATGTTTACTATGATGGTATGATAGCTCATCGGTCTCCCCCAAAATGAGATTCTTATATTATTCTTTCTTGATGAAGCTTGATGGACTTGAACTTATGTGGTTATTATTTACATACATGTGGGACCTTCTTTTATAGGCAAGGAGTTTCATGAACTCCATTCTCCTCGCATAACTACAAGAAATACTCATGGGACTGGTTGCACTCTGGCTTCATGTATTGCAGCAGAGCTTGCAAAAGGCTCTTCCATGCTCTCAGCCGTCAAGGTACATAAGAATATGTATATGCCTCTTTTCCCAAAAACATTTCGTTGCATAATATGCTACGCACGATGGCTCTATGTAATATATATAAATTAGTCTGTCCGCCACAACTCGTCGTCAGTGAAACTGAATTATAATGGAACATTCTCTTTGGGGTTGAGACATGAGAATATCTGTTTCTGGATTAGAAAACTTTATTAACAAGGCTATTCTCAAGTCCCTCACCTCTCTGTTGTTGGCAGGTGGCTAAACGCTTCGTCGATAATGCCCTAAA
The DNA here is from genome assembly GCA_010577795.1 of Isatis tinctoria. Lineage (NCBI taxonomy): Eukaryota > Viridiplantae > Streptophyta > Magnoliopsida > Brassicales > Brassicaceae > Isatis > Isatis tinctoria. The sequence goes on from CM021244.1 coordinate 9,942,490, forward strand.
CTATAGCAAAGATATCGTGATTGGCAGTGGGATGCAAGGACCCTTTGACCACTTTTTGAGTCTTAAGAAGGATACCAAAAGTTATCGACAAAGCACATTCAATCCAGATGACTTGTTTCTATACGCTGTTACAGATTCTAGAATGAACAAAAAATGGAACCGGTCCATTGTGGATGCCGTGAAAGCTGCTATAGAAGGAGGGGCCACAATCGTACAGCTGAGGTTAATTGGATCTTCTTTCTGGATGTCTTTGTATTTTTCTCTTTTATGGAGTCCCTTTATGACATCTCAGTGCTTTTGCAGGGAGAAAGAAGCCGAAACTCGGGAGTTTCTTGAAGAAGCAAATTCATGTGTAGACATATGCCGATCCAACGGAGTTTGTTTGCTGATAAACGACAGGATCGACATTGCGCTTGCTTGTGATGCTGATGGAGTCCATGTTGGCCAATCCGACATGCCGGTTGATCTAGTTCGGTCTCTTCTTGGCCCGGACAAGATCATAGGGGTCTCATGTAAGACGCAAGAACAAGCCCACCAAGCATGGAAAGATGGTGCGGACTACATTGGATCAGGAGGAGTTTTCCCAACGAACACAAAGGCCAACAATCGTACCATAGGACTTGATGGGCTCAAAGAAGTATGCAAGGCATCAAGATTACCTGTGGTTGCCATCGGAGGCATAGGAATCTCGAATGCTGAGTCTGTTATGCGGATCGATGAACCGAATCTAAAAGGAGTAGCGGTTGTGTCCGCTTTGTTCGACCAAGAATGTGTTTTGACTCGAGCTAAGAAGTTGCATCAAACGCTTAAATCCGCTTTGTTCGACCAAGAATGTGTTTTGACTCGAGCTAAGAAGTTGCATCAAACGCTTAAAGAGAGCAAAAGGGAGAATTGAAGACCCTCAAAATACTTCAGCAAGGTGAATTTTTTTTCTTCTTCTTTAAATGGTGTTACTTCTCAGTTCTCACTGTTACAAAATGTTATGAGATCAGTAAGGGAAGTTGATTCTTCATATTTGTTGATTTTTGCATCTCTCCAAGCAGTTACATGTGTCATGAATAATATTTGGTTAAATTACCAAAAGGCAAATTAAAGAATAAAAAAAAATTATTATATTTCGTAAAGAAAGAACTATTCGGCTGCTCATAACCTGATTCTTACATTTTTTCCACATTCTCAAAGTCTTCAACAGATCCCGTTGATAATATCATTAAGAAAGATTGATTTACTCTTGATAAATTTATTGTTATAGCAATCTGAAAAATGTAACAAAATTTACCTTTTGACAAAGGTATTTTAATGCGTACAAACAAACTGGTTCCATTGCCTCTATATACACAGCCACCGAAATGATACAAAGAGGATTTTTTTTTTTTTTGGACATCCCATTTTAGTTTAGTCGGCAGATGATCTTGAAGCGAGCTGAACAAGCGTCTTCTCTGCTTGTCTCCTCTTCAGCGCCTGCGAATTACCCCAAAACAGAATATAAACAACCACATGAGGAAAAGGAAACAACTGCTTGCAATATATCATCTATAATGCAGCATTGATATACCTCCATAGTTGCTTTAACTGACGCCTGGTGCCTATTATGTCTATCAAGTTTGCATCCTCCGCACCAACTTGAGAAATCTCTTTGATAACTCTTCATCTCTCGGAAAGTTGAGCTACATGAGAAAGACAGGGAGATACGAAATGCCTATAAACAAACTTACCACTTTTGAAATGATTCATGAAAGAGATGCAAAGACGTTGACTGATGAATACGTAAACATTGATGTAGCATTTCGGAAACTTTAGTTAGATGGGAAATTAGTGTGAAAGGCTTTACCTTCTAGCCCACAGAATCAAGTTTACTCGGTGTCCAGACGTCGTAGCTCTAGCGCCATGGCGGTGGCGTCCACGATGAAGAATGGCTTGACCAGGTACATGAGAGTAATCATAAACCTCCTACAAAAGAATTATTGAAGAATCTTACGAGATGATGGATTTACAAACTATGAATGTGCACCTAATAAGACGATCGGTTCTAAGCTCACTATAATCATGGAGAAAACATCTTTGTGGTTGAGACACATCACTTACCCTTTCACCGCTCTCGGAATTCACATGGTTATCACATCTAACACCTCGAAAGTACAGCTCTCCACCAGAGAATTGTTTACCCAAGCAGACATTCAAAGTAACCTCTGAGTCATCCACATGGAACCCTAAAATCAAAAAAGCAAGTTTTATATGTACCCACCAGTCCAAACCCAACTAACCAATGAAGAGAACTAGTGTGGAGCTTCCCAGTACTTACCAAGATCAGTATCCCTATCTTTTCCATACTCAACAATAAAGCCATGGTGAGAATCTAAACCGGATCCACAGACTTCCGGGAACAAAACTGAGAGAAACCCAAACCCATGAGCACATACATATAACACAACAATACCCAAAATCTGCAATCACTAGTAGAATGATAAACCTTGAGATATAGGACTCATGAAGTCGTGAACCAACTTCTGCAGCATGCTTTCAAAGCCAAAATCATCAAGAACAACACCAAATTTGTTCATTGTATTGGGTCTCATTATTGTGGATCTTGAATCATAGACCCATTTCTCCATATGTTCAACCTGAGCAAATAAGTTAGAATCTGACAGAGAAGACTAGCCTATAGCCAAAAACAAACGAAAAAACGATAACTTTAACTCAATTCCGCACCTCTGCTAGTAACATTTCACAAAACCGTGGCTGAAGCATTTGAAAAGTGTAAATCCCAGGAGAGGATCGAACAATAATGCTTTTAAACCTCTCCTCCGACGTCTGACTAACAGCATCAAGAAACGAAGGCACAAAGAAACTAGCAGGGTCAAGAGAATAGATCTCTCCATGCAGACGCTGGAAAATCAGAAGAAGAACAAGCAAGAAAGATTCAATGACACAATCCAGATAAGACGCGTTAGGCCAATTCGATATACAGAAAGAAGAAAACTTTCACCTGGTAAGAAGACAAGATTCTCTGCCTGTACTCTCTATGCCTCTGAATCTGTTCCCAAGAAGAAACGAGGTACAAATTCAAGCTCAATTTCAAGGAACGGAAGCTCGAACTAACAAGAACAGAGAGAGAAAAAAGATGGAAACTTTACCCGGATTCGCTCACTGTCAGGGGAGTATCGGAGAAGAAGGTCCCTCATGAAACGAGCCTTCTCCATTTTGGTGGAATTGAGAAGCTTATCGGGCAAGTAGCGCTCAAGCGAGCTGAACAGAGCCGGGCTAAAATCCAACTCAAGATCCTCATAGTTCTCCGGCTCATGCTCTTCGTTAGGGGTTCTCCGAAGTTTCAATCTCGCGGCGTCGCCGATTCCGGAGGAGGCTCGTGGTTGCTGCTGCTCGGGTTGTTTGCCTGAAGAGTCGAGAGCCATAGATCTAACCCGAGTTTGATTGCACATTCAGGTCAGAGAAGCGTTGCTCATTCTAGGGTTTACGTTTGGTGCTTGAAAGAGATGATGATGGTTTGTCTGGGGGGTTAGGGTTTCGCATCTGCCTATATAGAACAATCCCTCAAAGAAAATAAAATAAAATGTGGGACCAACGACATTTTTAGAAACGTTGATTCTTTTGGTAATAAGCTATTTGGAATCTTTGTGAAATTCATTTGCTTTTCTATCTCTAAATTGTAAATTCCAAAATTACCGATTAACCTGAATAACGTTGTTGGTGGAAATTTAGGTTTTTTTTTTTTTTTTTCATTTGTTTGTTGTTTGCTCCAAATAGATAGAAAATAGTTTCGCATGATTGTACAAGATGACTCAAGTGTATTATGAGAGAGCCAGAAAGAAGAAAGTGTGACAGAGAGCTTACAACAGAGAGAGAGAGAGAGTGCAGTAACTTCAAAGTTTACCTAAAACATGCTCAAGAGTGTAGAGAGAAGCAGAGCCTTGTTACTTTAGCTTTCTTCCCATAAACGTCCTACAATGAAGTTATGTGTTTCTCTACACTTTCTCTCTTTCCCAAAAATTGTTTTCAAAGAATTAAACAAATACACAGGAATCTTCTTTTCACTGAGTGTGAACTTCCTTGCAAAACAACACCATCTATGTGTCATCTTTATTCCTATTCCTCTTGCCTCTGCTGTGTAAATAATAGCGCCATACTTGCAGGCAAGAATGAGTTGTATGCTAAAAGTAAACGAGCTTCAACAACATGGATCGATTCCGGCCATAGCTCAGAGCTGTGTTTTCCCCTGAAGAAGTAGCTGGCATTACAGTCTAATATCACAGATAACGCAGAGGTCTTGAGAAAGCTAAGAGAAGAATTTTGTACATACCAATCAAGCTGAGCCATCAACGAGATTTGTGTGCATAGTATAATTTTAAAAATCGACCATATGCACTCAGGGACAAAACCGGCCAGCTCCAAGAAAAATATGTATCATTCAAAATCGCAACCTTTGCTTCCTCGTCAACTGCGTAATAGCTTTTCAAGGAACTCAAGCTCTCGTGCTACGTGGTCTTTGTCCAAGTGCTTGAACAAGGCCCAACGTGTGTACGCGTCTGGCTCAATCTCTTTATCTAGCATCTCTTTATACAACTTGACAACCTCTTCCCAGTTACCGAGGTCAGAGTTCTTGTTTATAAGCATAGTGTAGCTGTATTTGTTCGGTGGAATCCCCTCTTCTTCCATCTTGCAGAAGTATCTGTGAGCTTCATCTATCTCACCAGCTTTGCAGATACCATGTAAAAGAGCGTTGCACGTCATGACATTTGGACGAACGCCTCTCTTTTGCATCTCAGTGGAATACTGGAAGGCTTGTTGTAGCCTTCCCACTTTCGCGTGACCGTGAATCAACACAAAGTAGGTAATCACACAGGGAGATAACTTTTTCCTCAGCATTTCTTGATACAAGACTTTAGCCATCTTAAACCGGCCCTTCTCCAAATAAGCCTGAATAACCGTGGTGTAAGTAACATGATCAGGGACAAGACCATCTCTATAAATCTTTCGCTGAAACTCAATCGCTTTTTCCAGATTCCCAACCTTGCAGAGTCCATCAATATAAACGTTATATGTGATCAGATCTCGAGCATTATGATCCTTTGCCACCATCTCTTCCTGCAGACGAAAAGCTTTGTCTGCATCTCCAAGCTGCAGCTCACCCACAATCCTGGTAGTGTATGCATATCTATCAGGTTTAATCCCTTTCGCCAACATCTCATCATAAGTTGCGGTAGCCATGGGTAGATTCCCATTCATAACAAATCCTTTCACAAGAGTCGTGTACGTCTTCACATCAGGATCGATATTTTGCCTGGACATTTCGTCTTTCAACCGCTGAGCAGATTCCAAATCCCCTGATTCGCAAAGACCATCGATTAGAGTATTGTAAGTGACAATACTGGGAGGGATGTTCCTAACTATCAACTCGCCAAACAAGAGAAAAGCCTCTCTAATCTTCCTCACCTTAATGTATCCATGCATCAGAGTGTTATAGGACACAACATCAGGAGCTGCCATACCTAGTAACAGCCGTCTAGCATCGTCTATTCTTTCAAACTCGCAGAGGGCACGTATATAAATATTATACGTAGATGGCGTTGGCGAAATACTCACATCAAGCATTTCTTCCGTAACTTCCCAAGCTTTATCAAACAAACCTTGTTTGCAATACCCTTCAATCAACGGGTTAAACGAATAAGCTGTAACAGGGAACCCAGAACTTCGCATATCTTCATGAAAACGCCTAGCTTCTTCCATTTTACCATTCTTGGAGAATCCATTGATCAGTATATTGTAAGTCACCTCAGTAGCATCAATTTCTCTTCTCTCCATCTCCGACAGAATCTTGCTGACTTGCTGCAAATCGCCAGACTTGAAACAAGAATCCAACATGGTGTTAAAGGTGATAACATTTGGCATAACTTTTCTCTCCATCTCTGACACTATCTCCCGGACTTTCTGAAAATCACCAGCCTTGAAACAAGAATCAAGCATAGTATTAACTGTGACAACCGTTGGCATAATACCGTGTTCTACCATCGTCCTATAAACCTCTTGAGCCTTATCCACCATCCTTTTATCCCTAAGAACCCTCAAAACTATGTTACAGTTTCTAACACTAGGGAAAAACCCTTTCCTAATCATCTTCTCAAAGCTCAACAGAGACTGCTCCACCATAGACTTCTTCGTGTAAACCCACAACAACAGATCCAGAAGCTTACAAGCAACCCGTTTATCAAAGTGCCCGTCGATCAAAAGATCACTAATTTCGTGCATACCGAGATCGACGCTCCTCTCAGCGACCCAATACGCTTTGCCCATCAAACCGTTCTCCGCCAAAATCTCCAGCACCACAGCGAAGACTCGCAGTGACTGCTTGACATCGCGCTGGTGCTGGAGCCACCTGAAGAATTGATAAGCGATCTCGGGCTTCTCTCGAATCATGTCGAGGACTCTAACAAGCAAATCTGGGTCAGTGAGGAGGAGACGAAACCGATGAGAAGACCACTTGCGGTTATGATTGAACCCGTGTGAAGTCAATATGAGATGAGCGAAATAAGACTCGAGATTGGAGGAGGAAGAAGGCTGTTGAGGAGGGAGATTAGAGGATGATAGGAAGAGGAAGCGGAGCTTAGAGACGGAGACGGTGCTGTTGCTGGCAGTAGAAGAAGTGGAGAAGAAAGATCTCGAAGCTCTGAGACAGAGACGGAGACATAGGATCATTGAGGAGACGGAGAGGAACACATAGGAACAATATCGAGAATGGATCAAGAGAATCGTTTTCTGGGTTTTCCAAAGATCCGAGAGAAGGAGGAGCGGCCATTAATTTTCCACGAAGCCTTGTGCCATCTCTCCCCTCCCGTGAGGCGTCGGCGATCAATCTCCCGGAGTCTACAAAAAACAAGGGTTTATCTCAATTGTTCTCTTAACCGAACCGGTTTTAATCGCCACTCAATTTCCCATCCGGTTTGGGTTTTGTCCAAAACCGCTAGACCACTGTTAAAAACCGTTAAATCCAACTTTCCGATCCAAATCAAAGTGAAATTTACACCAGTATTCATAATGCAAAATAAGGTTCGACCGATTGAACCAAGACCCAAAAAAATGTCACCGGTTTGCTATCGGATTCGGTTTTGGAAGACATTGATATTTACCTACTACTCATTATCACTAAAGAGCCTTAAAGCAATTAGCTAAAGTCACATGATCATGTCGATAGAGATGTTCGAAATCTATTCTCAATATCTAATTTCCAAAATTAAGTTTTTTTTTTTTTTTCAAGTTGGTAAGATATGAAGGCAAAATCTAAGTTACATATCTATAAAATTTAGGAATTGCAATGAAACATATTCATCGAACAATGCATATTACATGATTGTTTAAAAGGACACATGCCACTTTCCGACAGAAGCAAAAGTCCACGACTTTACTTGAAAAAAAAAAAAAAAAATGTAACTAACTCAAAAGAAACCTTGCAAAATCCGTACTTTCTAACTGCCAAGAGTAACATTCTGCATTTCAACAACTACTTCAGCTTCACATCTTTTGTCTAATTCAGCGTCCATGTGTTTCATAGAGCTTCGTAGCTTTCTGCAAGCTCCTGAAAAGGCGTCTGAGGAATTCTTCAAACCCTCAACTTCAGCCTCGACTTCATCGAGATTTCCCTGCATTATCTTCAACGTTTGCTTCATCTTGACAATCTCCTGTGGAGGATAAACGCAAGCTCCAATCTCATCGATTTGTTCTCCAGTTCCTCGACACACCTTCAGTAGCTTCTCAAGCGAGTCCACAAACCCGCTGTTATCCTTTGGACTCTCCAGTTTGATCATCCCGGTGATAACTCGGATGAGTTCTTTTATCACCATGATCGTCTCTGACACAATCTCAGCAACCATATGAGCAACTTCCATTTCTTCAGGAGAGAAATCAGCGCCTAAATCGTCGTCGTCATCTGAGTTATTATCACCAGATGCCTCACCCTCGGGTGAAGGACAAGCTGGTTTTACTTCTTTCATCTCCCTAAGAACATCCTTCATAGAAACCGCAACTTGTGTAATAGCTCTACCAATCGCAGTGATGTTTGTTGCAGGAACCTTCTTGAAACCCGAGCACGCTTGCCAAACTGCTCCCGAGAGCTGCGGAATAGACGGCTTCTTGTCCTTTTCATATGATCCCTCTGGTTCACAGATTCAAAAACACCGAAAAAAGAAAACATTTACGGTTAAGTAAATCTTAATCAGTCACTAAAAGTCTAAAAATATCTCTAAAGCAAATCAAACTAATGCTATATGATCAATTCTGGCAACTACAGTTGAAATTGTGTGCTTATAGTCTTGTCTAACAGTACTTGAGTAAGAGCATTTGAACATTCCATCTATCGTTTTAAATATGAAACAACCCTAAGAGCAGAAACGTATTACCGTATAAGGAGACAGAACCCTGCAACAATCTGAAGCTGGAATCAACGATTTGCTTGACAGAGACATGTATGATCGAAGAAAGTGTTGGTCCAGCACCAACCGTGCTTCCATGGCAACAAAGCAAAAAGCCTTGAAGAGCGTTGAAGTAAGACTCCATAGTCTCCTTAAGTGATTCAGCTTTCGGAGCTTCTCCAGTCCATAGCATTCCCACTATTTAAAGTTAAGAAAAACAAAAACAAAACTCACCAACAGAAACAAATGGAGAAATCAAACAAAGAAACGAACTTTCAGCACCACCACAACTAAAAAAAGGAATCTAAAAGAGAAGTTTTTTTATTAACCTATGGTGGCTTGTTTCGAGAGATGATCAGACATTTGAAGAACATCGTTCCAGTTAACTTTCTCTTCTGTAGGAGACGCTGTTCGTTCGAACAACTGCAAAAGGTTTAGCCATGGTCTGTGTCTAATTACGGTTCTAATTCATTAACACGAAACTAAAATCGGTAAAAGAAAAAAAAATTACCTGGAGAGTATCGTAGATGGTGTTGAGATGAGCAATCAGAAATTGATTCAGATCTTCTTTCTTTGATTTCCCCATTTTTCCCCCTCGACGCCTCTCTCTCTCTCTCTCTCTCTCTCTCTCTCTCTCTCTCTAGTGTGGCCTAGCAAAAAGAGGGTTTTTGCACGAAGCTATGTTCGAGACTTATTAGTGTTTATTACGGAAAAGCCCTTCTAGAATTTGGCTTACAAGTACTCTTATATTAAACCGATCCAAGAGGCAAGTGCTAGTATTTTATATGGTTTGGATCCAATAAATAAGTGAGAGTGGTGATGATTGTAAACATGACCTGACAACAACAATATTGTTCAGTGTGTTCTCATGGGTCTTGTGAACCAGCTAAAGGCTATTATGAGGTTGTGGTTTAACATTATTCGGTCTGATTTTGACAGAGCCTGGTCCTATTGAAGTCCGGCTCGATATCGAACCAGATTTTCTCCATGTGTTAAAAAAGAAGAATTATTTCATTCTTTATAGTTGGTGACCGTGTGAGTAACACAATAAGCAAACTTTGAAAACAAAGAATGATGCTCATGAACATGAATATGAAGTCACTATAAGCAAACTTTGAAAAGGTGACTCAACAGCTAAAGAGTCTCCATAAGCAAACTTTGAATCTGTAAGAGAAAGTATGTTTCTCCTGTAAATCCAGAGGAAACAGAGATTGAACTAAAGAGAGAGTAATAGCAGTAAAAATAAATACGAGGGTTTGTCTCAATTTGAATCCAAACGAAACTCCAAGCAATAGTCAAATGAAGAAGATAATCAACAATGTACAATTATATAAAACACAGGAAATTAGAACTTCAAATATGAGTATGTACGAAGAGGACTTGAAGTTAAAAGCAAAAGATGATCACTTTACAAAAAGAACCAGAGAGAGAATCAGTGATCTTCACGAGAAGCATCTGCGGAGGCGCCACCATCGGAAGAATCATCTTGCTTCGCCGCCAAAGATTCAACCTTTGGACGGGCGAAGTTAGTGGGAGCGTCAGGTCCAATCAGCTGAACGGCGGCGTTGTCGTAAGCCAAAGCAGCTTCCTCGGCGGTCTCGAAGGTCCCAAGCCAGAGGCGAACAGGCCCTCCTTTGCGAATTCCACCGTGAGCTTTACCGCACCTGATCTCAGCCGCCCACTTCCCCCACGGCCTCTGCCTCACCCCTCGGAACTTCTTCTTATTCTTATTCCCGAGAAGCCTCGACGGAATCCTGATCTTGAACCGCGTCTTCCCGACCTCGAGATTGCCGGCGGAATCGGATGGGTCGATGACGATCTCCTTGACGAACCTCTTCCCTCTGCGTCGCGAAGGCGATTCTGTCTTCGTCTGCTCGTCCTCGCTGCTTGAAGAATCGGTCGCTTCGGCGTCGGTGAATGATATCCTCACGATTCGTTTCATACTCGCCGGGGAATAAAATTGGGGGGATTTGAACGGTGGTGGCTAGGGTTTGTGTCCGGTCGCTACAGAGAAACAAAGAAGGAATCGGACTCTGGATTTTAAAACAGGACTTTGTTCTTATTCCATCAGGAATCTCATTATCCTTGGCTTGTGCGTTACTTAATCCTTTCGTTAAGTCGGTTGGTTTTTTGAACAAATATATAATCAAGTCGGTTTTGAAACAGATGTTGGGATTTTGAAAAATATATTTGCAGGAATTGATTTTGTCGTAAATGCAAAAATATTTTTATTTACTGATTAGTAAAAAATATTCAGTTCTTTTTGAGATAGATTGCATGATTGATGGAAATATTCGTATTTATTTACTGGTTGGTTTCAAACTTTCAATTCTGTATTTACACCAAATTTTATTTGGGCTGAGTTGCACAAAAAAAAAATATTGTTCTTTTGGGTTTTTTAGCCTTTTGGGCCTTCAAACTTTAGGCTTTTGATCTTGAATATAGTGACGAGGGACACCTTCATGGTTTTTTTCCAAGTTCGTTATTTTCTACACTGTCATTACTCATTAGTGGATATTTTGCTTTACTTTTTCTTTTAACTCGGAATTACTTGATCCATAATTAACGCATGTTATGTGGATGGCATTCTGATTATATACATCAAAGAATCCAAATCCGCAAGATCATTACGTTATTACGTACAACGTATATGGTTTTTTAAACCAAGGCTTCGTGGCCCATTCGTAAAGGTTATGTCTAGCCTCTTATTAAGATGAGTTTAAGCACTTTTGATCACCAGAGATTTAACATAACCTTTGGATTCTAAGATTAATCAGATGTCCGTTCGGATCGATCCGTCACCAGTTTTTCGGCATCCAAAAACCTGGTATAACAAAAAAAAAAAAAGTGATTTTTATCACTGGGGATTGAATTGTGCCTAGACTTTTATGAAAATTTAGTATATTTGCAATACTTGTTCTGATGACGGTGAATTAAGCTATGTATAAATTTACACCCCTGACTCACGTCAACACTGAATTATAGACATTGATCAAAGTTTTTATTTTTTTGAGAAAGACATTGATCAAAGTTTTGTGTACGTAGCTAGAGCTTTCCTGAATACTTTTCATGGACTCTGTCAATATCTATATATATGCTTGTTTTATATATATGGTATTGGTAGTTACTTAACCCTATAAATCCTAATAAACAACTAAACGTAATAGTCGGTCTGTAAATCTCGAGTTTCCACAAGTGGTTCTCGTTAAACAAAAGTATATAACATATATATGAGTATGACAATCAAATCATCAGCCGGTATGTAAGAGCCGATGAGGTCATGTTTTAGGAGATGCGAGTGAAAGACTGGAAACCGTAACGAGTTTTGAATACTATCTTTCTCCTCAAGCGATCGGGCATTAAACAATATATTTTCGTATGGTTTTAAAGTAGTAACTGTATATTACTTACAATTAAATTAGTTTCTAATATATTAAAAGAATGATACGATCGATACGACTAAATTATTATAATCATTCGTCTCCACAAGTTACTGGAGTATTAATAATTCATATCCACAAGTTGCCTTGCACCACTAAATATAAAGAGAAGATATTACCAAATAGGTAAAAAGGACGTTTACCAAAATTTCAACCTAATCTGCCCCAAACCCATTTTGCCAAATTAATTAGCATTATATTAGCACAAAATCAATTCGATCTGTAAATTTAAAATATCCTGTGACGACTGTTTACTTTCTGTTGGTATATAATTAAATACCACAGAGTATAAGAACCTGACATAAGAGTCTGCGTATATGACATAGGAAGCACGAAATCATAGATATTACTCTTTGTAACCAAATAAATGAAAACTATGAAAGTGTATATTCATTTGACGCTGCACTTTCTGTTAAACTTGGCCAATTTGGGTGATTTTTCTAATTCAGAGATCATTTATGAAAAAATGATTTTTAACAAGTGTTGTTTTCTTGTTTCTTGTGTTTGAATTATAGTTTTCATTTATTGATTAATCTATTAACTAAGTTATAAGTATTCAATATCTATCGTCAATTTACGTAAATAATCTCCTAAGTTCAGTGCTGGCTTTCACCACGCCACAGCCACTGAGCCATGGATTCCATATATATACTTTCTATACTTGAGACAATATGGATGCTATTATTAAACCTAAGAGGCTAAGATTAATAAGAAGAAAATATGGTTCGGCCAAACGGACAACAGCTCTGTCAAGATTGAAAACACCTAAACTACATCTTGCTAGGACAATGAAATATATATATAATTGCAAGAAGATCTTTTGATGAATTACAATGACAAAAGCAATCGCGATAGAATAGGAAAAAAATGTAAAATGCATGCATCTCCTGCATTGGTTGACAAGTTTCCGAATATGTGTATTTAAAATTTTCAAGTTTGGGAGGTGGGCCCCATTTTGTTTACTATATATATACGAGTAATGTTTCAATTATTAAGGTCGCAGATACCTCTTGCGTGGTATACCGAAAATAATATCGACCCTAAGAGGAAATTATAGTCAAAGTGCAGTAATAATTGTTAAGTTATATGGGCTTCCAATGAGTGGATTGACTTATATCCCTTATATACTAGTTAAGATCCTTTCCAACTTCTGATGTGGGATATTATGTCCTTATACGCCCCCTCGAGATGATGGCTCTTTGGCAATTAATCTCGGAATGTTCGGGCATGGATCGGCGGCACCGGTTACGGATCTAACTTGTCGATAGTTGGACCAACTATGGGTCGGATCGGGTTGGATAGCGTGGATCGACTCTGATACCATGTTAAGTTCTATGGGCTTCCAACTCAAAACCAATTGGCAATGGGTGGATTGATCTATATCCCTTATATATTAGTTAAGATCCTTTCCAACTTCCGATGTGGGACATTATGTGCTTATAATAATTACGTACTCGGTTTTTCCGTAACAAATACTTCATCGTCTTCATATCATGTTTGCAAGATAATTGAAAATCCAAAACACAACCAACCAAAAGAATTTTGTCTGAAAGCTAAACACAGTATGTCTCCTGTTTCAATAGTTTCAACATGATATCAAGCAAACAAACATTCTTAACAACATTTTGTCCGACACTAACAACTGATTTACGGACGGAAACAAACAAAAAAAAACATTTCTTAAAAAGTGTCAAATAATTAGTCGGATTTACTTGGTTCAATTGATCGTATTTGCAATTTCTTTGAAGTCGCCTTGTTGAAGTAATCGCTCTTTTGTCTTTTTCAATTTTGTATCAACGATCTAATTTATTGATGAACTTCTTAGTTTTGACAGCCAGTTTGTATAAAAACACTTCTGGTAGCATTTTTCGCCAGATAAATTACATAAGCTGAATCTCTAGTAAATTCTATAATCAGACTTTTTCATTAAACTTAATATAGCACAAACAATTGACCATTAAGAAAAGACGAAAATGACCCAACGAGTGAAATGAAATCTTGGAAACGGTTGTCCGCCAGGAAATATTTTAAAGGGTCACATCAATTAGAAGGACACCTCAAAGTTTAAATTATCGCTACACCTAATGACATTTAATTAATGCTCATTTCATCAAGAAATATATTAATGTGTGTTTGCTAATCCTCGGAACATAATACACCAGCCTAAACTCCCCTGTATATATAGACGCTACTCACATACGATCCATTACTAGCTCTCTCTCTCTCACTATCTCTTCTCTTCGCGTGTGACAGTAAACATGGGGGCTCTCGATTTTCTCTCTGACTATGTATCTGATCATTTCTACGTCTCAATAAGAAAACGGAAGAAGCGTAAAGTCATGCAGGTAACTAGAATCTTTAAACGACCCCGTTTATCTCTTGTTTTCTCGTTAATTGACTGTTTAGCCTTTTTCTCAATATGATAAGAGCAGACGGTGAATATAAAGGTGAAGATAGACTGTGACGGATGCGAACGCAAAATCAAGAACGCAGTTTCCTCCATGAAAGGTTCGTTCCTCAAAGCGCTCCTCTAGTCAAACACGACCCTACTTTTTCATATATGAGATTTTCTACGTCACTCGTATTACTTAGGACATTTAATTGTCATACAAGTAAATTATCTCCAACACGAAATTATGCTTATACGGTCCACATATAAGAAATTCCAAAACTTTGACTCTCTACCGTATCAATAGCCATGATTTGTGTACTTTGAAAAAGGCAATTTCTCTTTCCAAATCAGCCGAACACGGCCTTACTGATATTGATAACCACTTTTTATAGGAGCAAAATCTGTGGAAGTGAATAGAAAGATGCACAAAGTGACGGTGAGCGGTTACGTGGATCCTAAGAAAGTGTTGAAGAAAGTGCAGAGCACTGGGAAGAAGAAAGCCGAGCTGTGGCCGTACGTTCCGTATACAATGGTGGCTTATCCTTACGCAGCTGGAGCTTACGACAAGAGGGCCCCATCGGGTTTTGTAAGGAAGTCGGAGCAGGCTCAGGCGCAGCCAGGAGGTACAGACGAGAAGCTCATGTCCCTTTTCAGCGACGAGAACCCTAACGCCTGCAGCGTCATGTGAATAAGTTCAGTACGTGGCGTTATAATTAGTATAATAACGTCTTATAAAGTTTATGTTGGAACTTTTTTTTTGTTATTGTATAGAGTCAGTAGCAAAGAGACTTATAGTAATTACTAATACTATATGTATAAATTTCATACTCTGCGTTTACTTGCAAGTGGCTATATTCATATATACACAGTTTTACTCATATTTATATATGAAGAATATATTGAGATTGTTTATATTGTGTTTTATACGGCATGCATGCAACTAAGATTTATAACGGAAGCATTCGATTGAGATTAACTTTATATACCCCATAGAATGTTATACTATGTTTTGGGTGTCTAGTTGGGATAAACCAAGCTGATTTGATGCGAGATAATTAAGGGAGCTAGAAGTAAAAAAAAAAAAATTATAAAGTTTTGAATTAGTTAAAACGGTTTCTTGTTTTGTATAAGTGAATCTGTACACTAAATCGAAACAAATACGATAATGAGACAACAAAAAAATCATTTATCTAAATGCAAACATGAATTTGATTGAAAACTGAATCGAGTTCCTTAATTATTTGAACACCACCATAATTTACGCATGAACCGTGGAATGTTTTATTCATTTGGTGTGAGAATGGTGACATCCTTATTTATCATCAAAAAATATTCAGAGATTAAAGGTTTAGTATGGCGGTGAATACATAAAATATAGTTGTTTACAAATACATTATACCTAAAATGTATACAATAGTATCAAATTCATATCTTATCGAATGAAATAAGTGTTTAAATAACTTATACCGATATTTGTGTTCACTTGATAGTTGATACCCAAAAAAATAAAATAAATAGTTGATACTAGTAAACGAGTTTTGTGGACGCAGTGGTTGGTTAATAAAAAGTTGAAAGATTCTATGACGCTGGAGAAATCCTTGGCAAGTGAAAAGCTAGACAGCAAACTATTATATTCCATATATGCCCTTCTGTTGCACAACTGGGACACGTGTAACATCTGACGGTAAATGTTAATTCGTAGGGTCCCAATTGAATCTCTACGTAATTAATGAGTACTGAGCCTCGGTGGAAGTAGTCAAGTAGATATGTCGCTGATGATGTCTTTGGATAAGATAAAGATATTTGTTAATCAATCAAATGTTTAATACTACTAGAAATGTAAATAATTTAATACTCCCTCCGTTTTTGTTTAATTGTCGTTTTAGAGAATTGTTTTTGTTTCAAGTTAGTTGTCGTTTTCAGTTTTCAATGCAAAATTTATTACTTTTTTATTTTTTATAATCATTTTTATTCTGCAGACTGTTTTACAATTGGTTGAATTGTGTTTAGGTGGATAATTAATGACATTTTTGTATTAAAAAATTAACACAATTAATACTTTCTTAATCTGTGTGCATAACCTTAAAACGACAATTAAACAAAAACGGAGGGAGTATGCGAGTGCTTATCTTC
Organism: Isatis tinctoria; assembly: GCA_010577795.1. Classification (NCBI taxonomy): domain Eukaryota; kingdom Viridiplantae; phylum Streptophyta; class Magnoliopsida; order Brassicales; family Brassicaceae; genus Isatis; species Isatis tinctoria. Next base: position 9,958,872 of record CM021244.1, read on the forward strand.
CTATGTGGTCATTTTCTTGCTACGATTTATTACAATTTGGAACATAGCATATTTTGCCGACCACCAGTAAGGGGACAAGTTTTGTTGTGAATACATTTCATTGATTGTGTCTTTATTTACGTGGTTTGTCAGGAAAATTATAACTTATGCGATTAGTTAGTTGGAAATTTTTCTTCAAAAAAAACCTCACTGCAAAAAGTATAACCATTAAACAATTTTGTGTGATTGATATCAATAAACCTTGTTATTGATATCGATATAATATACTTTTTTGCCGACTTGACAAAAGCTAAACACCTGTAAGTACCTGAGTATAAGTTATATAAAAATTCAATGTAGCATCGAACACGTATGTTATGAAATAATAGTTCACAGCGAGTAAAGAGCTGAATACGTTATAACCCAAAGATTGTTGTTGTTGTCAACAAGAACTAAAGATATATATACCCTCTAACTAGAAAAAAAAAAAACTGAAATACGATCAGACGGCATGTAAGCACATGTTGTCGGGTAATGACATGACTAATTATTAACGACCCCAACATTTTCTTGAAAATGTATTAGGCCATGTGATGTATGTAAAAAGACAAATGGACAGAAGAGAAGTACCACAGCAAACGCGTGGCACAGAAGATAGCTAAAGACTGAAGACTTGGAAACTGGGAGTCAAAGTTTCGATGATGCTGATAGGATATTTCGACCAGGGAAGGCCCAGAGTTAAGGAGCTTATGTTCTATTATTGCAACGTGTACGGTGTTTGGGACATGATCGGCTAAATTATTCGACTTGAACACTAATCAAGGCAGGGAATATATAAGAATATCCATCGGAAAGTCGGAAACAGATATTATGTAATATTGAAATGTGCATGCAGCTTACATCAAGAGTTAATACCATATCCGTCCATATGTAATGCTGGCTATTGATCTAAAGAAAACCATATATGTGACTAATACAGATCATTTTAAAATGATTTTTGATTAATTTGAATTTCGTGAAAGGAACATATATATACTAGTTGGAGAATTGGAGGTGGCAACTTCTATATCTAAAGGGGTAAGGGAATCTATCACATATAGTTTTGATACATGAGTGCTTTATATTATATATGTTTTGTTTTTGTTATGCATGGTTTACAAAAGAAACAATAAGAAGAAAGGTAATCATCATACGTATACTTTGTAAACTCACATTAGACCAAGTTGAAAAATCCTTCGAGAGGCTCAATGTGAAATGGGCCTACGTTTTCATTTTCGGCTCATACTATTGCCCTGTTCTTTTAAGAGCTGCTGACGCTGCCATATAATCTTTGTTAACAAAGAGCCGCTGAAGCTGCCTTAGAAATCACCGCTTTGTTAACGTATAACCGCTGACGCTGTCGTATAGCCGCTGAAAATATCGGCGTCGACAACGGACGTTACGGAAAACACCGGCGTTCGTTTCCAGCGGCAGTTACGTACGTCATCCTCTCCATCTTAGTTGTTTTTTTCTGACGCTGTCGCTGCGGCAGCGATTTGTTAACGAACAGGGCTTATATTGATCTAAACGCCCGAAACTTAAGACCATAAATACCGCGAAGTCACGGCATTGCATGTACTTTCTAGAACAAAAAAAAATGCCTGAACTTATTATGTGAAGTGAAACAATAATTGTAAACAATAATGTGTGAAGTGAAATTAACTATTTTTTTTTGTCTCCGAAAGTTGCTCCACTGAACTCTCTAATCGTATCTCTCTTCACTATGTGCAGTTATTCAAGGTTTGTAGCAACATCTGCAAGCTTTTGACGATCTAAATCATATTAAAATTTAATTTTTTCTGTACATAAATGTTTCAGTGAGAAAGGAGAATTCTTCACTGGACTCATATCAGTGTCACTCTTATTATATTTCCAGAGTTATTAAACATTGGAAATGATATCTATAGAGGTCCAACTAGAGACACGGCCAACTTAGGTGGAAAAACGACAGAATCCAGGGTCCATTAAAAAAAATGAGATAAAAAGGGGTCCAAAATTATTATTTTTTAAAAAAATTTAAGATTTTTCATTTTAAAAGTGTTTAGAACATAAGAATCTGTCTAATAATATAAAAAAAATTCAATAAAACCACAAAAAGGCTAAAAGGCCAGAGATTAGTAAGAAAAAAAAAATTCCCAAAAACCGCACGCAACTTTGAGCCAGCACTGACCAGAGGGGACTCTACCGTACAAGATTATCACGCAGTCAACATTTGTTATGTGGTTAACCTTGATAGTGGAGAGCCCATTGCTCTTTGTAAACTACCCGATGACGTGGAATTTGGAATAAATGGATATGTGCAAGTTTCCCTTCAGAAAAACAAATATAGGTTTTCTCGACTGACAATAACGACGAGGTTCTTCTAGTGATTGATAAACGCTTGGTCTTATACAACTTTGAGCACAATACTTCGAGAAATCTAGAAATTGACTGTATTAATTTTGGAGTGAAAAGGTTTGAGGCCAGTATTTACGTAGAGAGCCTCGTATCACCACACTCATATGGTGTTAAGAGCTGAAGAAAAAACGTTTGTTAACTGTGGCTGGGATTAGTCCGAACTACTAACGTAATTTTACATCTAAAAGACGAATATTTTGTGTGCTCTTTCTATGACCACAAGCGTATCAGGGCTCATGTGATTGAGGAGCCTGCTCTAATTATTCGATATGTACTATATCATGTGCGTATATTTTCTAGAATAACACAAACTTCTTAAATTTTTGAGAAGATATGTGAAATTATTCGCAAGTGCTATGACAAATTTTGCAAGGGCATGAATGATTCTGTTGAATTCAGCTCAAGACGACACATGTAATGCAAGCCAATTTTCTCTTTATCCTCCTTATGTTTTATTCTAAGCCTAGCAACTTCTAAATCTGAAGGGGTACAACTGGTAAGTGAATCTATCACTTATAGTTTTGATTCAAAAGTGCTTTATAGTATATGTTAAGTTTTTTGGGCTTCCAACTCAAAACCAATTGGCAATGAGTGGATTGGCCCAAGTCCCTTATATATCGATCAAGTCCCATATAAACTCCCGATGTGGGATATATTCTCACACTCCCCCTCGAGACATTGGCCCGTCTAGCCACTATTCTCGACAATATCCATTATAGGATCAATTTCAGGCCATATTAATCGGACCTCTTTCAATGAGCTGGATCGGTTCGTGTGGGAGAGCGTGTGTTCGGGCTCTGATACCATGAGAAATAACAGAAATTCTTTGATCATCTTTCTCACTTCCTCTGTTATTTCTCAGTATATGTTTTGTTTTTTTGTTATGCATGGTTTACAAAATAAACAATAAGACGAAAGGTAATCATCATACGTATACTTTGTAAACTCACATTAGATCAAGTTGAAAAATCCTTCGAGAGGTAATTAGATCCCATTACGTTTTTTATTTTATTTTATTTTGAAGATGAGATAAAAAAAAAGTGAAGTGGGTTCAAAGGACCAACATTGAACAGACATTTTATTAACTAGTATTCTGTCCCGTACTACGTACGGGCTAATAAATATTTGGTTTCACTTAAAATAAATTTGGAAATGTGATATGGTGTATACAATAAGTTTACACACTGCTTTAAATCTTTGTATTAAATTATAATTTAAAATTATGATTGATGACATGTTATGTTTAATTAATTCATATTTATTTTGATAATTTATTTGATATTAAGATTATAATTGAGAAATTCAGTTTACTTCTTATTGAAAAAAAAACATTGTAAAAAACATTTTTTCTTGAATTATAGTTTAAGGGTTTGAAAAAAAAATTATTGGTTTAATCTAAAAATATTAGTCTTTTTTGTCGATAGCTGTTAAAATTACCCAAAAAATTAGTAAAATAAATTTCAAAATTCATTACACAAAATGATTAAAAATTTAATAGATATTTTTGAGTTAATACATGACTTTGACTAAGAGAATTTTAGAACTTGAATAGTCAAACAATAATTTACAGGATAAAATATTTAAGGCACTAAATTTTATCTATTTTTTATTTTTTGCTTTGTTTTTGTTTTTGTATAGACTAAAAAAGTTGTAACTTTTCGTTTTCTGTACTTCTTGTTCCTTGCAGCATCAACCAATGCTGTTCTAATCCCTGAAAAGTACATAAAAAAGTCATGTTATATTGCTTGAATTAGACTTTAAACATTAGCTTGCAGATTGGAAAACCGATGGCCGACACCCATCTCCGTTCAATATCGGGAAACCAAGTTTCCTTGATTCCTGACAAAAATATAAAAGAAAGAGAACGAACAGTTTAGAAACTGCTAACAATTTGATCAAATCAGGAACATATGTAGTCTCTGTTTAGCTGTTTCAAACCGTCACTACAGCAGGATTTAGATCAAAACCAATATAAGGCCATCCCACGAGATCACTATCTACTCCTGAGACCAATGGCGTTGACAAAAAAATTCGCCAACACCTGCAAAAATCATATCGGTTCGATAAGAAAACCACTTAGCACAACTTCACTTTTTCCAGGAAAGAAAAGGATAGTTTTTACCTGACACATTTGTCCAAATCCAATGATGACAATTGATTCACTAACGTACGAAGTTCACATCTTCATCTAATTTCTGCAGAAAATGTCGGTAGCAATGTGATTAATGCAAAGATACTAACTTTTTTTTTTCATCTAAGTGCAGAAGTAGAATTTTTTTAAAAAAAGTTTACCCCTTCGGGACAAAGTTTCTCATCAATAAAATCGGATGCTCTTCTTCCAAGTTGGTTAAGCGTAGGTGTTAATGCCATTGACAAAAAAACTACAATAATGAGCAGCTTGTTCAGCTCAAATGGAAGCACTCCTAGCCTGCAGATTTGATTGTAACAATCATGATCTAATGAAATGTTTCAGAGATGTCTGAGCAATAAAAAATGACAGTTATAAAGAAAACCTGTTGGCTAGAGAGAAGACAACGAATGTGAATTCCCCTCCCTAAGAAAAAAGAAAACCGATTCTAACGCTTTCTTGTAATGTGAGGCCAACTCGGGGACCGAGTGCGGTTATAATGAGTGTTTTGATCAAAATCAGACCAGCCAAGAGTGTGAGGACATTAGGCCATTCTCGAAACAGAACCTGCAAAACAAATTTTAACCACATGAGCGTGAATATAAACTGTTTCAGCGAAAATAGTTGAATCTGTATGCAAAGCATTATAACGCTTTACCTCCATGTCAATGGAAGTTCCTGTGGTTACAAAGAACAATCCAAGAAGCAAACCTCTAAATGGTCTAATATTAGCTTCGATTTGTGTCTGGAAATTTGTTTCCGTTAGAAGTGCTCCAGCAAGAAAAGCTCCAAGCTTCAGAGTAAAGAAATTGAGTTACAACATTAGAGTGAAGATATTGATGGCAGTTGTATGATCAGAACAAAACAGAAATGATGATACCTGAGATGCTTAAATGCAAGTTTGGTATGTGACAAAGGTCGAAGATGAGACCATGCTCTAACTGATATCATTTTAAACATTAGGATTCAGAAGGACTTATGGCAAATGCTTAATGTTACTAATGTCTGAATCCTTCTCTAAACTTCACGAAATCACATTGTGAAATAAGAACTAACAGAAGCTATAACCATCTCATCAAAAGCCAAGAGTTCGAATTTTTGCCACTAACCTTGACCAATTCATCTCTTCTCTGAGGATCAATACCAGCTACTCCAAATATCATTTTCTCTGCGGAGATGTCTATTTGTATCGGAACTTCAAATCCTGCAAATGCGGCATCACACCTCCACTGGAAAGAAGAAGGGCAAAACAATATTCTCATTGAGAAAAAAAAACTTAAATCATCATAGCCATCCATTTTCCCTCTTTCTGAATAATTAAGGGTTGGAGTAGATTGAATAGAGACAAAAATAATGGGTTCTTGAATCAAATTCACAGGAAAAAAAAAACTAAATTGAAAATTCCATCACGAACCTAGCCGCCGAGATAGCAGAGATCACCAGAAGATGTCAAACCGATTTTTAATTGCACCATCAATCAACCATCAATCACACAAAAAAAAAGATAGAATGAACAATAAAAACCGAATATGTGCGACAGACTATATAAACATTATGCTAAGCTAAACAGAAATTTTGAGGAACGATAATGTCTTGTACCTTTTCATCCTTACTTTGATAATTTCCATGCCAAGTATTACTCTAGGTTTGTCTCTAGGATAGCAATCCCAAATCCGAGATATCAATGTTCTGATTTTCCATCCTTTTTGTGAAGAATTAAGCTGTGAAATTGGAGTATACTCCAACATTTTCAGTGTTTGGTGAGAAGAAGGAGAAAGAGATGATCGATCGCGAGAAAGGAGAGAGAAACAGGTGAAGAGAAATAGAAGAAGAAATAGATCGAGGGATTTAATATCAGTTGAAAAAACATGGTTATGGTGGTGGTTTCTTCAGAGAACGTGTAGGTGGTTTTGGCCAAAAAATTAGGGATTTAATATCAGTTGAAAAAACATGGTTATGGTGGTGGTTTCTTCAGAGAACGTGTAGGTGGTTTTGGCCAAAAAATTAGGGATTTAATATCAGTGGTGTCGGCCACTTTCAGCAATTTTTACTCATTCAAGTTCTTTTTTTCCGACAGAAATTGTTGGCAAATTTTTTTATAAAAAAATTAAAAACTAAAGCACAAGCCACGTGGCAGAATTTGATTCGCCAGGTAACTTGTGCTTTAGTATATTAAGGATTCATGGCTCAATATGAAATGGGCCTACGTTTTCATTTTCGGCTCATGCTATATTGATCTGATCAAGTCCCGAAACTTAAGACCATATAAATATACCCCGAAGTCGTAGCAGTGCATTGCATGTACTTTCTAAACCAAAAATAAATGCCATGTACTTTTCTTTTTTCTAAAAATAATAGTATACTCCAAACCAGAAAAAATAAAGAAGAAGAAAATGTTGCACGCGGGAATTAAATAAATATAATTAAAAAGGGAGTAAAAAGAGAGAAAAAGGTTGGGGAAAGAGAGGGAGAAGCTCGAGAAGAGTGTTGGAGAAGGCAAACCCCAAAACACTGACTAGACCACAGACCGTTGGGCCCGACTCTTCATGCATGCACTCTTCTGACATTTTTCAATTTCTCTAAAATATGTTAACTTTTTTCAATTTAAACCTCATTTACTACTAGTACTATAGTTTATGAATACTAGGACGTACTAAAAATTTGTATGTATATATTTATACGCCTTAAAAATTAAAATAATGAATTCAAAATGCTTCTTAATTAAATTGTTTACTTCTTTTGATAAAATATTTCTTAAACACCAATATTCAGAAATTTAATGAGGGAAGTGGTCAGGTCACTATTTACTTTTAGTTGTCAGTCTCACTCACTCACTCAACATTGTTTCAGATTTCAGAGCAAAAGTCTCTAAACCCAAAGTCTCCACTCAATTGCCTCCATCAAAAATTGAGCTTCTTCCTCTTAAAGCTTAAAAGTTATAAAATATAAAACCTTTCTCTCCAGCATACTCTTTACTCGTTACCCTTCCTCGTTCTTCTTAAGCCATGACTAAAGATGAAGACTTTAAGCTCCTAAATATACAGGTACTTTAGTCAAAGACTTTACTTTTTTTTTTTTTGGATAAGCTTTCCATTGTGTTAATAGATATATATCTCTTTTTAATGAAAATCACAGACATATTCCCTCAGAGTCAGCATCCATTGTGAAGGCTGTAACCAGAAAGTCAAGAAACTTCTTCAGAGGATCGAAGGTTTCTTCTATTTCAAACATGCAAAATATTTCTGCTTTATTTGTCTTGGATTCTTGATGGGTACATTCTCTGGTTCTTGACCAAAAAACAGGAGTTTACCACGTCAAGATAGAAGCCGAGCATCAGAAGGTAACCGTTGTAGGCTCGGTTGACTCAGCCACACTCATCAACAAGCTCGTTAAAGCCGGCAAACACGCCGAGCTCTGGTCTCCAAACCCAACCACTAACCAGAACCAGCCTCAGAAGCCGAAGACTAATGACGTCATCAAGAACAATCACAAGGGTCAAAAGCAAGGTTCTGCCAAAAGTGGTCTCGAGACCTTCAAGCCCAAGAACAACTCTAAAGGCACGGCCTTTGTCACGGAGGAAGAAGATGAAGACGGCGGCGTGAAAGAAGACGGAGAGGCTCAGGTACCGAAACCGGTCAATCAACAGCAACAAACCGTCGCCAACTCGAAGAAAAACGGTGGAGGGCCAATGAACAATGGAAACAACGGAGTCAACGCATCGAAGAAAGTCAACCAAAAACAGAACAGCCAAAACCAGAACAACAGTCAGGCAATGGCGGCAGCTATGAGGATGAGAAACGCCGGAAAGACGAGCTCTGGCGTTGAAAGCAACGAGATTGGAGCTCTCATGGGCCTAGCTGGATTTAACGGTGCAGCAACAAACGCCGTGAATCCCCAAAATGGGATTCAACAACTTCAAGCTCCACCGTTGAACAACATCAACGGCGTCACTAATCACAACATGAACAATGGCAATGGAGGAGCAGGAGGCATGATGATGAACATGAATGGTTACAACAATCATCATCCAATGAACATGCAGAATAGGCAATTGATGCATCATCATCAGCCTCAGCAAATGATGTACCAACGATCAGCTTTCGTTCCACCTTCAAGCAATGGGTACTACTACAATTATACCCCTAATCCTTACACTTATTATCCTTATTATCCTTACCCAGCTGAGCAGCAGCAGCAGCAAATTAGTCATTCATCTGCAACAAACATATCCAGTGATGAAGACACTACCAGTAACAGCAGCTGCAACATCATGTGAGTGATGTTGCTTGCGAAGGAAGGTATCTTTCTACGTCGGGGAATAAGACTATTCTGTTAATGGCTAATGTGATATATTAATAGTGTTTAATTCTTCCTTCTTCTTTTTTCTATGCGTTTGTCATGTAGCCATTTTGGATTGATATGAAGTATGCTAGTAGATAAAAAAACCCAGGATGTTATCGAGTTCTTAAAAGTTGGTAATCCATTTTTGGATTCATATGAAGTGAACGTTTTGATCGTTACCAACTAAAAAAAGTTTGAACCTTTGCATTAGTTTCCTTTGTTTTCACCAATGTGCATTCATGAAATGCGGTGGATGCGTTGCCATCATTGCTAGAGGAGCGTTTAGAGCGGTTGATTTTGTCAGAACGTGGTTTGTATCTCTCGGAAAAGATATTCTCTCTATCTACTCAAAAGTTATTCCACCTGCTGGCTGATTCTCGGTAGGTGTCTCGTTATACGGGTCACCTAATTTATTTAATGCGACATTGATTCGAAATTTTTAAATTGGTCTAGTAAAATTAATGTCTTAGCCAGTCATGCATGATGCATCAATCAATTACTGTTTAAATATTGCGATATACACGATACGGCGAGGGAAATTGTTTTTTTTTTTCTCCTTATGCGAGAATGGAGATTGATCCGGTTCGAACTATTTTTTTCATGTTTGGGCCGCATGAATTATTATAAAATCTGGGTCACAAAATAGCAAAACGTGTATGTCTGTTTATTTTTGTGATGGAATGGGGGAGAACATTTTCTGACTATATTGCCTTATTAAGAGATGTGTATCCTACGCTTCAGGTTTTGAATGGTTATATTAGTTTCGATCTTTCTAGGCTACCGCATTCACCACATTTTGTTCACTAACTGTACTTTGGTATGGCTATTCGCTATATCAGACAACCATTTTTTGTACCAAACGCATAAAATTGTGGTTGTGTTGTGTTTTATCCCTTGATTGAATGTGTTTGTGTTTAGGTTGAGTTTAGTGTATATCTTGTTTATCTTTTTGCAAATGGGTTACCAAATACTACAATCTTAGTTATCTCACTTCTATTCATAGCAACAACATCCATTGAACGAGATATGCTTTTGACCTTCCGGATTCCACGAGTGAATAGAAAGCAAATAAATTTTGTTTTTATTAATGTAAAACCAAAAGCTAAAATGCAAATGGTAGAACCCACCGTTTGTGTTTGAACTAATTGATTCTTTAATTAGGACTATCATCTAAGACCTTAATTTACATAATGAATAGTCATATTTGAATGGGCTAATAACTCTTAGCGATTAATTGATATATCTCCCTCCTTTGCAATGAAACCAACAGGGTATACTCACATGTATAAATGAAGATATATGAACCTAATTTTTGTCAGAAATCCCTAAATGATATAGTTATGCATGGTTTCTCACCAGGGTTTTATAAATTATACATATGAAATAATATCATTTATATCAATATGAAAGATAACATTTAATCCATGTATGAAAAAAAAAAACTCTTTATTAAAACTTATTCAAGGCAGGCCACTTAAAATTAGAGGTAACTAAGAAACATTTGGTACAATGACTTTACTTGATGTTCGGTCCGTTTGCATGTTAATGTTGATATTTTAATGTGGTTTGTGCATTATTATGGATTACCAAATGGACACTTAGATGTAATAAGATTAATCGACTTTAGGAATTAGGATAGTGGACCCATTTCTTAAATTCCTTTCACACCTGAGATCCTATTTTTTGCGACACACGAGCCGTGAGATGTTTGTGAAGGTTAAAAGAAACCAAACTGAAATAGCTTGAAGCACACGAACAAGTTTCAACTAAAACTCATTTCATTTGACTTAAAGAGAAACGTTTTACAACCAAGACAATACTTATATATGCACAAGGCTTTACAAGACCATTGTTTAACCTAAACGAATATACTAAAGGAATATGCTTTGACAGCTCACTGCTCCTTATCTTCAAGCGTACTGTATCGGTTGCTCACCATTATGTTCTCTGCAATTGAGGTCGTACAGTTCAGTCTTTTGTCGGGTGTGTTTGTGACCGTTGTAGTTGCTGCAGCTCGTTTGGGCTTCGTTTCTTGTTTCTGGCCCAACGTTTCTGAATCACTTCTCTGCTGGGCTGTAGTCCTGCTAACATCCCCTCTCAAACTTGAGGTGGGAGGTTCTTCCACACCAAGTTTGAACCTGAGATCAAAAAAGTTGTGTTGAGGCAGTGACTTTGTGAATATATCAGCTATTTGAAGCTTTGCCGGAATGTGTTTAACCACCAAGCTTCCCTTAGCCACCTTTTCCCTTGCATAATGATAGTGAGTCTCAAAGTGTTTTGTTCTCTTGTGGAAAACTGGATTAGCTGATAACTGAACCGCTGATAAGTTGTCACAGTAAATCTCTGCAGTTTGAGCTTGCTCGATTCCAAATTCCCTGAGTACTGCAGTAATCCATGTGATCTCAGCGGCTGTGTCAGACAGTGTTCTATATTCGGCCTCCGTTGATGATCTAGCTACAGAGTCTTGACGTTTAGCCGACCATGATATGATATTCGAGCCCAAGTAGGTACAGAATCCACCCGTTGATCTGCGTGTATCACGGCAGCCTGCCCAATCACTATCACAATAAGCTCTGAGTGTTGAGTCAGTATCAGAAGACAAGGTTAACCCCATCGACAAAGTTCCTTTCACATATCTCAGAATCCTTTTGAGGAGTTGAAAATCTGACAGAGTAGGCTGATGCATTTTTTGACAAACAAAGTTCACTGCATATTGAATGTCTGGTCGAGTCAGGGTGAGATACTGAAGCTTACCTGCCAAGCTTCTAAAGTATGTAGGGTCCGAGAACAGTTTATCTTGATGGGGAACACGATCTAATTGAAGAGGAAGAGGAGTTGGCATTGGGGCACAATCCAACATACCTGCCGTATAGAGAAGGTCAGTAGCATATTTCTCCTGATTCAGAAACAATCCAGTGGAGGTGAACTGAGCCTGAATCCCCAAGAAGTAACTGAGTTGACCAACATCCTTCATTCTGAACATATCACTCAGAGAGGCAAGGAAATCTGTTCGCAGTTTCACATCGTTACCAGTAAGAATCATGTCGTCTACATACAGCAACAAAAACATGATCTGTTTCCCTCGTTGAAAGATAAAGAGAGAGGGATCCCGAGTGCTGCAAGAGAAGCCAAATTCAATGAGGTATGAGCTCAGTTTGTCGAACCAAGCCCTTGGTGCCTGTTTAAGCCCATAGATAGCTTTGTTAAGCTTGCAAACATATTCTGGATGCTCTTTGTTTTCAAACCCTGGAGGTTGTTTCATGTACACAGTTTCGTGTAGATCACCATGTAAGAAAGCGTTCTTCACGTCTAACTGTTTAATGTCCCATTTCTCGACCACTGCTAGATGCAACACCATACGAACTGTTGCTGTGCGCACCACTGGGCTGTAGGTCTCCAAAAAATCTATTCCTTCTTCCTGCTCAAAGCCTTTGGCCACAAGTCTTGCCCTGAGTTTATCCAGGGTTCCATCTGCCTTCAGCTTCGTTCGGAAAATCCATCTGCAACCAAGCACATTCACATTTTCTTGAGGAGGTACCAGATTCCACGTGTTTGTCTCATCACAAGTTTCTATTTCTTCACACATAGCTCCATTCCACCCTTTGTGTTTCAGAGCTTCTGCAACAGTCTTAGGTTCAGTCGGGATACCCTTGACTACATTGAGTACATATCTTGGATTCGGTTTAACCACACCAGCCTTTCCTCTCGTTGTCATATTGTGATCATTGTGAACCAACGTTTCTGGAATGGCTTCTGCTGCTTCTGAGTCAGAAGATGAAGACGTATCATTTTGATTTGCAGAAACTTCACTCACATCCTGATCTTCAAGAGATTCTGTCTCTGTCGTGTCAGGACTAGTACTTGCAGTGATCTCCTCTATAACCACACCAGAATCGGCTACATTGTTCTGAACAGGCTTTCCTTTCGGAGGGGATATTTCTTCCACTAGCATCTCTGTGTCAGAAACCGGTTCAGTGATGTTAGTTCTCCAAGCTTTTTGCAGTGGAGTTGTTGCAGGCGGGATATAGCTTCGATATTCAGCAGTGAATGGGAACCTGTCCTCATCAAACAACACGTGCCTACTGATATACACTCGTCCAGTAGGTGGATGTAGGCATCTGTAACCTTTATACTGCTCAGTATAGCCAAGAAACACGCACAGGAGAGATTTTGGATCAAATTTGTTCTGAGCATAAGGTCTCAAATAAGGATAACATGCGCATCCAAAGGTTCTCAACGCCGTGTATGTAGGAGCTTGACCTTGCAACATCTGAAAGGGACTTTTGTTCTCTTCTAGGACAGAAGATGGGAGAAGATTGATCAGAAAGTTGGCTGTGAGAAAGGCATCTACCCACAGGTTTTGTGGCAAAGAGCTTTGAAACAACATTGACAATCCCAATTCTGTCACATGTCTGTGTTTTCTCTCAGCCAAGCCATTTTGTTCAGGGGTGTGAGGACATGACACATATTGTGTGATCCCACATTTGGTGAAGTGCTCTCTGAGTTGATGGTTTATAAATTCTCCACCTCCATCGCATTGGAAGATACCAATTTTCTGACCATACAGATTTTCGACTTGATGTTGGAAAGCTTTAAAAGTTGCAAACACATCCGATTTCAACTTAAGAGGAAACAACCAACTGAACCTTGAGTAATTGTCAATGAAAACTACATAGAATCTGAAACCCTGAACTGACAGACACGGAGCAGGACCCCACACATCACAGTGGATCCTCTCAAGAGGCCTAGAAGCCTTAAAGACAGAGCTAAAGAAAGGAAGTTTGCTAGACTTTCCTAAATGACAAGCTTCACACAACAACTTGGATGTTTTGTTGATGGTGATTGCCTTTATTGAAGATAGATGTTGCAGAATTTGTAAATGAGGATGTCCCAGCCTCTTGTGCCATACTCTATCTGACGCAGCTTGTTGACGAACAGAGTAAAACGACAGGAACTGAGCATTCTCTAGATGATAGAGCCCATTACGCTTGCTTCCCTGACTGAGGACCTGCTTTGTCATTTTGTCCTTTACACATACAGTTTTAGAGTCAAATGTCACCTCACACGGATAATCATCAGTGAGTTTCGAAACCGATAGGAGAGACTTTGCAATTTCAGGACATACCAACACATCATTAAGAGGAATAGTACCTGAGTGGGTAGGCAAGGCAATAGATCCGATGTGCGTAATGGGAAGAAAATCTCCATTTCCTACAATGACAGTATCAGACCCTTCGTAAGGCAGAGACGAGTGGAGATGTTGAGTGCTGTTAGTGACATGGTTTGAGGCTCCAGAGTCAGCAATCCATTCTGGGCCAGGGAAATTGTTAGATCCACTAATCCTCATTGCAGCCATAGCATGCTTCATTTCTTCGACATTGTAGGACTGATCAAATCTCTTGAAGCATTTGTGGGCAGGATGACCATATTTGCCACAGATTTGGCATGTGGGACGTTGATCATAGTCTGAGTAGTTGCCTCTGTTGGCCTGCTGTCCAAATTGCTGAGGAAAGCCTCTCCCTTGAGTAGAGTAGCCACCTCGTCCTTGCGTTTGGTAACTACTGTTATTCTGTCCTCTGTATCCTCCTCTGCTCTGTCCTCTGCCACGATAGTTTGAGTAACCTCCACGGTCAGTATATCCTCCAGAGTTTCTATCCGAGTACAAGACTTGAGGTGCTTCATTTCTGTCAGTGTAGAAGGCTTGGTGCGGAGAAACTTCGGCAACTGCCTCATACTTCTGCAACTTATCATCAAAACCAACCAGCTTATACATAACATCTTCAAAGGTGGGTCCTGGAAGATTATCCATTGATTCTTCAATAACCGTAGCTATCGACTCATATTCTCTCCCGAGTCCGTTTAAGATGCCAAAGATCTTTTCTTGCTCAGATATTGGTGCTCCTATGGAATCAAGTTGATCGCAGAGAGACTTGATCTCTGTCAAGTACTGAGACAAAGGTTTGGTACCTTTGGTGGTTGTCTGAATCCGTCGTTGAAGATCGAGACGTCTCGTTGCTGAAACACGATTGTACTTCTTCGCCAGAGCATACCAGATTTCTTGAGAAGAGTGGAGACCATACACATGTTTCAACGCATCTTCAGACAGAGATCCTATGAGCCAAGCTTTGATAAGTTGGTCTGTGTGAACCCACTTCAGGAACTCAGGATTGTTGGTTTCTGTCACCAGATCTCCATTCCTAACCGTCAGAGTAGGTGGTGGACGTGGTGCAGCTCCAGTGACATAACCGATGAGGAGTTGACTGTTGAGAAACTGCTCAAACTGCAGCTTCCAAGACAGATAATTCTTGTCGTTGAGCTTGAGGGTGACGACTTGAGTAATGGAAAGAAGCGCAGGAGTGAAAGCATCAGAAGGAGCCTCCATGGCTCTGATACCATGAAGGTTAAAAGAAACCAAACTGAAATAGCTTGAAGCACACGAACAAGTTTCAACTAAAACTCATTTCATTTGACTTAAAGAGAAACGTTTTACAACCAAGACAATACTTATATATGCACAAGGCTTTACAAGACCATTGTTTAACCTAAACGAATATACTAAAGGAATATGCTTTGACAGCTCACTGCTCCTTATCTTCAAGCGTACTGTATCGGTTGCTCACCATTATGTTCTCTGCAATTGAGGTCGTACAGTTCAGTCTTTTGTCGGGTGTGTTTGTGACCGTTGTAGTTGCTGCAGCTCGTTTGGGCTTCGTTTCTTGTTTCTGGCCCAACGTTTCTGAATCACTTCTCTGCTGGGCTGTAGTCCTGCTAACAGTTTGCCTTTGTTTTATTTATCATCGAATTTTGTCTTAAGAATATTCAAAATTATCGAGGGACCTGCTTCTGCTTGTGTGAGTTTCTGATTAAGTGGCTGATAATGATTCCATGTGTTCGAACGACGGGCAAAGAGATTAAGTAACTGCAAATTTATTTATTTGGGTGACTCCACCAAAAAAATGTTAGCTAAATTCCTGTGAACATAGAAATGTTTATGGACAATTTTGGGTAAAATCCCTTTTCATGAATAGTTAATTTGACAAAACAAGTGGATTTGATCCTAATTCAATGACGAAACCTAATTTTTAAACACTTTTTGGGATAACCTATAGTTTTTAGATGGATATAAGAAAGAAAAAAAAGATTTCTTATAAGTTTTCGAACATGTATTTTTGGGTTCCTTAAGATAATTAGGTGTTTGGTTTACTCGTCTGGGATACTAAAGCTTTGTATTCATAAAAATTAAGTATATTTTTAGAAATGTTAGTGTCCTATTATTTTATACATTTATATTTTTTTTTAAGGTTTACGAGCTTTAAAGCAAGCAATAATCTCAGCTATTTTTGCCACGTCATGAGCTATAATGAAATTTCCTAATATTTATAGCTACTTTTTTTTTATTTTCTCATCAGTGTTCGCTTTCTATAATTATATGCTTTTCTAAAGATGCCAATCCTCATGCCATAGTATTTGTAATTGTATGTACGTCGCCTACTAACTTTTTCACCTGTGAAGCCCACACGAACATATATACAAGTACTATATAATATAAATATATATCTATTTTAAAAATCACAAAGATACATATACTGATTTCCTGAGAGTCTTAAATTCTCGGAACTGATTGCTAATTGCTAACCGACAACCAAATTACGGAGTTTAAGGTCTATTCTCGATCACAGACTGATAGTCATACTTACTAATCAACCTACCTAACTACCTCGAAGACTATGCAAAGCTATAAAAGATGAATCTTCGAGTTAGGCTCTCATTAGTCAATAAGCTTCCTTTTATATTTCATGAGTCATTAAGCTTCACATTGTATGCAATTTTCATTAAATGCATACTTCGGAAAGTCCGGTACGAAAGACTAATTAAAGAGTGTGAAATGAAACCTCATCAAATAATATAAAGGCAAACAGAAAAAACCCAAAACAAACAGATTGAAAAGAAAGGTCATTGAATCGAATAATTAAAAAGGGAAATGCCATCTGCACATCATGCAAAAAAAGTTAGACAAAACTAGATTAGTTATTGTATAAAATGTAAAGTTCCTATACTGATTAATAGTAGGACTCAGTGGTGAACCAGAGACAACCACGTTCTCTCAAGCACACACACTCCTATATATATCTATCTATCTAATCTAATGATCAACAACTTAACTTCTCTGTCACGAAGTTAATAGTTCACTCACACAAACACACAGTCGACTTGAGTTGTCAGAAATGGAATCTAGATTGTGTCGGAGGAGGATGAACATAGCCATGGTGCTAATAATAACGTTGACATGGCTCGGTGGCACGTGTGGGGAGTTCCAGGAACAACTATTCGAAGTTGGGAAGCTTAAGATGTTCGTTGACGAGCTCCCAGATATGCCAAGGCTCCATGGCTTTCACTCTGTTCATGGCGTTCTCAAACCCATTTCTCTCCAAATCGGCATGTTCTTCACCAAATGGGTATTCTTGTTTCTCTAATTCAATCTTCTTCTTCTTCTTCTTTTTTCCTTCATAAAAGAATAATCGGATTAGATTCTTCTGGATTGATGATAGATTCATCTTAGTCGTTGATCAAATGATAAGATATATTCGTTTACCTGTTTACTCTCGTCCTCATTTATTAATTATTCCTTTTATGTCTATCTTACTGATAAAATACATAATGAGCTTCGGCCTACCTTCTCATAGCCCGAAACTATAAATATATTTTTGTTTATTTAGAATATAGCATAATATATTTTTACCTAAAAACGAGAAATTTAAGCAAGTACATAAATCATAGTGCAGTGTATATTTTCATTTTCCTACGATAAAAAAACATAATCTTATATCTAATTAAAAATAATAATGTATTCTACATTTTTAATACACTAGTACATAATTTTATTTCATTGATTAATACATTAATAATTCTCCAAAAACTGGAAAAACAAATTCCGTAATTTGGACTGAAAATAGAAAATGATACTAACTAGTACCTATTATGAAACAAATTTTAAGCTTTTAAAAACAACATTAAATATAAAGGGATAAAAATAAAGAGAAATGGGATTGATGAGGTGGTTTTTAAATTAATAATTCTTATCGGGGATACAGAAATTCCACAGAGATTTGCCTCCGACGCCTGTGTTTGCATACGGTACATCCCGAAGCAGTGCAACAGTTCCTGGTCCCACGATCGAAGCCGTCTATGGAGTAGACACATACGTGACGTGGCGAAATCACCTCCCTTCATCTCACATCCTCCCTTTGGATCCCACAATCTCCCCCGCGGCTCCGAAACACGGCGGGATACCCACCGTGGTCCATTTACACGGCGGAATCCACGAACCATCAAGCGATGGAAACGCTGACGCATGGTTCACCGCCGGTTTCAAAGAGACCGGACCCAAATGGACCAAAACGACGATGCATTACGAGAACAAGCAGCAGCCTGGAAACATGTGGTACCACGATCACGCCATGGGTCTGACTCGAGTAAACCTTCTCGCTGGTTTGTTAGGCGCATACGTTCTTCGCCATCACACCGTCGAACCTCCTTTCCGGTTACCCACCGGCGACGAGTTCGACCGGCCGTTGATCGTTTTCGACCGTAGCTTCCGTTCGGACGGTTCCATCTACATGAACGCCACCGGGAACAACCCGTCAATACACCCGCAATGGCAACCGGAATACTTCGGCGATGCGATCATCGTCAACGGAAAAGCCTGGCCGCGATTATCAGTCCGGCGACGGAAATACAGATTCCGCATCATTAACGCCAGCAACGCTAGGTTCTTCAGATTCTTCTTCTCCAACGGTCTCGACTTCGTCGTCGTTGGTTCAGACTCGGCGTATCTGTCGAAACCGGTTACGACCAAGTCGGTTCTCTTGTCTCCGTCAGAGATAGCAGATGTTGTCGTTGATTTTTCAAGATCGCCGTCGCGTACGGCGGTGCTAGCCAACGACGCGCCGTATCCTTACCCTAGTGGTGATCCTGTCAACGAAGAAAACGGCAAGGTCATGAAGTTTATCATCAAGGACGAGGCTGAGGCTGACACGTTTACTATTCCGAAGAAGCTCATTGGTTATCCGTCAGCTGACGTGTCAAACGCCGTGCTCACGCGTTACATATCAATGTACGAATACGTTAGCGATTCGGACGAGCCAACTCATTTGTACGTCAACGGCTTGCCCTACGATGCTCCCGTGACGGAAACTCCAAAATCAGGAACCACCGAGGTACACATTTTAATTAATTTAATTCGTTATTAGTAACGTAAACTTGAAATGTTTGAGCCTTTAAATGTTTTGTAATCACTAGGTTTGGGAAGTGATTAACTTGACGGAGGATAACCATCCGTTACACATTCATCTTGGGCTGTTCAAAGTGGTGGAGCAAACGGCGTTACTAGCATCAGGACTGGAGGAGTTTAAGGAGTGCATGACGAAACACAATGACGCCGTCAAGTGCCAGATCAGCAAATACGCACGTGGGAAAAAGACGGCGGTGACGGCGCACGAGAGGGGTTGGAAGAACGTGTTCAAGATGATGCCGGGACATGTTACGAGGATATTGGTTCGGTTTTCTTTTATCCACAGTAACGCATCTTACCCGTTCGACCCGACCCAAGAACCCGGCTACGTCTACCATTGTCACGTAAGTAGGACTTTTGAATATTATGAAACTAGTAATCGCTATTATAATATTGGTTTTGAAAACAACGTATATGATATTTTGCATGCAGATCTTAGACCATGAGGACAATATGATGATGAGGCCGCTTAAGGTCATCAAATGATCAACAAAGTCCAATGGTCTCCATAAGGTTTTTGATGGTGCAATATAATATAACTCGTCAAAAGATACAAACACATCATATATGAAATAGGTTAAATCATAAATGACACCCATTGATGGACAATGTAATATATTATTTACTTTATACTAATCGTTTTGTAATAATTCTCTTGTCTCCGTTGAGTTCTTAAATAAGCTTTCTCTTCTTGACAAATTAAGACACATTTCTTTTTAAAAAAATAAAAATAAGACATAAATGTCTTTGATGTTGTTCCAAACTAAGTTTATAAGTAACTTACTTACTAAACGAACTAAAAAATAATTTAAAAAATCATTTCAGGCTCTGAAAGATGCTCAATTGAATAATACACCAAAAAGAAGAGAATAGGCTCAGAATTAATTTGGCATAGAGTTGCAGACTTGCAGCGGTCGCGAGGAATAAAAAATTGTAGTTTGTCACGTGAAATAACAAACCATGAAACCTTATTTGAGCCTCTTAAGTTCCAGTAGAAATATCAGATTTTAAAATATGCGAGATCAATGAAAAATGATGGAAAAACAACTCTACATAGACAACTCTTAAGTCGATAACCTAGAATCTTCTCTATGTTTTAGTTGATGTAAGATAGAAACTAATTAAATTAGGAGTTATAAACTTGAAACGGTCACATTAGAACCTCGATGAAATATAAAAGCCCAAAGTATGATTTCCCTAAATCGAAAACAAAACTAAAAGCCCAATATCAAAACCATGATTTCGAGTTGTATCAAAACCATGATTTCGAGTTACAGACGACCTAAAACAAAATCAACTTGAAATTAACACTTCTTTTTTTTTGTCAGGAAAGGGGAGGTAGACCTCCCTATTTATTAAAAAATATGAAAGAAGCAATCACACCATCATCGCCCTTGGGCGTGAGCAGCCAACAACGTCCTCAAACGCTAAAAGTTTGACACAATCAGGAACAACAGTAAACGAATGTAAACCTAAAGGAAGTGAAAACGCATAGTTCGCCAATCCATCTGCAAGACGATTGGCCTCCCTATACACGTGACAAATACGGACTAACCAGTCCCTCGAAATGAAGCCATAGCACAAGCGTACTAGGAAAGACAGCGGATGAAAGTCACTAATCCCTGTCGTTAAGAAACCGACCACTAATTCGGAGTCAACTTCCAACTCCACCCGAGACACCCCCTTCTCCCACGCAAAGCAGAGCCCATAATAAACACCCCAAAGTTCCGCTAATGGTGCCGAGCAAATACCAATGTTTAGCGCAAACCCAGTAAGCCAGTTACCATCTCCGTCTCTAAGGACCCCTCCGGCGGTGGCAAGACCGGGATTTCCGTGTGAGGCTCCATCCGTGTTAAGTTTAACCCAGCCCAGCGTAGGAGCAGTCCACGCTATCAACCTCGTTTCTCGCTGTACCTGCACATTCTCCTTCATAACAATCAGATGTACAGAGAAAATCTCCTTAGCCGCGTCTCTCAGAAACTTGACCCGGTCACGACAAGTAATAGTGCTCCCAAATATATCAGCACACCTCCATTTCCATCCCCACCATACACTAATCGCGAACAATGTAGCCCAAGAATGTTCGTCTCTCTCTGCATTATCACTTAGATTTTCGTATAGCCATTCCCAGAGGTGTGCGGAGAAGAACCTGTCTCTGCGTCGACGAGGTAGGAGCCTCTGCCACACACCTTCCATCGCGGGACAATCGCGCAAGACGTGCATAATCGTCTCTTCTCCGCCGCTACAGATCGAACATGTGCTAGTGTCCGACAGATGTCGTCTGTACCGTTCTGAATTTGTCATAATCACCTTCTGAGACACAAGCCAGAGGAAACATCGTACTCTCTCTGTTACCTTTGTTTGCCAGATACGAACAAAGAAAGCTTCCATATTCGGTTGGTGCACATCAACCTGAAGTAGGGAAGCATAAGCGGAGCTAACTGTAAAGTGACCATCCGGATTTGCTCTCCACGATAGCCGATCCACACCACCGGTCACTGTATCCAGGACAATCAAGCTCAATTTCAGCCGCACATTCGTCGGAATTTGTTCTGCAACGTGCTCAAGGTCCCAACCAAGACCATTCCTCCACACGTCACAGGCACGTTCTTCTCGAAATTGAACCGGAATATTCCCATCCACCATTTCCAAGATCGATTCATTTGCTAACCATCTGTCCTGCCATAAACGGATTTGCTGTCCATCCCGAAGGACCCAGCCCAAGCCCGGCTGAACCACCTCTCTAATACCAAGTCTGATACTTCTCCATGTCGAAGACCAGGGACCCTTAGATTGTAGCCACGACTGATCATGAATATCTCCAATCTTGTATTTGGCGCGCAGTACACGCGCCCATAGACTGTCTCTATCATGAATCACTCTCCAACCTAGCTTCCCAATTAAGGCTTTATTCATCTCAGTCGAAGACCTAATCCCGAGTCCACCTTCTTTCTTCGGTCGACAAACCCTCTTCCAAGCCACCAAGTGTTGTCTTTTCTTTTCGGCAGTGCTACCCCACAAGAAAGAGCGGGAAAGTTGATCAAGTTTTGCCAAAGTAGCTTGTGGCAATACGATAGTACTCATTGTATGCACTGGTATTGATGTTAATACTGCCTTTGTTAGCGTTATTCTGCCTGCGAAGCTCAGCGATCTGCCTTTCCAACCCGACAAACGAGATGAGACTTTCTCAAGAACATCCCCAAAAGTATCCTTGTTAATTCGTTTCTGCAGAACTGGCATGCCCAGATATGTACCCAGTTCCCTTGTATACCCAATTCCACTCTCCAACGAAATAAGATTCGCCAAGTCTCGACTCACGTTTTCAGAGAAGAAGATTTTCGATTTAGCCAGATTCACCTTTTGACCCGAGGCAAGGCAGAATGTCTCCAAGACTTTACGGAAGACCCGTATCTGGGCAACAGACGCTTCGGCAAACAAAATTAAATCATCCGCAAAGCATATATGTGACAGTTTTGGACCACCTCGTGAACGTGTAATAGGTTTCCAATCCTTCGAAGCCACATACATTTCAATCAGGAGGCAAAGACGCTCAATGCACAGAACGAACAAGTATGGTGAAAGAGGATCACCTTGCCGAAGTCCCCGAGCTGGCTTAAAAGGCGCAGTTTTTTCACCATTCCAAAGTACTGTCATAGACGACCCACTACACATTGCATAATCCATTGCCTCCAACTCACAGGTAAACCCACTGCTTCCAAGGTATCTTCCAGAAAGTCCCAGCGTATGCGGTCATACGCTTTCTCCAAATCAAGCTTCAAAAGCATCCAACCGCGTTTCCCTTTCTTGCGTCTCATCGAATGAACCGCCTCTTGAACCACTACTATATTATCCGAACTGAGGCGACCTGGGATGAAACTTGCCTGCGCCGGACCGATTAATTTCGGCATCACCTTTTTTAGACGCAGAACCATTGCTTTCGTAATTGTCTTAAAGAGGACATTACACAAGCTGATAGGCCTAAATTGTGACATTGATTCCGGTTTTGCTACTTTGGCAATGAGGACAACCAACACATCATTCGTTTCTGGCGGAAGCAAGCCTGTTTCAAAAAAATCCTTGGCAAAACAAACAACCGAGGATCCCACATTTTCCCAACAGTATTGATAAAAGACCGGCTGAAAACCATCAGGACCCGGAGCCTTAAACCTCCCCATACTCCTTACTGATTTCTCCACCTCTGCTGCTATGAACGGTTTTGAAAAATCTCGGAGCTCTGCGTCTGTCAATTGAATAAAACCGATTTGTGGCAGTTTCGGAGCTTCTTGTGCAACATCTTCCATGGAGTACAATCAAGTATAGAACTCGATAGCTAAGTTTTCTAACTCATATTTGTTCGAAATCCATCTACCGTCTCCATCTTTCAGTGTATCAATTCTATTCCGATTTCGTCGAATGACCGTTGATAGGTGAAAGAAGCTCGTATTTCGGTCTCCCAATACTACCCACTTCTCCCGAGATTTCTGGAACCACAAGGTTTCTTCCTGTTCCAAGACTGTATACAGTTCTTGAAGTAACTCTGCTTCGTGGTGCAACAAAGAATCCGACTGCACCTGGTCTAGCTGAGCTTGAACCTCTGTAAGCTGTTGGGTCAACTTCTCCTTACGAGTTTGAATGTGCCCAAACACTTCACGATTCCATTTTCTTAGATTCTCCTGTAAACTTTTCAAAGCTTCCGGAGTAGTTACTTCATTGTTCCATGAATTTGCGACCAGCTCCTTGAACCCGGAATGTTGACACCACGCGGCTTCGAAGCGGAATGGTCGTCGTTGCGGATTACCCTTCACGGAGGGACACAACTGAACGTAAAGGGGATTATGGTCTGAAGCCATCACGGGCAGGTGTTTGACCACTGCTTCCTGCCATTGAAGTCTGGTTTGTGGGCAGCATAGAACCCTGTCGAGGCGTTTTGCTATATAGTTATGAGACTCCCTTCCTCTGCGCCAAGTGAATCTGTTACCAGAAAAGCCCATGTCAACCAAAGATGTGTCATTTATCCACTCGCCGAAGGCTAACAAATCCGGTGACAAACGACTATTTCCACCAGTTCGTTCATCTAGTCGGAGAATAGTATTAAAGTCACCTCCCACTAGCAGAGGTTCATTAATCCGGTGGACCACCTCCGTTAGTTCATTCAAAGGCCACTTCTCCGACTAGCGGTGGGAGCAGCGTACACCGCAATGACATGTAAGACAGTACCTCCGTTCTCAACCCTTACATGTATAAACTGTGTCGAAGACTCAATGATAGTAACGACTCCCACACAAGATCTCCATAACAACCAGATTCCGCCGCTCTGACCGGCTGCATCCACACGGAAGGAATTCTCAAAACCCAGATTATGGCATATGCGATTCGCTCTATCTCCCGCAGCATGTGTCTCAAATAGAGCAAGCATATCCGTATGAAACTTCTTAAGTAAATAACGCATAGAACGTCGGAAATTGGGTTTATTCACCCCCCGGCAGTTCCAGAATAAAATATCCATCATCATAAAGATTATAAAGCGGTGGACTACCGGGGCAACCCGTCATTCCGTGCCAGCTCCCTGCGGAGTCTCCTCTGCCTCCGAGGTGCCATCTTGAGCAACGATGCTCATATTCTGTGCATTCGCTCCTTCTTCTTCCAGTTCCATTACCGAGTTCTGCTCCATGTTTCGAACCAACGGATTCTGGTCCTGAGCTTTTTCCTTCACAGTCGTAAAAATACCTCCTGTGCGACCGACAGACTCTGTTTCTACTCGTAGTCTTTTGCCGGATGCCAACAGTTCAAACTCTTTCCTTGCTGGACCAAATATAAGGCCCTGCGTGGGTCTATTCTGTTTTGTCTGTTTGGGCTTCGAGCCCACTTGATGGCCCGACTTGCTCCCTCCTTTATTATTGTCTTTCGTAATCTCCTTGTTCTCAACTTTACTCTTCCCGCCAAACACACGAAGATCTTTGTCTTTAACATAAGCCACATTCTTTCCTTTCCTCATCCTGTCCACAACATATTCATTTTCCTTATTTTGCTCCGAGACAATCACAACGTCCCTTAATTCCTCCGATATTCTCTCCTCCTCCAGATTCCCGAATCTATTTGAAATTATGACATTTTCCTTATTTGTGTTTCCCTATATCTCGCGAAGATTTCTTCCAGATCCCGTACTGGACTCACCCACCGTGATCTGCGCAATCTTCTCCGTCGGTCTAAATTTCCTCCCCGGTTTCCGGACCACCGTAAACTCAGCCTCCTCCTGACGGTTTACGCCTGCCACCTCCGATCTCCCTACTAAAATCTCCTCCTCATCCTTCTCCATATCTCTTTCAACACTTCGATGAGGGCAATTATGCACCAGATGACCATATATCCCACATCCTGAGCATATGTTTGATAAGCCTTCATAAGCCACAAAATATCTCTCACCGTTAATCAGCACCGTGCCTTTTAGCGGCTTTGACAAGTTCACCTCTACGCACACCCTCGCGAAACGAGCACGTTCAAAGTATAGCGTAGTGAGATCAACTTTAACTGGATTCCCGAGCCCTCGAGCAATCCCCATTAAGATCGCCCTGTGGTAAAAATTCACCGGAATGTTTGATAACCTAACCCATACTGGGGTTGTAGTGATATCATCACAAAGCGGATCAAAATCCGGTGACCAGGCTTGCACTGTGAGATAACTCCCAAAAGCTTTCCATGGTCCTCCTGTTAACGCTCCTAGATACTCATCTTCTAGATCAAAGCGAATCATGAAGAATTGTCTCGGGAGATCTGTCACGTACATCCCACCTCGAGGCTTCCACATCTCGCGAAGTTTCCGACTCAGAGCTGAGATTGCAATATTCCTTCCCAGGACCTTGACAATCATACACCGTTTCCACAAGCCGTTCATCACTTCGAGCACTTCATCTCCTATGGTAATAACTGGTTCCCCATCCTCGCCATCAGGGAAACTCAG
The DNA here is from genome assembly GCA_010577795.1 of Isatis tinctoria. Classification (NCBI taxonomy): domain Eukaryota; kingdom Viridiplantae; phylum Streptophyta; class Magnoliopsida; order Brassicales; family Brassicaceae; genus Isatis; species Isatis tinctoria. The sequence continues at coordinate 9,985,005 of CM021244.1, forward strand.
CCGTACCCTTTCCGCCACAAAGTCATCATCCATTAGAGTCTCCGGCTTTGGTCTCCCTTCAAGACTTCCTCCTGCTACCTTCTGTGCCCATGATTCCGTTCGATCCGGAGGATCTCCCGGCGGTTCCCTTCCTCCCATCTCCACCATCGTCACGTCCTGTTCGGCGCTTTCCGCTCTCTCTCTCTCCATCTTTTTCGTGTAGAATTTTAATGGTTACCCAATGGAAAAATACAGTAATGAAATGAAATTAACACTTCTCTTTCGTACAAAAAAACATATACATATTGATATTCTACAATACACAAACTAAAATATTAAAAATACAGGATATGGTCGAAGAAGTAGGAGTGTAGGGTCTAATGCAAGTGGTTCACCATTCTTCATGGCTTTGTATTATCTCTGCGTATGGAGCAGCCACAACGCATTCTTATGTGTCAAACGAGATATTTTCAGCTTCATTTATTGTTGCTCGTTGTCATTTGTAGGTTTTTGGTTCTTTTGTGTGCCTTTGATAGCTTTTGGGATATGATTTTGTTATTGCATTTAATATGGTACTAGAATTGGATCCGCGCAGGATTATATCTTATGTTGTATTTAAATAAATATAAAATTTTAAATTTTATAAATATAGATTTAAATTATAAAAGTATGAAAAAAGAACAATAACATTGGACATAAACATTAACACTATATTTTAAAGTTAGGGTTGGAATTAACTAAAGTCGTTTTTGATGGTTTGATAAGAAATTGAGAGAAAAAAAAAGTTTTAAACAAAAAGAAATAGAGAAACAAAAAAGATTAAGAACTATATCAATGTAAAAGATAAGTTAAAGTAAATTTTAAATTTGAACAATTATTCTTATTTAAAAGATAATGTTTAGCTTAATATTCATATTTGTTAAGATATTGGACTTTAAAACAATTATTCTTATTTCAAAATAATATCTTAATATTCTATGGAATATACTAATCTAATGTTTTTTAAATGATTTAATAATATTTATTTTGACTTATTAATTTAATTATGCTTATAGAATATATCATAGAATTTTTTTTCGTTTTATAAAGAAAAACTTAATTAAATATTAGTTTATAGTTATTTTAAAATATATATACAAATTAATTTAATTGTTAAAAAATATCATAATATTTTTCTGTAAGATTTGATTGTTGGTAAAAAAAGAATTATATCTTCATATTTAAAAAAAGAATATATTAATAGAAATACCAAGAAGAAATCAGTTATAAATTCATCAATTTGGAAGTTGGTCAGTACCTTTCTAGACATGAACCTGAAGGATTTAAGCATCAAGATCCGAAAATGGAGTTTAACACCTGATGAACTCTTTTGGTTGTTGCGTGCTGCACTGTGTATGGGACAGCTCCGAAATCTTGAGGTAAATTACGATCTTCTTACCCCATATCCTCATGACCCAGCAGCTTTGCCTACATCTTTGTATGAACCACCCTACCTCGTTTCACTAAGCGTTCATGGAAGTCGGATATATATATCGATTTTGTGGCGTTTTTTTCCGAAGACGGAATCGCTGAAGATTCTGAAACTTGTGCGTGTGACCTACAAGAATGAGGACTGGCTTGGCAATCTCCTGAAAATTTGTACAAGTCTTGTACGAATTCGAGTACTAAATAGAAAACATCAAATTCATTATCATCTAATCAATCTGTGTACCTTTGTGATTTTGATAGTCATCATGTATATGTTTGTATGCTTAGTTCGTTTTTGATAGTCATAACTTTTTTTTTTTTTGCATCAATAGTATAGAAAGTTAGCTAAGATAACTTAAAAATTTTAAGTTGAGAATTGCTATTGGAATAAGAAGGTAAATCATAATGGGAAGTACTAGATTAGTTGTGCTAAATAATGTTTTAAACTTACATTTAAAATAATATCGTATTGGTTTTAAATTTTAAGATAAACATGCCTAAAAGATGACATAGTAATATACCAGAAAACATATCCTAGTCGTTTATAGTAGTGTTGTCCATATATCACCGGTTCACCACCACCCATATATAATGAACTTGTATATATTGCATGTTGTTAGCGAAAAAACATATATAATAAATTAAAAACAGAGTATCAACAATAGTGATTAGAGTTCAAACCAACATTGCTAAAAGTCGTGACACCCGATATGATCTGTCCCCAAATCCTTAAGAATAATGACTAATGAGAAACAATTATGAATGTTGTTGCTGGCGTGCGATAGATTCTTGACCGTCGATGATCATTGTTCTTCCTGCAAAAAAATATACTACAAAGTTTCATGGAGATGCCAAACTTATTAGGATCGAATCCGTTTGGGAATAAATCAAACGAGATAAACTTCCAGTTATGCAAAATGATTATGAAAAGAGGGTACGTATATGATTTTGGTTTTTGGACTTTGGAGGATAAATCTATTCTTAAAATTACCTTCTTCCTTTTGTGACATCTATTCTTAATATTAGACCTTTTTATATATAGATACATTTCTCAAAATAAAAACGAATTAGTATTTAAAGAATACATACCAATCAATGATCGATGATGATGATAATCTTTTGAAAATTCATAATAAATTGCCTCCGGCCAGAACAAACAGTTAACTAAATTTTGACGTATTAAGGTCCATGTATTTATTAGATTGACCCATTCTGTTCATATATTATTAAAACCCATCAAAGTTTATATAAAAAATGAGATGATAATATAAAGTCGGCTTTACAACGAAGCAAGAAAAGAAAATGTAATGGTGCTCGATCACTCTTATGCATAATTAAAGCGCGTGTGTGTGTGTGGTTCATTTCCATTATATGTTTTGGTTGCATTATAAACCATAATATTCCCATAGCCAACTGTATCCTCCTCCTTTGTCGTCTTCTTCTCCTACATCTCCCACCGCCAATTTCGCTTTCTCTTTTCTTCTTCTTCTTCAACATTTAGTTATCTACTCATTTCCTTTTTCCATAATAATTAATAGATTGAATGATTATGAGAAAACGGGTAAATAAGAAAACAACAAAGCAAGTTCTTATCCAAAAGATGAGTGAATATCGAAAACTTTTGGACGATTTTCTTATTTAGTTTGACATACGATTTTCTATTGAAAAAAAACATGTTATCCAAAAGAATGAGTATCAAAATTTTTTGACGATTTTATCATTCTTATTTACGTTGACATATGATTCTTTTTTTAACAAAATGTTATTTACAAATAAATATTTTTTTCCTAAAAAAATAAAGCGCCAAATTTCATCCCAGTATTAAACCTGATACAATTTTATTTTGTAATAACAATTTGAACTTTGTCGTTTTCTTAATATTATCGTGTAACTAATTCGATTTAATAAATAATAGAGTTCGATAGCCACTTGAGGTAACACAAAAAAAAAAAAAAGTGGACTTAGACGTAGGCCCAGCAAAACGGTGCCGTAATAGCGACCTCTCTCCTTGACATATGGTCGCATGGATACATAAAAGCGATGTGAGTCGCTGCTTCTCTGAGAGTAGAGAGCGAATCCCCAAGTTGATTTTAGGGAGAATTTGCTGTAAAATAAAAATTTGAAACTAATTTAGCTTTTCAGCAGAGAGAAAGCTTAAATTAGTTTTTTGGCAAAAGGGTACCGAACAAAAAGGACGTGGCAGTGGAGTGAGTGTTGATGAAATCATCTGTGCGAGTGGGGAAGAATTTCAAAGATGGAGTAAATGGTAAGAAGGAATTGATTTCCTGATTTGACTCGAGGCTGCCAAAAGTTAATGGTCATTCATATAAAAGAGAGATGGTGAAAAAGAAAAGTAGGAGGTTGTGTTATTTATGGGCATAGACGAATGATCTCATATATCTCATATGCATTGGCATTGAAGAGGTATTTAAATTTATATTATGAAACATTTTTAGTTACGTGTTATGTATAATAGTTATTTGTATGATATTAGAAACGATAGGATTGTCATAAATTATTTTACATGACATATATATAGATAGAGATATATATTGTAAGTCTGCATGAAAGATTCATATATTATATGCATTCATTGATGTAGAGAATATATGTACGTATTATACATATATATAACATGTGTTTAATTTAGTTTACACTTAAAAAGTGTAGATACCAAGAAAAAAGTGAGTCTTACTAATATACTTTGCATGTGATTCATATATATAGTGGTATGTATTATGCGTTTGCATGGAATATATTAATATCACATACATATTTATTGACGTGGAGAATATATGTATGTGTTATCAAAATATATAGCATGTATTTAATATAATGAGCACGTAAACATATACTTTTGCATTGGATACATATACATAGGGATGTACGACGTTTGTTTGCATGGAAACAATTCATATTACGTCCATATTCATTAAAGTATGAAACATAAGTATCTGATATCAAAATATATAGCATGTGATTGATATAAACATGTAAAAAATGCAGATGCGCGGTAGAAACGTGAACCTTAATAATATATTGACAAATAATATGGTATGTCGTGGAATATAAAATGATAATTGTACAAAGGGCAGATATAGACTGTAATACAATGAACGAAACCGACAACACTAAATATAGGTCCGTAAAATAATAGATAACACGGAATCAGGAGAAATATATAACATATCAGTCCAATATTATATACACCCATATTAGTCTACATAGCAAGTAAATCATATTCATATCAACTAAAGAATGCAGTTAGACCTATAAAATGTCATATGGCCCTATATCTGGGAACGTGTAAACCAAACACATGACTCTTAATATATATGTGTAAATATATTGATAACACAGGATTAAAATCGGTAGCATAAGAAGTACAAATCCATACTAATGCGAAATAGACACTTATAAATTTACTTAACAAATAACACGTTTTGATAACAGTAACATCTGATTATATTCATATGCAGAAAACTTATAAGACCGTATCAATAAAATGTAGATCTGTATTTGTTAACATGACAAATAGTGAGATTATATTTACCAGTAACATGAAGAAAATGGCAGGAAAAAAATTGGGGAAAACCAAAATGAAAGATTCAAAGTATGAAGGTAGAAAAATCTTATGCCGCCTATGTACCCTTTAAGCTCGCTAATATCCGCTTCACAACCAGGAACTTGACATTGAGCCACGACCGACCCGCCTTGAACCCGCTTCTTCTTCGGCAGCTTAGCCTCCTCCAGCTTCTGCTCGAGCTCCGGATACGAGCACCAATGTATACCAAGGTATGCTATGTATTTTGCATGCTATAATTATAAATTGCATGCTACGTAAATGATTATGGACAACCAATTAGGTAACACCGGATTTGCCAAGGTATGTTATATATGTGCATGTTATAATTATAGATTGTATGCTACGTAAATGATTATGGACAACGAATTAGGTAACACCGGATTTGCCAAGGTATGTTATATATGTGCATGTTATAATTATAGATTGCATGCTACGTAAATGATTATGGACAACGAATTAGATAACATCGGACTTGTCCACGTATTCTATATATTTGCATGATATAATTATATATTGCATGCTATGTAAATGATTATAGACAATGAATTAGATAACATCGGACTTGTCCACGTATTCTATATATTTGCATGATATAATTATATATTGCATGATACGTAAATTATTATGGACAACGAATTAGATATATTAACATATAATATAAATTTACGTGTTAGGAACTCAAAATGCATGCTACAAACACGTGTAATACATATAAATGTTAAAAGTCGATGTAGCATGTGTACAGTTATAACCATATGTACGGTGATAGCAAATCCATATGGATATCTATGTTTTAGTTTGAAGGTGTATTTAGATTATTAGGAGGTACTTAATCAACTTAGAGTCTAGAAACTAGAATAACATCATCATTTGTATGGGAGAATGTCCACATGTATATATCTCTAATATACATCAAACTAGTTATGGTCAAGTCTGAATGCACAAACAATATAAAAATATTATATAGTAACACATCATAATGGGCTTCTAACTACAAAAAATACAAATTAATTTGAATCTAATAATCTCTATTGATTATCACCTCAGTCTAAAAGTGTATCGATTAGTGCTGATTATATGGGAGTAGTTCCAAATATACAGCTATGATTTGATAGGGAGATTACTTATCGCCAAAATTAGTGAACAAATTTAAGATATTGAAATTTTAAAATATTATTTATTTAATCTTTTTGGCAAGTTTAGAATTTCTTCTAACTTGAAAGAATAGAATCCACATATTCCAAATCGGAAGAATACTAACGTCGTTGTGGTGCTGATGATGTCATACTCAGATGGGATTGGGTGTCGTGGACCAGACTCACCGCGAGAAGAGGCCGGTCGGGACGACGTGCGGTCGCGAGCATCGGAGAGTTCTGGCACGCACTTGTGGCGTCGGCCATGACGAGGAATGCGAGGTATCGTCGTCACTGCCTTCGTCTTCCGATATCAAAAAGAAAACAATAACAAATTACAGAGAGATATGTGAGGGAAGAGAGAGGAAGAGAGAGGAGAGAGTGATGTGTTTGTATTTTCGAAGTTGCAACTTTCCACTTTTTTAGGTTTAGGTTGGGGATGAAAGAGAAGGCCTGCGCGTGAGGGCATATCCGGGTCAAAAGGGGAGAAAATATTAACATTGTTTAGGCCCAAAAAACAATTTGTCAAAAAACTAATTTGGGTTTAATATTTTATCATTCACCCAAATGTTCCTTGATTTTAATTCTTATTTTTTGTCCTTTTTTCCCCTTTTGTTTTATTTTCCGATAAACGGAGGCTGATCGGCGCAATGGCCGGCGTAACCGTCTCACCCGCCTCTCTGCTCGAACTTATCTCCGAGATTGGTGAGATCCCAATCAACGCCGGCGTGTTCAAGAAGGATTGCACGGATCTCACTCGTCGAGTCTCTTTGTTGACGCATTTGGTAGAGGAGATCAGAGACTCTAAGCCGATCGATCCCGCCGCTTCTTCTTCGTCGGAGAATGATTGGTGGTCTGATCTCGTCGTGGGGCTTCAAGCCGCGAAGCGTCTTCTCTCCTCAGCCACCCGATTCCAAGCTCGCGATTCCTCTGTAAGCACAAAATCTAACGACTAGAACATTCGAATTACGAATCCATTAATTACACATTAAAACGTTCTTCAATCTAACAATTGATTCCTGATTTGTCTCCGATCGCATTTAATTTTCAGATTCAGATGCTCAAATGTAGAATTACTGGTTTAGTATAATTTAAACCGTTGATTATATTACGGTTATCTCTGGTTTTGGCTAAACGTTGATATATTCTCGGTTGAAGGATTCTGCTGCGAAGAGAATCTCTTTCCAGCTCCAATGCATTACGTGGAAGCTGGAGAAAGCATTAAACAACCTACCTTACGATCTATATGACATCTCTGACGAAGTTGGAGAACAGGTGAATAAAAATTCATTCTTTCACACACTATTCATTCATGACGATGATTTCTAGTGTTTTGAAAGTTGTTCAAGGTTGTTCTTTTTGTGTGTGTATCAATTAGGTGGAGCTAGCGAGATCGCAGTTGAGAAGAGCGATGCAGAGATATGGTTCATTGAATTCGAGGAAGTTTTCGAGGGACTTATGTGAGCCAATGGAGAGTGATGCTTTTAGCAATATAAAGATCAAAGCTGAGGAAGAGAAGCTTGAGGGTATTTCGGAAACAGTTCATTTTGCTGAGGAGAAGAAGCAGCTGCGGAAAAGCTCTTCCATTTCTTTGGCCTTTTATTTGTCGAAAGATGCGGACACGGATAGATTAGACAAGATGGTCACCAAGAACACTGACGAATCGAAGAAATCTGATAAACTCACGATTCCGGTTGATTTTCTTTGTCCGGTATCTCTGGAACTGATGAAGGACCCTGTTATTGTCGCCACTGGACAGGTCTGGTTTCAAGATTTATAGCAAGTTTTATACTTTTCTTACTGTCGTTGCTTGGTTTATTGATAAATTGTCTCTCTTCAATGGCAGACTTACGAGAGGGCTTACATACAGAGATGGATCGACTGTGGGAATCTAACATGTCCAAAGACTCAGCAGAAACTTGAAAACTTCACGCTTACTCCAAACTACGTTCTCAGAAGCTTGATCTCTCGGTGGTGCACTGAACACAACATTGAGCAACCCGCAGGTTACGTCAACGGCAGGTCGAAAAACCGCGGAGACATGTCGGTGATCAGGGCATTGGTTCACAAGCTCTCAAGCCGGTCAGTAGAGGAACGCAGGAACGCGGTTTCTGAAATCCGGTCTCTGTCAAAGAGAAGCACAGACAATCGCATTCTGATCGCAGAAGCAGGAGCAATCCCTGTTTTGGTGAACCTTTTGACCTCAGAGGACGTCGCGACGCAGGAGAACGCAATCACTTGCGTTCTCAACCTCTCGATATACGACAACAACAAAGAGCTGATCATGTTTGCTGGTGCAGTCACTTCAATAGTTCAAGTCCTTAGAGCTGGAACCATGGAAGCAAGAGAAAACGCAGCAGCGACACTCTTTAGCCTTTCGTTAGCCGATGAGAACAAGATCATAATAGGCGGATCCGGTGCGATACCTGCCTTAGTTGATCTGCTCGAGAACGGGACCCCGAGAGGGAAGAAAGACGCAGCGACGGCGTTGTTCAATCTCTGCATCTATCAGGGAAACAAAGGCAGAGCGGTTAGAGCCGGTATAGTACCTGCGTTGGTGAAGATGCTAAGTGACTCGAGCAGCCACAGGATGGTTGATGAAGCTTTGACAATACTCTCGGTTCTTGCAAGTAACCTAGACGCCAAATCCGCGATAGTAAAAGCGAATACTTTACCGGCACTGATAGGTATTCTCCAGACGGACCAAGCTAGAAACCGAGAGAACGCAGCGGCGATATTGCTTTCGCTGTGTAAGCGAGACACTGAGAAACTGGTGTCGATAGGCAGACTCGGTGCGGTTGTGCCATTGATGGATCTGTCGACGAACGGAACAGAGAGAGGCAAAAGGAAAGCTATGTCTTTGTTAGAGCTTCTTCGTAAAGCATGCCAATGATAATTAGTGGTCTGACAATAAAAGAAAAGGTTCGTCAAAGCTCTCATTTTTTATTTTTTTGAAAAATTGGCTGGCTATTTGTTCAATTATTATGTTAATATTTTGTTCAGTTGATTTGATTTTTTTCTTCTGGAGTACTAATTCCATTTGTGGAATCGAATCTGGAGATGGTGAGCCAAAAGGGTTTTCGAGAATCGAACTCTTTTTTTTGCTTGCTGTGTATTTATTTTGTTATATTTGTAATACAATTGGGGAAGAATAAGCATTGAATTTGATCCTATTTTTTGGGCTAGTTCATAAATTGCCATTAATTTGCCAGAACAAGAACAAGGTTACTTAGAAGAGAAGTAACCGTTGTAATCCGTTATATGTCATTGTAAACCGGCGTGATTACCGGAAGCTCAATTTCTTCGCTGGTGGTATCAAAACTTTCAAACAACATTACCTCATAAATTTCGGTATTTCACATAATCGTCACGAAAATGACAGATTCCGAATTCAATGATTGAGATTATTTTAAAAACGAAAATCATATTTTTATGAGGTTGTTTGAATGTTTAGTCAAGTCCGAAACCGAAATGAGTCATATTACACTTCTCTCTGTATAATTGATTTGTAGTTTAGTTTTTGTGTGTTTACAAAAAGTCAAATCTGTCATATGGTATCATGGTTCATTAGCATCTTCAATATGTTAATATTGTTAAATTGATTTGAATGATTTCTTTCTTTGGGATTGGAACGGATTTTGGAAATGGTGAGCCAAAAAGGGTTTCCTATGTAAAGAAACCAACACCGATAGTGCTTATCACTAGCTCAAGACCGTAATACCCGAGAAACTCGAAAGAAACAAAAGACCCTCTAAGTATGAAGAAGAATATGGAAGAACACTAAGAGAATACTTGAAAGACTTTAAGAAAAAGCAAGAGAACTTATTTTTGGAACACTCTTTCTTTTAGCTTGATGTTATTTTACTTGCTCAACTTGCTTACAAATGAGAGAGGAGGGAGCTATTTATAGGCTCCAAAACTTCAAAATATCTTACAAACCTTATCATAATCTCTAGAACTCTCTACAATAATATCTAGATTTTTTATCTTACAATATCTAGATTTTTCTACTTAATTAGCTAAACATTATCTTATAGAATTATCTAGAATACTTAAGGAGGTGGAGACCTTCTAGATAAATTCTTGGGCTTAATTTTGGGTTGCTCCAAAATATAGAATTTGATCACTAACCCATAATTTATCTTAACCCAAAATCAAGTTTAATTTCAATACTCCCCCTTAAACTTGATTTTGTCAACCATACCGAGCCTCGAACGAAGTAACTCGAACTGACCTTTTGGCAGTGACTTGGTGAAGATATCTGCAACGTTGTCTTCACTTCGTACCTCCAAAGCTTCAATCGTTCCATCAAGCACCTTCTCCCGTATGAAGTGATGTTCCAACTCAATATGCTTAGTCCTTGCATGGAACACCGGATTATTCGCCAGCTTGATAGCACTTTGATTATCTCCATAGATAGTAACTGGCTTGTTGATTGGCTCGAACAAGTCTTCAAGGAGTCTTCGAAGCCAAATGCACTCTTGAGTTGCGAGTGTTGAAGCTTTGTACTCCGCTTCAGTGGTTGACAGCGACACTGTTGCTTGCTTTTTGCTGCACCATGAAACACTTGTGTCTCCACACAGAAATACATAGCCCGAAGTTGATTTCCGATCATCCAGATCTCCACCAAAGTCTGCATCTGTGAAGCCATAGAGAGAGACCTTGGCATTGTACTTATACATCAAACCCATGCCAAGAGTTGTCTTCACATACTTCAAGATCTTCTTCGCTGCTTCTAGATGTGGCTTCCTCGGTGTCTGCATAAACCGACTTACAAGACCAACCGCAAAGGAAATGTCAGGCCTTGTAATGGTTAAGTACAGAAGACTTCCTACAAGAGATCGGTAAGGTCGAGGATTAGGTAGCAGAGATCCTTCATCGCGCTTCAACTTAATGTTTACATCCATCGGAGTAGTACGTGTCTTTCCTTCGTGTACCCCGAACTTCTCAACAATCCTTTTCGCATAACTTTGTTGACCGATGAATATTCCATCCTTTACTCTTTCAACCTCCAAACCAAGGAAGTTGTTAAGCTCACCCAACTTCTTCATCTCAAACCTTATTGACATATCCTCTTGTAGACGAGCGATTTCCGCTTCATCATTCCCAGAAATTATCAGGTCATCCACGTAAAGAAGAACTACCACGTGGACTCTTCCATTCTTCTTGAGGAATAGGCTCGGATCAGAATTAGATGGGACAAACCCGCAGAACTGAAGAAACTGAGCAAGCTTTCCATACCAGGCTCTTGGAGCTTGTTTTAATCCATATAAAGCCTTCTTTAGCTTGCACACATAGTCAGGATGCTCCCTTGATGTGTAACCAGGTGGTTGTTCCATATAGATTTCCTTATCGAGTTCTCCATATAAAAATGCATTCTTCACATCTAACTGCCATAACTTCCAGCCAAAGCTTGCAGCTAAAGATAAAAGTGAACGTACCGTAGTCATCTTTGCCACTGGACTAAAAGTCTCATCATAATCTTCTCCATACTTCTGGGAGAATCCCCGAGCAACCAACCTTCCTTTGTATCTATCAATGCTTCCATCCGTCCTTCGCTTGATACGGTACACCCACTTACATGAGACGGGTTGGACATCCTTGGGTTTTGGAACCAAATCCCAAGTTTCATTCTTTTTAAGAGCATCCATCTCCTCCTTCATTGCGGTCTCCCACTCTTTAACTCCTTTTGCTTCATCATATGATGATGGCTCTTCTTCATCTAATGGAGCTGCAAAGTAGCATCAGTAAGTAGTAACAAAACTGTCATCTCTGAACCGAGCAGGCTTGACAATGTTCCGTTTCGGCCGTTGATTAGCCATGGAACCATGGTCTTCTTCCTCATCTTCTTCTTGGTTAGTGCTCGCCCTTTCACCTTGTGTCTCTTGTTCAGAACTTCCACCTTCACTTGGTATATGAACAGCCGGTTCATCGCCTTTGAGAGAACCCGTACCATTTTTCTCAAACAGGACTTGAGGAGGTCCATAATATGAAGAAACTTCATCAAAGACAACATCACGAGATACAGTGTACCTGTGTGTCTCTGGATTCATACACCTCCAACCCTTCATTCGTTCATCATAGCCGACAAAGATGCACTTCTTCGCCTTTGCATCCAGCTTGGTTCTATGAGAATCGAACACATGGACATAGCAGACTGATCCAAATACCCTGAGATGTTTCACCGTTGGCTTCTTCCTATGAACCATCTCATATGGAGACTTCATATTATTTGGAGTAAGCGGCATCCGGTTGATGACATAGGCTGCACATCTCATACCTTCAGCCCATAAGGCCTTAGGTAAATTCTTCGCATGTAGCCAACTTCTGCAAGTCTCGCTTAGATGTCTGATCTTCCTTTCTGCTACTCCATTTTGTTGAGGTGTATATGGACATGTAAATTCTCTCTTGATACCATGCTTCTGGCAGAAAGAGAGAAACTCTTTTGACATAAAATCTCCTCCATTATCCGTCCTTAGAGTCTTGATCTTCCGACCTAACTCTCCTTCCATGGTGACCTTGAATTCTTGAAACCTTGAAAATACCTCTGATTTTTCCTTCACGAAGTATACCCAAGTGTACCGTGAGAAGTCATCAACGAACAGCAACATGTAGCGGAACCCAGAATAGGAGGATGTTCTCGTTGGACCCATCAAGTCACTATGGATCCTCTCCGAAGGAGCGCTGCATCGTGAAGTAGAGTTGTCAAATGGAAGCCTGTGTGATTTTCCATATTGACAACCTTCACAAAGTATTCCTTCATTTTGAATCTTCAACTTTGGGAGTCCATTAACCAGATCTTTATTCACCATGACTTTTAGCTTAGTCATATTAATATGACCAAGTCTAGCATGCCATATAAAGGCATTGTCATTTGTGCTCATCTTCTCCACGTAAGTGTTGGAGGCAGATAAGACATAAAGATCTTTAACCCGTGCTCCGGTGTGAACTACGTCTGCTTTTAATTCCTGAATATTTTCAAGAATTTAACATCTTTTGGGCCAAATAAAACGTAGTTACCTGAGTCTACCGCATTCACCACTGAGAGAAGATTCTTCCTTACTCCAGGGACATGATACACATTCTTGAGAGTGATTGGACTTCCATCATCTCCTTCAATGACAACAGTCCCTTCCTTCTCAACCCGGTGGACTGAATTATCCGCGGTAATAATGGCTTCTTTTCCGTCATGACTTTGAAGACTAGAAAATAACTTCTCATCTCCGGTAATATGATGGCTACAACCAGAATCAACGATCCAATCAATTCCCAGATTTTTAGTTTTGGATGTACCTGAAGATGCAGCCACCACCGTAAAGCATTTTCCCAATCTTCGTCTTCAGCATGAGCTTTTGATTCCACCATATTTGTTTCCTTCAGCTTTACTCTGCAGTCCTTTTTGAAGTGTCCAAGCTTTCCACACCGGTAGCACTTGAACCGCTTCTTATCTCCCGTAGAAGATCCTTCTCGTCCATCATTGTTCTTTGGACCTTCATACTTGGGTTTGCCTTTGAAGCTCTGTTGCCTCCGAGCTACGAAAGCACTCCCCGAGTCATCTTGGATTTTGACTCCAGCCATTTGTGTGGCTAATGATTCTTGTGAAGCTAGCAGGTTCTCAAACTCCTCCAAGGAAGGTTGTGTAGCCCATCCTTGAACGGAAGTCACAAACGGTGTATACTCGGGCCGTAGACCTCGAATAATAGACCGCTTTAACCGTGCTTCCGAAATAGATTCCTCCGGGTTAAGAGTATTAATCTCAGAGCAAAGGTTCTTTACCTTGATGAAGAACTCTGAGATTGAAGACTCCCCCTGCTTCGCATTCGCCAGCTCATTCTCTAACAGCTGTAGACGAGCTTCATTCTTCTTGTTGAACAACTGATCCAGCGCCTGCCAAATGGAGCTAGCGGATGTGCACCTTGAGACATGCTCAAATACTCCCGAGGATATTGACCTCTTCAACGCAAACTCCGCCTTGGCATTCTTCCGTGTCCATTCCTTTGTCGCTTCCGCGGTTGCAGCATCTCCCCTTGGTGGTGTTGTGCTGCTACCACCGACGACATCCCATAAGTCCTCACTCACCAAGTATGACTCCATGCATGACTTCCATAACCGGTAGTTAGATTGGTTTAAGATCTCCATCCCCAATCCAACAACACGACCCATTGACTCCATACTTAGAATAAACTCAAGATCTCTTTAAATTCCGATCTTGAAAAGAACCAAATTAGAATGGCTCTGATACCATGTAAAGAAACCAACACCGATAGTGCTTAGCACTAGCCCAAGACCGTAATACCCGAGAAACCCGAAAGAAACAAAAGACCCTCTAAGTATGAAGAAGAATATGGAAGAACACTAAGAGAATACTTGAAAGACTTTAAGAGAAAGCAAGAGAACTTATTTTTGGAACACTCTTTCTTTTAGCTTGATGTTATTTTACTTGCTCAACTTGCTTACAAATGAGAGAGGAGGGAGCTATTTATAGGCTCCAAAACTTCAAAATATCTTACAAACCTTATCATAATCTCTAGAACTCTCTACAATAATATCTAGATTTTTTATCTTACAATATCTAGATTTTTCTACTTAATTAGCTAAACATTATCTTATAGAATTATCTAGAATACTTAAGGAGGTGGAGACCTTCTAGATAAATTCTTGGGCTTAATTTTGGGTTGCTCCAAAATATAGAATTTGATCACTAACCCATAATTTATCTTAACCCAAAATGAAGTTTAATTTCAATATCCTAGAATGAAACTTTTCGTTTTTTTGCTCGCTGTGTATTTATTTTATACTATTGTAATTCCATTGGGGAAGAATAAACATTGAAATTGATAATTTGTTGTTTCTCATTCATGAATCTCCAACCGAGGATTCAAAAGTTGGTGGATATTTCAAGTAGATCAAAAGTATATACTACGCAGGATTATTTACTTTGCATGAATTGCTCAGTAGACGTATCAAAGAACAGTAAGAAATAGAGCTCTGGTTTAGGATTATAGTTGAAGAGCATTGGTCAGATCAGGCAAGCATACCTGAAAACTTCACCGCAGACTCAATTCTTTTGTCCCATGTATACGCTCTCAAGAAATCAATTCTACCCAGAACGGTAAGTATATTATACAAACTAAATTTTCATATATTAATCTAATAAGTCCATATTCAATTGGCCCAGCTATTTTATTCAATAGTTAAGCAGTTAAGCTTGTAGGGGTCATGTATTTTAAATTATATGTTCTGCGACTTCTATTGCAGGCCAAGCCTCATAATGCTAGTTGCATAACCCGGATCCTTCCGGTTAGTGAAGGTCTTACTTTTTTTGCCTTAGGAATATAATCCAACTTTGTCATGTATTCTATGAACCGGCATCTAAATAATGTACCATTTAGAATGATTGGTGATCTTTTTAATCAATTTTTTTGGATTAATAGACTCAGATTCTCCTTTGCATGTTCCATGGCCACCAAAACGAGTTTCCTGTAATATAATTTTATATAGACAAAATAGTCTACGCTGTTAATTTTTCTGTCACGAATTATTCTTCAATTATACGAAAGCATTTATCCAATCTTTTCTCTTTCATACGAAAATATTTTCTGCTATCTTCTCTTTATGTAATTGAACAACTAAAGCAAAGTTCCACTGAAAAGCAACACTTACGCTTTAAGCAACTACACGCACATATTGTGCTCTTCCATTTAACTTTAATTTTTATTTTTGGTAAAAAATTTTCCAATATTTGTTAACAAAAAGCATTAATATTAAAAACTTTTTCTAGATAAACCATTTCATAAATCAAACATAACTAATTATGGATAAGAAATGTAGTAGGAAGTTACATACAGACAATACATTAATTATGACTTTGAACGTTTATCTCACACATGTATTGATTATGCTTTTGTTTGGGTATACGACGGTGGGATTTTAATCACTAACAATTCCCCAAATTAAAGTTTCATGACTACGAAAACCAAAATTGTTGATGTGGACCCCACTCACATGAAAAATCCAAGTTCATAGTGGACCGACGAGTATGCCTTAACCAACCGTATTCTTAATTTTCTTATAAGTTTCACACTATAGTATTTTTTAATTTAATAATAATTTCGGTTAAAAAAGACAATAGAAGCTTATGGAAATGGTTAGTATACGCTATTTAATAAGTCTGTAGACTATTGAGTCCCATGCACTTGGCTTACGTAACGAGAACGCATCCATCATCACCTCTCGTCTCATTTTCACGTCTCCTCTTAACTCTTTACTCTATAACTCTTTAGGCGTAATCTCCACAAACTCTTCTTTTTTTTCTAGTTCTGTTTGATCGAATCAAAAAAAAAAAAAACTCGTTGATCACAACATGCCTGGAAATTACCACCGCCGGGGATCCGACGTGGCAGTCATCGTCTTCACGGTGATGATCACGTTGCTGACGTGTCCAGTGATCATCAAGGTTTCAGCTTCATCATCAGATTCTTCGTCGGCCAACATGAGGAAGCTGGACGAGGTAGATCCCATAAAGTGCTCTCCAAGCTGCGTCCAAAACCCTCCTCCGCCGTCTCCTCCACCACCGTCTCCACCACCTCCGGCGTGTCCTCCTCCGCCGGCTCTCCCTCCACCACCGAAGAAAGTCTCACCTAACTGTCCACCGCCGCCGGCTAATTTCTTGTACATAACGGGTCCGCCGGGAAATCTCTACCCCGTTGATGAGCAGTTCGGAGCGGCCGCCGGAAAAAGCTTTACGGTGGTGAAGCTCTCGGGTCTAATCGGGTTTGGACTTCTGGGGTTGTTGGTTCTTTGAAACATGATCAGATCAAAAGAAAAGTTGAAGATTTGTTGGTATGTTCGGATACTTTTTTAATTAGTTTATTGAAGAACTTTATTGATCGTTCATTAATAATAATTTTTCTAGCTAGGATTATATATGTTTCATCATATTTTTCTACATATCCAAATTTTCTAATGGTGTTTTAAACCAAATTAATAATGTGCCTACATAGACCAAAATTTGCTAAGGGAAATATGTAAATTCTAGAAATGCTCTTCGTTTGATAATTGATACTTCTCTTTGTCAACTTGCCGTTCGAATTGATTCTCAAATTTGGAAAAGCTGTACTTTATGCGGAATAGTTTTATATAAAAGCAAGTTATACTTTAAAAAAGCTAACAAATGTAAAGTTTAATCTTTCCCCAAAGAAAAATGTAAATTTAAAAGGTTAAAAAGGCAAAACTGGTGAAAATACTTATGGTTGTTTTGGTACAAATTGGTAAAAAGGCAAAATAACGTCTCATGTGATCCAGAACAGCCTCGTAGGTCTTAATTCAAGTAAAGTAACTTTAAATGACGTGTCAAAGACATTTTTAAAAGTTGACAACAAAATATTTGAGATGAAGCTAAAACACGTGTCAAAGAAATGTCTATGCTCTGATGTGAGTGAGATGGAGAATGGAGATCAACTTGGGTTTCAGCAAAAATGGGGCCCTAGACGGCCGACCTCAGACATGACATGTGCGTCAGTTTCGCCTAACGCTATAATCTCTACCAAATCCCATTTCACCTACGTTTTAACCTTTTTCTTTTTCTTTACTTCATACATACCCGAGTATTCACGTAAATCATATACATTAAATTACTAAACCAAGTGTGGTATTTTAATTTGGATTCGAAAAGACTAAGATCGTGTGTATTTTGGTTACATAATATTAATAAATTTGGATTATATATTTTTTAAGCTTTGATTTATTATTTGTTAAGCTTCACCTACAATTAGTTTTTAGTTTATACTCCTACATTTACTTTTCTGTATTTTAAATATGTTTTTGTGAATAAAATTTCTACTGTGTGATATTTGTATTCAACTTGAAACTATATAACCGATCTCCTTTTTATATTTCTTGCTTTTTAGAGAAAAATAAAAAATGAAGGTAAAATAAAAATTTGCCAAATTAGTAACTAAATAAAAGTAATGGTATGTACTTGAGTTTTGGTAGTTCAGTGGTAGTCTAAAGCCTAAAGGATTACTTTTTGGATTTAATTTTTTTGTTATTATTTAAATTAGAATTTCTAAAAGCTGATTTCAAATCTAAAAAAGATGATAGACCTACTTAATATTTGGAATTCTTACGGTTAAAAAAAAAAGAGTCACAAGAATCAAATGAAACGAGTCATTCGCTCAAAATTCTCCGTTGTACTTAGAGGTTTGCAATAGTTATGGACTTGATTAGGGTGAAACAATGGTGCACCACACAGCTGTGCTTATGCTTTCATTGCCTTAAAAGGCAACTCCTTTACAGTTTCATGGAAACTCCCTTGGTATAACGTATATTTGAATCTTTTTAGGTTTAACTTTTAATGAAGGTCTGATTGTCATTATCACTATTGACTTATTTCGGTTAGAGAAAAGTCGTGAGTTGTAGTAGTAGCTGTAAGCCTGTAACTAACGCACCGGCTTATTCTCCAATTTCTACAGGTTATATATGTTTAATATTTTAATTAGAAACAATTATTTTATTATTTAATGTAACTTTTACCAAGGAAATATATCATTTACTTACAATCAAAATTAATAAAATATATGATATAACAACGTTAATAGTAAACCTCTTTTTAAGAGTATACTAAAATATTTAAGTGATTTGTTAACTCACATAAAAATATAAAACAATATCTAATTTAAAATGAATAATATATTACTCTCTCTCGTATATTAATTTTATTTGTTATAATCTTCACAAATTTTAGTAAGTCCAGAAAATGCTTTTCCATCATCTTTGGGAATAATCCTATATATTGACTCCTATAACAAGGTGACTAATAAGATAAAATAAAATCATGTAAATAAAATTAGGGTCGCACCCTAAACATGTGGGTTAAATAAGCAAATACTGGATGCTATTAAGCTAACTCACTTCCCCCAAATAAAATATGATTAGTAGTTGGAGATGTATTTCAAACAAGATGTCACTTTTTATCTATTTATTTCAAACTTTTATATCACTTATTTTTCCGAACCATTGCAAATACATCCAAAGGAAAAAAAATCATTTATTCTTTTTAAAAAAAAATAAAATGTAGAAGATTTGTTTTTCGATTTATTCACTACCATGCATAATTGCATATCAATCAAAGATATTGTCTGAACTTTTTTTTTTGAAAAAATTATTGTCTGAACTTAACAATGGACAATCTAACACGTACAAAATGACAATACTGGTGCGGTATTCGTGGGCCTTAAGATTAACAAATAGAGATTTGACATTACAAAATAAATTCTTCTTCAGCTTTCTTAGGTTAGATGGTAATTAATTATTTTAATTCCCAGTTACAGAAGAAAAAGAAAATTCACTTATGGATACCAACCTCGAAGCACATATGTAAATAACTATGCTGAACGCCTGTACCTTTTAAAATCTTCAAGTTCACTCAACGTGTACCCTTTTACAGATATGTCTCGAAATTATAATGACAAAGTACGTACCATTTTGTTATAATTTGAGATAAAATTCTAGTATTTGGTTTGATTAACTAATTAATGAGGAAAAATTATTTGAAGCATCAATAAGATTTTTGGAAAATGTTAGTCTCTCTATCCATTCTTCCTTAGGAGGGTTAAATTATTATACATCCATCTACCACTTTAAGCATCAATGACGCATTGATTTCTTTAAAGAACATAATTAATTAGGTCATCGTAGTGGTTGACGTGCAGGGCCTGCGCTGAGGAGAGCCCAGTGAAACATTTGTTTTGGCTTTCACTTTTTTTTAAAATTTACATATATTAGTTTTGGCCCCAAATAATTGAAAATTTGATTTTTGGCCCCCAAATTTATTGAAACCCTTGTAAATTTTTCTGACCCCATAAATTTCAGGGCCGGCCCTGTTGACGTGTCGTATATTCATCTAAAATCTGTCGTATAACAAAAAGGTTTTTATTTTTCCTATAAAATGGTTGCATTATATATCTCTTTTTTTAATATAATACAGCATGCATGTTCAATTAAACTTTAATTTCTGGGTCAATAATATACAAATAATCAACCATAACATCGGTATACAGAGCGCCGAGAAGCTTACATATTACATACAGTGTAAAGTCTTCAATCGAAAACTATTATCATTTTACATATGATCTAAACTTAATCGAGTATTTACATATATATAATTATAACATGCTAACTAAAGAAGTCAACGCTAACAAAAACAACAAAAACAAAAGAAGTCAGCACTAGCTCAATGGAGATCCACAACGAACAAAGGGATCCATTAACTAACGATATTGTAAGACAGTGTGAAATCGAGTATAGTGATATATTAACAAAAACACCAAACGTGATTGAGGACGTTTAGCTAGCTACCATTAGTTTAACGTAGTAAAGTACTATTGGTGTTTAGTTCTTTTATCTCAAATACTAGAATTTTATCTCAAAAACTAGAATTTTATCTCAAATACTAGACTTTTATCTCAAAAACTCCACACCTTCCAACTAAGCTTTTTTCCGAAAACTTATCTTTACTTTCTCGCGGTTTCTCTTACCCGATCGGTGTTTAGTGTTTACCATTTAAATTAAAAAGAACTATTCTTTCATCAAGAAAGGTTAAAAAAAAAAAATCATGAAGACAAACGATCATGGCCTCCTCCTCTTGAGTTTGGTCTTCATCCCCTACTTAGCCATGTCCGAAACGCCATGCCCATACCCGTGTTATCCACCTCCCATTGGCGGTGGCTCCTCCACGCCCTCCACGACTCAACCACCACCATATCCTCCTCCAGCCTTTAGCTACCCTTTTCCGGCTGGAAGTTTACCAAATTACCCTTCGCCACCGTACATCGGTGGAGGCGGAGGCGGTAGTGGCAGCTTCTATGGTCCTCCACCGCCGGATGCTATCTTGCCTTACTTCCCCTACTAGGCTACTACTTTAGAAAACCTCCTCACCAGACGGATCAAACGTTGTCGTCGTCATCTCCACTTGTGGCGGTTCCAGGGAAATTGACGGTGAGGATCGTAGCCGTGGCAGTTCTTGCGGTCGTTGGAGTTCTCGGTAACAGTTGGTAATTAGTAAGTAATTACTGTGGAAATGTTTAATATGTTTATACAAGATGTAATACTTTAGAATATACTGCGGAGTAACTAAACTGGAGAAAAAAAAAAGTTGCCTCAAGAGGGGCTGCGCAACCTATTTCTTTTATTATTACCGTAACTAGGTAGTAACCCGCGCAGTGCGCGGGGTGAGATATATAATAATTAATTATTTGTAATTTGTTAAATATATTATAAAATAATTGAATTTTAAAAAATTTATGCTTGCTAAAAGGATTTTTTATGTTTTATTAAGACTGAAAAGTTTTATTAAGATTATAAAAGATAACCCGCGCCTAGTTAGAATCCATATCAAATAAAATTAAGATTTTATATCAAATACATGTTTTATTAAGATTATAAAAGATTTTTTATGTTTTTTTCGACTCTTTTCCGTCCAGATCTGGTTCTAGAATGGCTGATTTCCACGATTTGTCCAACTGTACCACATTTTTTACCAATAGACAGTCAAATATATATACTCGTAAGAGTTAAAGTATTGGTATATTTTAAAAATTAAGACTTACCAACCAAAGAGTCTGGATTCAAGGTACCATCATGAACATTTTTGAAATTGACTGGTTGGAATCCATCCAATTCAGTTGGAAACTGATCACACTTTCTCAGTTGGAAACTGATCACACTTTCTCACACGGGTAGTTGCCAGGAACCCAATTTTGTAGGAATGATTGGATAACTTGCATGATCCGCAAGCATGAGTAAGCGAAAAGTTTATAATTATGCTCGAGCCACCTTGTGAAAGAAATGGTTCAAATTGATTGACCAGCTCTTTTTTCACCGAAGCATGAACTTTTTCACCTTGTGTAAATAAATAAACGGGATAAAGTCCATAATCATTAGAAGTCTATATATTAATATGAAAATCGAATGACTATAATGAAAAATAAAGAATAGTCATAACCTTCGAATCGATTAGAACCATTTCAATGGTTACACCACCAGCTGTAGAGTATTGCTTCCATAATCTAATGATTTTGACCTGGATTTTCCACATGGACTTGAAGGGTTTCAAGTCAGAAATGGAGTTTAGTGAAGCCATAGCCATTAGAGAAACTGCTTTTGAAATGTTTGGGATATGACTGAGTGAGAGTTGGTATTGTACGTTTTATCTTTTTATAGTTGTCGATAAACTCGGCTTTCAAAATATGGTAGTTAAAAAAATTACAATTAATTTAGTAACCAATCTAAATTAATACGTACATCTAGAGTATATTCCGAATCAAACTCAGAGGTCATTCGAAGTCAATATATTAATTTGAAAATTAAATGACTGGAATGAAAAATAAAGAAGCTTATGACTAATATATCGTAGTTGCCATACTTTGGAAATTATAGCGTACCTTTAATTTATACAGAATTTTGTCATAATTAAAGTCAGAAATCTATATTAATAACATCATATATATACCTTAATCTATATTAGTGAAATAATAGGTAGGTTAATTTATTAATAACCTTTTACTGAACATCACATGATAACACAAATATGTCATTGCAATCAATATTTAATACATATTTTGTCAAATTAATTACTAAGATCAGGATGTTTATTACTATATGTAAAATGAAATCTAAGACAATTGCATATTAGGTTATTAGTAATGATTATGATTTTGATTAGAAGTTAATGATGGTAAGTTAAGTTATTATTAACTTAATTTGAATATACCTAATATATATAGTTGATATATCTTTTAAATATATTTTTTGGTTTATCACCTTAGTAACCTAAAGACATAATAGTGGGTGATTGGTTGGACTGTATCTTGCTCCTACAACCTTCTTTAGCTTTAAAACATTAATACCCGATCAATCATGATGTAGCTTTATTTTTTCCTATAGAAAAATTTCTTAATTTTTACCAATCAGTATGTAGCTTTAATTTCTAAAGATACAGCCAAGAAAAAAAATCTCTTTATGTATTGTATTAGGCAACAAATCCTACATCCTTATTTTTTGGGCTGTAGGATCTGTAGAGAAAATAAATCATTACTAAATATTAGATAAATATTAAAAATAGAAATTATTAGCTAAAAAAAGGAAAAATTAAAAAATAAATGTGAAAATAGAAATTATCAGTTGAAGAAAAGAAAAAAGTAAAAAATAAATATGAAAGAATTTATATAAAAACTAAACCATAACCAATATGAAAAATAAAGAAAATATGAAAAATAAATACGAAAGAATTGATATAAAATATCGAGATGAGATTGCTATGACTTTGTGGAATAGTCGTAAATAAAATTTATTATTATTTAGCTAAGGTTTTTATTATAATTTTTTCAATTTTTTTTTGAATTTTTAGTAATTTTCTAATTTTTAAATTCCAATAAGAGATAATTTTCATTTTATTTTTACTAATACAAAAGTATTTTAATTAATATAAAAATAATTATTTTATGCATGTTACACACATTTTATAGTTTACCAATCATGTTTTATCTAAAAATATCTATAACCAAAAACTTACAGCTACAGCCAATATAGCTACAGCAAAAATCTCTGCTAAAAAAGCTACAACAATAAATTTACAGCTACAGCCAATGTACTTACCGCACAAATACTACAACAAAAAAATTACAGCTAAAGACGAACCAATCACCCACATAGTTTATCACCTAACGTAATGATTAGTCAGTAATAGACATCCCGTCTTTAATATCACTCATAAAGATTATTCACAAAGCTAATGTATCATGCATGCAGTAACAGAGATAATGTCACTCTAGAGATAATGCATGCAGTTATAGATAACGTAGGTTATATATATAACTATATATTACTATCTTATATCCCCTAGACATAGCAATGTCAATCCGACAAAAAAACTACCGCGCAAGACCCACATTGGCATTAATATATATTAAATGTATATATTCTTTTAAGTAAATGTTTTTATGATTGTGATGCCCAGAAATTAAGTGAAATTAAGAGAAATTATGATTGTGATATAAGTAAATGTTTTTATGAAATTTAGAAAAATTATGAAATTATGATTGAAA
The DNA here is from genome assembly GCA_010577795.1 of Isatis tinctoria. Taxonomy (NCBI): domain Eukaryota; kingdom Viridiplantae; phylum Streptophyta; class Magnoliopsida; order Brassicales; family Brassicaceae; genus Isatis; species Isatis tinctoria. Next base: position 10,009,274 of record CM021244.1, read on the forward strand.
TATTTTACGTACTGTTCTTATAAGTAAATGGTATTATGATTGTGATGTTAGAAATTAAGAGAAATTAAGCGAAATTATGATTGTGATATAAGTAAATGTGTTTATGAAATTTAGAAAAATATTTTTATGAAATTATGATTGAAATATTTTACGTACTGTTCTTATAAGTAAATGTTATTATGATTGTGATGTTAGAAATTAAGTGAAATTAAGAGAAATTATAATTGTGATATAAGTAAATGTTTTTATGAAAAAAAAAACCATTGTTAACCACGTGATATATAGTGGTTTTAGAACTAAGATATTATATAATATAAGGTAGACTATAAGTGAAACCAAATGACTAATGGCATATAATGTAAATATTCTAGTATAAATGGGGTTTTTTTATTGCTATCTTGAAAATGATTGTGGAGTTGACACATAAGCTTATGACACTAATGTAATAAATACATGAGGTAAAAGTTAATTATTAAAAAGGATTCTGGATTAATATATAGGGGATTCAAATATGCAGTTTTAAATGCTACATCATATTAATCCCGATACTTCAATTAAGATAAGCACGAACATTAATGTCAATAACGTCAGATTCCGTTAATTTGGTGACTTCGTAGTGGATAACAATGGAGCGGAGGTTAACGAATGAAAAGATTAATAGTAATACTCTTTTATAATGTGGAAACTAATGCAAGCAGAAAAAAATTTTAGGCCACCAGGAATCTTAGTATATAATTAGACAACTCACTCTTAATCATTTAGCGGGTGTTTGTGCAACTTTCGACGACGGCTCGGTGCAGTGGCGGTTTCTACTTTCTAGCATCCCCTCGAAGTTTCTATTTCTCGGACGTGTTTACACGTGGCAACGATGTAAACCTAATGGATCATTAGATTGGATCAATTAGGTTGGGCTTCATTTAAAATTAGTTGTATTGAACACTTGTAAACGTTGAGCTTTCAACAAAATGGGCTTTGACGAAGAAAAAAAAGGAAAAAGTAAATTATATATAAGTTGGCTAATTTAAAGATAAACCTAAATTGGTCCCGCACCAAGTATCGAAGCAGCGTTTTTGACGAGGAGAAAGGAGAATATGAGTGGGCATAGGCCATAGGGTTGAACCCGAGTGGGCATAGGGTTGAACCCGATGAGGAGTACTACCGTGCTATGGATGAATACTGGCGTCAAGTTGCTGCATGGGATGTATGTAATTTCTTCTATCTCTTAATTTTCTATGTGTAGAGTTTGATCGATGATTGAGGATTTCATGGAGTGAATTGAATCCGATCTATTTCACAAAGCTTATCATTTTAGAGTTATTTTGTTTAAAAAATAATGTCGTTTCGCATTTATAATGTGTCATTTCAGAACCAAAATTAGTATTTGCTTTTTAGTAAATCTAATAAAAATAAAAGTTTAAGTCATCTTAAATTGACATTATAATGGTAATGGTAACATTGACAGTTAAATTTTCAAATTTTATGGATCTATCAAGTTCTGAGGTTCTAAAACATGTCTTGTGCTAATAGTTGAATAATAAAACAAAAAATTATTGAAAAAAGAAAAAGAAAAAGGAAGAAAATGGGTTTTTGAAAATTTGCAATGTCCAATTTATTAATAATTTTTTTTGATAAATATAAAAATATTTCTAAAATAGATTTGGATGTTTATATAAAATTTTTAACTTAAAATAAAGAGAAAAGGTTGGCGCAGGAGAAACGGGTCTTTCAATCTTGGAGCAGAACAAGAGTATCACAGATTTCTTCTAGTCAATTACAGCATCTGTATTGGAGAACTTTTAAAGGTTATAGACTTACAAAATAAAGAAAAAAAATGAAAAAATGATGTGGCTAACTCTCAATTTTAGAAACGTCTCTAGGTGAAGAGACAAAAGCTTCGGTTCCGAAAAAGTTCTTTGAAACAGTCACATATTTATTAATAAAAAATATTTTAGAACCTAAAATCAATCTCTCCAATGAAGATGCTCTTAGAGTTGAGGAAGATCATTAGATGCACCGGATTGACTGGAGGAGGAATCATTTAGCGGGTGTTTGTGCAACTCCCGGCGACGGGCTCGGTCCAGTGGCCTCGAAATTTCTATTTCTCGCACGTGCTTACACGTGGCAACGTTGTAAACCTGTACAACTAATGGGTCATTTAGATTGGATCAATTAGGTTGGGCTTCATTTAAAATTCGTTATATTGAAATAGTAAAACACTGTAAACATTGGGCTTGGGCTTTGACGAAAAATAAAGGGCGGGAAAAAAAGGAAAAAGTAAATTATATATAAGTTGGTTAATTGAAGATAAACCTAAATCGCACCGCCCAAGTAATTGAAGCAGCTTTTTGACGAGGAGAAAGGAGAATATGAGTGGGCATTGGGTTGAACCCGATGACGAGTACTACCGTGCTATGGATGAATAGTGGCATCAAGTTGCTGCATCAGATGTATGTAATTTCTTCTATCTCTTAATTTTCTGTGTGTAGAGTTTGATTGATGATTGTGGATTTCGTGGAGTGAATTGAATCCGATCTATGTGTAATCATCCTGAATTGAATCCGATTAATTGGATCCGCGTAAAGATTCTTGATCGATCTTTTTTTTTTGGATCAATTTTGGCTGCTAGGGTTTCGATATCGAAGGTCTCAAACAACCACGACCTCCGATTCGTGGACCACCACCAGGTACTGGTGGAATGATGTCCATCACTGTTCCACAGGAGGGGTGCAGTTATCTTTATTGTAATTTGGTCCCCCTTTATGCAAGATTTGGTCTTCATCGCTTTAACATGAAGGAGGTATAAACATGTTGATCCAAACATATTGCATATATCTGTTATCATACCCACAATTCAATTTCTCCTTTTTTTTCAGGGTACAAAGTGGGAACTTGATTATATCATCAAATTCAACGTGAGGACCCCAAGTATTGCTTATATTTTCTTCATAACTTTGGCTGAACATGATGGCACCTGCCGCCGCATGCAAATTTTCCAGGTTTGGATCTGGTCTGTTCTATTGCCAGAGTTAAAGGTGACCGAGATGAGTCCACCAATTTGCCCGTTCGACATTCGGTTCACGTTCCGCGTGGTTATGGAATGCCTGATTGGTCACCAAATGATGATGATTTACAAGGCTTTTACTTGGTGGAGGGGTCAGAGTTGCTGGACACTCCCTGGATTCGTCTTTTCCTGGAGCTTGCAGTTCATCGTTCCCAGAGTGACACTCCTGATTTCTCCAACTTGATGATCCTGAAAGCGGCGATAGACACTGCTGAGAAGGAGGCGCCGCTCATTACCAAGAATTCGACCCTCTATGTAGTTTTTAAAGGAGTGGTCGTTCGTGGTGTTGGTGAGGATGTTGAACGCAAAGCCATCATTAAAACTGACTTCAACGAGGAGACATGATTTTTGTCTATCAAGGGTGTAGTGTGCAGCGGACCAGAAGATCAGACTATGGAAGATTTGCGTCGCAAGTATCTGTGAAACGCACACGCGTTTGATTAATTTTCTTGTTCTTGTGTGGTTTTAATAAGAATAAACTATTAATGTTTGACTAAGTTGACAAATGCAAACACAAAGAAACAGTTGAGGCCGTCGTAGTACTAGTTTCAGCTGAAGCTGAATCTAAAGAAGAAAAGCAGAGACGGTGAATTGCTCACAAAGCAACATCAAACCGCTAAACTCCTTTTGTCTGCGTTGTTTCTCGCGGTCTGGTCACTGTTATATATGGCCAAATTCCATTTCGACTCTTCTGTGTATTCGACTTCTGTTTGCCAATATCGAGCTTACTCTTAGCCGTTCCATTTGCCAGTGACCGATCACAACTAGATTTAGATGAGTGTTCTTGAGCATCATCTCTTGCCTTTGCTTGACCTGTTGACGTGTGCTGAGGTCTAGCTTGTGTACTCTTAGGCATCGTTCTTGCTTTGAAGTTGAGATCTTTTCGCGCTACAACTTCCATATTTTCCTGCAGCATCAGAAAATATTCCCCCATAAACTCAAAAATCAACTGTGAAACTGGAACAGAGTAAATGAGAGAGAAATTATCTCTTTGTATACCTCTTTCTTCTTCTGAGCTCGTTCTTGTGTTCTGAAACTGAAACTATTAGTAGTTGTCCTCTTATCTTTCACAGCAGAATGAACACAATTATTGAACCTGAACTTGTTTGTAGCTAGAGAAATTAGGCTCTCAGTTTTCTTTGATGTTGGAGCTTGAGATGCAATGGAATATTTAACAATCCTCTTCGGTTTCAATTCCTTTCCTCTGCCACCAGAACACAAATAGACACTTGAGAGTGGTGAAACACAGACACAAAGTGTCGATAGTTGTTTTAGTATTACAACTTGAAGAGCCCTTTGTTATGCCAACATGCTTCTTGGTAGCAGTTTTAGTCGTCTTAGTGTCGATAGTGGTCATTTTTCAAAGGCTTCATTGTAGTAGAGGAAGAGGTCTCTTCTCCTTTATCCTCTAGAGTTCTCTCACTGCAACCAATTTCAGTTTTCTCCAAAGCAACAGAAAGAGAACTAAGATCATCATCAACTCCAAATTAGCTCTTTTCTTGATCAAATTTGTCTTGTTCGTAGCTGTAGTGGCTACACTGACTCATACTCTCCCACAAATTCTCATCTTTCAATACCAGTTTGATGGTGAGCTACTTCTCCCCATGTTTGAGCTTCTACAGAACTCGGAAATCCGATTCCTTTTTTCTTAAAATTAGCCTCGAAATGAGCTCTCATCTGAGTAACAGAGCCTGGCTTGGAGAATTTCTCAGCCTCTTCTAGATATCTATTGTGAGAAAAAGATGATCTCTTCTCCCATGATAAAGCTTCCTTCTCAAATCTTCCAAATGAAACCGATCCTGAGTGAATAGAATTCTCCTGCAGCCCATTCAGAAACAGGATAAAAGGGTTTTATTGACTATTGTTTCAGAAACGTTTTTATGCATGTGTTTAATTTACGCACCAAAAAGAGTAGTATTGATTGGTTGATACATATAAATATAACATTTTTGCAAAATCAAAACTAAATGAAAATGAATAATTCTTTACGTTTGCAATTAGCATATAAATACACTAAACGCAGACGGAAACACAAACAAATAATAGAGGCCTAAGAAAACCTCAACATCAAACTTTCCTTCAGGTCTTTCAAAACTGGTTCCACCAACGACAGATATATCAACCTGTTGCAATTGATTACAGATACCAGATCAACTATGATTCAATAAAAACAGTTGATGTCATATGTTGTCAGATAAGAGGATTCTTCCGAATGTTAGATACATTGGGTAAGTCGTCTGCTATTGGGTACCCCTTGATTGTCTTAGTTGATGTCTGGCTATCTTTCTCCCTTCTTTGGTTTCCGTTCTTTCTTTTCCATCTTCAGAATGACGAAATCGCACAAAAGATGTGTAGGGCGATCAGTCCATATTACGGTTTAGGATATAAACCATATTAGATCGATGTCAATCTTTGTGTATATTCTCTCTACTCTCTAAACCTAAACCCATGTACTATATATAGTTAACTCTACATGAATAATACCTCAACAGATTCTATACAACTTGGCATGGTATCAGAGCCGCCAACCCTCTAAAAAAAAACCTAAAAAAAAAACTTCTTACTCTCCGTTCTTACCTATGTCTCACGGCACCGGTGGTGAGATCTCTACGGTTCTTGAAGATGCCATCACGGCATCACCCTACTACCTACATCCATCTGATCATCCTCACAATGCTTTAACTTCGATGTTATTGACTCGTGAGAACTATGAATGGTGGGCGAAGCTTATTCGCAATAATCTACAAGAAAAGCAGAAGCTTGGCTTTCTCGATGGCTCCCTCACGAAGCCATCATCTGACTCTCCGGATTACTCAAGATGGCTACAAGTTAACTCGATGCTGGTTGGGTGGATCTATGCAAGTCTCGATCCACATGTCCAGAAATCAATCTCTTTTGTTGATAATCCTCGTGTGATGTGGGAGAATCTGCGAAACAGATACTCTGTGGGGAATGCATCTCGTGTTTATCAACTCAAAACCGATATCGTCGCCTGTCAGCAAGCAGGACAATCAGTTGCTGAATATTTTGGCAAGCTCAAGATTATGTGGGATGATCTTGATGATTACGAACCATTTCTGTCCTGCTACTGTGACAAATTTGATTGTCCTCATCGGCTTAAACAGAATGAACGACGCAACCATGAAAGAATTCATCAATTTCTCATGGGTCTTGATGCTGGAAGATTTGGGACAACTCGCACTAACATCCTCAGTCGTCTAAGCCGTGACAAGGATCTCAATCTCGACAACATCTATTCTGAACTCATCGCAGAAGAACGCCATCTAACAGTTGTTCGCAGCAAAGAAGATCGTGTTGACGCTGTTGGCTGTGCTGTTCAAACAGGTGTTAATGCTATAGCATCTGTTACCAGGGTGCACAATACTGGCCCTTGCACTCATTGTGGTCGTGCCAATCACAGTGCCGACACCTGTTTTAAGCTTCACGGTGTTCCTGAGTGGTATACTGAGAAGTACGGGGATTCTGGTCGTGGTCGAGGTCGCAATAACAGTACCCGTGGCAGAGGACGAGGTCGCGGGAATACCTACAGAGCCAACAACGCTCAACTACACTCCAAATCCGATCTTCCAGACCTTCCAGGAGTAAGCAAAGATGCTTGGAATGCCATTGTTCAACTTCTACAACAGGACAAAGGCATCTCTAACGACAAACTCTCTGGTAAGACAGAATCTATCGATTTTCTCTTGGATTCTGGAGCTTCCCACCATATGACTGGATATATTGATTTTCTCACTGATATTCACGACATCCCTACTTACGTTATTGTTCTTCCCAATGGGAAACACACATACGCTACTAAAGAAGGATCATTGCTTCTTAATGACGCTATGAAACTAACGAGTGTGCTTTATGTACCGGATCTCAACTGCACCCTTATTGCTCTAGCTCGTCTCTTGAGTGAATTGCATTGTTTTGCTGTGTTCACTGACAAGTTTTGATTGATACAGGACCGCACTTCGAAGACGCTGATTGGAGCCGGTAAAGAGGAGAATGGGGTTTATCACTTGCAAGGAAAGGTTCTGGTCAGTGCTTATAAGGTCGAGACAGTGGCAAGCAAAGATCTGTGGCACATTCGATTGGGACATCCGTCCAAGAAAGTTCTATCAAGTTTTCTTAGTCATCTAGATGGTTTTACTAATAGTAGTAGGGATCTAAAAGAGTTTTGTGATGTTTGCAATCGGGGTAAACAAACAAGAGCTGTGTTTTCTGATAGTCTTAATAAAGCAGAAGAATGTTTTTCCTTGATTCATTGTGACATTTGGGGACCCTACAAATTAGCTTCAACATCTGGAGCTCACTACTTTCTAACTATAGTAGACGATCACTCAAGAGCAGTATGGACTCATCTGCTTCTTGTAGAAAGTGAAGTCTCCACCATTCTTCCCAACTTCATTGCTATGGTTGAACGCCAATTTTGTAAACAAGTTAAGATCATCCGAAGCGACAATGGCTCTGAGTTTATTGGTCTTCGGAAGTTCTTTGCAAGCAAAGGCATTCTCCATCAAACATCTTGCGTTTACACGCCTCAACAAAACGGACGAGCCGAACGAAAGCATCGTCATATACTCAACATGGCACGCACACTTCTTTTTCAAGGGAATCTTCCTACCACTTTCTGGGGTGAAAGTGTTCTTACTGCAGCATATCTTATTAATCGTACACCTACTCCTCTACTTAATGGGAAGACGCCATACGAAGTTCTTCATAACAAACCTCCGATGTATGACCAGCTACGCGCCTTTGGATGTTTGTGTTTTGCAAAGAAACACTCCTCTCGTACTGATAAGTTACAAGAACGTGGTCGGCGCTGCATCTTTCTGGGCTATCCTCATGGACAGAAAGGGTGGAGAGTTCTCGATCTTGACTCTAATGATATTTTTGTCTCTCGCGATGTGGTGTTCAAAGAAGATGAATTCTCGTATGTCTCCACTCCAACGCCAGCTCCGGTTTCGTCTCCAGCGATACTTGTTCTCTCTCTCTCATTCGATGATGATGATGACACCTTGCTTCCGCAGCCAGAACATACAGAACATCTCCCTGTTTCTGAAACTCCGGCTACTCTGCCTACGGATATCACCGCTATCTCTGATTCAGTTTCGACTCAGACGTCATCTTCGTCGCAACCTACTGAACCTCTCAGACGGAGCTCACGAGATAAGAAACCATCTATTCGCTTACAGTCCTATGTCACCTACTCTGCGCAAACTGATAAACCCCCCATTCTTCCTCTACTCGACTCTCTCTCAGCGCCTTCTGGTATGTGTCTTTATCCTCTTGCTAACTTTGTTTCGTGTCACCGTTTTTCACCCAGTCATAAGTTCTTCCTCGCGGCTATCAGTCTCTTTGACGCTCCTCTGACCTACAATGAAGCCATTAAAGACAAACAATGGTGAAATGCTTGTACTTTCGAAGTTGATGCCCTTGAGGAACGCGAGACTTGGGATCTTGGCAAACTTCCGCCTAGCGCCAAAGCAATTGGTTCAAAATGGGTTGTTCGCATTAAGCACAAATCAGACGGCTCCATTGAGCGTTACAAAGCCAGAGTGGTCGGTTTGGGCAATCATCAAAAAGAAGGACTTGATTTCAACGAAACATTTGCACCAGTTGTCAAAATGCAAACAGTTCGTCTTCTTCTCGATGTTGCGGCAGTGAGAAATTGGGAGCTCCACCAAATGGATGTCCACAATGCATTCCTTCATGGTGATCTCAAAGAGGATATCTACATGAAACCGCCACCTGGATACAAAACAAAGGATCCCACTCTCGTTCTCAAACTAAAGAAGTCTATCTACGGGTTAAAGCAGGCACCTCGCTGCTGGTTCGAGAAGCTTTCTACGGCTCTTCTCAAATATGGTTTCACTCAGTCCAAGAAGGATTACTCTCTCTTCGCATATGTGAGTGGGTCTGTTTCTCTGTACATCATCATTTATGTGGACGACTTGGTTATTTGTGGCAACGACTCTGCTGTCATCCAGAAGTTCAAAGACTATCTTAGTGAATGCTTCAAGATGAAGGATCTCGGTCCTCTCAAATACTTCCTAGGTCTTGAAGTCTTTCGCAGCTCTGAAGGGATCTATCTCTCACAACGAAAATATTGTCTAGATCTCGTCAAAGAGTGTGGTCTTCTGGGTTGTCGTCCTGCTGAAACTCCAATGGAGCAGAATCATAAGCTCGCTAAGTCCACCAGTCCATTCTACAGTGATCCAGGGCGTTATCGACGTCTCGTCGGCAGATTGGTCAATCTCACACACACCAAGCCTGAAATATCTTATGCTGTCAGCATTTTAGCTCAGTTTATGCAGAAACCCCAAACAGATCATTGGGATGCTGCTTTGCGCCTTGTTCGGTATCTTAAGGGCTGTCCGGGTCAAGGTATTCTCTTATCTTCTACGTCATCACTGCAATTGACTGCTTTCAGTGACTCGGATTGGGCAGCATGTCCTATCACCAGACAATCCCTCACTGGTTACTTGGTTCTTCTTGGCCATTCTCCCGTTTCTTGGAAAACTAAGAAACAAAAGACGGTCGCCCATTCTTACGCTGAAGCCGAATATCGTGCCATGGCTATGGCATGTCAAGAACTTCTCTGGGTTAAATAGGTCCTACTCTTTCTTGGTGTTGAGCATGATCAGCCTATGCAACTTGTTTGTGACAGTAAATCAGCCTTACATATTGCGTCGAACCCTGTGTTTCATGAACGCACGAAGCATATTGAATCGGACTGTCACTTCATCCGGGATGAGATTACCTCCGGGAATCTAGCTACCTCTCATGTTCCTACTCAAGCACAACCGGCTGATATCTTCACTAAAGCTCTCGGACATCATCAGTTTCGGTTTCTATTGCGCAAGTTGGGCGTTTATAATCTGTACGCTCCAACTTGAGGGGGAGTATTACGGTTTAGGATATATACCATATTAGATCGATGTCAATCTTTGTGTATATTCTCTCTACTCTCTAAACCTAAACCCATGTACTATATATAGTTAACTCTACATGAATAATACCTCAACGGATTCTATACAACTTGGCAGTCCAAAATTCCGACCAGAACCTCAACACAATGGAGAGTGAGACATTCACATATCCACCATCGCCCGTTTCCTCTCCATCAGGGAGTTTACAACTTGCGACGGGTTCTCCAGTCTGATCATCGTAAAAAACAGAAGCAATTGTGACTGAGTGAGTACATTCTACGTGAGAATTATTTAGCATTGGACCTCTGTAGACATCATCTCCAATATGATGTAACTCCGGAAATACTAAAAGAGTCGCACTAATCGGACCATCCTGGAAACATCATAGGGCTTCTTCTAGAGAATCAGTACATCTGATAGATGTAATACCAGGCAATACCAGATTGACAGGCTCTGGAACTTCATAACGGAAAAAGAGTTCGGGATGATCTTCCTCAAATGGATAACGAACCGGAGCACCCTTGCGCTGAATGTAGGAGAGAACTTGATCAACATCCGAAGTGTAGCACATATGTTCAGCAGGTCCGACTTATAGGATAAACATGTGAAGCAAAGGCTTAGGACATCCATTTTATAGGAGCATCCATTTTATATAAATTATAAGTTATATATATATATATATGTGTATTAATTCTAAAGGTATAAATAAACTTCGGGTTTTTGTTTGATTTTGAAAAGTAGAAGCTGCAAGTAATGATACTTTGATAGTATCATGTTTGAACTTATGTGGTGTTATTCAATACATGAATTAAAATCAACTCTATAGGTTTATAATCCACTGTTATTCAATGATTGATTTTAATTATTTTAATAAAATCTGTTGTTATTAGTTATTGTATTTTAAATATAAGTATCAAAAGATTTTAAAATCTAGTGTTATTGGTTTTTGTATTTACAATCTCATCATTAATAGAGTTTAAAATCTATTGTTATTCAATTAAATATTTGGATATAAGAATTGAATTCTTGTGTTATTCATGTTTGAAATATCATACAGTTCATTTGATTTGAAAAGTTTGAATGGATTTAAATATAATTTCATGTGTAAATTATAGTAATTAAAATCAAACCATCTAATTTATCCTCATATTTTGAAATCCTTCACTATTAATAAACATTTTTCCTCTTCCAAAAAATATCATGGTTAATTTTTCTATAAAAAAAATATTGTTGAAATACAAATGGTTGGAATACATATTTCTCTCAAGAAAAATTTACTTCCAAATTGATCAAATCCAGATTTTATCCATCTAACATCTTTTTTTTTTTCTTTGAAATTTTGGAAGGAAACAAAAATTCCATCTTGTTAAAATATATATTTCTCTTAAAAAAATTTACTTCCAAATTAGTCAAACCCATATTTTATCCATATAACATCTCATTTTCTTTTTTTCTTCTCTAAAATTTCAAAAGAAGCACAAATTCCAATTTTTAAGTTATTGATTTCATTATTTTTATTACATGAATTGGCTGATTCATCATGTATATATTTGATTCTAACATTTTTAGGTTTTTTTTTTCATTTTCTCTTTTGTTTTGTTTGGATAACTACATAATTTTTTTGTAGCTTTCTTTTTCTTTATTCATTTTCATTTATAAATTTGTTTTGAAAAAGTATAAATTTGTTTTGAAAAAGTGTAATTCTATTCAAAATCTGTTGTGGATATCAAATGATATTAAATTGATTTTATAAATACTTTGATACAGATTTACAAATTATATATATGAAGTTTTGAAATGAGAATTTTTTTTAAAATCTGATATATTCTAAATTTTTAGTTTAGTTGATTTCAAATTATACAACCAATAAGCTTCTTTAAAGAATGGTATGCATTTAGACATTGTTGGTGATGATTTATTTATGAAATTAAAGATACTCCGAGAATCAATACGAATGAAACTGTATTAAAATGTTTTTTAAAAAATGCACAGTTTTTGAACTTGCTTAGGGCATTCCTAAGCGGTGCACCATTGCTCTGAATGTAGTCGAGAATGTCAGGAACATACGAGGGGTAGCACATATGCTTAGGTTCGGGTACACGCTGTAAACGATCAGGCCTATACTTTCTGCAAAGGTACCATACCGACAACTCTAAAGGACCCCTATTCGCAAGTACTGAGTGTGCCCGGACTAGGTCTACTGCCGCAAATAATGAGCATAGCTCATGCTCATACTGGTTCCAAACCTTTCCCAGTTGTTCATCCCAGCAGAGTCCATTTATAGGAAAAGTTTCAAAAAAAACCCTAGGATTTCCACGAAACCACAAGTCCGCCAATACGAAGGATGAAGGAGAGCTTAAGCTGACAAAAAGTTTGTAGTTAGGAGAATCTAACCCGTGACCAGCAAAAACGCGTGAGATCTCTCCTTCTGCAAGGAATCTTGATTCGACAACAAAACTCCCAAAACCTCTCCGAGTGTAGGCATCAGAATATACCCAGAGAACATTTTCGCAAAGTGTAGCAACAAATTTTGGTTCCAATTTGAGAAAAAATGGCACAGAGAGAGATGAGACTGTCGCCGCTTAAGAGAGGAAGGAGTGAAAGAAAAAGATGGACTTCTTTGGTCAAAAGATCCGGTTTGGGAATAAAAAAATTACGGTTTAGATCATTACAACTATGCCAATGTGAGACTTGGTTCCAATTTGAAACAATGAACAACAAAAACTAAATAAGGAGTTATAGAAATTTGATTCAATTTATTTGATATAAAAAATTGATAAATTCAAAAAATTGATGAAAATTTATTGAAGCCAAAAAAAAAAGAGCCGATGGAGAAAAAAGAGAGGCATTGAAACAAAAAAAATAATAATATAAAGAACCTAAAATATTTCTTCAAAATAGATCTAAGAGACATCACTGAAAAAGCAAACATAAGAAGCTAAAGAAAGAAAGACAAAAAAAAACTAAATAGTTGATCGATCTAAGAAATGGGAGACATGATTGAAAACATAAATAAATAAGAAACTTTGATACAGATTTACAAATTATATATCTGAAGTTTTGAAATGAGATTTTTTTTAAAAATCTGATATATTCTAAATTTTTAGTGGAGTTGATTTCAAATTATACAACCAATAAGCTTCTTTAAAGAATGGTATGCATTTAGACATTATTGGTGATGATTTGTTTATGAAATTAAAGATTCCCCGAGAATCAATACGAATGAAACTGTATTAAAATGTTTGTTTTTAAATGCACAATTTTTGAACTTGCTTAGAGCATTCCTAAACGTTGCACCGTCACTGATGCTCAGGTTCGGGTTCTTCAAGAAGTAAACTATCAGGCCTAAGAACCTAAAATATTTCTTCAAAATAGATCTAAGAGACATCACTGAAAATGCAAACATAGAGGTGGCTCAACTTTCTCGAATCAATTTTCGACCTCAAAATTCGGAGAACTTGGTTGAGTGTAGGCATCCACACCCGCCGAGAAGAACGAGGACACCCAGAGAGCATTTTGCGCAAGTGTAGCAACAAATTTTGGTCCGAGTAATTGAGAATTGAGAAAAAATGGCACGGAGGGAGAGAGAGAGGAGACTGTCTGAGTAAGAGAAGAAGGAGTGAAAAAAAATGGACTTCTTTGGTCGGGTTTGGGAGGCAAAAAATACCGGTTTAGTTCATTACAACTATGTCAATGTGATTGAGGAAAGTCAAAACTTGGTTTCAATTTGAAACAATGAACAACAAAACTAAGTAAGGAGTTATAGAAATTTGATTCAATTTATTTGATATAAAAAATTGATAAATTCAAAAAGTTTATGAAAATTAATTGAAATTATTTTAACCCAAAAAAAAAGCCGATGGATAAAAAAGAGAGGCATGATTGAAACAAAAAAATAATAATATAAGAAACCTAAAATATTTCTTCAAAATAGATCTAAGAGACATCACCTGAAAAAACAAACATAAGAAGCTGAAGAAAGAAAGACCAAAAAAAAAAAACTAAAGGGTTGATCGATCTAAGAAAGGGAAGACATGATTGAAAACATAAATAAATAAGAAACTTTTTTTTTTTGAAAGAGAAAAAATAAATAAGAAACTTGATGAACCGAAGAACCAATTTTCCGATAAAAAAGTTGATAGAACCATTTAAAAAAATGACTAACAAAGACAAACCCAAATCAAAATCCAAATATAACGTCGAGAAACTACACCAAGGACGACATGAGACATGCATTTTACCACACACTTTAGAAACTTTGGGCTTGGCCCATATAGATATTTGGCCTATATCTATAAGCCATGCAACGCGAGTTACGTTCTGGGTTTCGGATCAAACCGGTTAACCGGGGAGGATGAGTTAAGGAAGAAGATTCTTGAGTCATTCGCATCTATCTTACTTTGATTCTCTCTGCTTCTTTTTTATTTTTCTCCCCTTCCACTTCTACTTACTCCTTTTCTCTATTTATACATTTCTTCTCCAACCCTTCTTCTCGAGTTTTTTACCTACGGCCATTACTCCAGGATCGATCTCTCTCTCTGTTTGTCTTGCTGCTGCTTCGTGGGTTTTGCTCGATAATGTGTTTTTGCTTTGGATTATTCTCTGCTCGAATCGTTATATGGGTTTTGCATGTTACTGTTCGTTTCCAGGTATAGCTGATTCGTTCAAAACGTTACATCATGTATGTATGATCCGGCGTTGAATTTCCTTTCTTGGTGGGTTTATTCTTTTGTTCATAAACCTCGATCGTGGATCATTTACTTGTGCGTTCTTAGAACTGAAACCAAAATATTAATTAATTCTTGGCAATTAATTCACTTAAAACTAATACGAAATGGATGACGCATGTGTTGGAAAAATAAAAGCTTCCTGACAAAGCAGAAAACAGAGTATCACAATCAAGTTCGATTGTGATATTAACTTCTTATTCTCTCTTTTTTATGGGTTATGTTTGTGTTTTGGTCTTTCGGAACAGAACAAACAGGCAACAGCCAGGCAACAAGTAATTGCTTCGCCGGCGAATAGAGAGACTTTGGTCTGCTGTGTAGAAAGAGCCAATGAGCCTGCAAAGTGCAACAAAGTCTAGCAACGCCCTTGAGGGTATACATAGCGTTCATGTGGTATCTCATTCGCCCGGACATCCCAAGTCGGTGACTTTCAGACCAACTGTAAATCCTCAGAAACGGGATCAAATCAGAGACTGTACATAGAGTACGTGACTGGATTGTTCATGAGTTTCTCAACTGATAACAATAGTCATGACATGGTTTCTCTTTTTACAGACGTGTTTGACAACAAAGACCTCCGTGTCTAAGGCCAATCCATTGCACCATTCGCGGTATTGTTAGAAACAATATATATGAATCCTTCCATCTTTGTCATTTCAATCTCCGGTTCGTTAAATCGTTCATATGACAGGGGACCAGAGTGTGTTAGAAACAGCAGCTAACGTGGCTACTTTGCTTCCTTTCATCGTCCTCGGAATGCAGGCACCGAGGTAAATGCTCTCTTCTCTTTATGCAAAATCCATTTTCTCTGACAGGGCCAGAAGATTAAAGAGCTATGCAATATAGGAAGAATCTGAACACGAAGGTGTACGCAAACTCCCTAATAGCTTCGAGTCTGTACCATGCCTCTAGAGGAAAGTTGAGGAAGTACCTAAGATGGGTAGATTACACAATGATCGCCAAAACAACAGTAGTAAGTTACACTCATCTTAACCCATCTCAAACCGTTGGCGCAAAAAACAACAAGGGTTTCGTCATTTGGAATCATGAAGAGCTGATTCCCAGAAAGATTATTGCGAAATTCCATTGCAGAGAGTTTTCAGAGTTTGTCTCCGACCTTGAGAAGTTTGTAAGTTTTCGCGATTAGAATTTAGGAATGCTAATTTCGTGAGAGGTCAACTTGATCTCTTGAAGAAGATGCAGATGAAGTCTGCCTTCACGAGGTGGAGGAAAAAAGAGAGAGCAGCCAAAGTAGAGGAACGTTTCCAACATTTACAGATTTGATCAACTACCCAGTTTCACTTTGCTTTCTTGTTCAAAGAACATATCTAAGCGCTGCTTTCATGTATATGAAATCAATTTCTGCGCTTCCATCGCTCTACGACTTTGCCATATATATTATATTGGCTGAGCTTTTCTGATAAAGGTGTTGGCCTTTGCGGTTTTCTGATGAGCAGCTCCATAAATCGACACGTGTCCTCAATCTTGTTCACCTAACAAATCGTACTTGTTCTTCAAAGATAGATCAGAGTGACAGAGTTTTGGTGGCTTTTGCACTTTCTTAATGATGTCTAGGCCTTCGCTTGACTTGAGGTATTTTGCATCGTTAACATCAAGATCATCTACATGGTCCGCAAAGGCATAAACTCTATAATTTCTCTCACCAAGCGCTTCATCGTATTCTCCAAAACCTTGGATTTCAACACTCTGGAGAGTGTTCCTTTCGGGACTGAAGTAGAAAACATAAAACGGTCTCGATGATGTGTATTTGTTGGACAGAACAATTTCACCCGTAGCAGTCACTCCAGCGATTGAAACATTGCGGAGATCAAAGACTCCATTCTTAGGCAATGTATAGACATGTTTCGACCATTCCGGTTTCTCCACATCCTCTAGAATAGGGCTGGGCGTTCGCGTAACCCGCATTCGGGTAATTCGTGTTTTCGGGTTTAGGTTTAGAGATCCCATTCGGTTATTACAAAAAATCGGGTCGGATTCGGTTCGGGTTATGCCGGGTTCGGGTCGGTTCGGGTTGTAAGCTAAAAACCCAAATCCCATACGGATTCGGTTCGGGTTCGGTTCGGGTTCGATTATTTTTTAATAATAGAGCGAAAATCTTGAGTATATAACATAATTTGGAGATTAGAGATCAAAATTTGTGACGATCTGATATTTCTAGTATCTAAAATCCTTGAAGATCAAAGATCCAAAACTATCGTTTTGGAAAAAAAAAAATTTGGGGGAGAAAATCTTTTTTTTTGTTTTTGGTAAGTCCCGTATATATACTCAAGAAAGTTTCTGCAGAGTCTTCCTTACTCATAACTTCGGTTAACCCCTTTGGGTATCGGGTTCGGTTCGGATAAACCCGAAACCCATTGGATCTGGCTCATAAGTACCATTCGATTATTTCACTATAACCCATACTGATACCGAACCGGTTTTTCCAAGTCGGGACCGGGTTCGGGTTTCGGGTTCGGGAAATTTGCCCAGCCCTACTCTAGAACACTGACAGACAACTTATGAAAGGCATTTCCATCGCCACCATACTCCTTTCGAATCACACCTAATCGACCCTTATAGTTTACAAGTTTCACATTCATAATATTCCAAGAGAACTCAAAGTCGATAAATTTTAATTTTTCTGACCTAACATCAAAGCAAACTATCGCAAGTCTCACCAAGCCAGGCGTGCGGATGCAAGCTGAGTAATACAAAACCCCATTGATGCATTTCTCAGACAACTTCTCAATATAAAAACACGAATTTATGAAGGGACAATGGATCTTCCTCCACCTCATTTCTCCAGTTCCTACTGTCAGAACTCTATAATCATCTTGTAACACGGACAATACCTTGAACTGCTTGTCAATGGGATCAAACCCTAACAAGTAAGGCTTATTGTAGCATTTCACTCCAGATAAACTCGCATACTGTCTCGTTCTAAGGTTAAATATGACAGGCACTGCACCTAGCTCACCCTTCTTTTTTGAGATCCGCATACTAGTGAAAAGGATCAAACCAGAGGCCAGGCTACAGAAGCTGACAGGCACTTGTTTAGCGAACTTCATATGAAAACTAGCAGATACTACAGGAGACGACTCCCCATATTGATTCTGAAGCTGAGGCGACGAGAAGAAGCTCCACTCATCATCAAACCATCGGCGTAAGCCTTGTTGTTTGACGGCGAATAAGAGACATGGACGAGCACATGACCTCGTGAAGAACAACTCCTTGAAATATGAACGGTGAAGCATGGAACCCCATAGCTTCGACACGCAACAAAACCTCGCGACATACTTTGCAGGCAGTCTCGAGCATATCTCGGGAATGAGATCGGTCGGGATGGAGTCTGAGTTTTCTCCTCTACTCATGATGGAATTGTACTTGCTTGCTGCTAGTCTACAGGGAGAGATGATCTTTTGCATACACTAATAACAATATATATAGAGTCGGCGCTAACCTCAGAGGCCCATAATCTGATATTAGGGTACCAACGTCGGTATAAAGATATTAACAGATCTTGTGTTATTAATTAGAAATATTTTACACATTATTATTGTGTGATTTTGAAAAAAGAAAGTACTTGGAATGACTCTAAAAAATATAGAAAAATAAAAGAATAGTATTGTGAATGGATGACTTACTAAATTGGCACTAGTTTTTTTACCAATTAATATTTTAGTAATTTACTTTTTAAACAAGGAAAACATATTAAATCGAATTTTGAAATTTGGTTTTGAAACTGATTTGTTTTTTAAAAAAAACTATTTACTAAAAATTGATAAAAATTTATAAGAAATTATAATTTGTTTGTGTCTTTCAACTCAGTTTATTCTTGTGTCTCAGTTTGTGCTCCAACATGATAAGAGTTGTTTGACTAGAAAGATTGCCCTTTCCATACCAAAAACATATAAGACTAGGTATCATGACTGAGAATTGAGTTCTTGATTGAAGAGCTGAACCGAGTTGGGACCTAATGAAACTGTACTTGTTGAAATTTTTACCTGGTACGAGAACAAAAACCGGATCCAGGGAGAGGCGACTTGCGTCGGTGTTTCGCCAACTGGTTTAGATTATTACTAAACCGACTAATAACCGAAGGAAATTTTACCTCCGTGTTCCTAATTGCATTTTTATCTTTTTCTTTTGCATTTATGTAAAATGAGGTTGGGTCCTAAACACAATGGTACGCAAGTCCACTAGAGAACAAGGAAAAAGCCCAGTATTAGCCCAATAAACCAGGTCGACCTATATAATGGTGGTATCTTTTTCTTCTTGGTTTTGTCGTCGAAGATTCGGAAAGTTTGTTGTCGAGATGGTTCACAAATTTCCAGAGGGATTGTGTAGATTCTACAGCGATATATATAAGTTGGTGGATGATCCTTCGATGGATTCAGTAATCTCATGGCGCAAAAACAACAACGGTTTCGTCATTTGGAATCCTGAAGAGCTGATTCACAGAAAAATCATTGCGAAATTCCATTGCAGAGAGTTTTCAGAGTTTGTCTCCGACCTTGAGAAGTTTGTAAGTTTTCTTTCTTCTTCTTCTTTTTTTTTTTTGTGTGTATATATTACTTCTTGATTGATGTGTGTTTGGTAATGTTTGGTAGGGATTTAGAAGAGTTAAGAAGTCTGCGCGATTAGAGTTTAGGAACGCTAATTTCGTGAGAGGTCAACTTGATCTCTTGAAGAAGATGCAGATGAAGACTTCCTTCACGAGGTGGAGGAAAAAAGAGAGAGCAGCCAAAGCTAAAGCCAAAGTTGAGGAACGCTTCCAACATTTACAGATTTGATCAGTTTCACTTTTGCTTTCTTGTTCAAAGAACATATCTAAGCGCTGCTTTCATGTATTATTGCCATTCGGCGACTATGCTAATCAAATTATTATTGTATCTCCTTTTCTTATAAATATGGCATAGCCTTTTATTTGTTATTTTGCCAATGTTCTTGATACATTGTGATCTAGGCCGATCTTACTCAACCAACTAACATGTGATGGATGCGCTTATTGTCAATCGTTGTTCAAGCACCCACTTCTGAAATGAGAGCTTTCTTTCTTGCAGGCTAGAGATTGTTGTATGTTTTGTAACCTTTAATTGAGTAAAATGTTTGTTCTTCTCCAAGTGGATTCAAAGGAATACAACTGAAAGCTTCATCTTTGAGACTTGTAGGAATGTTTCCAAGGAACAAACATTTCTGCCTCTTTGCCGTGCTACACGACCACTTTAGCTTCCCCTTTCCAAAGCTTTGGCTGCAGCAGTAATGGGATTGTTTCATAGATTGATTTCAGTGAGACCAAACACAAAAAGAAGCAATGAGACATGTATTTGTTTCTTGACCGGCCATATAGTTAGCAGCACAAGGACGTACGCCTCTTCGCTTCCATGCTATCGTCATCTTTGGCGGCCCACTCGATCACCAAGGATGTTGACATGAAGAGGCTTGTGTGTGTGTGTGTGCGTGAGAGATAATGGAAACAAATCTTTGTGAAATGAATCGAAACAAATGAAACGAAAAAAAACAATAATGGAAGCTACTTTCAAGTCTTAACAACGATCAGATAGTAGATAATTAGTAATTAATAATCTTTATTAGTTGAATGGTGATTCTAACATATGCTTGCATAGTCTCTGATAGTTTGATTGTGTTTCTACGGTATAATATTATAATCATTACAACATAGAAATACAAACGCAAACACAAAGAAACAGTTGAGGCCGTAGCACTAGTTTCAGCTGAAGCTGAATCTAAAGAAGCAAAGCAGAGGCCGTGAATTGCTCACAAAGCAACATCAAACCGCTGAACGCCTAACCGCTAAACTCCTTCTGTCTGCGCTGTTTCTCGCGGTCTGGTCACTGTTATTTGGCCGAATTCCATTTCGACTCCTCTGTGTATCCGCCTTCTGTCTGTCAATATCGAGCTTACTCGTAGCCGTTCCATTTGCCACTGACCGATCACAACTAGCTTTAGATAAGTCTTCTTGAGCATCATTTCTTGCCTTTGCTTGACCTGTTGACGTGTGCTGAGGTCTAGCTTGTGTACTCTTAGGCATCGTTCTAGCTTTGAAGTTGAGATCTTTTCGCGCTACAGCTTCCACATTTTCCTGCAGCATCAGAAAATGTTCCCCCATAAACTCAAAAATCAACTGTGAAACTGGAACAGAGTAAATGAGAGAGAAGTTATCTCTGTACGTATACCTCTTTCTTCTTCTGAGCTCGTTCATTAGTTCTCAAAGTGGAACCATTAGTAGTTGTTCTCTTCTCTCTCACAGCAGAATCAATACAGTTATTGGACCTGAACTTGTTTGTAGCTAGAGAAATTAGTCTCTCAGTTTTCTTTGATGTTGGAGCTTGAGATGCAACGGATTTAACAATCCTCTTCGGTTTCAATTCCTTTCCTCTGCCACCAGAACACAAATAGACACTTGAGAGTCATGAAACACACAGACACAAAGTTACATGAAAGTAGGGAAATAAAGCTTAGATAAGCTACCTCTTAGTGTCAATAGTGGTTTTAGTATTACAACTTGAAGAGCCCTTTGTTATGCAACCATGCTTCTTCGTAGCTGTTTTAGTCGCTTCCACATACTTCGGAATAGCTTTCCGGTCATTTTTTAAAAGCTTCAATGTAGTTGTAGAGGAAGAGGTCTTTTCTGTTTTATCCTCTAGAGTTCTCTCACTGCAACCAATTTCAGTTTTCTCCAAAGCAACAGAAAGAGAACTAAGATCATCATCATAACTCACACAGGAATCGCCGAATTGGCTCTTTTCTTGATCACATTTGTCTTGTTCGTAGCTGTAGTGGCTACACTGGCTCATACTCTCCCACAAATTCTCATCTTTCTCAATACCAGTTTGATGATGATGAGCTACTTCTCCCCATGTTTGAGCTTCTACAGAACTCGGAAAACGGATTCCTTTTTTCTTAAAATGAGCCTCGAAATGAGCTCTCATCTGAGTAACAGAGCCAGGCTTAGAGAATTTCTCAGCCTCTTCTAGATATCTATTGTGAGAAAAAGATGATCTCTTCTCCCATGATAAAGCTTCCTTCTCAAATCTTCCAAATGAAACCGATCCTGAGTGAATAGAATTCTCCTGCAGCCCATTCAGAAACAGGTTAAAAGGCTTCTATCGTTTCAGAAACAATTTTTGCATTTATGTTTAGTTCCACGCAACAAAAAGAATAGTATTGATTGTTTTATACATATATTTTTAATAGATGAACATTTTCAGGCTTTTTTTTCGTAGAACATTTTTGCAAAATTCAAAATGAAAACGGATAGTTCTTTACGTTTGCAGTTAGCATATATACACTAAACAAATAACCGAGGCCTATGAACACACTTCCACTCTTCCTAATGAAAAATTTGTATGCATATATAATGGAAATATGTTTCGTGAGTGTCAAGCTACTAACTGAAAGACTCAGAATTCTATAGTTCTCAACATGACGAAGCAAACATAGCCCGTACCTTAATTCTTATCAATTCATGGGTCCATCAAAACGAGTAAAATCCCAAAAAAAAAAAAAACGAAATTCGAATTGAACATATAATCTCGAAATTAGAAGAAGACAAAAGTAGTTAAAACTTGTCATAGTTGCAGAAATTACCAGAAGGCTTAGGTTAAACGGTTCTTGAATCTCTCCCGCCATCATATCGAGTTAGATCATTTTCTGTTCATATGAAAACATAAGCAGATTTTTATTAGTTCTGTCTAAGAGGGTAGATACAAACCACAAAATCATCAAAAGGATACCTGTAAATTAAAGAGTCCGTATTTTGGGACAAAAAGCATGAGAAACAGAGAGTAGTTAGTATACGGAATTGATCAAGTAAGCACGAATGAGGAACTTTCGACAAGAGAGCTCTGTAAATACAGTGCCGAATTCAGATTTGGAAAAAGAAAGCTGACTAATCAAATAATCATGTTCATGTCACATGTGCTTTCTCTATGTTTCTTTTTTCTGTCTTGCTCTCGAACGGACGCTTCTCTCACGTTTTCCGTTATCACGGCCGTATATTTCGGAGTGTCACGATCAACGGTTGAGGGTTTCCAACGTGATGGCGATTATTCGTAACCGTTCGATGAATCTTTGATCATTGGTAATCGTATGGAAGTTACCTCTTCGTGGGAAAATGCAAAGCGCTTCGACATGTTCAAGTGTTGCCAAATCTAACGTTCGCTTACCGACCATTCGTTTTAATATAACGTTAGCTTCCGACATGTTCAAGTGTTGCTAAATCTAACGTTAGATCTCTTTAATGTATCAAACAAACAATTTCATTTTTTTTTCCTGGCATGCATTACATTAACTTTGAATGATAGTACTTAATAAAAAATAAAAAAAACTAATAAATATAACATCGAGGTAGTGACACAACAACAATAGTTATATAAACCAACACATTACATGTTTGGTCATGTATTAAAAATATAGACTGATGAGGATGAGATATAGGTCAAATTAATATCGATACTATATGAACTGAATGTTAATGCATATATGTTTCCACCATTTTTATTTTTTTGCATAGAGGTTTATAACAAAGATGGAAAAAAAAATGAAAACCATGTAGGATTAGGCTCATACAAAATATCAGGGAGAGTAAATAAGGAAACATAATAATTGTGACCTCACAGTCCAAAGCATGTGATAACATTAATAAAGAATATGTCGTTTTTGGTAAGAGACAATAGCATGGCAATTGCATGTGACTTCTCCCGCGGTTGCAGGAACAAGTCGTTAGTCGTGTACCCATATATTTAGTTCATTCGCATATGATTCTCATTTCCCGCTGATCTATAACAGAAAAGGAGTGTTATTAAGGGACATACTAATTACTAGGAGGTAGCCCAAACACTGAGCCCACAGGGAAGCGAATAAAAGCCCAATAAAGGAAATGAATGAAAAATCATTAGCTGCGACTGAGAGAGAGGCAACAACGAACACATTCATCCTCAAATAATCTCTCTCTCTCACAGTGCAAAATTAAAGCTTATGAAGCTCTAGTTGATTTTAGAAGTTGCATATATACATTTATAAATGTTCTTACTTCTAAAATATTGATATGGTCGCGTGTAAATAGAAATTTTTGTTGATAGATTATGAACATGAAATAACTCGAAAAATATAAATGTAGTCCGATAGAAAAGTAGTCATGCTCACAGCCCAAAGCACTCTTTTCATTTTTAGTTTCCAGTTTGAGAGTTTTAGGGCCATATATATTGAAAGTTTAGCCCAAATTAAAATTAAAGGTTCAAAATCCATTGTCGGATCACACCCAGCAACTTTTGTAGATTTATTAGTGTTGGTTGGATGTATCATGTATCAAATGAACCGAAATAAAGGGAAACCAATAAAACAAAATGAAATCAGAGATCGATCTCCGATTGACAATACTCTTTTTTCTAAGGGCTATAAGATTTATATTGTGCTTGCATAATTTTGGTTATTTGTAGTATGCGCTTGCTCTTTGACTACGTTGGGAGATCACTGATGAAAAGTAAATGGGTTTGATTGGTAACATTAATATGTAGTCTTTGCTCAAAAAAAAAAAAAACATTAATATGTAGTGATTAAAAAAAAAAGATTGCATAACGGCTACCAATCACCAAAACGGTTGGACAAAATTATTATACAAGTATAACACTAACGGTTTTCGTTTACAGCTTTACACTATTTCCTAATAACTTACAACTTTCGCTAATATCTAATATAACCTTTCCGCTTTTGTTCACTAATCGAATCCAATAAATATATACCACAAAAAGACAATCGGAGTCACTTGGAACACTGACGTGATGTTTTCAGAAGATCTTGTGACGCTTAAATCAGAGAAAGTTTGGTAAGAGTTTAATTAGAAGAGAGGCTCTCACTGTCACATGGTGAGACCGTGAGATCCTGTTTTGTTCTTTTTCTAAGGCATCGATGGTACGTTCGATTTTTTGGGGTGTTTTGTGGACATATTTACCCATGTGAAAGAAATATAGGCATAAGTCGATGATGTGTACTGGATAATTTGATTAATATTTGTGGCATGGGTGTGAATGTGTAATACGGAAAGGAGTATGAAAGTCCCATTAACCAACGGTTCACTTGTCGGGGACTTTGAACCGGTGGTCCGTGGTTTCGCCGACACCCACCATCACCTGTCATTTCTCTTTTCTTCTTTCTTTCAAAAAAAAAAATGCAAAAAATATTTTTCTCCTTTTGCTAATTGAATGCTTAAACTGATGCAATGCAAGTATTAGAATAACGATAATTATTATAGTGGTGTACCACGAGAGAATGCAGCCACGCACACGAGGACACCACCACATTCCCTCTGAATCCTAATCATTATTATTTCATTATTTATCTAATTTTCCTTATAACCATTTATTTATCTAACTTAACTTCTCCACTTACGCTGATGCCATTCATTGAGCGAGATCTACTATTCTACCAGCTTTTTTGTTCTCTTTTCTTGTCAGAATTCATGTGTGCAAAAATCTCTACACTTTGTTCAAACAAAAACTCATATACAAAATCTCAAAAGAAAATAATTTATAAACGAAAAATTATATACATTGCTTGAAAAGAAAAGTAATAGATTACAGTTGGAAAATTTTTAACTCTTAATCTAAACACTTTTTTTTGTTGGGAAAAAGCTCTTAATCTAAACTTGTTCGTGGATAACTTGTTACTTGTTAGTTCTTTTTTATTTGTTTGTTAGTTCTTTTTATCCACTTGTCTATATACTTGTTAGTTCTTTCAAATTGTGTTTACCTATATACTCCTATATGACATATGCACGTTATTTTTAGGGTACGGGACAAGGATAAAAAACCACGTGTGAAATATATGCATACGAGAAATGCAAAAGGTAAGCACAAGGCAATGTTATCGTCAATTGAAAAGGCGTAGTGAGAGGGGGAGAGTTTTTTGGCACTCTCCGATCAATCTAATTATGATCCACACAAATTTTCCTGGAGTGGTAATATGTATTTATTTGTTCTTCTTGGGCTAAGAGTGGTAATATTTATAACGAGATAGATTAGTACTTCAAAATAGCGACAACATTACTTTCTTCTCTTGGGTCCATTTCTTTGTTGGTACTTGATTTCAAATGCATGCACACGATCCATTGTTGATATATACTGCGATTTATACACCTCTCAATTATTCGATTTAACTATCATGCAAGGGGTTGTGGATCGTCCGTGCTGTCCACGGTCCACCCCCATGCAACCCGTTAGGCTGTTGTCTGGTCGATGTGATGGTTACATCAATTTACAGTGAACCTTTTTTGAAGCCAAAATCAATTTTGATATAGAAATCGTAATGTTATTACAAATGTATTTATGACTTGGGGGTAATTCCAATGAAGAGAAACAAAGAGACAAGGAAAGAAAGGTCTCTAGGTGCTGAGAGCACATGAGATGAGGGAGTGGGCCGAGAGAATAATAGATGCATTAAACAGAAGAAGAAAAGAAGAAGAAGCTACCAAGCAAGAAGCAGACATTTGTAGACATTGGCTCTTTCCTTTTAACTCATAAGTACACTAGGCAGTAGTCACTCACACTTCAATGATAGAATGATAAAATATAAAAACATGGTTATATATGGTTATATCTAATTTGTAATTAAGAAACATATTCATCAAAGAACCAGTTTATAAGTAAGAAATTAGACCAAAATCTATGTTATTTATTTTTGTTTCTTGGTAAGAAATTAAGCTTTCATATTATATATACACTTACAACCAAGTTTTTTTTTTTTGGGTATTATGCTCCATCCGTTTATGTGACGACTATTCCCGAATGTATTTTCGATAATACCAAGATACAGTACTATAAAATATCATTTGTACCGTCGTATTAAAATCTGATGGTGCACGGAGGTCATTAATTACAGCTTTTGTGCGAGGCATGTTGGTCTTAAGATTGCGTAAAAGCTTATTGATTACGATATATGCTAATCTCGAGACCAACCAGATAACTTACTTTTCCAATGGCTGGTTTAATCCGTGATTCTTGATTATTTGTTGCGAGACTTTTTTTTTTTTACTCCCTCCGTTCTTTTTTATTTGTTGTTTTAGAGATTAGTTTTTGTTTCAAAATATTTGTTGTTCTGAAAATTTATATTAGTTTTTATGTTTATTAAAAACTGTGTGACCAATAGAATCATACATCTTCTTTTATAACTGGTTGAATTATTTTTACTTTATTTTTTTCAAAATACTTTTTAGAATAACAATGCATACCTAAATTCTTGTGCATTTTATCAAAACAAAGATTTTGAAACGGAGGGAGTAATTTTCTAGAAGGGAAAAGATAAGCATTGAGTATGTTCCCTCGAACTTAGACATCCAATTCAATAGACCTATAAGTTGGTTACATATTTTCGGAACCCAACGATTCATTTCAACCAGTATTCAAAACTACTTATACAGGGCTGAACCAATTATCTGTCATATGTATTCCCTACCATTTTTTGTTCCTATTCCAACCAAAATAGTATATACTAATGAATACGCATAGTCAGAGACAGATGGATTAATATTCAAATTTCTTACATATAGTATGTCTTCTCACAACATATTAATCGATAGAATTCAAGAAAATATGTTTTCATACAGTGTGGGTTGGTGATATCTTCACCGCAATATAAGGAGTGATGGTCGGAGACTCTACGTAACTAACATATTAACATAATATAAAATCTAACACATTACGTAAAAACGGGTCATTTTCAATCGTTTTCCTATATTTTGAGAACATACCCAGAAATACGGAAATAAAGGAGTAAGAAACCATAAAAGCAGTAAAGCACTTTACAAAAAAAAAAATTGGAAAGGAAGCTTTTATACCTTTTCTGTTATTTAACTAATTAGCTTTTATATTTTTTCAAAAAAAAATATTTTGTTTTGCTTTTGACTTTTACATAACTTTCTGTCTGTTAATTTACCCCACCCTTTTTTTCTCTCTGGATATGTGAAATATGTGACTGGGCAATTGCATCACACGGCTTGCAAAACGAAGACACAAAAAGGTTTGAGTGCAAAAGCACCTAACCCATTTCTTCCCACCCTTTAGGGCAAATTATGGTAACTGAAGGTCTCTCAAGTGGTAGTACACCAATCTTCTTAACATCATCTAAAAGCCTACTAGTAAAATTTCATGTTTCACATTGATTTAATTTCTTCATTTTATTTTTGCTAACACAATAATATATATACCATAGTGGCCGCAAGACACACACACATCAAATAAAACCTATACTATTAAAGTACTTTTGCGGTGGCTGTAGGCTGCCGAACAGGTAATCGCTATCCAAGGGGGTCATGTTTCAAAACACATGTCAATGGAAAATGTTTTTTTCTTTATTCTTGGGAACAATGAATACAAAATGAAAAATGACAATATACAAAACCAACAACCTACACAGTAACAAAAGAAAACTGAAAAAGTTTTAACACTAGCCCAATGCATGCCTACCTAATTCAAAACACATAGGAAGTAGAAAAGGAGAAAAAGCCAAATCAAATATATCACTAGAGGTTTTTTCTTCTGTTTGTTGTTTTGTTTTGTTGCCCTTGCTTTGCTCATCTTATTTCTCTCATTGTCGTCCTCTTTCTTTCTCAAACAATCTCTAGGAAAAGATTGACAAGAAAAGGGCTTTTGGATCCTCAAATTCAATCTTGGTCACTAACTTTACTAAATCTCTTGTGTTCCATTCTCTAGTTTTGTGGAACTCTCTTGTTTTTTTTCTGAAGCAAAACTTCTCATTACAGAGCTTATTATAGCCCGAGTAGAATGTAGTAAACAAGTGTGATTGGTAGTGCGATAAGCATTCCAAATATCACCCTGCAACATCAATCCACATAAGACATCAACAGTATTAGTAAAACTTATCTTACGTATGAAAAGTTTTTCCTGATTCAATATAATATACTCACCCTGTACTCAAGATTGTCGGATGAACATTGTACTCTTTTGCAAACACAAACGGCACGATTCCTTGAGGCAAAGCAGCCTACAATGTTACCAAAATATTGTATTCAGTGACTTACTATAATGAACTTGTAGCAGAGATTGTTAATATAGCAAGCGAAAATATATAATTTACTTGAACAATGGCCACACGTAATAGATCTCCGCGTAATCCAATAGCCATGGCTGCAACAGCCATTACTGCTGGTCCGGTCAAGAACCTCACTGCCATTGCAAACGTTGCCGTAGAATTTCCGCAAGCGATTAATTTAGGTTGCAACGCCATGAACAACCCTTTAGCATTTTTCACAATCAATCAGTTAGTTTCCATTCAAAACAATAAATGATGATAGATAGCATCATACATCATGTAAATGTAATCTGAATCCAATAAATGATGATAGCATACACGTAATGTAAAACTCCAATCCAACTTCCACTTAATAATGGGGACCACGACAACAATCAAGAACACGAGCTATGTCCTCCCACAACGACCACTTATATAATACGACGTCTCGTCGTTGACCCTACATGTCGGATGGTCCATCCCATAACGGGCCACCCCAAAAAATCTAAAGGAATACCAAACCATTTTCGACTATCAACCAAAAACATGCAAAAATTTCCGTACGGCTGCATCTGTGACTGTGGATTGGCGTAATTTAGTTAAAGAAACAAAGAAAAAAAAAAAAAACAGAGACAGAGTGAAGAAGATTGGACTCACCCAAACTGAACATTGCCATACCAAGACCAGCATCAGAGAGAATTGAGATAGATTGCTGAATGATTTTAGGCATTGCCACATTCCACCTTTTTCACATTTCATCATAATTTAAGCACAAATCCGTTTATAATCTAATAAATAATGATGATTTTTAAAGTTTTGATTGATTCTTGATTAGTTACCGGAAAGCAACGAGAGCCCAGATGAGACCAATGAGACTAGAGTAAGTGTTTGGGTTCCTGATCAGTTTCCTCCACACCATTATCAGGATCAGCCGAGTCATCACACTCGCCGGTGGCATATGTTTTCCCGGTCCGGTTTCACCGGTTTCCACCGCTTCTTTAGGGTTTAGCTCCGCCGTGGAGTTACACCGAAGCTTGTGTAGTCCGTTTGGCACTTCCTTCACCCTCTCTAACTCTTCTTCTCCTCCAAAGTCTCCGTTAGTCGGAGCAGCTGCTGTGAGCCACGGAGAATTTTAGCAAACTTCATTCGAGAATTTTGGCTAATTTAATTCAGAGAAACAGAGTTAATTAAAGTTATATATTAAAAAAAGAAACCTTTGCTTTCTGCGTTCTGAGTAGGATCCGAAACAATCATTCGGATCTCTTTTGCTCCTTGGTCGGATTTTCCGGCTTGTTCGTTAAACACTTGAAGACCCGCTCTGTCCGAAACGGGCGACCCGTTGGATCCCCACACAAACATGTGAAGCTCCTTACCATCATCGTGGCTATTCGATTTCCCGCCGGTATTATTGTTTTTACCACCGGTTTTGTTACCGGCGGAGGAGGATGAAAACTCCGGATTCGGAGCCGGGTACGACCCGGTTGGACCCGGGTAATACCCGAACCTAGGAGACGAAGCCATAGCACAGCTCTCGTCGAAATTCGAAGGTCTCGGAGTCGGTCCCCTCGACGACTGAACCGAGTACATATCCGCCGGACCAAAGTTCGAGAGCCGGCCGCCGGGAAACCCCATCATCGAGTAAAAATCCGAGTGGTTGAAGTTAGAGCCTCTCGGAGTGGTGCTAAGACTGTAAATCTCAGCTCCGGTGAGGTTCGACGGACGAGGAGTCATGTTAGGACCGACGAAAGATCTCCGGGAAGCGCTCGATTTCCTCACGGTGACGTGTAACTTCCCGTCGTCTCCTATCTGAGCGTCCGTTTCAAGAAAATCGTGCCCGTCCAGCGAAACGACGTCGGACTCGACTTTGAAAGAGACGATGGAAGCCGCCGTCTCCGGGAACTGCTCCATGATCAGAATCTTGGCTCCTCTGTACTCGAACAAGAAGAGGAGAAGCGTGTACCAGATTATGCACTGGAGGACGACGACTTGGACCATGAGCGAGCCGGAGTAGTCGCCGTACATGGCGATCAAGAGAGGGATGCCCATCACGAGCGTGTTGGGGAGAGTGGAGAGGGAGAAGATGGTGATGCTCCATTCGAGACTACCTGAGCGGGTGAAGTTAGCCCAGATGGTTAGGAGAGTGAGCATGATCAGTTTCTGGAGCGTGTCGGCGGCGATGAAACGGAGGTTCATGGCGTAAGGGTTGTTGGTGGAGATGAAGTGGAAGGAGAGGAGAGGGACGGCGAATATGGCGACGAAGCGGTTGATTCCGGAGCATTGGTCCGGTGAGAATATTTTCCACCACCGGACCGAGCCGTATGCGAGGATCATCGCGACGTAGAGTGGAATCACCGCCGTGAGAACCGTGTAGAGGTCGTGCCATGTGATCATTATTATCGCCGGAGGAGTGGCGAAAGTGTGATTCTTTTAACAATTAGTTAGGGAAGTGAGTGTGTGGAGTTAAAAAGAATAGTGTCAGTCTCTCTGTACTACTCTGTGATGACGAAAGCTTTGAGAGAGAGAGAGAAGGAAGAAGAAGAAGAAGAAGAAGAAGAAGATTTTTTGAGGATTATAGTTTTACGAGAAGACGTCCCTTTACAGCTCCTTTATACAGCAAACACATGACGACCTATTTATTTTTTATTTTACTTGTTTTTAACTTTTACTATAATTTTATCTACTTTTTTCCCGCAACTACTGTTTCTGAACTTTTCCCTAATTTCTGTTCCATTTTGTTAAAGGACTATAAAAATGATACATTTAATATATGGTTATGGATGGTCTTTGAAATCGGCTATGTATGAGGAATTATGACTTTGTTTCGAAATTTACAAACATTTTTTTAAGAATGGATATTTTTGTGTAGATTTTTAAGAGTTTCTTGGTCGAGTACTAAAGCATGTTTATGACAAATCACTCATTTGGCCAAACATGTTACTACTTATAAATGTTGATTGTTTTACTCGTAAATATTTGTTTTCTTTTTCGTGAGATCATGTATATTTTTATTTTTGAAAATGATTCCATGTTTAAAAGCTACGTTCACAATGTTAAAATCTACCAAGAATTATTTTAAAATTCTAGAGGGAGTATATTTTAATGTTGAAAAAAACAAAATATATTAATATACAAACGTAAATGCATATCGGGGTGAAAGACTTGGCCATATCTGGCTTACCATATGCTCAAACGCCAAATTTCTCATTGTGGGATAGAATGTAAGTGGGCATTTAGCCCAGAAGATACATCAAACATAAGCAGAAATATAAACAGAAAAAGGTTAAGCGGAATGTATGATGACATAACTAAGTACATCAAACAAGTGGCGAGCCCTATTGACGTAAACCCAGATACAACAATAGCCCAACAAACATCGCCTTGTTATATGATTTCTGGATAAAAGAGATAATCTTGCAATAAATTGCGATCATTTGTTTGTTTTATTTATGTGATATTTTCTCAATGATTCTTATGCAAAGGTTACTACTTACTCAACCTTCTTTCTCGGAATTAAAACAAAAAGATCAGCGAGAGAAGAAAGAGGTGTATTAAATTGACTTAAATAAGTTAGATAATGCCGTAGTGGTGATTTAAACACGTGATTAAAGAGTAAGTTTATTACTAATATAAATTGCAAAAGCAAGGGCGTGTAGGCCTTGTTCGCCAAACTTGTTTGATCTAAATTCTACTTTTGATTGCTCTGTTCGATCTTTTTTCAAAGCGAGGGGTTGATTAATCATGACACCCTATGCATTTCCAAGAATTGATTTTTTTACCTTTAGGCCAACTTTTCAAAAGGTCTTTTATACATTCTAGCTTTTCACGCAGAGTATGAAGTTCTGTCTTTGTTTTTCCTTAAGACTCACCACCGGCTAAGTACACTCCAAAATAGCAAAAACTCATACTAAAACATACATCTTGAAATTCTTGACCAAAATTAATAATGGAGTAAAAGAGAGGAATATCATTACAACTGTACTGAAAATACAAAAAGATGAATAAAAGAGAGAGAAAAAAAAAGAGGGAAACTTTTTAACCACCATCCAAATATCATATTTGGACCGACAGAACAAAAAAATCATAGTCAAACGTTATTGAGAGATGGGCCTTTAGGAGAGAGCGACGCAATGGCCTCAGCAACAGTCAAGAAGAGAAAGTCAGGCCTCATGAACTCTTCTTCTTCGTCTGCTCTTTGTAGCTTCTCCATCACTTCACTTAATGGGTTCACAAACACAAGCTGCACATACATTTTGGTTTAGATCAAGAAACTAATTACATTTCTTGGTCAAGTGACGAAAACCTTGTTTGTTGAACAACTTTTACCTCAATGTTCTTCTTCGCCGTTGTTTTCTTCAATTCCTTAAAGAAGGAGGCTCCGTTTGTATCAACCCCACTGACGGCTTTAACAAAGACAGGTATTAAACAGAGTTAGCTACGAAAATCGAATTTTCGTAAAAGAATCTTTGGATATGATGATATGGTTAAACTAGATCGGTTTGGTTGAGACTAACCTGACATTTCAAGAATCAAGAACCGAAGGCTGGAGTGCTTCTCCTGAGCTTCCTCTTCTTCGCATTCTTCAATCCAACGAGATGTTCTACAATAATTTTACGCAATCCAGGTGAAGAGACTGTTAGTAAAAATATTGTCAATCAACGTGACATACCTATCAAGAAATGTGGTTCATGTAAAACCATAATGGCAGTAGCTCAACCGATCATCTAAAAACGTAAAACACAAGAACATATGCAAATTCGGTTTTCACCGGCATAACTAACTCAACATAGCGGTTTGTAGACTTTTAAGAAATCCGAAGTACCAAATTATATATATAAAAAAACATAGTTTATATAGCTAATTACCTTTCCGTGAGGTAGTTAGAATTGGCGAAATTGACAGGAGACTCGATGCTTAGGACAAGGAATCCTGGGATCCTCTGTGCATCTTTGTAATGATGAAGATTCCGGTACACATCTGTCCCCGGAATATTACCCATTATAACCATCTTCGGCCTTGTCACTTGCATCAATAACTTGAACAACGATAGTCCCACCGCAATAGCTAGACCGTTTTGCACCGATAAGAAGATGACACCAAAGAAGGCGCATAACATCACCAAGAAATCGAATTTATCGATCCTCCATATATGACGAGCCGCGGGAAGGTCGATGAGACCGATGACCGCGGTCACAATGATCGCACCGAGGACCACGTTGGGAGTGTACTCGAAAAGCGGCATTAGGAAGAGGAGAGTAACCATAACCGTGACCGACATGACGATGTTTGAAACCGCGGTTTTACATCCGGCGTTGTTGTTAACCGCCGATCTAGAGAATGCTCCGGTTGTGACGTAGCAGGAAGTGGCAGAGCCTACTACGTTCATTAGACCTATGGCGATCATCTCTTTGTTCCCGTCTACGTGGTAATTCTTTAGCGCTGCGAATGTTCTTCCTACTGCGATTCCTTCCTGTTCGATGACAAAGCCACAAAACGAGACCGACTTAAGCAATCAAGACCGTGTAGATTAAACGGTACAGACTAAGAAACATCAAGAACATGTAAGATTAAACACAGTTGAGAGAAACTTTACAGTGAGGGAGACGATTCCAGTGATGAGTCCTGTTTTGGCAACGAGCCCGAGATGACTTCCGTGAAACTGAAGCATGTTCCAAGACGGTGGATTCAAACCTTCTTGTAATTTCCCAATCTGTACGTCCACCAGGTTAAAAGATTCTTGAGTGATACCAAGAAAAGAACAAATAGAAACAGAGGAATGGTTATGCATAAAGGACGAGGGAAGCTTACGACGCTGATCCCGTGACGATCGGCTCTGAAAACAAAGACAAGAAGCGTAGAGACGATAACTGAAAGAAGCGGAGCTCCAGCTGAGACCCAGAACAGCTTCGGCTTCTTCATGCTCTGCATTCGATTCAATTTTTTATCATTACTATTATTTTTTGAATCTTGTATGTGGATGCTACAATTAAATTCAACATGCTGCATTTAGATTTAACATTTTGAGTTTTGGTTTCCTTTTCTAGAACCTTTTTTTTTAATAATCCTAGTATTGCCTTTGAATGTATTTTATTCGTTTGTGATTATGTAAGCAAATTTGTAGGCAACAAATGATGTCTGTCAGTATGTGATGATAACCTTAATAATGAGTAAATTAATTAAGTTAAATAAACTTTTGAATGAAACAGTTATATGTGTTTTTCTGTTCCAAGACCGTTAGTTCGTTATTTATGGCGGGAAGAAGGTTAAAATAAACAATGGCGGTCCATTGTAAAAGAAAGCGTAACAAATGTTCCACATGCATAGTGAGGACTGAGGAGAATTAAAATCGTAATTAATAGTAAGAGATAAGCAAACATACGAGGTGACGTGTCGCAAGCAAGAACAGCAAGAAGCAAACTCCCATCACAATTGTTTGCCATGACCACTGTACAGTACCATTGATGAATGTCATGCATTTATAACAGTAAATTCTTATGTTGATTCATTTATGTAACTAAATTGAAGAAAACAGAGGAAGAAGAAGAAGAGAGAAACCTCGTTGGTGTGGTGAAAAACAGAGGAGAGAACAGGGACTACACTCATTTGCTTAGTGAAATGAGTTATCCCAAGCAGAGCCTTTAGCTGTTGCAAAGATACTATTATGGCTGCTCCCGCCATAAACCCTATTAGTGTTGCTTTTGATAAAAAGTCTATTATAAATCCCAGCCTGCATATTCAAATATTAAATTGATTTCTCCCTCAATTCTATTTGATGAGATGTTTTAAGAGTTTTCTTTTTCTCTGTTTCATTTTATTTTATAGTGTGATTTTTTTTTGTTTTTAAGGTTAATTAAAAATATATTTTATTTGATGTTTCGTGACTATTTGCATTGCGGTATATTTTTTTCATTGATTGATTTTATACTAATGTAAAAGAAAATAAAAGTTCGTAAAAATTGTTACGTTTTTTAAGAAACAATATTTCGTGCATTCATCAAGTACATCTTATAAAACAGAATAGAGGGAATATCATATCTGACTAATTACATAAAGATAATAAAGTATATAATATTTATAAGACAGATTAATAAAATTATAATTTAGACACTAATTAAAATATTTTTTAATACGATATAAGAAAATTATATTTTATAAATGCAGTTGATTTAAATATTGTAAATCTATATATTTTTATAAGCTGGTTTTACTAATGGAATTTCTGGAATAACTAAAATTTATTAAGATTATGTGAAAACATAAAGGTTAGATCATTTTTTTGTTAAAGTGGGTTTAAACCAACTCAAACAAACTATTTTTATATAACACTATAGATTGACAGTAAAGTGTATCCCAGGGCCAGTCTATTGACATCTGAACACATGTTTTCAACAGTCCGTCCGGTCAACAGATACAAGTGGTTCATGCAAAACTAAAATAGTTTTATGAGTAAATATAGACATATAAAATAAATATTTATAACCTGAGGATTCCAAGAGAGGCTTGAAAGAGACCAGCAAAGAAGGTAGAAGAGAAAGCGAGTTGTAAAAAGAGAAGAGGATTGTCTACGGGAGACACTTGTTGCCTTAGCATGGATCCTAAGATCAACGACGCTATGGAGACTGGTCCCACCGCTAGATCTCTTGAGCTTCCCAACACCGCATAAACCAACGGTGGCACAAAGCTCGAGTCTACATACGTCAACATGCACCCACGTGTGTATATATACATTATTACTACTAAAATTCTTACTATTTCCTCATGTCAAAATAATTCACTTTAGATTCTTACATAGACCGACGATTGGAGGCAAATTCGCTAGCTTCGCGTAACTTATCCCCTGAAGACCAAAGAAAAAGTAAAGAAAATTTAGTTCAGGAGAAAAATATCAAGAGTTTGATTAAAGGGTAGGATCGTGGTTGTTCGGAAACTGACATTTGTCATCGTCGGACTTTGGAAATTTCTCTCACCGGAAAAAAAAAGTTTTACGTACCTGAGGAATGGCTAAACTGGCGATGGTGAGGCCTGAAACGACATCGGATTTGAGGAGTCTGAAGCTGTACTCAGGACACCATTGGAGGATTGGGAAAATGTATTGAACGGCTCGTATGAGTTTGGTACGGCTCGGTTGTCCTCTAAACTGTCTTAAAGGATCGTCCGGGAAGAAAGTCTCCTTCAGTCTTGTCTTCAGCTTCGCCGCCGTGCTCTTATGCGGCGGAGCAACCACCTTGTGCACCTCCATTAGATTATATGTATGCGACTCTGCGTGTAATGATTCTTTTCTTGGCACTTTGTTGATAATGTAACCACGAGTATTGTTGTTTTGGGTCGGTCTCTAACATTTTATAATAATGGTAAGCTTGGCTACTCTTTTTTTTTTTTTTTTTTCTTTTGGTATTTAAAAGGAAAATAATTATTTTGGAAACGTTACACGTACTGTTGTTTTTTAAAAAGAGCAATAAATTTGTAATTTGTGCCGATATTCTGTTTTGTTTGTCTTTTTAGCTTTATTTATTACTATTTACACTGTGATTGTGAATATTGATTTGTATCTACATGCTCCAAATCTTCAACAATTCTACGTGCAATCGAATACAAAATTTATATATATTATTTATAGGTTATATCAAACATTCGCCAGCTTCAGAATTTGTAATGCATATACAATACATACCTAATAGCATGAATGATAACAAATTAACAAGAAAAATATAGCACGTAAGAAA
This sequence comes from Isatis tinctoria, assembly GCA_010577795.1. Classification (NCBI taxonomy): domain Eukaryota; kingdom Viridiplantae; phylum Streptophyta; class Magnoliopsida; order Brassicales; family Brassicaceae; genus Isatis; species Isatis tinctoria. The sequence goes on from CM021244.1 coordinate 10,046,766, forward strand.
AAAAAAGCAGTATGTTTGAACGCATAGATGTATTTATTCTATTGCCCGTGAACTCGTTAAGATTGGCTAACAAACAGAGAGACGACCAACTAGCCTACGAGGAATTGTTACAATAATCCGGACAAAGAGAAAAAGTTGAAGAGAGTTTAGACTTATCTTCTTTGGGTCAATGAGTCGATCCAACACTATAGTTAGAAATATATTAATATCTATAGAATATTTGTCGATGCTTTATGGATATACAGTGATTTTTGATGTTGCATCAATAATTATCCAAGATAATTGATTAAAATTAATTAAACTACGGTTGAAAAAAAAATCCACAAACCCAACCAACTCGCTCGTAGTGTTCCAGTCGTCGAATAATTTGTCACGGAATTGAACAACAAGATTCGAATTATTCCACTTCGATTTTAATTATGGCTGGTTGCATTTCCAACGTTTTATGTAGTGAAAATACTCGCGATCGGTTTTTACATATAGAAACAAAATTTAGTACCCTTTGTTTTACTATATCCATAAGGTTTGACCACACATAAAATATATCAGGCTTTATTATCCACAATTCAACTCTGCATTACTGTAGATGTTAATACAACACTTCATGACTGATGATCAGTTCTTTCATGCCAGTCAATCTCTTTGAAAATATTTTACATGTAAATAAAATAGTTCACAGTTTCATTGAAAAATGTAAAATAGTTTAATTATCGTATTTGTTTAACTAATAAGTGACATGATAGGCCAATTGATAGTTTGAACTCGAAGATTATCTTCTGGTGTGAATCAGATCGAGTTTATATTAATTTAATCAATCAATCTCGGACATTCCTTGTTTCCAGTGAAAGAAGCGAAAGGACCAAAATGATTTTCTTTTATAAATATCCATACAACATGAAGAATCTAACCAAACTCGTAAGAAAAATAGAAAACATTCCAACCAAGCCTATCTACGTCGATAGTATGGACAAAAAAATCTACAACTTAAACCTACATATTTGAATTAAGTGCAGACAGCTACTATAATTATATGAATTTAAATGACTCTTAGACATGATTATTGCGATTCACATTATTTGGTCAGTAAATTAAAGAGTGATTGCTAAGTTGCTAATAACTAAAGATTGTTAGGCTTCTTTCAATGGTGGGCTTAATTAGATATAGGAAAATTTAATCAAACATTATTTAACGCAGTTCTTTTCCTGTCGGAACACTAGTTAAAAATGGTAAGATGAACTAATTAAGTAATGCAATTTGTTCACAATTTGGTTTCACTGAGTCAATACACCCAACTGTTTTTGATAAGTTATAATCGATTCTAGACCCACTAATTATTATTGGGTCCATATAAACAATGGTGGAGTAAAAAGTGCGCATTGGTGTAGATTCAGTATTATAGTACATATTAGGTACCCGAATCAAAGTTTCTGAACCAAACTAAATCGAATGTTGTTGTTTTTAGTTTTGATTCGATTACTGGGGTTTAATCAAGAGAGATCTGGCTAAAAAAGACAATTGAAAGTTCATTTGTCTCACGAAATATTAAATAAATTAAATTAAAGAATTAAAATTTACAAAATCTTCCATCTTTAGCTAAGCACATCAGAGCCGTTCTCAAGAGTCAACACATACACACGTTCATGAAGCCGAATTCGGCAGCAATCCTGAAAGGCAGCAAAGCAAAAAGAAGCAGAGTTGGTTTAGATAAAAGTTTTGAATTCTCAAAGAGTTAATCGAGCGAGTATGAAATCGGTGATGAAGTTGGTCGTAGTCATTTTGGATTCACTAATGCTGCTAAATTTAAGAAGGGAAATAACAAAAGAAACCAATTACTTCGAAGGGGATGTGTTGAATAAAATAAATAATTGTTTTTGTTATACTTCGAGTTATTTAAAAATGTTGATCAATCATAACTGAAATTGGAATGGAGGAATTCAAATTTTGGTATCTCATGTCAACAACCATAATAATAAACTCATATGAACACCATAAACAAACCATCTTGACATGAGATACCAAAATTTAAAAGTTAATAACACCATAATAGGTATGCTTATGGTTTTGTAACTTTTGTTACAACGTTATTTTGGTTGGCTTTGATAACAAAAAAGATCATTGTGTGGAGAGAATGATCTTAGAAAACGTGTGCCACGTCACAATGGAAGGGCAATGAACACGAATTCAAATAATACAAAGTATATATGAATATTATAATGGATATTGGTAGGCCAAATCGAATTAAAATAAAGAAAAAAAAATAGTAGAAGAAGAAAACAAAAGGGCAAAGTAACGGGACGTGAATGGATTTATTCGTGAAAAAAGGATCTGATGCCCAACTCTTTTGGAATGAAGGGCAATGTGAAAGCACTATGCACATTGCGCACTTGTAATTGTATGTATTCGCGTGACTCTATTACTTGGTCCATCTATCCACAATTTTAGTTTATTTTTCTTCTAGATATATAGGTTATATGTTAAAATAATATACGACACCACGAATAAGTACTTTTATATGCTGCGAGTCTAAACAATAATTGATTCGTTGATAAAGATTTATATGTTATATCTTTCTTTGGCTATATACATTAATAAAATCTTGACAAAGAAAAAAAAAAAAAAACTAAAATCATTGTATTGAACGATCCAAATTTCAGACATGACACATGAATCTCTTGGATTCCTCCACTGAACCAACTCATCATCGACATCTTTAGGAATCTATAGTGTTCGCATTTAGTAATTCATACTATTAAAAAAAAAATCAAACGGCCACAAAATTACTCTACATTTTTAAGATAAGACTACTAAAAGGTATATATTTATCATTGACAAAAAATAAATACTGATTCATTGAAAAATATATAGTTACTTTTTTTTTTTAATCAGTAATATGTAGTTACTGTGTAATCATAAATTCAGTTTTCGTTAGCCTTTTGTTTCTACGGAACTGTGAACGGTCGATGAATCTTAGACAGCACAATCGTTAACGTATTACAAATTAAATTAAGTAGATTACCTTTAAATGAAAGTCGCACTCTGTATTATTCAAGATTCAAAATATATCAAAGTATATCATAGAAGGGAAGAATGTTATGATGGAATAAACATTTATGAATGATTTGTCTAATTCTGCAAATTACACATGTAATAAGGAAAAAAAAGAAGGTAAGGTTTATTTTCTTTGGTGCAAGTAACCACAAAAATTGTCAACCGACTGTTTATTTGTAGTTTTAGGTTTTCTACAAAAACCAGTGTATTGTTTTTTTTTTGTATCCCAATTACTTTATGGTCTTTTTCGACAAAAGATGATGATACTGATACCATTTTGATTGGCATTTGTAAGAAGATGATGATTAACACGTTGAATTACAAATTTTTTTTTTTAAATTATATAGAAATTGAGAAAGTAGCACGAAGGCGAAAAATGTCATATGACACCACCAGGCACCAGCTTTCGTTACTGCAATGTCATTTGCCATATGTTTCACAAACCTGAATATAATTATTTGGGAGTTAAAAATCAAGAGGTCAACGTCCATCTCCTTGCAAGTTGCAACCATATAGTCTGACCGGTGACCCAATCGTCCAAAAGTAAAAAATAATAATGCGACTTGAGACTGTGACAAAATCTGTCCTTGATTTTTTCATCCTTCTTTCAACCCCTATTCTGAACCAACTTGCTTGTACATCAAACTACTTATCCGGATTTGTCTTTGATATGTTTTTTTCCTTCATTATCCTGATGTGATACAAATTTTCGTTTTTGTATGTATTATTTCTTTTATCTTCGTGAATGCGACTAAAAGGAGCAGGTACAAGTTTTCAGTAAGTCTAAAATTTTAATTATCTTTTCATAAGATTTGACAACAGTAGATGGGTTTCTTACAAAATGTAAAAGTCCTAACGATTTCTTTTGATATTTTTACTTCTAATATATTAGAACTTTAGATGCTGAAATTGTTTGTCCTTTGACTACTTGCATAAGCTTTGTATGCAACAAGAATATAAAAAAATATCACAACATATATATTCATGGAATAGCATAACCTTTTAAATATAGTCAACTTGAAATCCAGTGAACCAGCAGCTAGCATAACTTTGCATATGCATGCGCAGTATCGTTTCATGAAGTGATCTCAATACCATTATTGTAACTTAATCTGTGACCAATATACCAACGCAAGACTATAAATATGCGTACATAGCTCTCGCAACAGTAGTTATCGTGAATCCAACAGTTGAGACTTAACATTCGAGCGATCAAACCAGTCACTTACTTTTTCGTTCGAATTAACAACATTGAAAGTAACTGACAAATGACAATAAGAAAAGAAGGAAATAGCACCACTGAAAATTAAAACACAAAATTATTTATACAGAAAATATGTGTGCCATTCGTTTAGTGAATAGTTTCCTAATCAAAATATCATTGTGAAACAAGTCACCTTTTCTTCTCATAATTTTTTTATAATAACGTGGCACATCAAGAAAGAAGTTCAAACCCACCACTGGTTGAAACTTGGCCCTTGTCTTATTAGGTTTCGTGAATCTTCTCCTAATTGTTCCACACAAAAAAAGGTCGGTGCACGATGCAAGGCTCGTATTGTTTCTCTTTTAATTTATGGTGGCTTTGGCCGGAACACAAGTAAAGATGTTGATGAGATGCGATACGATGTTAGTGTCAAGATCCTCTTTTTTTTCTTTTCTTTAGACTCTATAAGGTGAATCTATATGCTATAGTGCCTATCCATTTCTTCATCATTGTCATGAGATCTGAAACCCATACTTATTATACTTTTGGGACCTCCTAAAAGACACATTGAGCTTTTGATCGCGTGTTGCTTTGTTATCTTCTTTGCCCACTTAAGGGACCTCCATGTGTCAGTTTTCCCTCTTTTCCTTTTTTCCTAATTTTTAAAACGTTGAATAGTTTGGTAAGGACATCCAATACAGGTCTTTGTTCCTTTTTTGGATAAGCATCTGGTTGTGGAAATTTGAAAAGAGAAATAAAGTTGAATCTAGTTTAGGAAAAGTTTAACTCGGTTTGCCTTTTCGTTAAATTCAATAGTTTGTAATCTAGTATTTTTGTTCATTTCGTTGCCAATTCATTAATATTGAACAAAATTGTTAGACATGGCATATGCAAAGTAATTATTACATTCAAGATTGTCCGCTCGAAGTGACTCGAACCATTGTAGTCCAGTTCTAAAATGTATTGCATACGTGCATAGTGATTACTATTAGTGCCTTTCTGCAAATTTACTTTTCTTTCGATTTAGACATCGATGCCTCGATGGTGTATTTTACGATTTTGTTTATCGAATACATCAGAAATCCTAAGAGTGGTAAAATGTTAAGAGTAAAAACTGGATTTAAAAAAAAAGAAAAGAATTTTAGAGGGACTAGTAGATTTTACTCATTTCGTTTTTTACCCGTCTTTTCCACTTTTCCATGAATAATAACATAAACTAATCTTCTAATCATTTTTGTTTTCTGTGATTGGTGAAAACACTGCAGAAACCAAAGTAAACACGATCTTTCTCTTTCTCTGTATCGTAGGTGGCAGAAATTCAAGTGCATTAATTTATTGAACATGAACACGAGGACACGACAATGCACATGACTAAAAGGGATCAACGTTGACAAAAAAAGGTACCAACTCTAATGGGCCTGGGCTTCGTAAAAGCCCAAGTAACCGTAAAACCCTCAATCTTCTGCTTAAACCCTAGACAGACACTTGAATGTTCCATTTACCATCTAAATCTTGCGGAACTAGATCTGATCAACGTTTTCGTGATCTAATCTCCGTCGTCGTCGATTCTAAAGAGAGGAAATGGCGAAGCGATTGATCCCGACGCTCAACCGTGTGTTGGTGGAGAAGATTGTTCAACCGTCGAAGACCGTCTCCGGCATTCTCCTACCGGAAACATCTTCTCAGGTAAAAAAAAAAAAAACTAATTTTTTTAAACGAGTTTCTTTGATTGGACGAACGTAGAATTTGTTGGATTTTGATCGAACGCAGTTGAATTCCGGGAGGGTGATAGCAGTTGGACCTGGAGCGAGAGACAGAACCGGGAATCTGATTCCGGTTTCGGTTAAGGAAGGAGACAATGTTCTTTTGCCTGAATTCGGTGGTACTCATGTGAAGCTCGGAGAGAAAGAGTATGTTCTTAACCTGTTCGATGTTATTCCTCTGAGAGTTTTAAGTTTATCGATTTTCAAACGGCTCATGTTCACACTCTTTTTGCAGGTTCCTTTTGTATGGGGATGAAGATATCATGGCTACTCTTCACGATTGATGTGTTGGAGATAGAGACAGAGAGACAGAAAGAGAGATTCTTTGTTTTGTTTTATGCAATTTTCGATTGGTTTCGACTTTTTGGATCATCTGTATGACTTGATGAATCACTGGTGGCAACAAGCTTTTCTAAATTCAATAATTGTCATTACATGATCATGCAAGTACAATCTAGTTCGTACATAGATATAACTGACTACAATGCTTCTTAGTGATGTCGGCTGATTTAGGATTAACAGAGAAACTATTTTGGTTTCTCTGTTCCAAGAATAGAGAAGTTCCATCATAACAATATGGAACTCTGGTCTACTACTCGAGAAGCTTATTACATGTTCCAACTCCAATGGCTGCAGCGAGGTGCCAACCAGCGTGAAGGAAAGGCGTCTCGGGGAAGAAGTCATCAGCTATGAACAAGGCACCTCCTAGTAACGAAGACATCTTGTGTACGTTATGAGCTGTTTTGAGATCTGGATCCTTTAAGCTTCTTTTAGCAAATGCTACCTGAGTCAAAAGGTGTCATCGAGTTAGATTTCATCGAGTCGACTGAATTATTCACAAGGAGAGTGTGCATGAGCTTTGGTACCTCCATCATTCCGGTGTGAACAGCTGAGACCATGAGAGGCTGAAACGGTAGAACTAAAGCTGATGCAGCCATCAAGAACTTTGGGTTCTCACTCCTTAGAGCCCTTGAGAGACACTGTCGAGTACACAACCGAATCTGGCCGGTTAAGTTCGCTGAAGAAGACGAATTAGGAGACGGGTTAAGAAGAGTGTAACTTACAACTGTTGTTGTGGCGATCATTGTGTAATCTACCCATCTCAGGTACTTCCTCAACTTTCCTCTTGAGGCATGATACAGACTCGATGCGATTCCAACTCCAATTAGGGAGTTTGCGTACACCTTCGTGTTCATATTCTTCCTATATTTCGCATAGCTCTTTAATCTCCTTGCCCTGTCAGAGGAAATGGATTTCGCAAAGAGAGAGAGAGAGCATTTACCTCGGTGCCTGCATTCCGAGGACGATGAAAGGAAGCGAAGTAGCCACGTTAGCTGCGGTTTCTAACACGCTCTGGTCACCTGTCATATGAACGATTTAACAATTCTGACATTGGAACTACAAAGATGGAATGATTCAATATTGTTTCTTATATAATGATACCGCGAATGCTGCAACAGATTGGCCTTAGACATGGAGGTCTTTGTTGCCAAAAACGTCTGTAAAAAGAGATACCATGTCATGACTATTTTTACCCAATTGAGGAAGCTTATGAACAATCTAGTCACGTACTCTATGAACAGTCTCTGATTTGATCCCATTTCTGAGGATTTGGAGTTGGTCTGAAAGTCACCGACTTGTGTTGTCCGGTCGTATGAGAAGGGTGAATGAGACACCACATGAACTCCATGTAAACCCTCAAGGGCGTTGCTCGACTTTGTTGCACTTTGGAGGCTCATTGGCTCTTTCTACACAGCAGACCAAAGTCTCTCTATTCGCCGGCGAAGCAATTACTTGTTGCCTGGCTGTTTCCTGTTTGTTCTGTTCCGAAAGACCAAAACACAAACATAACCCATAAACTGGTCGTCTATGTTTTGCCAGAGAGAGAAACTGAGTACAAGTCTTTGTAGATTCCATCACTTAAAATTTGCTGGCTCGATTATCAGCGACTCGCATCGTACATGCGTCATCCATTTCGTATCATTTTTATGTATATTAATTGCCAAGAATTAAGAAATCAATATGCTGGTTTCAGTTCTATAAACACATAAGTAAATGATCCACGATCGAGACTTATGAATAACGGAATAAACCCACCAAGAAAGGAAATGCAACGCCGGATCATACATACATGATATAACGTTTTGAACGAATCAGCTATATCAGGAAACGAACAGTAACATGCAAAACCAATATAACGGTTCGAGCAGAGAATAATCCAAAGCATAAACACATTATCGAGCAAACCCCACGAAGCAGCAAGAGAGAGAGAGAGAGAGAGAGAGAGAGAGAGAGAACCTGGAGTACTGGCCGTAGGTGAAAAACTCGAGAAGAAGGGTTGGAGAAGAAATGTATAAATAGAGAAAAGGAGCAAGTAGAAGCGGAAGGGTAGGAAAAAAAAGAAGCAGAGAGAATCAGAGTAAGATAGATGCGAATGACTCAAGAATCTTCTTCCTTAACTTCTCTAACTCCAACGGCATATTCTCATCAGTCATCATCGATAATCTTTCTCGATTGCACTTACCCGCCCCGGTTTACCGGTTTGATCGGAAACCAAGAACGTAACTCGCGTTGCATGGCTTATAAGTATGGGCCAAATAGGTTTAACATGGGCCAAGCCCAACGTATGAGGCAGTTTCTAAAGTATGTGGTAAAATTCATGAGGCAGTTTCTAAAGTATCTTGACCTTGGATTTGGATTTGGGTTTGTCTTTGTTAATCATTTTTAACCTTTTTGTTTATCAATGTACCTTTACGGCTTACACCAATCTTTCCATATAGAGCTTTCGTTTCTTGTTTCAGTTTCTATTAGATGTAGACTGGTTTATTGTATACCAATAAATGGTTTAAGTTTTCTTTTGCTTATCCATTGTATATATATCTAACCTATTGTAAACTTTGGAGAATTAATCCGAATATTAATTCAAGATCTCAATATAGATTCCACTATCATTTTTCTTGAACTCTCGACTTTAGTGATGGACTTACACTTGCACGCCGCTAGAAAACGGTCCTCGTTTGGAGAATGAAAGAGAGAGATTCACATTTATTTTTACAAGAGTTCAAATCGAGACTAAACCAAATATTGAAATGCAAGTGTTTGCGTTTACTACGTCTTAAGAGCACTCTTCTCTCATTTTTTTCCCCGATCTTTAGATTCTTCAGTAGTTATACTCAGGGGCGGACCCAGGATTCATTTTTAGAGGGGTCAATCTATAAAAAAAAGTATAAAATGAATTAAAATGGTGTTATGCTCTATTAGAACCTTGGTGGTGAGGGTTCAATAAACCATATTTACCAACTGAACTGCCAAATTTACACTACATTCATATACATAAAAAAGCTTATATCCAAATTTATGGGGGGGGGGTCATGTGACACCCCATTGTCCTTCCTAGGTCCGCCATTGGTTATACTCTTATCTTTGGTACATAGAGTGGTCAATTATGGAACCGATTCTCTCAAATTAAGACAACAATAATTTTAAAAGTTGGATTCCGCAAGTTGGCGTAATTTCAGTCCATACCTCAAGAATCTTATTCCAGATTCAACAACTCACCAACCAACTTCGTCTCTCCATGCCTAATGCCTTGATTCCTGCAGCTTCACACGTAGTCACCATTATTTCCAATTATATTATATATAATATTTACTATGTTAATGAGAATAATTAAAAATATATATTTTAAATAGATTGTAAACATAAAAAATATTTTATTGGATTATTATTAATTTAAAATTATTGAAAACTGTTAATCATAGAAAATAATGTACTAATAATAAAAATTTAATGTTTTTAATATGTGAAAAATATAAAAATATGTTATTTAGTCCAATTAATCTCTTTATAAATTAATGATTTTCTAAATTAATAAAATATTAATGTCTCAGTATTATCAATTTATAGAATTCCACTTATTTGATAATTAAAATATCATACTTTGTATAGTTTTGTATGTCAATTTTTTCCCATAATTTTAGTTTTTAGATAACCTTACACCCGATAATGGATTAATTTATTTAAAAATATCAAGATCCGTGTGTTGTGTACAGTTCATGAGATGTTAAAATCTTTTCGTTAGTATAATCATTTCATAATGTACGACAAAGAAAAGTCTAAAAGCCGTTTTTTTAAAAAAATATTTTTTTTTTGTCAACGCCGTTTTTTAAAATAAAAGTCTACAAAAAGCATGTAGTAATATATATATTACGTAAAATCAAGAAACCAAATCTTACAGGACTGAAAAAATTTCCAACGGGATCCATGTGATGTAGCATAGACTGATTCTTTGCTGAAAATATACAATATCCTTCTTGTGCAAGTTGTTTTTATAAAAGGGGCAACAAACCTTGATTAGTGCTTGCTGACACATATTATATATATAGTTTTCTAGCAATAATAAGCCTATCAATCAATAAGACACGAATCACAAAATCAAACCAATCACATCTATTATTATTAAAATATTTGAAAATCCAAATTTATCACAAATATATATACGTAACCACTCCAACTCATAGATAAAGACATCACAAGAAAAATAAAATTTTACCCTTCCCATATCATTTACGGGATCTGTCCCAGAGGTTGTTACTCCTTCCTCTATAAATTAAAGAGGCATACGAACTCTTAAGCATTTCAAAGTAGACCAAAAGCACTTTCGTTGGTAGAGAGAAGCAAAAGCAGCCGGTAAATAATCATGGCACAGACTTCTCTATGCGGAGAACTTGAGGTTGAAGTTGAGATCAAAGCTCCTGCGGCGAAGTTCTACCACATGTACGCCGGAAGACCACATCACGTGGCCAAAGCCACTCCAGGCAATGTGCAAGCATGTGATCTGCACGACGGAGAGTGGGGCACAGTTGGCAGTATTATCTTTTGGAACTACGTTCATGGTATTTATGTCTATAAGATATCGTAGATATTTAAGAATATGAACATAATTGTGCACCACGATAGAATAGTTTTGATTGTTAAACGGTTCGTTTTGGGTGTAGATGGACAAGTAAAGGTGGCGAAAGAGAGGATCGAAGTGGTGGAACCGGAGAAGAAGCTGATAAAGTTTAGGGTTTTAGAGGGAGATCTAATGGAAGAGTTCAAGAGCTTTGTGTTTACGCTCCAAGTTACCCCCAAGCAAGGAGAAAATGGAAGTATTGTGAAGTGGCACTTCGAGTATGAGAAGATTGATGAGAAGATCGCTCACCCTGAGAGTTTGATCCCGTTCTTTGCCGAGATGGTCAAAGAGATCGACGAACACCTCTTGGCCGAGGAATAGAGGATGAATTGTGTTTTTTTTCTTCTTTTCTCAGTACGTTTTATATGGTTTTCATGTTTCTCTCAATAATTGTGGCCTCTCTCTAGATTACGACGGGTTGTCTTCAACTTCATGTTATAAATGATGATGACTTGATGTTATGTTTTATATGTTTGTAAGTTGCAAATATGTAACTTTTGAGTGTATGATGTGATTATTAATATGTTAATAACAGCGCACATCATATTTGTTCGTCTTTTTCTTTGCTTTGAGATGAAATACACAAGTATGAGAATCATCACAGGCAAGATCTTCTTCTAGTGAAAGCCCTAAGTCTCGCCTCTCCTTCATACTCTAGAACTTGATCATATTTTTGCTGCACATGGAAGAGTATTCATTAAGAAGAATATATACTAGTGTATATCAGTTTCAACATGTCTGGTTTAGTACTGGTGTTAAACTGGATAAGAAAAGAGATAGATGGCTCTGGCCACAATATACCACCGTTGCACGGCTCAAGGACCTTCATCTCAAACAGCAGCGTGCACAATAGCTTCGAAAACTGCATTAGCGACCCCACGAAATTTAGTTTCTGTGCTGGAACGGGAGACATTGTTTTGGTGCTTAGAGTGTTAGCAGACTCAAATGAAAATAGATTTGTGCTCAAATGAACTTAGTAAACAGAAACCTAAGTAATAGATAGCTTATGAAGAAGAGCTTTATTCAAAGCCTGAAAAGAAAGAAGAGTAGAGACAAGTATGTTGTCACCAAGAGTTAAAATATCTTTTGATTCATATGAAAGAGGGAAATACGGCTGCACAAACAGCAGCCAAAGTTACTTCATTGATGTTCATTACAACATATATATAAGAGCCTAAACTTGCATAGAAAACCCTATTACATTTATGTTGTGGACTTGTGTTGGATCATAAGGTTGGGTTTGTGTTGGGCTTTTGTTTACTTTTCTATATTAACACCAAGGAATACACAATAGCTGGAGGCAGATCGTCGAGTGGATGGACAACTCCTCCAATCAGCGTCGGAGTAAGCTGCGAGGGCAAGGGATGTAGAGCGAGTCATTCGAATGCCATGATAGGTAGTTCCCTTGATGTACCGCATGATCCTTTTGAGGGCATTGAGATGAGATTCTCGTGGATCATGCACAGATAAACATCTCTAGTTGAACAACAGAGGAGATATCAGGGTGAGTGAGTGTCAAGTACTGAAGAGCACCTGTAAAACTGCAATAGATAGCTGCACTCGAGATGCGCGGACTATCATCTGGGGTAAGCTTCTGCTTTGTGTCAACTGCAATAAGGCACATGTTACAATTTGACATATTTTCTCGATGAAGAATATCAGCTGCATAATTCTGCTAGCTAATGAAGTAGAAGATCAGATGCGTCACGCTTGACCGTGATGCCAAGAAAGTGGTGAATATGGCCTTAATCAGACATCGCGAACTCCAAACTCAGATGAGTGAGAAAGCGTTGTAACAATCTCGGGGAGGAAGTAGTAAGTACGAATGTCATCAATATTGAGAAGGAGATAGGAAACATGAGAGCCACTATACAGCACAAAGAGGTCAAAGAGATCGACGACCACCTCATGTCCTAGAGGACCTTTCTCCGTTTATTTTATGTATTTTGCATGTTGATCTCGGTATTGTGCTCTATCTCTAGATGTATATGTTGTAAACGGTGATGTAAAGGTCAGCACCACGTGTGATGCTTATCAAGAAACTCATGTAAGAACCCACCTCTGTTTTTTTTTATATTATTTGTTATCATTTTGTTTTTGGGATTTACTCTATTCTTTTGCGACGGGAAAGTATTAAAAAGATGACACAAGAATCATAGTGAGGAACCAGAAAATTGTGGAGCCATGGCGGGCGTTCAGACTCTCGAACTGGAGATCCAAGTGAACATGACGGCCGATAGATTCTTCAACACTTTCAAGAAGAAAGAAGGAAATTTCACAGACAAGACAGAGGCAGTTTCTGTTCATCGTGACGACCCAAAATCCAACTCCTCGATTCAGATCTGGAATTTATCGTAGGTATGTAATTACATAACTAGTTTTTTTTTTCGTTTTTTTTTCGATTCTTGGAAAAAGGGTTTCCTCTCCTTTATCTAGTTCTTGTTTTCCATCGATTACTTTGGATTTATTATAGATGGACAGATGGAGCAGGTAAAGGAGAAGATAGAAGTATTTGAAGAGAACAAGTCGGTTTCTTTTCTAGCTCTTGAAAGGAGACGTGTTGACTGTTGAAACAATACAAGAGTTATAAGATAACACTTGACGTTGTTCCTAAAGATGATCGAGCTTGTAGTGCCAAGTGGAAATGGGAATACGAGAAGCTAAACGACGACGTTCCACCCCCTACCAAATACACTGCATTCGTTGCAGATTACACGCACGACCTCGAGACTAGGTTGTTGTCTGAATAATGAACATATCTTCAATATCTCCGAGTTTCCTTGTTAAATAGTAAATCATTGTTGTTATGCAAAGAAAACAATAAATTTTGTTTTGGTCCCTTTTGGGGACTTTTTCATGGCTCTTCAATATAAATGTATCATTTCTTTTTGTTTTGCAATATTTAAATATATAAAAAAATAAATAATAAAACATCTTGAGTAACATAAAAATGGAAAGAAAGAAAAAAGACAAAATAAAAAAAGAGACGTGCAGAGAAAAACATAATGGAACACAGAAAATGGTTGGCCTTCAATAATCCTCACCACACATTTTCATTTCAACGGTCAGTAGGGTGGGCCACTTAGGATTGATGAACCCTAGCTATAAAAAATCTAACTTATTAATTAACTTGTGTCATAGTCTTACGATTTATAATATATTGCCCCCACTTTTAATAATTTTGGCCCTTTTGCCCCCAATTTTAATTAATTTGGCCCATCCCCTACATATTTTCGAGGTTTTTTCCATTTTAGAATTAAAAAAAATTATTCAAAAAAACATTTTAAAATTAGGTGTTACATGACACTACAAGAAAACAAGCTCTTTCCAACGGTCAAATCCGTCGGAAATCCGTTGGAAATGAACGTTTACAACGAATTTCCAACGGAAATTGGCCGTTAGTTGTAGGTGGTTGGAAATTTAAAATGGTTGGAAAGTCATTGGAAATTTCCAACGGATTTCCAATAGTTTTTTTTCCAACGGATTGCCAACGAATATTTCCAACGGATTTGCAACGGTGTTTTCCAACGGATTTGCAACGGTGTTTTCCAACGAATTTGCAACGGTGTTTTCCAACGGATTTGCAACGGTGTTTACCAACGGATTTCCAACGAATAATTTCTAACGGATTTCCAACAGATGATTTTCAACGAAATTGCAACGATTTTCGGACGAAATATTTCCAACGACATTTCAATGAAATTTTTCCAACGAATTTCCAACGAACTATTTCAATAGCATTTCCAACAATTTTCCAACGGAATATTTGTTATATTTTATTTTTTAATTTAAATATATAACAATTTAAATGATAATATACGATAAAAATAAAATTCAAATTCAATACAAAATATTTAATTAAAGTAAAAAACGGTAGTCTAAAGAGTTGTTTAATGCAACAAAACAAAGAGGAATACTAAAAAAGTTGTTTAATGCAACAAAGAACTACTCTCCTGATTGGGTAGAAAATTGGGTAGAAAAGTCCGGATATTTTGCTACCAAAAATTCTCGAAACGTAGCAACCTCTTGGCGGTAGAGTGCCACCTCCGCTTTTAGCTGTCTGTTCTCTTCAAGAAGTGCAGAATCTGTATGAGAAGATGATGAGCCCGCCAAAACTTCGCGTCGAGCAATATTGCCTAAGCCTAAACGACAACCTTTCTTAAGAAGAACCTCCTTAAAAAAGATACAAAAATTTGATACATATTATTAAAAATTTACTCAACATTTTAAATAATATATGTTAGACTATATAAACTTACATTGCGGTATATTTGGTTAAGCTCTTCCCGAGTTAGGTTGGCAGATGAAGGCGATCCTTCTTGAGAATCTTGAGATTGTTGAGTTAATATATCACACTTCTTCTTCTTCACATTCTCAACAATCTCTCGCACAAAAAGGTCTTGGATCTCTTTGGTTTTTCTGTTGGTGTGTGTATACTCCGCCAAGGTAATCCAATCTGGTTGCACTCCTCCAGCCTTGATAGTCTACACAACAAATTAACCAAAGTAGATGTATAGTAACAATAATTTAAAGTATAAATACTGGATAAATATATATATATATATATATATATATATATATTATAAATACCAGATCTTCTGCATGAGCTTGAACTGTCATAGCACCACCATTGTATATTGCCATCCCCTTACCACCCCTTACACTTTTACGGTTTTTTGAATTTGTTTCAGAACTGGCTTTTGTTTTTGGCTGTTCCCAATATCTCTTCATTCTTCTCCAAACCTTTCGGTTCACATTCACTGGCTTCTTTTTACCACGCTTCCAACATTGTCTCCACGCAGCTAAATGGTTGGAGTATGACGTTTTTGCCTGAATATCAAACTCCAGCCGAACTTGCGTCGAGTAACGTTTGTCCCAATTATACTCTTGCTACAGCAATTAAAAACAAACTTGTATTAGTCTTTATCCATTTCTAAAATTCTAAAAACTAGTTAAGATCTACTTACCGCAAATGCTTGAAACCATTCATTTTTGATGTGAGGTGGAAGAGTTCTATAAGTCTTATAGAAACGTCTTAGTTGGCCATGAAGAATCCTCATAATTGCTTTAGTGATGCCACTATCTTTAGCTCCAAACCTACAATAGATAATATATATAGTTCCATTGAAACACAACAAATTTTACTATTAAAAGAAATTAACATTATAAAATTACCATGTCGCTCCACCATGTCGTTGCGGGTGAAGCATTCGAAGATGCTCACGTCCAGGTTGTTGAATGAAATCATCAATTGTCATCTGTGTTTCCAAAACCGCTTCTGTATCAGGATTCTGAGATGACGTGGGAGGTTGTGTTGAATCACTTTCATCTCCTTCAGAATCATATTCAAGAAATTCGTTGTATGTTGCCCTATAAAAAACAAAGAAACACAAAAAAAAAAGAAGAAGGAGATTGCTTAAAAGTCCGAGATTTCAACATATACTCTCTTGTCTCAAAGTTGGAGACTGCAAATACATTAAAATATAGAATCGTTCAGTTCCCAACAAATTACACAGGACCACATTTACAAAAAGACTGAATTTGCCTTCACACCTTACGATTCTTTGTTTACTCTTTGTTCGAAAAAGACAGAATCTTCTTTGTTTACTATTTGTTTACAGAAAACACAAACCAGTTAATAAAAGTTTGCAAACAGCAAACACTCGGTTAAAGTTTTCAGACAGCAAAAAAGCTCCAACATTTATAAAAGCAAAGTGACGAACACTAACCAAGATGAGTCTAACAATTATACAAGCACACTGACGAACACAACCATTAAAAGTCAAAACTTTCTCTATCTCAAATAAGAAAATCAAAAATCAAAACTGTCGTCCCAGATGAAATACCACTTTTACGAGTTTATATTGATCTTATCTCAGCCCAAACTACGGAAGGAAGATTGTTCAACAAGAAAAACCTGAGATCTAACTAACTACAGATACTTACATGAGATCTGGCCAAAATGGAAGCCACCGGCAAAAGAGATGCAGTACCGCCGCCGGAGGACGACGTGGAGAGAAGAGAGGCGAAACCGGGGAGAGAAGTGAGGCGGAACTGGGAAGAGAGGAGACGCGCGTAAGGAGAGAAGACCGGCGTGGGGGGAGGGGAGAAGAGAAGAGACCACCGCCGCTTTAGGGTAGCGGATGTAGCAAACTTGGTCTGCCTGGCAAGCAAGGATGAATGGATCGTATTTCAGAAGCTTTCTTCTGGAATGTACGGATGTAACCCCAAATTCGTCAACGCCAACTACTGATGGATCATACCAATCGCAATTGAATATAATACAACGCAAGTCATACAAGCCCGGGTAATGAATTTCCAAAACTTCACGTAAAACACCGTAGTATACGATATCCCCTGCTTTGGATGATATACCGTAATCACATGTTGGCCTCATCTTCTCTTCTCGAATAATTTTGAATGCATATCCACGCGTGCAATACATTGGAAATGCCTTTGCAACAGACATTGGGCCGTATGTGAGATCTTTTATCCACGGCGGACATTTACCCCCTCTAGATATTTTTTTTCTCACCTGAAAAATAAATACGAGTTAATTTACAATATAATTTGTACTTTTACTTGTCATTAATTAACTAGTGAGTACATACATAAAAGTCAAACCAACGGCCAAACTCTCTTTCTTTGCGAGCACATAATTCTTCTTCTGTATTATCTGGATATGCGTTATGTATTTGATCCATGTAAATTCTGTGATTAAAAAATATAAAATTATTAATAACAATTTAATTAATATTGTTTAACATGTAAGCAATTACTAAGATAAATAAATGTTTACCTCTCATACTCAAGAGACAAACCTGCAGAACTGAAGAAACTGAGCAAGCTTTCCATACCAGGCTCTTGGAGCTTGTTTTAACCCATATAGAGCCTTCTTTAGCTTGCACACATAGTCAGGATGCTCTCTTGATGTGTAACCAGGTGGTTGCTCCATATAGATTTCCTTATCGAGTTCTCCATATAAAAATGCATTCTTCACATCTAACTGCCATAACTTTCAGCCAAAGCTTGCAGCTAAAGATAAAAGTGAACGTACCGTAGTCATCTTTGCCACTGGACTGAAAGTCTCATCATAATCTTCTCCATACTTCTGGGAGAATCCCCGAGCAACCAACCTTCCTTTGTATCTATCAATGCTTCCATCTGTCCTTCGCTTGATACGGTACACCCACTTGCATGAGACGGGTTGGACATCCTTGGGTTTTGGAACCAAATCCCAAGTTTCATTCTTTTTAAGAGCATCCATCTCCTCCTTCATTGCGGTCTCCCACTCTTTAACTCCTTTTGCTTCATCATATGATGATGGCTCTTCTTCATCTAATGGAGCTGCAAAATAGCATGAGTAAGTAGTGACAAAACTGTCATCTCTGAACCGAGCAGGCTTGACAATGTTCCGTTTCGGCCGTTGATTAGCCATGGAACCATGGTCTTCTTCCTCATCTTCTTCTTGGTTAGTGCTCCCCCTTTCACCTTGTGTCTCTTGTTCAGAACTTCCACCTTCTTTTGGTATCTGAACAGCTGGTTCATCGCCTTTGAGGGAACCCGTACCATCTTTCTCAAACAAGACTTGAGGAGGTCCATAATAGGAAGAAACTTCATCAAAGACAACATCACGAGATACAGTGTACCTGTGTGTCTCTGGATCCATGCACCTCCAACCCTTCCTCTGTTCATCATAGCCGACAAAGATGCACTTCTTTGCCTTTGCCTCCAGCTTGGTTCTATGAGAATCGAACACGTGGACGTAGCAGACTGATCCAAATACCCTTAGATGTTTCACTGTTGGCTTCTTCTTATGAACCATCTCATATGGAGACTTCATATTATTTGGACTAAGTGGCATCCGGTTGATGACATAGGCTGCACATCTCATACCTTCCGCCCATAAGGCCTTAGGTAAATTCTTCGCATGTAGCCAGCTTCTACAAGTCTCGCTTAGATGTCTGATCTTCCTTTCTGCTACTCCATTCTGTTGAGGTGTATATGGACATGTAATTTCTCTCTTGATACCATGCTTCTGGCAGAAAGAGAGAAACTCCTTTGACATAAACTCCCCTCCATTATCCGTCCTTAGAGTCTTGATCTTCTGACCTAACTCTCCTTCCACGGTGACCTTGAATTCTTGAAACCTTGAAAATACATCTGATTTTTCCTTCACGAAGTTTACCCAAGTGTACCGTGAGAAGTCATCAACGAACAACAACATGTAGCGGAACCCAGAATAGGAGGATGTTCTCGTGGGACCCATCAAGTCACTATGGACCCTCTCCAACGGAGCACTGCATCGTGAAGTAGAGTTGTCAAACGGAAGCCTATGTGATTTTCCATATTGACAACCTTCACAGAGTATTCCTTCATTCTGAATCTTCAACTTTGGGAGCCCGTTAACCAGATCTTTATTCACCATAACCTTCAGCTTAGTCATATTTATATGCCCAAGCCTTGCATGCCATATAAAGGCATTATCATTCGTGCTCATCTTCTTCACATAAGTGTTGGAGGCAGATAAGACATAAAGATCTTTGACCCGTGCTCCGGTGTGAACTACGTCTGCCTTTAATTCCTGAATATTTTTCAAGAATTTAACATCTTTTGGGCCAAATAAAACGTAGTTACCTGAGTCTACCGCATTCACCACTGAGAGAAGATTCTTCTTTACTCCAGGGACATGATATACATTCTTGAGAGTGATTGGACTTCCATCATCTCCTTCAATGACAATAGTCCCTTCCTTCTCAACCTGGTGTACTGAATTATCCGCGGTAATAATGGCTTCTTTCCCGTCATGACTTTGAAGACTAGAAAATAACTTCTCATCTCCGGTAATATGATGGCTACAACCAGAGTCCACGATCCAATCATTTCCCAGATTTTTAGTTTTGGATGTACCTGAAGATGCAGCCTCCACCGTGAAGCATTTTCCCCATTCTTCGTCTTCAGCATGAGCTTTTGATTCTGCCATATTTGTTTCCTTCAGCTTGACTCTGCATTCCTTTTTGAAGTGTCCAAGCTTTCCACACCGGTAGCACTTGAACCTCTTCTTATCTCCCGTAGAAGATCCTTCCCGTCCATCATTGTTCTTTGGACCTTCAAACTTGGGTTTGCCTTTAAAGCTCTGTTGCCTCCGAGCTACGAAAGCACTCCCCGAGTCATCTTGGATTTTGACTCCAGCCATTTGTGTGGCTAATGATTCTTGCGAAGCTAGCAGGTTCTCAAACTCCTCCAAGGAAGGTTGTGTAGCCCATCCTTGAACGGAAGTCACAAACGGTGTATACTCGGGCCGTAGACCTCGAATAATAGACCGCTTTAACCGTGCTTCCGAAATAGATTCCTCAGGGTTAAGAGTATTAATCTCAGAGCAAAGGTTCTTTACCTTTATGAAGAACTTTGAGATTGAAGACTCCCCCTGCTTCGCATTCGCCAGCTCATTCTCTAACAGTTGTAGACGAGCTTCATTCTTCTTGTTGAACAATTGATCCAGCGCCTGCCAAATGGAACTAGCGGATGTGCACCTTGAGACATGCTCAAATACTCCCGAGGATATTGACCTCTTCAACGCAAACTCCGCCTTGGCATTCTTCCGTGTCCATTCCTTTGTCGCTTCCGCTGTTGCAGCATCTCCCCTTGGTGGTGTTGTGCTACTACCGCCGACGACATCCCATAAGTCCTCACTCACCAAGTATGACTCCATGCATGACTTCCATAACCGGTAGTTAGATTGGTTTAAGATCTCCATCCCCAATCCAACAACACGACCCATTGACTCCATACTTAGAATAAACTCAAGCTCTCTTTAAATCCCGATCTTGAAAAGAACCAAGTTAGAATGGCTCTGATACCATGTAGAGAAACCAACACCGATAGTGCTTAGCACTAGCCCAAGACTGTAATACCCGAGAAACCCAAGAGAATGACCCTCTAAGTATGTGAATGAATATGGAAGAACAATTAGAGAATACTTGAAAAAATTTTAAAGAGAATTTTAGAACTTATGATGAACACTCTTTATTATTTTAACTTCTTATATTTTTTACAAATGATGGGGTGAGGAGGTATTTATAGCCTCCAAAAGATCTTACAACATAAATCTAGATTTTTCTACTCTAACCTCCTTAACCTAGATATTTTTTTAATTTTCTAAATTTTTTAATATAATATCTAGATTTTTCAACAAAAATATCTTATCCTAACCTCCTTACTTCCTAGATTTTTCTAATATAATATCTAGATTTTTATCATACAAATCTAGATTTTTCTACACAAATATCTTATCCATAACCTCCTTACTTCCTAGATTTTTCTACCATAATATCTAGATTTTTTATCATACAAATCTAGATTTTTCTACACATATATCTTATCCCAAAATCAAGTTTAATTTCAATAGTCTTCAGTCTCATTTAGATGATCAACTCGATGGTTTCTGCTTCTACAATAATTTATTTCTATGCTTTGTCCCCTTTTTTTTCAAATGATAGGTTAATTTAAATTGAAACCCCCAAATCTTTCATGCGGTTGTAATACATGCAATAATCTACGTTATTTTGCACAAAAGAAACAACAGCACTGGTAACAATATGTGATCCAAGACTATCACCAACGCAAGGTTTTTAACTTTTCACCCCATTTTTCATCTATTAAAAGAAAATGACAAAAGAGGGAGAGAACCGTTTTTAAAAGAGATTGGGAACAACCTGTGAGAAACTGTGGGGTTCGTCTGTTATTGGTGATCCATTTTCTTAAAAATACTAAAATTGAATTAGATCATTTTTTTTTTTTGTCGACCAAATTTCATTTAAAAACCAAATGGGCTGAGATGTTACAAAGGATTAAAACAAGAAGGCTTAAAAGCCCAGATCGATTATTAAAGCTACAAAAGATAAGAAAAATAAAACACGTGTCAGCTTTGGCAAAACGCATCCAGCGTCTTCTGGAATCGATCTTGTACCACAGTTTCACCGGAAAATTGATCGGCAAAATTCTCCGGTATCCACAGCATATCTTCGCCGCATCACAAAGCCCAAATGGCGATCCTCAGATCTTTCATAAGTTGGTACACCGAATAGAATTAATAGCAGCCTCCATGCTTTTTCTTGATTTTCACCCCCACAGAAGCTTCTCTGTCGACCAAACCCAATATAATGACTTGATCTTTAAGCGACCATCGCTCCGCCGGTCAACGAGCACGGTGAATAACATAGAAGAAATTACTCCATGCATGACTGAAGACCAAGGGCCAAGAGCATAGAAAGAAAAGCGGTTAAACCAACAAAAAAGAAAGAAGATCAGATTTACATCTACACAAAATCGGCATAAACCAACGCAGGGTTGGTCCAGTTGGTAAAGGGATCTCGGCTGAGACTTCCGTTCCGCCACCTGGGTTCGATTTCTGTTGGGAGGGGCTATTTAAAATCTGCTAAAGTTCCCGGCAAAGAGGTTTAACCACCTTTTTTTCATTTTAAAAAAAAACAAAATCGGCATAAAACATAGATCAAACCGATTAAAGTCACCAAAAAACATAGAAATCCGATAAGCGGAAGGTAGAATCCGACAAGCGGAAATATAATACACCAAAAAACAAAAAGCCGGATCGTCGGGGTTACCGACGGCCGGAGACCACTGAAAAACGATGAAAGAAAACAAGAGTTTTAGATCTAGAGAGAGAATAAACAGTGAAAAGAGAGAGAAATGTTTAGTTTCTTATCTGACTTTTTAAATTGAATTAGATCATTTGTATACATGAACTTGCGCGCATTTTGAGCTTTGCTCTCCCGATCGATTTTCCCAATCAAGTTTAATTACTTGATATTCCATAAGTTCTATAAGAGACGATTAAAAAATATTGCAAAATTTAACATTAGAAACCATCATCTAAGTAATCAAGTACAATATTATTTATTTTCTCGATAATATATAACAGTTTAACCATAACATAATATCGCTAAAAAAGAAAGTCAACATCTATCCATCACATTTCATACTTGTGACGGTGGAATTAAAGTTGGGCATCTATATTGCTTATTTCTGCAAAAACACAGATTAGATATTATCCAATAAAATAGACATGTGTTTATGAAGATGGAAATAAGCTCTTAAATGACTTTCAACCAACTTTTCCAAAAACAAAACTTCAACCACCAAGACCGACCAAGGTTATTAATTTATATCAATTTATATTTTAGTTTTATATGTTAGACAAACCTAAAAGAGAAAAAAAAAGTGAACCAAAACTTAAAGTTTTTTAATAGTTAAGGATATGTATATACGATAAATTCTGATTTTTTCTTGATAAATTGATATTTTATAGTAAATTCAGTTTTATATGTGGTACGAAATTTTTTTAAAAGAAACAAATTCAAAATGAAATATAAAAATGAACATTCTTATTTATAATTCAAGATAATTATAAGAAGATAGTTGGATCAACAATATACCATATTTGGAGATGAAAAGAAACTACTAAAGGTTTCGATTAATAACATCTTTTATAAGTTTGTAGCTTTTAAATTTTAGTCTCAGTTTTCTGATTTATAATTTATGGGTTTCAAGTTTCTTGTTTTTTCAGTAAATTTTAGTATTTTAAAATTTTGAATGGTGATTTCTTTTTAGTTTTTTTAGCTTCCAAGTATGGTCCTAAAGTAATCTTAATTGGTAGTTTTTTTTATAGAATATCTCAACAACTAAAATAATAAAAAGTCAGAATGTAAGAGAGAAGAAGAAATTTTTTGAGAAATCGTTTCTCAGTGAGAAAACACTTGTTAGTTTATTATTAGTCAAAATTTTAACAACCATTAAAATTTAATCGTATAATCTAGTTAAATAAAAAGTATATATTAATATTATATTGCTATGAAGATTTCTTAAAGCATCCACATCCTGTAGTTTCTCAGAATGAGATACTCAACTAATTAATATTCATATTATAATGTAACTGAATCTTTAAGTTATGTTTTAATATAAAAAAGAAGCAATGTTTTAATATTATTTAAAAAAACTGAACCACTTAAAGTAGCATGAGAGGCTTTCACGGATATTTAAAAGTATGTGGTTTGAGAAATTATTCTCTCTCTTTCCTACTTAATTATTTCGGTTTTGATTAGTTATCGTTTTATAAAAAAATTTTGTTTCAAATTAGTTGACGTTTTGGACCAAAAAAAAAAAAAATTAGTTGACGTTTTCAAAATTTCAATCCAAAATTTAATGATTTTTAATGATTTTAATGATTTATAACCATTTGTATTCTGAATAATATTATACCATTGGTTCAATTGTGTTTAAGTATATAGGTAATGATGTTTTTATTTTGAAATAAACAAATTAAAATTTTCATTAATCTGTGTTTATCCTTCTGAAACTACAACTAACCAAAACCAGAAGAAATATTGTTTTTCTTTTATGTCTGAGACATAAAATGAGTATTTTTTACTGGAGATGTTTTTAATAAGTAGGCCTATTTTTAACCAATGGAAGTGCTTTAAGAAATTTGACTTATAGATGAATATAAAATTTTCGTAAC
Source organism: Isatis tinctoria (assembly GCA_010577795.1). Lineage (NCBI taxonomy): Eukaryota > Viridiplantae > Streptophyta > Magnoliopsida > Brassicales > Brassicaceae > Isatis > Isatis tinctoria. The sequence continues at coordinate 10,071,272 of CM021244.1, forward strand.
AAAGAAATCAAAAGTGATACACAGTTTACCTAGTTATATAAGACAATAAAAACTCATAAATAACGAAATATTGTCTTTTCTATAATCTTGAAAGGGTAAAAAATAGATTTTTGAAAAAATAAAACTAAAAACCATTCTGAAAACTACAGCCATTGAGGCAATAAATGGTAAGAGAAAGCTAGCGTCAAAAGGAATGAGAGCGTGAATCACGCCATAGATTAGATAATCATCATTGAAGATTGTTCAAGAAACAGTAGTTGAATCATAAATGATGCGTTGAGCGTAAAAATTAGGATAAGATGAAAGGTATAAGTAACTACTTAAATTTCAAGGGGCCAATGAAGTAATCACTCTGAAAACAATATAGAACCACTCTCATGATGTCAAAAAAAAAAGAAAAAAAAAAAGAGGAAACCACTCTCATGTGTCTTCTTCTACTACATGAGTACTTGCTCACTTCTTCCTCTCTATAAAAAGAGCTGTGCCAGTTGTATAGGCATTCACTCACTCTCCATTTCACACTATCTAGAAGTGACTTAGAGAAGCAAAGCATTCTTAGAAAGAATGGCAGGGGTAGAGACTAAGCCAGAGTTGAAGGCTGCGACTGAGCCAGGGAAAAATGCTGCGACTGAGCCAGATACAAAGGCTGCGACTGAGCCAGAGAAAAAGGCTGCGACTGAACCTGGGACACAGGCTGATAGTATGGCAGGAGAGCTTTGGATAGATGTTGATATCAAAGCTCCTGCGGAGAAGTTCCACCATATGTTCGCTAAAAGACCACACCATGTCTCTAATGTCACCCCTCGCCACATTGGGAGCGTTGAGCTGCACGAGGGAGAGTGGGACAAAGTTGGCAGCATAGTCTTGTGGAACTACGTTCACGGTAATGACGACACATGTTTTATATGTAAAGAGACTTCACGAAGATACAAATTAAATATCCGTCAGCGATGAATGCACGAAAACAGTCTTTTACTATCACGCATATGGGTGTGGCTTTGATAAAAACATTAAAAAATTTTTTTTTTTTTTTTTTGAACTATTAAACATTTAATTTTCAAACGCGTTTTGGGTGCAGATGGAAAGCAAAAAGTGGCAAAGGATAGGATCGAAGCGGTGGACCCGGAGAAGAATCTGATAAAGTTCAGGGTCTTAGAGGGAGATGTGATGAAGGAGTACAAGAGCTTCTTGTTAACTCTCCAAGTAATACTAGATAATTATATATTTTTGTGAGTCGTTGATATTTCGATCGAGATTTTTAGTTTTCCATCTGAGTCGATATTCTAAAATATCTCTCAACAGGTAACACCAAAGCAAGGAGGAACTGGAAGCGTGGCGAGGTGGCACATGGAGTATGAGAGGATTGACGAGAAGGTAACTCATCCTGAGACTCTGCTTCCATTCTTCGAAGGAATGTCCAAAGAGATCGATGAACACCTACTGTCCACGGAGTAGATCGAGGACTTTCGTCTGCTTGTTTGAAACTATATATATGATGCCTATGGTGCATGCATGTATGTACGTGCATGGTAAATGCATGCATATGTTTCATGGGTAAAATATATGAAGTTACTATTACGTATATGTTTTAAGTTTCATCAAGTTACAAGCTTGTAACATGTATGCGTACCTATGAGCTTTCTATCGTGTATGTTGGTGTACTGTGCAATACAATAACGCATATCATACGTAATTATCGTATGCACTTATGCATGAATTCTCAATTCTTGTTTGTATTATTATTATTAAGAACTAACTTTGTAATTATATAAATATGGCTATATATATATGGTCTATAAGAGCATATGCATCTCCATCTTTGAAAAACCAAAAAAAAAAGAAAAATTCTCAACAAAATAACATTAGTAGTTTAATATAAATCAATTATATAAGTAAAAATGAAACTTTTAAAAAGGAATTGAACCATTGAGATTTGAGATAAATGTTTTAGGAGTATCTCATGATTTAAAAGAAAAAAAAAGAACGGATTCTGACATTTCTGTCCTATTTTAAACTTTTGATTATTTTAGTATTGAAATACCCATTAAAATACTTCCAAAAATGCTTTAATATATTGTAATTGCATGTTCAAGATATATATTAAATACAAAATATATTATAATACGTTTTTATATAACTAAGTGGTACTTAACCGTGTTTGAATATCGTAGAAGGTGGGGTCGGTTAAGTAAAATATGAGGTTAACCATTATAATTTCTTTTGTTAATTAGAAGATTTCAGATCAAGTTATTATTCATTTAAGGTGATTGTATAGTTGATGAATGATATTTATCGAGCTTTTAATAAATTTAAGACGTAACATCATTTCAACTAATCAAATGAAAGTAAAAAAAAATTCCGTAAAAATAAAACTGAAAAAACGGAGAGATTTACACATAATTTTGAGGTGTCAACCACTAAAATATCAACAGTTAGTTACCAACTTACCATTATAATTTTTGATGGTAATGGTTACTCTAAGAATAATTCTTAGAATAACACATTTTTATATTTTTATCACAAAATAGCATATCAGTTAGAATAATATATTTTTATATTTTTATCACAAAATAGCACATCAGTGTGAATAATAAAAAGAACATTTATTAAAGAGGAAAAAACTATTACACATTTACTCTTCATTCGTTTATTTTCAATTCCGTAACCCTAAAACCTAAAACTCAAAATCTTGATCCTAATTAATGACTTATAAACCCAAATTTATTAGTTTAATTATCCTCAAACCATTTAACGAACGTTATTTTTGTTATTTTCATCTTTGGATGTTATTTTTATGAAAAACATTACTTGAAAGTACTTTCTCTTGCTCTAATTTGAATTTGAAGTCATCAGCTCCGTCATCCATGTAAATTATTAATTATCATCGGAATATTGTTTGAGCTACCATGATTTTCAGAAGCAGAAATGATCGACATGCGTTATTGTTCCACATGCATGCTAAAAGATGTCCTGAAATTGACAATCATCTTAATGTATAATCCTTAATGTTTCCACTGCTACGAAATTCAGATGCAGAAAACCAGAAATCTACCCGAGTGGTTTTTAAAATATTTATTCTTATTCAAAAATAGTATATTTCAACTTGAAAACCACCAAACAGAATTTAATATAAGCAAATTAAAAAAAAAAACAATTTAGACATCTGTTCAAGTTGTGGCGCAAATCTATTCTCTAAAGAAAAAAATTATTTGTTAATGTGTAAGGCGTTTTCGACCAGAACACATCTTAAATCTTATTTATTTTGTTTTTTTAGGAGATGTGGTGATTTTTTTTAGAAGATGTCGCACATAGCTGCTTGTGTAATAATCTACGTTTTGTAATTTTGTATGACTCTATTTTTAAACTTCGATATAATGAAATGTATATTTAACCTGCAAAGAAAAAAAATGATGGGATAGAATCATCCAAATATTATTGGATATGCCACTAAGCTGCCTGTCCCATGCACCGATTTATAACACCTATATAATTGAAGTTATATATATATATATATTTTTACTAAATGTTTCTATTATAAAAATTTTAAAAAGAAAAGAAATAAAATTGCGGAAAATCTTCCTTATTTAACATAAGGAAACAAACGCATATATAACGTACTAATAAATATGGCTAAAAAGAAAGTCAACATCATCTATCTATCACACTTCGTACGGTGGAGTTAAAGCTGGGCATCTATATTGCTTATTTCTGCAAAAACACAGATCATACTCTTATAGTAATATCCAATAAAATAGACATGTGTCGATGTTTATTAAGATGGAAATAAGCTTTTAAGTGACTTTCAACCACACCAAGAGGTCCAAGACCGACCCGATGCTCTATACAACAATAAATACTTGTCAAGCTGAAACTTATGGGTTTAAAAAGGAACGACGACATGAAAAGTTAGATTGATTAGGTGATGATAATTACGAATGTTAATCCAGAAACCAACCACCTATAACCTCTATAAATTAATAGTACTTGATAAATTAAGAGAATTTTCTGGTTCCAATTCATTTTTCAATCTAATTAATCATTTAATAAATTACTATCTCATTAAATTAAAATGTCATACTCCTTACGTTATAATTTATATATATTTTATTATAAAATTATGTTACACAAACATAAAAATGAAAAAAAAATTGATCCAAAATCTAAAGGTTTTTGTAATAGTTAAGGATATATATACGATAAATTCTGAATTTGCTTGATAAATTGATATTTTATAGTAAATTTACTTCCATATGTGTTACGAATTTTTTTTTTTAAAACACGAACAATTGAAAAACTCAAAATGAAATAAAAGGGAACATTCTTAATTATAATTCAAGATAAATATAAAAAGATACTTGAGTCAACAACATACCATATTTGGAAATTGGAGATGAAAAGAATTGCTGAAGCCTGAAGGCTTCGAATAATAACATTTTTTTATGAATTTCTAGCTTTTAATTTTTAGTTTCAGTTTTCTGATTTATAATTTCAGGGTTTTAAGTTTCTTAACTTTTAGTAAATTTTAATATTTTAAAAGTTTGAATGGTAACTTTTTAGTTTTTTAGCTTCGAAGTATGGTTCTAAAGCAATCTTCATGGGTAGTTTTTGAGAGAATGTTTCAACTTTCACAACTAAAATAATTAAAAATCAAAACGTAAGAGAGAATGAAAGTCTTCTGAGATACGTTTAACTTAGCAAATACTATGAAAACATAGTTAATTATTAGTCAACTTTTAAAAAATCATTAAAATACAACCATATTATTTAGTTGTATTAAAAGTATTAATATTATATTTTTATGAAGATTTCTTTAAATATCCACATCATGTAGTTTCTCAAAATGAAGTTCTTAGCTAATTAATATTCATATTATAATATAATTGATTTTTTTAGTTATCTTTTAATATTTTTTTTTTGTAAATGAAAACACTTAAAGGTAAACATGCAGCATGAGAGGCTTTCATGGGTATTTATAGGCCTGGGCATTTTACCCGGACCCGAAAATCCGACCCGATACCGACCCGAAAAAAGAGGAACCGAACCGAACCCGAAACCGGTAAAATACCCGTACGGGTTCTAAACTCCTCTACCCGAAAGACCCGAACCCGAATAGAACCGACCCGAACCCTACCCGAACCCGAGAACCTATGGGTACCCGAAGACCCGAAACCAAAATACACTAATAAAGTTACAGGTTTTCTTCTTCTTTTCCTAATTTTTTGCTTTTAATGTTCTAGATTTTCAGACCCGAACCGACCCGAACTCGAAAGGAACCGACCCGAACCCGACCCGAAATTCTATAATACCCGAACGGGTCCTAAACTTCTCTACCCGAAAGACCCGAACCCGAATAGAACCGACCCGAACCCGACCCGAAAACCCGAATGCCCAGGCCTAGGTATTTAAAAGTATCTAGTTTCAAAAAATTATTATCTCTCTTAGCTTTCTAACTTTATTATTTATTATTTTCTTTTATTTCTGAGACATCCAATGAGTATTTTTTACTGGAGATGTTTTAAACCAATGGAAGTGCTTTAAGAAATTTGACTTATGAATATAAAATTTTCCTAACAAAGAAATCAAAAGAGATACAAAATAAAAACTCATAAAAAACGAAATATTATTTTTTCTAAAATCATGAAAGGGTCAAAAAATAGATTTTTGAGAAGATAAACTAAAATCCATTCTGAAAACTACAACCATTGAGGCAATAAATGGTAAGAGAACAAAGCTACAATCGAAAGGAAAGAGAGCGAGAATCACACCATTGATTATCATTGAAAATTGTTCAAGAAACAGTAGCTGAATCGTAAATGATGTGTTGAGCGTAAAAATTAGGATAAGATGAAAGGTATAAGTATAACCACTTAAACTTCAAGGGGACAATGAAGTAATAACTCTGAAAACAATATAGAACCACTCTCACGTGTCTTCCTCTACTACAGTACTTGCTCACTTCTTCCTCTCTATAAAAAGAGCTGTGCGAATTGTATAGGCATTCACTCACTCTCCATTTCACACCATATAGAAGTGACTTAGAGAAGCAAAGCGTCGTAGAAAAGATGGCAGATGTAGAGACTAAGCCAATGACGAAGGCTGCGACTGAGCCAGAGACGAAGGCTGCGAATGAGCCAGAGACAAAGGCTGCGGCTAAACCTGGGACACAGGCTGATCATATGGTTGGAGAACTTTGGATAGATGTTGATATCAAAGCTCCTGCGGAGAAGTTCCACCATATGTTCGCTAAAAGACCACACCGTCTGTCCAATGTCACTCCTCGCCACGTTGGGGGCGTTGAGCTGCACGAGGGAGAGTGGGACAAAGTTGGCAGCATAGTCTTGTGGAACTACGTTCATGGTAATGAAAATATGTTGTATATGTAAAGATACTTCACGATCGAAGAGACAAATATCCGTCTTAACGTCAACGATGAATGCACCAAAACACTCTTTTACTATTGCATACCACGCATATGGGTGTGGCTTTGATGATAAAAACATTAAACATTTGATTTTCGAACGAGTTTTGGGTGCAGATGGAAAGCTAAAAGTGGCAAAGGATAGGATCGAAGCGGTGGTGCCGGAGAAGAATCTGATAAAGTTCAGGATCTTAGAGGGAGATTTGATGAAGGAGTACAAGACCTTCTTGTTAACAATCCAAGTAATTCTAGATAATTATATATTTTTCTGAGTCGTCGGTGATATTTCGATCGAGTTTTTTAGTTTTCCATCTGAGTCGATATTTTGAAATATCTCTCAACAGGTAACACCAAAGCAAGGAGGAACTGGAAGCGTGGCGAAATTTCACATGGAGTATGAGAGGATTGACGAGAAGGTAGCTCATCCTGAGACTATGCTTCCCTTCTATGAATCCATGTCCAAAGAGATCGATGAATACCTACTGTCCACGGAGTAGAGCGAGGACTCTTCTTCTGCCTGTTTGAAAATCTATATACATATACGATGCCTGTGGTGCATGCATGTATGTATGTGGTAAATGCAGGCATATAATTTATAAAATATAAAGATTTACTGTTACGTGTATGTTTTAAGTTTTATCAAGTTACAAGGATGTAACATGTATGCGTGCTTACCTATGAGGCTATGACTATGAGCTTCTCTCGTGTATGTTGTATTGTGGAATAAAGCATATTATAAGTAATTACGTTTGCACTTAAACATGGATTCACAATTCTTATTATCATCGTAATTTTTAAGAACTCACATTGTTTTATAAATACGACTCTACATATATATATATATATCTATGGTCTATAGGAACATCTCCATCTATGGAAAAAAACTATCAACAAAAGAACATTAGTATTTTAATATAAATTAATTATATAATTAAAATTAATTTTTTCTTAAAAATTAATTGAACTATTGAGACAGATGTTTTAGGAGTATCTCATGATTTTTAAAAAATATTTAAATAAGAACGGTTCACATTTCTCTCCTATTTTAAAATTTTATTATTTTTATATTGAAATACCCATTAAAACACTTCCAGTAAAAAGTTGCTTTAATAATACACATGTATTTGCATGCTCAGGATATATAGTATAAATAAATACAATATATAGTATAACACGTCTTATACCACTAAGAGGTACTTAAAAGTGTTTGAATATCTTCGAAGGCATAGTCTGTTAAGTAAAATATGCGATTAACCATTATAATTTCTTTGGTTAATTAATTAGAAGATCGCATGTCGATCATTTATTTCTGCTTCTGGAAATGTACGTAGCTCAAACAATCTTCCGGTGATAATAGATTACATGGATGATATATGGAGTAAATGAGTAACCACTGCCATCTAAAATTTATAATGGTAAGTTGGTAACAAAGTGTGTGATAGTTTAGTGATAACTTCACATTTTACCTTGTTTTAGCATGCATTTAGTTTATGTTTTGTATCCTTTCATGCATTCATTCATCATGTTTTGTTCACTTTTGCATTCATCTTAGAAATGTTGGATTTTGAACTAGGCATTTCATATTTTGCATAGTTTGGAGTCTATTTCAGGTCTAAATGGAGCTACGAAGAACCTTTGGAGAGTGGTGAATGATGTGGACATGAGAGCATCATCAATGGGAGAAACCAATAGAGATTCTTAGATAATATTTAATTATTAAATTTTTGCTAAAAACCTTTGTTAAGATCATTTTGTTTTCTTTGCTCCAATGGTAGAATTCCACTATAGGTTCTTAAAAAAAATTATGCATGAGTAGATTACACACATTGATCATTCTCTGATTCATAAGCAGTTGAAGTATTTTGCAAACTTCTACGTGACAGTGAAGATGTACTAACACAAGTAGCATCACTCATCACTTTTGATAACGCCACCTAAATTTACAAGTATATGAAGAAATGAAGCACTTTGACTTGTGTTCCTAAAACCAATAACCTAATATAAAATATGATCTTCAAAGAGAACTGCGTACTTGATTATCAAAGCTTGTTAAAAAAAGAAAACAATACCTGCAGATATCGAATCTGAATTTTGTGTATATGTAAAAAGCTCATCCTCTGTTTAACACTTAAGTTGTGACATATACTCACTCATCGCAACCATTTTGCTATAAAAAAATGATGTTCAGAAGAGAAATATGGAGACAAGAATGGGAGGTATGTCTTTGTCCGTCAAAATTTCAAAGCAGCGTTCAAGAGTCCATAGTTATGCACATGCGAGAATCTGTTTCATCTTTTTCTGTCTCATTCGCATCACTACGAAACATCAGATAAGAGCATATGTGCATAAATAAGAAATACTGCTGTGTTCAATTACAAAAAGAACAAACAGATTAACTTGAGCAACACATCGCCTGCAAGATTGCATCCACTACACAATGGAGCAACACATCGCCTGCAAAAACCAAAACAGAAAACGATTAAGATAGATCATTAATACATAAACTATATGATCTCTACCAAAATCTAACGTGCCTCCAATTTATATGATCTCTTGAAGCCAAAATGTAGACATTGCGATAGGTTTAGATTAGGATTGGCACCATCAAAACCAAATGAACTCTCGTCAAATCTACCAAGTACACTTATCACAATACGTATTGTGATTGAAACCACATAAATCTACACAGAGAGATTATGTCAAGAGCTATAAGTAATTACCATGTACAAATGAATCACTCCATGGACGAGTTTCATAACGCTTGTTTATTATCACATATACCCTCACCTCTCGAGCTTGAAATCAAAATCTGCCGGAGTATTCGAGTACAAAGCAGAAGTTGTCGAAATTAATGCTAATACAACATAAAGCATCAAAACCTGAGCAGAGGAAATTGCATAAGCGTTGAGATGAGGATCCATATAATAGCAGCTCACGCTTATACTGTTGTCCTAATGAACAAAATCATAATCACATAACACAATATCAAATCTGAACTCAATTAATGAAAATGGAATTTTCATAGGATTTAAAAAGAACTCGAATATGATCAAGATCTGATCTAACCGAGTTGAGAGAAATCCCACGCTCCGCAGACGGACCTCGGAAAATGAGTCCAACTCTCAGTTTATCTTCTGCGTCTTCTCCAACGTAGAAATCAGGAACACAGAAATCAAAAGAACATTCCAAATAAAGATGTAAGAAAGAAACGAACCAGAGGAGCAAGGACATAGTCAAACCCGCCGGTGGAGATGTGGAAGGAGAGAGGAGAAGGAACATCGTCGGAGAAATCAGTCTCAACGCCGCAGTACCTAGACTCGCTCTTCTCCCATCGTCGGAGAAATCAGATATCCCGAACTAGTTCCGATCAAAATCGGAAAAGGAGTGATGAAAAAAAAGATCGAAGGATTCTCCAAATCACATGCAACGGTGACACGCGTCTTCTAGAAGCCGATTCTTAAATGTCTTATTTAAGAATCGGTTTTTCGCTTACTACCTATTTTTTATTTATTTTAATGCTTATTTGCACTAAGAACCAGCCCTAAGAATCTGCGTTAATGATGGTCTGAGGAACCAAGCATAAGGGCCAAGATGACGGGTTTTAAACTGCACCAAAGTCCTGAAAAAAGCTGAGAGAAACCTGCCCGATATGCAGATTGATATGAAATGTATAGATCTAAACGAAGGTCTTCCGGTGCGATTCAGCCCCAGAACCCTTCATCAAAGTTGAAGAGGATCGAGTTAGCTTTCCAATGGAGTTGGAATCAGGTTATTCCGATCAGTGGTTGAAGAGATATGACGATTCTAGCAACAAGGATTCTTGATGCAAACTTATCCAAAACAAATGTTGACTTTTTGTAGACAACTTTGACGAGACGAAAATTGGTTTTGTCCTATAAATAACCTTGACCTAAAAAAATTTATCTTCATCCTTTTTCTTGCCCCCCAAAGCTTTTGCTTTGGTTTCTTCATAGATCTTGGAACAATTTCTTTTGGGATAAGAGATTGGATCATTGTATATACTTTTGGTTTATGTTTTTTTCTTCTTTTAATCTAAGTCTTTCAAGTTTTAGTCTTGTCTTCCTTTTGTTCTTGTCTCTTCATTTGATGTTTAAGAATGAAGAAGGTGTCCAAAGCTATCAAAGAGAACACCAGCAAAGTAAAGAAGAGCAAAAGCAAAGAAAAAAATGGCCAAACCACCAAGAAGAATCAAAGAAGAAGATGCACCATCAAAGAAGCTCCAAAGGAGAAAGAAGAATGGGATCAAAGAAGCAAAAAGCTTCAAGAAAAAGGGTAGAATATGATTATGTTTTGGGGAAGAAGCAAAGGAGTTTAGATCACTTATGGGTTTTTTGGGTAGATGAGAGTTTACCTTTGTATGCATAAGTTGTTCTTTACCCTTAGTATTTTACCAAAGCTCATTCTATTTTCTTGAGAGAACCCTTGCACTTAAATATAACCAGTTTGCAATTGTTTGAAGTCATCTTTGTCTCATAAGCCTTGTCCTTAGCCAAATGAAACACAAGATTTGCATAAGCATGATCCACTTGGTTGATGAGTTAATTGAATGTTAAAGAGATTGGATGATTTGATTGCTTGTGTAAGATAGGCTTGAGTTTTCTTGTATATGTTTGTGATGAGTGTGGCTAGATTTTCAGTAAGAACAAACATCATTTGCATTTCAGAATCATTAATTTGGACAATGACTTGATTTTTATCATCGACATCTTTCAAATCGAATAGCTCCAATTTTCAAAATTCTCTTCCACCATGTTCATACTTGCTTGAGGGCAAGCAAGAGCTAAGTGTGGGGGAGTTGATAACCTCACATTTTACCTTGTTTTAGCATGCATTTAGTTTAGGTTTTATATTCTTTCATGCATTCATTCATCATGTTTTGTTCACTTTTTCATTCATCTTAGAAATATTGGGTTTTAGACTAGGCATTGCATATTTTGCATGGTTTGGAGTCTATTTCAGGTCTAAATGGAACTATGGAGAACCCTTGGATAGTGGTGAATGATGTGTACATTAGGAACCAAGCATAAGGGCCAAGATGATGGGTTTTAGGCTGCAACAAAGCCCTGACCAAAGCTGAGAGAAAGCTGCCTGATATACAAATTGATATGAAATGTATGGGTCCAAACGAAGGTCTTCTGGTGCGATTCAGCCTAATAACCTTCATCTACGTTGAAGAGGATCGAGTTAGCTTTCCAATGGAGTTGGAATCAGGTCATTCCGATCAGTGGTTGAAGAGATATGATGATTCTAGCAACAAGGACTATTGAAGCAAAATTATCCGAAAAAATGTTGACTTTTTGTAGATAACTTTGACCAGGTCGAAAATAAGGCTTGCCTATAAATACTATTGACCTAAAAAATTTTGATGAGCAAGATATTTCCTTTGATGTTTAAGGATGATTAGAGTATTAGATCTTTGATTAGCTCTTCTTATGCGATTATGCTTAATGCTTATTACCTCTTGTTAGAAAAGCTAAATCCTAGGCTTTTTAGTTATGCCCACAAGGTGTTTGCTGAAATACTTGATAGAAGTTTTGGTTGATGTAATGTCTTGCCTAACTTGTGCTTAAGGCTTAATATAACATTGATGGGGAATTGTCTTTAGATGATGATTATGCATGAGAATGTGAGTTAGTATCTAAACCATTGCTTAAGAGATTAGTAAACCTAGCCGAAGAGATTAGATGTCTAGCATACTTATTAGGCTTTTTGGACCTTGTGATTTAATGCTTGCTTGTCATAGATACACCATTAACCATGGGTTTGAAATGTGATAAGTCAAATGGATTAGTACCAAGAGATTAGATTAGTCTATAATGAGTCCTTGCCTAGAGTCTAATACATTGATCATTTTTTTGAAAGCCTTGTTCTTGATTTGAAATCACCTTGTTAATCATTAGTCTTGAATCTCTATTTTCTTGTTTGGATTTCTTGCTTTAGGTTGTTAGACTTTAAACCCTTTATATGTGTAGGCTTAGCTTAGCAAGTTTTCTGCATCTTGAGTGTTTCTTAGCCTATGGATTAGATTAATAATTTCTTGTACTTCGATGACAAGATTTTACATTTGAGGAATTGAGTCACAAGACCTAAAAAGTCTGTATATCACTATATATTGCATACCACGCATATGGGTGTGGCTTTGATGATAAAAACATTTGATTTTCAAACGAGTTTTGGGTGCAGATGGAAAGCAAAAAGTGACAAAGGATAAGATCTAAGCGGTGGACTCGGAGAAGAATCTGATAAAGTTCAGGGTCGTAGAGGGAGATGTGATGAAGGAGTACAAGAGCTTCTTGTTAACTCTCCAAGTAATACTAGATACTTATATATTTTTCTGATTCGTCGTTGATATTTCGATCGAGCTTTTTAGTTTTCTATCTGAGTCGATATTCTGAAATATCCCTCAACAGGTAACACCAAAGCAAGAAGGAACTGGAAGCGTGGCGAGGTGGCACATGGAGTATGAGAGGATTGACGAGAAGGTAGCTCATCCTGAGACTCTGCTTCCATTCTTCGAAGGAATGTCCAAAGAGATCGATGAACACCTACTGTCCACGGAGTAGATCGAGGACTTTTCGTCTGCTTGTTTGAAACTATATATATGATGCCTATGGTGCATGCATGTATGTACGTGGTAAATGCATGCATATGTTTCATGGGTAAAATATATGAAGTTACTATTACGTATATGTTTTAAGTTTCATCAAGTTACAAGTTTGTGACATGTATGCGTTACCTATGAGCTTTCTATCGTGTATGTTGTTGTACTGTGCAATATAATAAAGCATATCATACGTAATTATCGTATGCACTTATGGATGAATTCTCAATTCTTATTTGTATTATTATTATTAAGAACTAACTTTGTAATTATATAAATATGGCTATATATATGGTCTATAAGAGCATATGCATCTCCATCTTTGAAAAACCAAAAAAAAAAAATTCTCCACAAAATAATATTAGTAGTTTAATATAAATTTATTATAGAACTAAAATTTAAACTTCTAAAAAGGAATTGAACCATTGAGATTTGAGATAAATGTTTTAGGATTATCTCATGATTTAAAAAAATAAATAAATAGATAAGAACTGATTCTGACATTTCTTTCCTATTTTTAACTTTTGATTATTTTAGTATTGAAATACCACTAAAGTTCTTCCAAAAATGCTTTAATACATTGTAATTTCATGTTCAAGATATATATTAAAGAAAATTTGTCTCAGATAGCACTTATTGAAGTTTTTCTTTCTAAACTAGTACATTAGAGTGAAAATGAAAAAATAGCATGTATTAAATGGTCTAAAAGTAGTTAAATTAATGATTTGGAGTTTATAAGTCATTAATTAGAGTTTAAATTTTGGGTTTTATGGTTTAGGGTTACGAGATTGCTAATAAACGAATGAAAAATAAAAATATAATAGTATTTTTCCTCTTTAATGAATACTAATTTTGTCATTTTTACCTTAGTATGCTAGTTTGGAAATAAAAACATAAAAATATGTTATTTTTGAGAATTACTCTATTAAATACAAAATATATTATAATACGTTTTTATACAACTAAGCCTTGTTCGGAAACGCGTTAGGCGAAAGTCGGGTGGAGAGGCTAGGCCTAGCGCCTAGCGGAAAAATGGGGGATTATGAGTTAACAAACGTATGCGTCTATATATTACGTTTCATATCATTAATCGAATAAATCAATAATGGTCTGGTGGTATGGAGCGTGTAAGAGTTGCATATGCACTCGAGTTCGAACTCCGTCAGTGACTTATTTTTATTGATTTTTTAAACAGTCATTTCCCCTATCATCTTCTTCCTCCAAACCTGTTACCTAACGATATAGCCGTTTGTTTTTTTTTTTTCGTTTTTCACTTAATTCTTTCGTTTTTTCTTGCAGTTATACTCAAAATTGATAGATCTAATCCTATAAATTCGATTCTCGAGATTAAAACAACAGACTTTGAATTATTTTGAAGTTTCTAAGACTTTTTTCCAGATTTCCGATTTTCTGGCCGACTATGGTCTACTCGCGCCATCGCCTAGTCGGCGCATACTCGGCCGCCTCGCCCGATTTTTAGAACACGGCAACTAAGTGGCACTTAACAGTGTTTGAATATCTTATAAGGTGTGGTAAGTTAAGTAAAATATGCGGTTAACCATTATAATTTCTTTTGTTAATTAGAAGATTTCAGATCAAGTTATTATTCATTTAAGGTGACTGTATAGTCGATGTATAATATTTATCGAGATTTTAATAAATTTAAGACGTAACATCATTTCAACTAATCAAATGAAAGTGAAAAAAAAAATTCAGTAAAAATCAAACTGAAAAACGGAGAAATTTACACATATTTTTGAGGTGTCAACCACTAAAATATCAAAACTTAGTTACCAACTTACCATTATAATTTTAGATGTAATGGTTACTCTAACAATAATTTTTAAAGTTGCAATTTTTTTATGTTTTATCACAAAATAGCACATGAGTGTGAATGATAAAAAGAACATTTATTAAATTGGAAAAAACTATTACACATTTACTTTTCATTTGTTTATTTTCAATTCCATACGTAATACTATACCCTAGAACCTAAAATCTCAACCCTAATTAATGACTTATGAACCCAAATTTCTTAGTTTAATTTTTTTTAAACCATTTAACGAATGTTATTTTTGGCATTTTTATATTTGTGTGTTATTTTTGTGAAAAAACATCAAAATTTGTTACTTGAAAGTATTTCTCTTGCTCTAATTTGAATTTGAAGTCATCAGCTCCATCATCCATGTAAATTATTAATTATCATCGGAAGATTGTTTGAGCTGATTTTCAGAAGCAGAAATGATCGATCGACATGCGTTATTGTTCCACATGCATGCTAAAAGATGTCCTGAAACTGAAAATCATCTTACTGTATAATCTTTAATGTTTCCACTGCTACGAAATTCAGATGCAGAAAACCAGAAATCTACCAGAGTGGTTTTTAAAATATTTATTCTTATTCAAAAAATAGTATATTTCAACTTGAAAACCACCAAACAGAATTTAATATAAGCAAATAAAAAAAACAATAATCTAGACATCCGTTCAAGTTGTGGCGCAAATCTATTCCTAAATAAAAAAATTATTTGTTAATGTGTAAGGCGTTTTTGACCACAACACATCATGAATTTTATTTATTTGATAATTTTTTAGAAGATGCCGCATATAACTGTTTGTGTAATAATCTACGTTTTGTAGTTTTGTATGACTCTATTTTCTATCGATATAATGAAATGTATATTTAGCCTGCAAAGAAAAAAAAATGATGCGATATAATCATCCAAATATTATTGGATATGCCACTAAGCTGCCTGTCCCATGCACCGATTTATAACACCTATATAACTGAAGTTATATATATTTTTTTACTAAATGTTTATATTATAAAAATTTAAAAAGAAAAGAAATAAAATTGCGGAAAATCTTCCTTATTTAACATAAGGAAACAAACGCATATATAACATACTAATAAATATGGCTAAAAAGAAAGTCAACATCATCTATCTATCACACTTCGTACTTGTTACGGTGGAGTTAAAGCTGGGCATCTATATTGCTTATTTCTGCAAAAACACAGATCATACTCTTATAGTAATATCCAATAAAATAGACATGTGTCGATGTTTATTAAGATGGAAATAAGCTTTTAAGTGACTTTCAACCACACCAAGAGGTCCAAGCAGCGCCGGCTCATGTGGGTGGGCAGGTATTGCGACCGCCCCGATTTTTGGGCCCAATTTTTTTTTAAAAAAAGTTTACATAAAAAAAGTTTTTTTTAACAAATAAAAAGTTAGATATATATGTATTTAACTAACTTTCATACTCTTATAGTAATATCCAATAAAATAGACATGTGTCGATGTTTATTAAGATGGAAATAAGCTTTTAAGTGACTTTCAACCACACCAAGAGGTCCAAGACCGACCCGATGCTCTATACAACAATAAATACTTGTCAAGCTGAAACTTATGGGTTTAAAAAGGAACGACGACATGAAAAGTTAGATTGATTAGGTGATGATAATTACGAATGTTAATCCAGAAACCAACCACCTATAACCTCTATATATTAAAAGTACTTGATAAATAATACCTTGATAACTTAATAGAATTTTCTGGTTCCAATTCAATTTTTCAATCTAATTAATCATTTAATAACTTACTATCTCATTAAATAATAAAATGTCATAGTCCTTACGTTATTAATTTATATATTTTTATTATATTTTATATGTTACACAAACCTAAAAATGAAAAAAAATTGAACCAAAACTTAAAAGTTTTTTTAATAGTTAAGGATATATATACGATAAATTCTGAATTTGCTTGATAAATTGATATTTTATAATAAATTTACTTTTATATGTGTTACGAAATTATTTTTTTTTTCAAAACACGAAAGAATTGAAAACACAAATTGAAATAAAAAGGAAAATTCTTAATTATAATTCAAGATAATTATAAAAAGATAGTTGAGTCAACAACATACCATATTTGGAGATGAAAAGAAATTGCTGAAGGCTTCGAATGATAACATTTTTTATAAGTTTGTAGCTTTTAATTTTTAGTTTCAGTTTTCTGATTTATAATTTCAGGGTTTTAAGTTTCTTAATTGTTAGTAAATTTTAATATTTTAAAAGTTTGAATGGTAACTTTTTAGTTTTTTAGCTTCGAAAAGCAATTTTCATGGGTAGTTTTTTGAGAGAATGTTTCAACATCTAAAATAATTAAAAGTCAAAACATAAGAGAGAAGGAAAGTCTTTTGAGATATCGTTTAACTTAGCAAATACTAAGAAAACATAGTTTATTATTACTCAACTTTTTAAAAATCATTAAAATATAACCATATTATTTAGTTGTATTAAAAGTATTAATATTATATTTTTATGAAGATTTCTTAAAATATCCACATCATGTAGTTTCTTAAAATGAGGTTCTCAGCTAATTAATATTCATATTATAATATAATTGATTTTTTTTAGTTATGTTTTAATATTTTTATTAAAAGAGTTGAACCACTTAAAGGTAAACATGGAGCATGGGAGGCTTTCATGGGTATTTAAAAGTATCTGGTTTGAGAAATTATTATCTCTCTTAGCTTTCCCACTATATTATTTATTATTTTCTTTGATTCTGAGACATCCAATGAGTATTTTTTACTGGAGATGTTTTGAACCAATGGAAGTGCATTAAGAAATTTGACTTATGAATATAAAATTTTCCTAACAAAGAAATCAAAAGAGATACAAAATAAAAACTCATAAAAAACGAAATATTTTTTTTTTCTAAAATCATGAAAGGGTAGAAAAAATAGATTTTTGAGAAAATAAACTAAAATCCATTCTGAAAACTACAACCATTGAGGCAATAAATGGTAGGAGAAAGCTACAGTCGAAAGGAAAGGGAGCGTGAATCACACCATTGATTATCATTGAAAATTGCTCAAGAAACAGTAGTTGAATCATAAATGATGCGTTGAGCGTAAAAATTAGGATAAGATGAAAGGTATAACAAGTGCTTAAACTTCAAGAGGACAAATGAAGTAATCACTCTGAAAACAATATAGAACCACTCTCACGTGTCTTCCTCTACTACAGTACTTGCTCACTAGTCACTTCTTCCTCTCTATAAAAAGAGCTGTGCGAATTGTATATGCATTCACTCACTCTCCATTTCACACCATATAGAAGTGATTTAGAGAAGCAAAGCGTCGTAGAAAAGATGGCAGATGTAGAGACTAAGCCAAAGACGAAGGCTGCGACTGAGCCAGACACAAAGGCTGCGGCTAAACCTGGGACACAGGCTGATCATATGGTTGGAGAGCTTTGGATAGATGTTGATATCAAAGCTCCTGCGGAGAAGTTCCACCATATGTTCGCTAAAAGACCACACCATCTGTCCAATGTCACCCCTCGCCACGTTGGGGGCGTTGAGCTGCACGAGGGAGAGTGGGACAAAGTTGGCAGCACATTCTTGCGGAACTACGTTCATGGTAATGACAACATGTTTTATATGTAAAGATACTTCACGAAGAGACAAATATCCGTCTTAATGTCAGCGATGAATGCACGAAAACACTCTTTTACTATTGCATACGGCGCATATGGATGTGACTTTGATAATAAAAACATTAAACATTTGATTTTCGAACGAGTTTTGAGTGCAGATGGAAAGCTAAAAGTGGCAAAGGAGAGGATCGAAGCGGTGGAGCCGGAGAAGAATCTGATAAAGTTCAGGATCTTAGAAGGAGATTTGATGAAGGAGTACAAGACCTTCTTGTTAACAATCCAAGTAATTCTAGATAATTATATATTTTTCTGAGTCGTCGTTGATATTTCGATCGAGTTTTTTAGTTTTCCATCTGAGTGGATATTTTGAAATATATCTCTCAACAGGTAACACCAAAGCAAGGAGGAACTGGAAGCGTGGCGAGGTGGCACATAGAGTATGAGAGGATTGACGAGAAGGTAGCTCATCCTGAGACTCTGCTTCCCTTCTATGAATCCATGTCCAAAGAGATCGATGAATACCTACTGTCCACGGAGTAGAGCGAGGACTCTTCTTCTGCCTGTTTGAAAATCTATATACATATATGATGCCTGTGGTGTATGCATGTATGTATGTGGTAAATGCAGGCATATAATTTATAAAATATAAAGATTTACTGTTACGTGTATGTTTTAAGTTTTATCAAGTTACAAGTATGTAACATGTATGCGTGCTTACCTATGAGGCTATGACTATGAGCTTCTCTCGTGTATGTTGTATTGTGGAATAAAATAAAGCATATTATAAGTAATTACGTTTGCACTTAAACATGGATTCACAATTCTTATTATTATCATAATTTTTAGGAACTCACATTGTTTTATAAATACGACTCTATATATATGTATATATATCTATGGTCTATAGGAACATCTCCATCTATGGAAAAAAACTATCCACAAAAGAACATAAGTATTTTAATATAAATTAATTATATAATTAAAATTAAAAAATTTAAAATTAATTGAAATATTGTGACAGATGTTTTAGGAGTATCTCATGATTTTTTAAAAATATTTAAATAAGAATGGTTCTAACATTTCTCTCCTATTTTAAAATTTTATTATTTTTATATTGAAATACCCATTAAAACACTTCCAGTAAAAAGTTGCTTTAATAATACACATGTATTCGCATGCTCAGGATATATAGTATAAATAAATACAATATATAGTATAACACGTTTTATACCACTAAGTGGTACTTAAAAGTGTTTGAATATCTTCGAAGGCGTCTGTTAAGTAAAACTAGATCCGAATCCGCGCATCAGCACGCATGATACGAATAATATTTTTCCAATTAAATACATAAATTTAAGAATTTTTAATATATTTTGATATAATAATAACTTTTAAAATTTAAAAAAAAACAATAACATTGCAAATAATTTGTAACACTATACTAATATTTATGAAAATGCTTAGCATTTCTAGAAAGAAAGTAGTTTTAAATCAATAGCAAAAAATAAAAAATTACATCAATATAATTAGAAGATAAGTGGAAGTAAATTGTAAATTAGAAAATTTAATATTTACATACTAATATTTATGAAAATAGTTAGCTTAATATTTATATTTGTTAATATATTGGACTTTTAAAAACATTATTTTGAAATCAAAATAATATCTTTTGATTTAATACCTAAATAAAAGTTTAACATATTTTATAAGAATATAAAATTTTATGTTATTTTTATATTCAATAATAATATAATAGACTATATCTTGTCCTTACGATAAGCTTTTTTAATGTGTAGTTATTTTTTTAAATAGTGTGTATTTGTAAATTTAAAAGTTATAGTTTGAGATGTACTGATAGTTTTATATTAAGTATATGATAAAATTATATAGTCTATTCTATTAGTTTGTATTTGTTCTTTTATTTTCTAACTTTTATAATTGAATTTAAATTTTTAGATATATTTAGGAAAGTTAAAATATGATAATCCGTTTATGAAACTTATCGCATCTTAATAATTTTTAATAGTTTGATAATTAAAATGAGTTAATTAGTCTTTTTAACCCATTTTCTAATTGTCTAAATATATTACATATTTTAATAAAATAAACTATACAAATCCGGAATTATATATATATATATATATATATCAAATTAAAAATACAAAATATCCTTTATGTTACTTTCTATGTAAATTTACCAAATATTTTTTATATTACTTTATGTGTATATTTACTAAAATTAGATTTTATGTCTTAAAATTAATTTATTATATTAATTAATTATATTTATCATTTGATTGAATATCTAATATATATATATTATTACTATTTTCATTTTTAATTAATCACATAAGTGGGACCCATTATTTTAAATTGTTAAGATACATATCTAATTAATATATTTCTATTTATGGTAATTAATCTCTACATAATCAGATGTGTTCAAGTGTATTAAAAATATTATAGACTACATATATATTTAGTCTAAATTGCCCTTAATGAAATTCTATTTTTTCATTAAATTTCAGTGGCATATTTCGTAATATAACACATAACAATATGTTTATTTTTTAAGTGTATCCTGTTTTAATATAGTAGATATGCGATTAACCATTATAATTTCTTTGGTTAATTAATTAGAAGATCGCATGTCGATCATTCTGCTTCTGGAAATCATGGTACGTAGCTCAAACAATCTTCCGGTGATAATAGATTACATGGATGATATATAGAGTAACTGAGTAACCACTGCCATCTAAAATTTATAATGGTAAGTTGGTAACTAAGTGTGTGATAGTTTAGTGGTCAACACCTCAGAAATATGTGTAAATTTCTCTTTTTCTGAGTTTGATTTTTACTGAAAATATTTATGTATACTTTCATTTGATCAGTTGAAACGATGTTACGTCTTAAATTTATTAAAAACTCGATGAATATCATTCACCGACTGCAATCACCTTTCGCTATCGTTCACGTGCTAAAAGATGTCAACCGAAAATGCTTATAATATATACGTAATTACTGCTTAAGTGCAAACATAATTATAAATCATAAATCATGAGAGCTGAAGACATCCAACATAAAGTCTTAGGACCTTTACTTTCTAGTCAATGAAACGACAATGTTGACTATCGTTTTAAGGGGCCGAGTTGAAACAGTCAAATGCTTGGCAAGATTGATTGCATACCTGTGGAACAAGCGATCCATAATAGCTTCTCCGAAATGAGGAACCAGAATTGATTCACTGATACATCTTACGCTGTTCGCGATCTTTCGCCACTCTTTGAATCGATCTGATGTTTCATCGACAACATTTTCGCTACTTGCGAAACGAACAAAAAAGTCACGTGTTTCGATCATATTTATCTCAAAGGAACCCTCGCTTTCAACAACTTCCTTCACCTCTCCTTCGTTTGGATCATAGAACGGCATGTTGAATGCATCCACCTCTGATTCCTTCATCACTCCCTGTTCATACATTTCCACAATACGTTATTATTTATTGTTAAGTTCCATAAACGTTGAACTTTAGATGTGTGATTCTAGCATATATGGTCCCTTTATGTGATAAAAGCTAATGAGACTGATGGATGACACTTCTTTTTAACGTTAGACATGGATCCTAACAAATATGTTAGCATGCATTTAAAATATAGGAGATATAAATTGTACCTCGGAGACGAGGTCGATGAGAGAATCAGATAACAATGACCACATGTGGAAAGAGTCCCTATATAAAGGATCGGAAGCATTTCTACCGATGAAAGCAAGAACCATACGTCCATTAGGCATTATCTCTTCAGAACGCATTCTTAGAAACAATGAGAAATCGGTTTGAAACTGGTCCAAGTAAGTGTTGTATACGTTTTGAGGACTTGAGCTATTTATAAACACGCTCCTCTTGTTATCATCCACCTTAAGCCCCGGAGGAACCTTCGATAGCCAGTGGATACTATACGATGAATGGACAAAATGGAGAGATTTTCTTGGAAAAAGCTTCGAGTAAAAAGATCCAGGTGTTCCTGACACGAAGCACTTTCCTTTAAGGTCTGTTTCCAGACCCTCTTGGAAAGAATGGAGCCATTTAAAGGTCGTGTTGAAGTCGTTTTCTGGAAGATCGTTTAGAAAACAATCGATCTCTGGTAAGTTAATTCGACCTTTTTGGTATGAATCTATGATTGCGTTGACCATTCCGGACATGGCCAAGAACGTATTAGGTCCGGAAGAACATCCCAAATCAGCCAGTTTGATATACTCAGGAAAACCAAACTTCACTAACATCTCTCTGATGTTCTCTACCACCACCATTTGTGTTTCAGATAAAACATCTCTCTGCAAAAATCAAACATAGGAAAAAAGATTGGTATCTTGGTCGAAACCAATATCATTGCGCTAAAGTTTCTTGTCAGAACTTAGAACTACGATGTAGATGAATTTGTTTATCTCGTTGATCTAAGATTGATATTCTTCTGTAATTGAGATTATTACATACAAGTTGGATCGCTTTAAAAACTTAGTTTATTCGTTTGTGGAAGCACTAATGTTTGGAACTGATATTCATCCGAACATCAAGATCTCTTCGAAAATTCGATTTGTAGATATTTAAAATTAGTAACCAAAATAAACATCCGAAAATTTTAAGAACTTTATTTGCAAGGGTAATTGAGCTATATATTACTCTATTGGGTCATAATTAAAAAATATAACATCTCTAACATGCAAATTAATTCTAATGTTTTGAAGAGGTAAAATTTCTTTTTTTTATTCTCGCTACATGTAAATAATTAATTATCTTTTTTAAGATAATCACTACAAGAAAACGTTGGTTTAGGGACGAAAAATTACGACGAAAATGTGTGGTCGTAAATTGGAGACGAAGTTACGACGAAATTGGAAGAAAAGGGAAAGGCGTCGTAAATGAGTTGTAATATTACAACGAAAACTTGCGTTGTAAAGTGGTTGCAAATTTACGACGAAAAGGGGACGTTTTAAACACGATACCCGGCGACGTCGTAAACGAGTCGTAAACTTCCTTCCAATTTACAACGAAATATATTTACAACGACTTAGCTACAAAACTTGTTAAAAGGCTATTAAAGTTGGTCGTAAGAACGACGTAAATTCAAAGTTTGTTGATTGTAAAATAACGTTGCAAATGTATTGCAAAAGATAAATTTATGTATAAAAAGAGATCTCACTCTCTTCGTAAGTTAGTCCCAAAAAAATTGTGGGAAACACAAAGATGTGCAGGAAAAAAATGAATCAAGATGGTAAAAGAGAAGAGAAAAACAGAAAACGAAAATCTGCTGAAGGAAGTAGTGAAGAAAAGAAACCCAAGGTTCGACCATTTGATCTGAACAAGAAGATTTATTTTGGTGTAGGAGACCTTCATCCCGACGAAGATATTGAAGAACTTATGTTGTTAATTTTGAAATGGTATATGCCTAATTTATTTTGGAATGATGATTAGGTTGAAATAATGGTATTTATATTGTACTTGAAATTAATATATGAGATGTATTAAACAACTATATGATGAAAAATATTTAAGATAATTAAAAAAAAATTTGAAATTGATTTAGTACATCTATATTTTTTTTAAAAATTTGGGTAGAAGTTAATTTTATATAAGAATAATTTTTTTAAAAAATTTGGGTAGAAGTTAATTTTATATAAAAAAGAAAGTTATTTATAAATGTTACATGATTTTTTCCAATACAATATATTCGATATTCAAATTTTCAAATTCAAATTTTGCAACCGATCCACAACGAAACAGGAACGAAATTACAACGAATTTCAAAATTTCGTTGTAAAAGCGTTGCAACTTCGCAACTAATTTACGACGCACTGTTAAATTAAGTGACCACATTTACTCCACATTTCGTTGTAACCGAGTCCTTGTTTCCTTTCAAGTTAGTTGTAAATATTTTAGTTGCAAATTCATTGCAAAATGTCCACCAAATCTGCCTACAAATACAGATCCTTCTATTCTCTCATTTCACACTTCACTTCCAACCTACTAACAACACAAAAAAA
The DNA here is from genome assembly GCA_010577795.1 of Isatis tinctoria. NCBI lineage: Eukaryota > Viridiplantae > Streptophyta > Magnoliopsida > Brassicales > Brassicaceae > Isatis > Isatis tinctoria. The sequence goes on from CM021244.1 coordinate 10,095,800, forward strand.
CGTTTTCAAGCTTTTGATCTGAGAAAAAAACTTTTTCTTTGTATTTATTATTTTTAAGAAATATTTCTGGGGATAATACTTGGAAAAAAAGTTGACCAAAAAAAAAAATTCTTGGAAAAAAAATTCAAAAAAAAAAAATCTTCAACTCCTGTTTTTTTCAAAAATGTTATCGGGTGGTGCTATACACGAGCAACGGAAATGGATGTATGCATAGAGATGCTGCCGCAAACGTGAGGAAGGAGTATCTGAATGGGTTACAAATATTCATGCATCAAGCCGGTCAAACACCAATCACGCTTGAATCGGGTAAGATGTTCTGTCCTTGTCGGAAGTGCAAAAATACGAAATTCGCTCGGATTGAAACTGTATGGACGCATCTACTTAATAGAGGTTTTACACCGCATTATTACATCTGGTTTCACCATGGAGAAGGTCATAGTGATTGTTGGAATGTAGCTAGTAGTAGTAATTATAATAATGTTCAAGTTCATCAAGAAAACCCAAGTAATTTGCATGATGTTTCTTGCCGGAATGAAGAACATGGGGTTGTAGATCATGATAGGATGCATGAAATGGTAGCAGATGCATTTCAGGAAACTAATGCACATACCGAATCGGTTGTTATCGAGGAACCTAACTTAGATGCAAAAAGATTTTACGAAATGTTAGATGCTGCAAACCAACCTATCTATGAAGGATGTAGAGAAGGTCTGTCTTAAATTGTCATTGGCAGCTAGAATGATGAGCATAAAAACTGATCATAATTTAGCGGAAACATGTATGGATGCATGGGCTGAATTATTCAAAGAGTATTTGCCAGAAGACAATGTGTCTGCTGAATCATATTACGAGATCCAGAAATTGGTTTTCAGTCTTGGTTTGCCTTCTGAGATGATAGATGTCTGCATTGACAACTGTATGATCTACTGGAAAGATGATGATAAGTTGCAGGAATGTCGATTTTGTGCGAAGCCTAGATATAAGCCGCAAGGGAGTGGGCGGACGAAGGTACCATACCAGCGGATGTGGTACTTACCCATAACAGACAGGCTTAAGAGATTATATCAGTCAGAGAGGACAGCGGCAGCAATGAGATGGCATGGAGAGCATTCACAGACAGATGGAGAGATCAATCATCCTTCGGATGCGATGGCGTGGAAACATTTTAACACGGTACACAATGATTTCTCTAGAAATACGCGGAACGTTTATCTCGGGTTATGCACTGATGGTTTCAGTCCGTTTGGAATGTCTGGTAGACAATATTCTTTGTGGCCAGTTATTCTTACGCCTTATAACCTTCCTCCGAATTTGTGCATGGAAAAAGAATTTCTATTCCTCAGCATACTAGTTCCTGGTCCAAAGCATCCAAAGCGTTCGCTTGATGTCTTTTTGCAGCCACTGATTCATGAGCTAAAATATTTGTGGTATCATGGAGTACGAGCATATGATGTATCATCGAAAAGGAATTTTACGATGAAGGCAGTGCTTATGTGGACGATAAGTGATTTTCCGGCCTACGGAATGCTATCAGGGTGGACAACCCATGGGAGATTGGCTTGTCCGTATTGCCTCGATAGGACATATGCGTTTCAACTGAAGTTTGGGAGGAAGACCTGTTGGTTTGACTGCCATCGCCGGTTTCTTCCGTTGAACCATCCGTACCGACGAAACACATCCTTATTCAAGAGCAAAGCCAAGGTACGGGATCTACCACCACCGTATTTATCCGGTGAAGAGATTGAAACACAAATTGATTTTTATGGTGCTCAGAAAACTGTTCCGCGCGGGGGTAACTGGCATGTTCCAAATAATATGCCTCAGTATTATGGACAACATCACAACTGGCATAAGAAGAGCATATTTTGGGAGCTGCCATATTGGAAAGATTTACTCATTCGACATAATCTGGATGTGATGCATGTCGAGAAGAATTTTTTCGACAATATCATGAATACAGTCCTGAACGTTGCTGGAAAAACTAAGGATAATCGAAACTCTCGGTTAGACTTGCCAACTGTTTGTAGTAGGAGTGAGCTGCATATTAAAAACGACGGCAGGATTCCAGTTCCTATATTTAGATTGTCAGCAGAGGCGAAAACATCGTTATTCAGTTGGATGGCATCAGAAGTGAAATTTCCGGATGGATATGTTTCGAATCTGTCAAAATGTGTTGAGCAAGGGCAAAAATTCTCGGGAATGAAAAGCCATGATTGTCATGTGTTCATGCAGCGGCTGTTGCCATTTGCGTTGGCGGAGTTACTTCCCAAAAATGTGCATGAAGCGCTAGCAGGTACTTATTTTTATGTTCCCAAATATGTATTATTTACATCTATTTTTAAAAAAAGATGACATACATTTCATATTTTGCAGGTATTGGAGCTTTTTTTTTCGGGATTTGAGTGCAAGGAATCTCACAGAAGAAGGTTTACATCAACTTTCTGCCAACATTCCGATCCTGTTGTGCAACTTGGAGAAGATATTTCCTCCCTCATTCTTCGATGTTATGGAACATCTACCTGTGCACCTTCCACATGAAGCTTTACTAGCAGGACCTGTTCATTTCAGATGGATGTACCCCTTTGAGCGATTCATGAAAAATTTGAAAGGCAAAGCAAAGAATATGGCCAAAGTTGAAGGGTCAATAATAGCTGGTAGTCTCACCGAAGAAACGTCCCATTTCTCATCTTGCTACTTTGCCCCAACAGTTCGCACACGGAAAAGAGCTCCTAGGCGATACGACGATGGTGGCGTTGCCCCTACTTATGCAGTAGAAGGAGTCCCAGACATATTCTCCCCTATTGGACGTCTTGCTGGGAAATTAAAAGAAGTTTGGTGGTTTAGCCCTGAAGACCGTCATGCAGGGCACACATATATTCTGTTAAATTGTCCTGAAGTGGTTCCGTTTGAAAGGTATATTAAGTTTCACCATATATGTGTTACTTATTTTAGAAATGTAATCTACTATTTCAGTAACTTATTTGCATATTCAGTCTATTTGTAACTCAAGTGAAAGAAGCTGTGGAAGGAATTACTGAGGATGAAATTACAAAACGGAAAGATATGCACTTTGTACCGTGGTTGAAGGCTCAGGTAAAAATACTTAAGCACAATTGTATTCGAGTTTTTATCAGATTTTATGGATAATCAATCATATTTGTAATTGTACATATGCAGGTTGATTATGACGATCCAAACTACCCACCATGGTTTTATGATTTGATTCATGGCCCTACTGCGAAGATTGTAACGGCGCCTATGTATTTCACCCGAGGATACACTTTCCATGCCTACGAGTATGGCAAACGTTGTGCAACCGCAAATTATGGCGTTTGTGTGAAGGGAGAGACAGATTTTTATGGGATCATCCAAGAAATAATTGAAGTGGAGTTTGTGGGTCTTATAAAGTTGAGATGCGTGCTTTTCAAATGTGAATGGTTTGATCCGGTGGTTAATAGAGGAGTGTGAGGCAACAAATTTGGAGTTGTAGATGTTAATGCCAGGCGACGTTATAACAAATTTGAGCCATTTATCTTAGCATCGCAAGCAGAGCAAGTTAGCTTCATTCCATACCCTCGGACCAGAGATATAGGAATCACATGGTTGACGACTATTAAAATCACTCCCCGTGGGCGAATTATTGGAGGTGGAGATGTACCCTTGCAAGAAGATGCATCTACAGACATTCAATCACCCGACGAAACTACGGACAACATTGTGCTAATTGATCCGAACAATCGAGAATACGAAAATCTCGATGATGATGATGAAGATATTGAGAGAGATGAGTTTTACGAAAGTGATGAAGATGGTAGTGAATATGGAAATGAAGATGGATCTGATTGAGTGTATTTATTAAATTTTGTTATATTCATGTATGAACTATGTTTGGTATTTTTATTTTACAAGTAATAATAAAGCAATCAGACTTGGAGATTTTCTGTTTATAATTGTTTAAGTTGGAGTTAAGAATGATTGATGTTCACATCATTCTATTACATGTTTTAACTTTACCAAACCTGGTAGTTGGAGAGTTTTATGTTAATCATAAAGAGACATCATAGCGAGAAAATGTCACAGCGTAAATGGTAAATGCTCTTCTCTCTTCCACTTACGCATCCGAGTTCGAACCCGTCTGTGAACAAGTTTTTTTTTATTTTCTCCTTTTTTGACTTTCGTTGTAAAATTACAACGTTTTTACAACGAATTCTTTGAAAAGTAAATGCAACATTACGAGGAAATTACAACTACAGCGTCGTAACTTGGTCGGTAATTAGGTTTCGCCACGCGCCCTTTCATCACTACGCGACGTGATTACGACGAAATCGTCGCACAATCGTCCCTAATTTACGACGAAATTGCGACAAAATTAGTAACGGCGTCGTATTTCGGTCGGTAATTAGGTTTCCGCCACGCGCCCTTTCATCATTGCGCGACGAAATTACGACGAAGTCGTCGCACTACCGTCCCAGATTTACGACGAAATTACGACAAAATCGTTTGCTATATATTGTCTCAATTTCCTCTTCATTCCGTCGTTCATTCACCTCCAAATCCTCTCTCTCCCGAAGCCAGGTACGTTCGAGACCACTTCTTCTTTGTTTTTTTATTTTTTATTTTAATTTAGTTTTAGATTTTTTTAATTATCATATATAGAAATAGATATAGTTTAAATATGGTATTAGGATTAGGAATGGCATTTTTTCCACAAAAAAAAAAAATTAGGAATGGAACGAATTGTAGTTATAACGAATAGAAATATTGTAGGTGTGAATTTAGAATTAGGATTCATGAACCCGGAAATGAGTTATTTTATAATTATATTTTGTGCATATATGACCTTACTTAATTTCTGAATTTATATTATTTTTAGTTATAGTTAAATATTTTTGTTTTAATGTAATATTTTTAAAAATATTTCAGCTATGAGATCTGCTCCCTCTTTTTTTTCATTTTTTTTTAATTTAGTTCTAAATTTATTTAAATATCTTATATATATAGAATTAATAGATTTAGTTTAAATATGGTATTAGAATTAGGAATGGAATTATAGTTAGGAATAGAATTGATTTTAGAATATAATTGTAGGTGTGAATTTAGAATTAGGATTGAACCCGGAAATGAGTTATTTTAGAATTATATTTTGTTTTATTATTTATTTTCTGAATTTATATTATTTTTAGTTATATTTCAGCTATGGCACCCCGGAAACATACACGGCGCACACATTATGCTGACATGTTCATGGCCGGATCGGACGGGGCAGGTTCTTCGTCTGGGACGCAGTCGACTGTGCCGGAGACTCAATCAGGGACTGCTCCTACATACCACCATCCCATTCCGCCACCTGTCCAGTCACCACCGGCACCACAGCCCGAGCCGCACGTACCTCAAGAGCAGCCACCAGATGAGCCGTTCCAGCCTCCACCAGCTGCTGGAGCTAATCATCCAGATCTTCTCGTACCCCCGACTGCACCGTTAGCACGATATACGGTGCTAGATATTCTCCAGCAACCAGGTCGCCAGGGTATGAAACGCCTTGATATGATGCGACCTGAGGGTACTTATTGGTATGTTTTCCTTTTTTTAAATTAATTATTATTTTAAATGTTATAAAACTAACAGTTTATTGAAATTTTGTAGGTTTAATGTGGATGGCTGCATAGGAGCGAGCATTACGGATTGCATAAAAAGTTACTATCTGGATCCGTATCCGAATTGGTCACGCACTCCCGAGCACGTGAAGATAACGTGGTTCAAAATTTTCGCGGTAAAAATATTTTTTCTTTCATTTTTTAAATATTTTCGATTTTATATTCTTTGAACTTTATATTTTTAAATTTTGTTTTTAGAAACTACTAATTTGTTTTTTTTTCTCCAACAGCAACGATGGCATTGGGATTGGGCTATCACCGAGACGGTGAAGGCTCACTTCTACAAAAAGGGAATGACGCGCCTTGGTAATGCCGTCTGCGATTGGAAGACTGCTTGGCTAGTTAAGGGAGATCGCGGGAAGCCATCCTTTATGGAGGTGAGGGTTTGGGAGGGGCTAAAAGCTCATTGGGCGGATCCGGGATCTGTAAAAAGATCTATTCAGTGTTCGGCTGCTCGCAACACTCTAGGTGAAGACGGTCTGCCCCTTAATATGCCTCACACTGCCGGACAAACTCCTTTTGGTGGGATTGCTCTAAAAATGGTAAATCACAAAAATTTCAATTTCAATATTTCATTCACATATATTATTGTTCATTAATTTGTTTATTATTTTACTAAATCTATTATTTTTAGGTCGAGAAATTAGGACATGCACCAACTCTCCCACAGCTCCATGAGGAGACACACCGAAGGAAGTCCGGCGTCTTTGTCCATCCAAGAGCCGAGAAGCTGCACAACGACGTCAACACTGCCGTCGTAGAGCGTCAAACTCAGCTTTCTCAACAAACTCCGGATGGTGCTCCCGTTGAATTGACTATTGAGGAAATAAATTCTATCTACAAGCAGGTACATTTTTTTTTGGAAGTTTTTTAATCTTTTATTAATATTATTAACTTCTCATTTATATAAGTTTTGCTTTAACAATTAATTTTAACTTGCAATTTTTTTTTCCCCTCGTAGATTGCTCCGAAGAAAAAAGGCCGGTATGTCGGAGTGGGATCCGTCCAGGATATCCCGCCAGCCATGAGTTCTTCGTGGATAGGAGAAAATTCTCTCCGTCAGAAGGTCTTGACTCTCGAAAGCCAGAACAAGGCGACGAATGACAGAGTCGAGCATCTTGAATCTGTGTTAGAACTCATGGCTGCGGGTAATCCGGATTTGCAGCAGGCAGTGCACCGTGGCCGTCGGGAGAGTCGGCCTACGACTTCTACTGCGCAACAAGACGTCGACTTGAACATATCATTGTCTGAAGCTGACATAAGCCGAGCCACTGAAATGTTCGAGCAACTTATTGACTGATTCTGTTGTTTTTTTAATATTGTAGTATTTTAATTTGCTTTTGCATTATGGTAAACTTGTAGAAACTTTTAACTATGAATTTCATTCTCATTTTAAGATTTTTTCTTCTTTTTACGTTTAAATTTAGTTTTTTTTTTCAATCATCATATATAAATCGTGGGAAAAAATTTTCCCTCCAATTTAATATGTTTCGTCGCAATTTCGTCGTAAATGGAATGACCCTAATTCGTTGTAACGGATTTCGTCGCTAGTTTGTAGTAACTGTTTTCGTCGTAATTTCGTCGTAAATTGCCGACATCATTACGACGAAAGCTTTACAACGACATTACGACGACTCTCTCTCCTCTGTTTTTTACGACACTTTTACAACGAAATGTTTTGAAACTCATTTACGACGCACAACTTTAATTGCAAACTTTACGACAAATTACCGTCAAATGTCGTTTTACGACGATCGTCTCACGACGAATTGGGTTTCGACGCTATTTCGTCGTAAATAGCTATTTACGACGAATTTGGGACCAAAATTTCCGTCCCTAAACCATTGTTTTCTTGTAGTGAATTAACTATACATAGCAAATATTTAACTATATTTCAAAATAATTATCACTGTATATATCACTGTAAATAATAATTATACCCCCAGAAGCACTTACTTCCTTTTTGTGGTTTCTAGTTTTCTACTCTTTACATTTAAAATCATAGAATTTTAAAACAAATTGTAAGTTTGAACAACACACGCACGAAAATATACCTGGTGAGTAGAATTTTTAGCATAGCTAATTTCTCCATCTCCTCCATTCATACTAAAAGCATTCATGATAGAGTCCCTGCAGGTAATATAAATAAGCTTGCTTTGTTTAAGATATTGGAATTAGGGCTACAGATTCATTAGCACAGAAGGCTGCTTAGTTAAAAAAAGGAATTTACCTTGGGGAAGACATATATGTGGACAAATTATTTGGATCGATGAAGAACTGCTGCTCTAGTATATATATCTGCCTAGATCAGCTAGCTAGGAGAAGCTTTCAATCTATATATATGAGGACGAAATGAAATAACCGCTTTAATGAAAAAGTAATTTTGTTGGTGTCACATGCATGCATGGCTGGTCCTGACCATACCAACTACAGCGATACACGTTTGAGTCGGTGGCACAATTCTCAAACCTTTGTGTAGTGAGCCAAGTGGCCGTTTATGGGGTCAATAAGCAAAGATTAGACAAATTTGTGAGAACTACGAACATTTTAAAATGTGTGTTACGGAAGATATTGTATTAACTTTTAAATAAAAATAAAGTTATAATATTTTATCTCCCTATTTATCTCTGATATATTCATATAGAAAAAGCTGAATTCAAAAAAAAAAAATTGTTGCGAAAACTTTTTTATTTTATTTTCTGAGAGCAAAACAAAAGCGGTTATTATTGGTAAACTTCGAGTTTCTCCCTTTTTTCCCTAAACTTCCACATATGGAAACGGGAAAATGTAAATTTTCGCTAGGCAAACCATTGTTCATGTCGAAGCTTCTCTTGCCTTCGATCAATCAAAAGTTGCGACTGATACTTCTCATCTGGGGACTGTAAAGAAGGGATTTTTTTCTTCATGCGTTAGAGACAATAGTACTTTGCGAGGTCTACATCAACTGGTCCTTATTTGGGCTTCTTTGCTCCTCCATTTTAACCGTTCGATTTTGGTCGAACTTTGATTTTCAATCCGAGTGTATATTTTTAACACTTTGGCAAGTTCACATGTGATAAGACTTGTGAAATTGGATATGTACTTAAAATAATGATGCTATACCTAGCCACGGGATATATCGTTAGATTGATCGTTAGGTCAGGTTAGGTCATCATCACAGTGTTAAAGAAGAGCTTGAATGTTATGTATGAGAATATTGATGAGAATGTGGCTCACCCTGAAACTCTGTTTCAAAGAGATCAACGAACACCTCTTGTCCGAAGAATAAAGACTTTGAGTTAGCTATGTGTGTGCCGTGTGCGTATGAAAGTTGTAACCTTTTGAGTTAGCTATGAGCACTGTCACTGCTTTTTATTACACTCGTACATTTTCAATTCACGCACTTGCTTTTTGCACGCCTTCTTTCAAAGACCGCCTTACCCTGGAACATTGATCCACTCGATTTGAATTTCAACCTCACCGCTTTCGACATTTCTCAGCCTGAGAATCATGTCTTGGACGATCTTTCCATTACTAGAGATGATTCTACTCTCTTCGGACAAGCAGTTGTCGCTACCCGGTTTCACTCTCTTGATCTCGGTTCCATCAGAGAGTTCTTCAGGAACCCTTCTTTGAGCCTCAAGAAACGGCCTGATGTCTATTTCCGCATCTCCCATCTTGTCATGCGAAGTGAATGTATCCTTATCATACACTTCCTGTAAGGAAACAATCAGAACCTCAGATAATCAAGCAAAGACTCCTTTAAGAGATGTTGGCAATTTCTCTTAACTAGACATTAGAGGAAACCTTCGAACGTTTTTGATCAACATCCCCACAACTAAGAAAGAAGTATATAACTCACGAGATTCACGTGTTGTTTAGGACCACTGATTGCAAGTGTTAGTTCGTCGTTCCACTCTGGGTTACAGTTATTCTCCACACGACGAGTCTTCAATTTCTGAGCCAAGTTGATTGATTCACAAGGCAAACAAGAGATAACATCAGGAGAGGTATATATCCATTCACACACCATTATTTATAGAGTTCCATCACAATCAGAATGATGCCAATTCTTCCAAAGGTCTGAGTTTTTTTGTCAGTCGTTTCGTCTTCCAGACCTTGTTTCCATCTCAGAGGATTAAAAACAAATTCGACCTTTATAAACCAATGAATCTCAGAACATCAAGCAGATGCGATTATCGAAACCTATGAGATCAAATGAAGTGAGAAACAGAGAGAAAGAGTTTGTTTGTATGTGTGTCAGTGTGTGTGTACCTGAGGACCCATTGTTATGACGACGAAAGGGTCGCTGCTCTGAGAATCTCGACTAACAAGATTAATCCCTCTTTTCACTCGGATTCTAAGAAGTCCCGCAAGATCCTCCATGTCTTCTCTGACATAGCCTTCACTTCCTCTGTTCTGGTTCTATTCTTTTTGGTTCTTCAAAGAGAGCAAATTGCGGAAGAACGATTAGGAGCAAGTTATGTTTGTGGGCCTTGTGGCCTCTAAAGTCTCTGACTTTTTCTTCCACTTCTGTCTTCGCACGCATCTTCTGGAGGATCTTTTTATGCTTCGGATCTTGTTAATAGTAGTTGAATAGGTTTTCTTTTGCCGTATAGTACCAACATTTGATCATAGTATCTGTACTTAAGATTAAAAAAAAAAGTGTTTTGACCCAAAAAACAAAATGAATTAAAAAATTAAAAAAAAAAGTGTTCTCATTTGTAAATCTAAAACGTACCAACTTCTCTTTTTCATGTATAGGGTCAAAAAGAGGCATACATATCTATAGAAGCTACTTGTAACTTTGTCGATAAATTGTGTTTGTTGCAGTCTCTACTTGTGCTACCTCAAGTCATGATATCAATTTCTCTTATTACTTGAGAAGTTTTGATAGATGACTCTACTCTTATCTCTGTTGGATACCTTTTGGTGCGGAGACACATCATTGAATCAATTCCCACAATTGTAGAGTAAAAATATCTTTTAGTTGTTATCAACAAGTTGGTCTGATTCTTTCACCTCAAGGGACCATATATATTCCAACATTCCACAACTCTTTTCATATTACAATGATTCTTGCAAGTTGAATGTTTAACACATCTTCAACAAATATCTTGTGGTCGAGTTCATTTTCATATATGTTTTAAAGTGTTGAAAGTTAAACAGCTTGAAAACATCAATGTGGTACGTATATAAGATTAAAGCATAGTAACATACCAATAAGCCAATGTTTACTATCAGCAAATTGAAATTGGAAGCATGCATTACCAGAAATAACAGCGGTACTAGATGATAAATAATTCGCATTACTTGAAATAACATGATGAATATGTGCAATTATTAATTAGAACTTCAGTAATAAAAAATGTCACCAGAAAATTAATGATCTTAATAAAGTCACTCTATCTAGCTACCACCTTATTGACAGTTGCTCTAATCCTTTCTCTATAAATGGGGCTATGATCTCCAAAGGTACTCATCACTAAATCACTCTCATTCTATAACTAAACTAGAGAAGTACTCATCAATATCTGTCTTCTCTAAAAGGAGAGCTTGAGACAGATATTGAGATCAAAGCTCCAGCGACGAAATTCTATAACATGTTGCAGTAACACCACAAGATGTGTCTAAAGCGACTCCTGAAAACGTCAAGGCTATTGACCTGGGTTAGTACATGTTCACCAGACTTCAGAAAGAAGTCAGCAGACTTGAAGATGAACTCACCAGACTTGAGAAGAACTTCACCAGACTTGAGAAAGATTTAGGAAGGGTTACAACAGATTTAAGAAGGGTTTCATAAGGCGTATAAGGAAGCTTATTTAGGGCTTTTGGTCTCTGTAGCTCATTCCCCTATAAATACCCTTTGTAGCCTCCATATGCTTTGTATTCTTTCTCTGTAAAATCAAGCATTCTTCTCTCTATTATCTTGTTCAAACTCTAAAATTCTCCTTTCATGTTCTTCATCAACTCTTCATAAATCTCTTTACTCTCATATATTCCGCATAATCTTACATGGTATCAGAGACAGGTTCCTAATTCTGGTGTTTATTCTCTCAAATCTTTCTTCAAAATCTTTTCTTTTGTCCCAGTTCAAAATCCTTCCATCAAGTGTTCGACGAAATTCCTAAACGGATCTCAGTTCCTTTAAAAGATGAGATCTTGTGTTCTTACTACTGAAAATTCAAAAACTTTGTTGTTCCAACCATTCTCAAAGGAAACAATTATCCTCTGTGGTCTAAAACTGTCATTGGTGGAAAAAGACTTTGGAAGCATGTCATTTCAAGAGAATGCCCAAAGAAAACTCTCAAGAAGAAAGGCAAAGACAAATAAGCCTTATCTGAAGAGGAGATAGAAGAAGCTCTTCAAGAAGAAGAAGAAGAAAAATGGGAAGAGCACCAACAAGCGGTGCATAGCCGAATCTTTGAGATCAAGAAGACTATCAGTGATGTTCACCAAGATGATATGGAATTCACCAAGCATCTTGGAAAGCTTCAAACTTTACGGTCCGAACTTGAGATGTTAAGGCCAGTGAGTGTGGATCCTAAGGTACTTAATGAGAGGCGTGAGCAAGACAAAGTCTTTGACCTTCTTATGTCCTTGAATCCTTGCTACAATGACTTCATCAAGCACACCCTTGGAGATGACAAACTTCCAACTCTTAAAGAAGTGTGTTCTAAGGTTCAAAAGGAGCAAGGAAACATTGATCTCTTTGGAGGAAAGGGGGAGCTCCTCAAGAAGAAAAGAGAAGAAAAAGCAATGGCAGTATCTCTCTACAAGGATGCTGTTAGGAAATCCGACTTGGAGGCAGTCATCAAGTCCATTACCTCATCAAAAGAATCCGATACCACCTTTTTATCTCACAAGCCTATGAGCTCTCTAGTGGTAGACTCAGGAGCTTCTCATCATATGATTAGCAACCCTAGTCTACTCAATAATATAGAACCGGCCTTAGGAGATGTGCGAATAGCTAATGGTGATAAGGTACCAGTTAGAGGTATTGGTAATCTAAGGTTATTTGGTAAAAACTCCAAGGCTTTCTACATGCCAACCTTTACCTCAAACCTGCTTTCAGTAAAAAAGGCAACAACTGATTTGAACTGCCATGCTATTTTCGGGCCGAATGATGTTCGGTTTGAGGAGATTGAAACGAGGAAGGTTCTGGGTACTGGGGGAACCAAAGATGATATGTATGTTTTGGAGGATACTTCAATAAGGAACCCTCAGCCTGTCGTCCACAGCACTAGTACTGCTTTGAACGCAGTGTGGCATGCTAGACTAGGACATCCACATGCTAGAGCCCTTGAGTTGGCGATGCCTAACATGTCATTTGATCACTCTAGCTGTGAGGCTTGCATTCTAGGGAAGCATTGTAGAATTGTATTCCTGTCATCCTCAACCGTCTATGAGAGCTGTTTTGACTTGGTTCATTCAGATGTTTGGACATCACCATGCGCCTCTAGAGATAACAACAAGTATTTTGTGACATTCATTGATGAAAAGTCCAAATATACTTGGATAACACTTTTACCATCTAAAGATCGTGTGTTTGAGGCTTTTCTAAACTTTCAAAGCTATGTGACCAACCACTTTAATGCCAAGCTAAAGGTTTTGAGATCAGACAATGGAGGGGAATACACAAGCCATCGTTTTAAGGAACATCTGTCAAAGCATGGCATTCTACATCAAACCAGCTGTCCATACACCCCACAACAAAATGGAGTGGCTGAAAGAAAGAATAGACATCTTATGGAGGTTGTAAGAGCTATGATGTTCCAAACAAACGTTCCAAAGAAGTTCTCGGGAGATGCGGTCATGACAGCATGCTATCTCATCAACCGCATTCCAACCAAAGTCTTGAACGACTTGTCTCCATTTGAGGTACTTAATAAGACCAAACCATCACTCAATCACCTAAGGATATTTGGATGTGTTTGCTTTGTGCTTATTCCAGGAGAACAAAGGGATAAATTGGAACCAAAGAGTACAAGGTGCATGTTCCCGGGATATTCTACTACACAAAAGGGGTACAAGTGTTATGATCCAACCAATGGCCGTATCTATGTGTCTCGGGATGTGAAGTTCTTGGAAGACCGTGGCTACTATGATAAAAAGGATTGGGAAAGCCTAAAGGATTTATCTCACTCCACATCTGATAGAGCTACCAGCTTGCAATATCTCCTGAGTCTTCTTGGTAGTCAAGGCAATGCCAAATCTCCAGCAGGCAATGCAATGCCAAATCCATCTACTTCCTCTATCAATAATGATTCATCGGCTTCTGATGCAAGTCAAGAGGAGGTTGAGACTCAAGTTGAAGAAGAAGCAGTTCAACCAGACGAGGAGAATGGATCTTCCACACCTGACATGGAGAATGCATCAGACACACCTATGGATGAGAATAGTGGAACTCAAGAAACAACAGCTCCGGATCCTTTCCATTTAAGACGCAGTACAAGGGTCAGAAAGCTATCACACTGGGTTGATACCAAGGTTTATTACAACAATCAAGCTGTGGCTCATCCCAGTCAAGCAGTCTGCTCGTTTGCCTGTTTGCCATCTGAACACATAGCCTTCCTTGTAAAGATAGAGAATGATCAGATTCCAATTAGCTATGCTGAAGCTAAAGAAAGAAAGGTCTGGAGAGATGCCGTTGGTGATGAAGTAGGAGCGATGGAGTGCAATCATACTTGGGATGAAGCTGATCTTCCTAAAGGCAAGAAGGCCGTCAGCTCAAAGTGGGTTTTCACAATCAAGTATAAGAGCAATGGAGATATTGAAAGGTATAAGGCTAGGCTGGTTGCTAGAGGCTTCACCCAAACCTATGGATATGACTACAAGGATACATTTGCACCGGTTGCTAAGCTTCCAACAGTGCGAGTCATACTCTCTTTGGCTACCAACTTGTCATGGGAATTATGGCAAATGGATGTTAAGAATGCATTTCTTCAGGGGGAGCTTGAGGATGAAGTCTACATGACTCCGCCACCAGGTCTTGAAGGCACTATAACTCCCGGGAAGGTCTTGAGATTGAGAAAAGCAATCTATGGTCTGAAGCAATCTCCAAGGGCCTGGTATCATAAGCTTAGCCACACGCTCAGAGACTATAGATTCAGAAGATCGGAAGCTGATCACACCTTGTTCACACTCCAAAATTCACAAGGAATTGTGGTTGTTCTCATCTATGTAGATGACCTTATCATCTCTGGAGATAACAAGGAAGGTATTCAATCTACAAAATCCTTTCTCAAATCTGTCTTTGATATTAAGGATCTTGGAGAACTTAAGTACTTCCTTGGGATTGAAGTATGCCGGTCACCTGAAGGTCTGTTTCTTTTCCAACGGAAATATACACTTGACCTCTTAACTGAGACAGATCACCTTGAAACAAAACCAGCCAAGACACCACTTGAAGATGGCTACAAGGTCAACCGAGAGGGGGAGAAAGAGGATGAGCCGTTTAAAGACGTTGCTGGATACCGTAAGCTTGTGGGTAAGCTAATCTATTTGACTCTCACTCGACCTGACCTTTGCTTTGCTGTAAATCAAGTCAGTCAACACATGAAGGCCCCCACAAAGTATCATTAGAGTATGGTAGAGAGGATTCTCAGGTATCTCAAAGGCAGTGTAGGTCATGGAATCTGGATGAGCAAGAATGAAAGTACTGAAATTGTGGGATATTGTGATGATGATTGGGCTGGAGATAGGAAGGACAGGAGGTCCACAACTGGTTATTGCACATTCATTGGCGGGAACATGGTGACTTGGAAGACCAAGAAGCAGAAGGTGGTTGCTTGTTCATCAGCAGAAGCAGAGTACCGAGCCATGAGGAAGTTGACCAACGAATTGACTTGGCTCAAAGGACTTCTTGCCGATCTTAACATCAACCAAACTACTCCTATGACCATGCATTGTGACAACCAGGCAGCCATTCACATCGCCTCTAACTCGGTGTTCCACGAACGAACCAAACACATAGAGGTGGACTGCCACAAAGTGAGGGAGAAGATCATAGATGGCACGATTCTACCTTGTTATACCAGGAGTGAAGATCAGCTGGCTGACATCTTCACCAAGGCCACAAGACCAAAGGTATGCGATCATATCTATCCTAAGTTGGGTCTTGTGAGCCTTGCACGACCATGATTGGAACAGTACTTCCCTCGCCCATGAAAGCTCACACTCTTTTTACCTAACAGAGTTTTGTCCCACGTGGTTTTTCTCTGTTGGGGTTTTTAATGAGGTGAGACTTCATAGATAATCCAAGCTTAGCATTCTTTGGGTGATTCCAGAATACTTAGCTTGAGGGGGAGTATTGTCCTGGGTTAGTACATGTTCACCAGACTTCAGAAAGAAGTCAGCAGACTTGAAGATGAACTCACCAGACTTGAGAAGAACTTCACCAGACTTGAGAAAGATTTAGGAAGGGTTACAACAAATTTAGGAAGGGTTTCATAAGGCGTATAAGGAATCTTATTTAGGGCTTTTGGTCTCTGTAGCTCCTTCTCCTATAAATACCCTTTGTAGCCTCCATATGCTCTGTATTCTTTCTCTGTAAAATCAAACATTCTTCTCTCTATTATCTTGCTTAAACTCTAAAATTCTCCTTTCATGTTCTTCATCAACTCTTCATAAATCTCTTTACTCTCATATATTCCGCATAATCTTACAAAGGCTTGTCATGTGCAACAGGAGAGATGGGCAGAGTTGGCACTCTCATCTCCTGGAACTATGTTCATGGTAAGCAAATCTATCATATATTTATAATTTGCTACGATGATAGAGGATTTGATTGGTAAAAACTGCGTTTCTGGTGCAGATGGAAAGTTAAAGGTGGTCAAAGAGAGGATTGAAGCAGTGGATCCGAAGAAGAATATGATAAAGCTCTGAGTAATAGGGGAGATCTGATGGAAGAGTTCAAGAGCTTCTTACTAACGATCCAGGTGACTCCGAAACAAGGAGGACCTGGAGGTGTGGTAAAATGTCACATGGAGTTCAAGAGGATTGACGAGAACGTGGCTCACCCAGAGAATCTGCTCCAATACTTTGTCAAAATGTCCAAAGATATCGACGCAATGCTCTTGTCTAGGGAATAGATACTCGTCCAATATCTGTCAATATATCTATCTATAATCGGTATGCCATTGGGTGTGTTGTATACAGATATATATCTCGATAATGTGCTCTCTCTAGATTTAAAGTAAGCAAGGGTGTTAAACGACTCGTATTGCATAGTACGTGTTACGTTCTAATTAAAAAAATTGAATGTTGGAAATGTAATGAGTTCTGATTAGCTATGTGCAGGAGTGTTCTATCTTTTGTCAACTTTTATTAATAGCAAAACCTTATTTCAAACTCCTTACCAAAAAAAAAAAAAAACATATTTCAAACTTTCAAACTTCAGAAAATTATAATATATTCCATAAATAAAGGCTTGGATTGGTGACCATGAACAAGAGCAAATAATGAACAGAAAAATAAATACAGAGAAAATGAATAAATAAATATTGAGAAATAAAAGTAATAAGTTTTTTTAATAAGTTTTTCAAAGTGACTAGTCTAAGATGAATGTATATTTAAACATTAATAAAAATTAAATCAATAATTGTAATGATTTTTTAAAAAATAATGTTAAGATATAAATACTATCAAAATCTATATTATAATGAGGCAAACCTCTTTCCTATTGTGCACCACCCTAATGACACGTGTCTTAAATTTCGAAAGAAAAGCGAAACGACGTCGTTCTATTTACCGTGTTGTTGGGCCTCTCCAAAAAGACCCATATGATATACTCATCTTCCTCCTTACCGTGAAAACCTAACAATCGACCGCCATAGCTCCGTCTCTTCAGCCGCCTCTGAGACCAATAACCGCCGCGATTCTTCGTCTTATACACCATTTACGTAGCTCCCCCTCTTTCATTCTTCTTAATTATCCAACCCATGGATTTACTTAACCGTTCAAGAAAGTCGCCTATAAATTTAACCACTGAAATCTCAAAAACACTTACCAATCTTCTCCTCCGTCTCTCTTAAAAGTCATTACTTTATGATGGTATATTGCTTCAGGTGGAAATGCATGTTCAACAACTCGACCAGTATATGAAAAAATCTGATGAGGAGATGCGCCGAGGTCACTTTTTCGCTTACTTTTTATTATCATGTCTTAATTTTATTGAAGCTTGACCTCCTCTCCTTATCTTAGCTTGATAATGTGGTTTTTATCAGAGAAAAAAGCGCTGCTGCATCAAACCTTGAGAACAGCGGAGAAGCGGGGAAGGCAAGTGAAGGTAGAAGAGGAGGGCGAAAGAAGTAGGTGGCTTTCAGCCTTATGTTTTCATATCATAACATGCTCTGCCCTCAATCTATCACATTTCCTAGACCTCAGCAACATGAGCTTGGATGCAAATGAAACCATACATTCAGCATATTGTTGTAAAATATGAGGTTATGTTGTGGCAGGAGAAGGCTTGCAACAGCAGCGTCTACAGCGACAGCAGCATCAACAGGGATAAGTTCAACTGGGATGGATTTAGATCTGCCTGTGGATCCAAACGAACCAACTTACTGCATCTGCAACCAAGCTAGCTACGGCGAGATGATTGCCTGCGATAATAATGAGGTTAAATTTCGTGAAAATTAATGTCTGGTCACATTAAGAGAGACCCTCTTTGAGGCCGATCAATGAATGTATACTCATTTGCAGTGCAAGATGGAGTGGTTCCATTTAGGATGCGTCGGTCTGAAAGAACAACCCAAGGGGAAATGGTACTGTCCAGATTATGGTATAGTCAAGAAGAGCAGGAAAGGCCGTTGATTTTGAATCTAAAATCAAGAAGAGCCCTTGCTTTATGACTTACCTGAGCTGTTAGCTTTGAGCTGTTCCTTCCTTACTAGAATGAGAAAAAGAGCCGCTGTAGTTTTCTTCTGATGAAGAAGAAGATAATATGATAAAGAAAGGGCTTATATAACTCAATATGATATTTAGTCGTTGATCCCTTAATACAAGCTTTCAACAATACCAAACTATACAAGTGAAAAGTAGAGTGATCCATTAGTACTAATAGCTGTTATAATGGATTAATTGGATTAACGTATGGAAGGAAAACTTTGAATCATTCTCTAATTGCATAGTAACAGGATAAAGAACATGAGATGGCAGAAGCTGAACAAACACAATGGAAAATCAAAATTTGAGAATTGGTAATTTTGTAATTTTTAGAATTTAAGGTGCTTATAAATTTGTATGATATATATTCTCATATATATTATAATTCTTCATATTCTAAAAAAAATACTTTTTAAACATATTATCATTAATATTACATAAGATTAATGATGATATTAAAAACATTGTTCAAAGGAAAAACGATTAAATATCATTATATCAAACATGCACGAACGCCATACAGGAACAGGAGAAATGAACAGATGTCCGCACTATTATCAAAATCATGAACATACAAACACGTAATACATAAATCTTATTAATATATACAGAGCCGGTCCTAGTAATTATTGGGCTAGAAGCAAATATTTTTAAAAGTGGCCTATTAATAATTATTTATGTCAAAAAGGAAACTTTTTTTTTTAAAATAGATATGTAAGAATCGAACCCTCCACCTCTGAAAATCCAAGGCTTCACCTTTACCATTACAGCTACTGAAAAACTTATCAGAATTTGTGGCCGCTAAACTATCTATATTATTTACGGCCGCAAGCACAAGCTTCTACAGCTTCTGTCAAGGGCCGGATATAGTGTAATACTTACCCACCAATACAAGGACATATAATTCAAAAACAAAACACCAAATTATTAATAAAACTACACAACGACACAAAATATCACGAGCAAACATATATAAATGAATATGACATCATAGGATACCAAAAATTATTATATCCTTCTAGAAATAATACAATTAAACTGACGGTAATGGAAAAAACGCCAATCGGCAACTAAAGCAGAGAAATAGACTAAAGATAAGATAAATCAATTAACGCGACAAAAAACAAAAGAGAGACAAAGATTGTAATGATAACTAGAAGGGGACAAATGGAAATAGAAAGTAAGAAGATGGGTCGTTCTGCAAGAAGGGGAGCCAAATTCATGACCACGGCCAAAGGGGGAAAAGTATCTTCAAATTACGGTGTTTACATGAAACATACATATTTGAATTAATAATGAAACATACATCGACACCCAATGGATGCAAAAACGCAAGAAAAAAAAGCTATTAAATTACTAAAAAAAATTATTTGAACGCAAGGAACATAAATGTTTTTAAACTGATTAATTAAACACTTCACACAATGACCAAGATCGAACTAAAAGAGTACCGCCGAGCAGAAGACAAAAACAAAAAATCAAGCTTTGCAATGCCTTCCTTTCTTAAAAGCCATAAACAGATTCTTTTAAATATTTTGTTTAATATTACGGTTGGCTATTCACAAATATTATGTTCAATGAGAAATTTTGGTAGATTACTTATGTAATAATGATATGTTAATTCTTAAAATATACATAAAACAACAAATAAATATTAAATATTTTGGTTTGTGTAGTTTTATTGAAACTAAATATAATACGAAGAAAATAAACATATAACCAACGGAACACCACCCCGCGCATGCGCGGGGTTAGCAGCTTTTCTAGTAATTTTAAATTATTCAAAAATCAAAAATGAATTTGAAATTAAGGAAATCAGCATCAGATAAATAGATCTTCAAACAACAAACAAATTCTTGATAAAAGGATACTGGTTGGATCGAAGAGCACCACAAATGCTGCAGACGACTTTTGATACAACTCAATTTTTTAGCCCAACCTTTAATATGTAAGGGTAATCCTACACTATAAAAGTCATGGACTGAACCATTTTTTCATTTTAAGAAAACAAATGAAGACACATTAAAGTTTTGAATATATATAGGAGCCAATAATATTATTATACAAATAAATCGAATTAAGTTTGAGATAAAGGAAGTTACCAAAAATCACACTAGTTGTAAACATCATACTAAACATCAATACTGTACGTAGGGATAATCTTTCATAAAATGAATTCACTTTGAATAACTGGTTGAAGAATTTAATCCTTTTTTACGAAAAAAATAGAAAAAGAAACATGAGTTTGAGTAAACCAATACAATTTTATGACAAAAAATACAGCAAAAGATGCAGGCGAATCAAACTAAATTCATTCACATTGTTCAGCCAAAAATCACCCAACATTAAGCTTGGAAATGCATGGATAATCAATATATATCCTTCATAGATATATACAACAAATATCCAAAGTAAACCTTCTTTTCACAAAAACAACAAAAAAACAAGATAATATAAATCATGAGAAATTTAAAAGAAACAAATAGAGGTTCGTTCTCGTACTACTCGTATCATGTGTGTGTGCTTATAAGCATCATGAAGGTGGAAGGTGGAAGAGCTACAGGATATCCAACAATATGATCTGGTGATCGTCGACGTGGTTATGATCGTAATAATCCCGCAACGTGTCAATCCAAATCAACCGGTGAATCCGTATAGACCAGGATGCAAAAACAGCTACAAGATGTCGCCGTGTTGATGATCCACCAGCTCTTTCGAACAGTAATAAATAACAACATATTATACAGTATAGGATGACGGAAATTCATACACAACCAATAATTAATGAATAATTATCACTTTCGTTATATATTCATATCATCCAATAATTTTCTTAAGATGGTCTGATTGTTTCAAAATTCCAATTAAATAAAGGGGGAAAAAATCATATATACCTTCATCCGAACATTTTTCAACAATCACGTTTATTTCGCGTCTGCATGCAAAGGACGCAACAGAACGTACGTATCTAGGTTTTGTCTTAAAATATATGGGAACAAAATAAATACGCGTTTCAAAAAAAAAAAACGAACGACTCCAAAAAATCCGAAATGACAAATAGAACACAAATCCAATTTTCCCAAAAGAACCTTAAGCCCTAACATTAATCTCTTGATTTATATACATAACCTACACACCTCTCTCATCTTCATCAAAATCACAAATTCGATTTTCCTTTGTTTCTCTTCTTCTTCCTCCTCTCGGATTTCTGTTTCTCGCTACCGACGAATACCCAAATCTCTATTCTCTTTTTCTGCTTCCATCGGTATCCTAAAATCTCGTCGGGATTTTCTCTCCGTTCATCTTTTTGTTTTTTTCTTTCTCCGGTGGCGTTTTGTGAATGGTGGAATCTAATCCGATCGGTGATAATCTCAGGCTCTCCCTTTCAATCCAAAGGGCGAGCTTCATCATTCCTCTGTCTTCAGACTCTGTTTTCGCGTTTGGATCTTGCAAAGAAGGCTGGTACTACCGTTGCCTCGGCGTCGACCCGTGAAATCTCCTTCCCGTGAAACCCTAATAACTTTTCATTGCGTCGTCTGCCTTTTTTTTTATTTGAATTTTTTGGTTATATTTTCGAAAGAATGTTGCTTCTCAACAACAAGCAGAAGAAGAGAGAGATGGTTAAGGGAAAACGAATTTTAATCAGCGTTACGTTTTTGGGTAGTGCCGGTCCGATCCGGTTCGTTGCTAACGAAGGAGATCTCGTTGCTGCTGTGATAGACACTGCTCTTAAATGTTACGCTCGTGAAGGTCGGCTTCCGATTCTCGGTTCCGATCTCAACGGTTTCCTTTTCTATTGCCCCATGGTTGGACCTGGAGGTGAGATCAAATCTTATCGGTTTAACCAATTCCAACTCTTTTTGTGATAAAGTATACTTCTTGAATTTTTTTTTTTTTTTTTTTGTACAGCTCTGAGTCCATGGGAAGCAATTGGGTCGTTGGGAGCGAGGAACTTCATGCTGTGTAAGAAACCAGAGGAGAAGAAGAAAGTTGAGGAAAAAAATGGAAGATCGAATTTTACCATCAATGGAGCTAGAAAAGGAAGCTTTAAGGCATGGATTAACAAATCTTTCAGTCTTAAAGTCACTACTCATTAGACTTTATTGTCTTATGTAAACCTTGGATCGTCAAGATTATTGGTTTGTGTGTTTTTGTTCTTTTGATTTTTCGTTTTGAAAGAATGACATTTTTTTACCTTTTGTTCGAATTGAAACATGTGTCTTTTGATTTCCAATTTTGATTCTGTTTCTTGTACGCTCCGAGAAAGAAATATTTCAAGTTCCTCTTTTGGCTTAGTAAATTTTCTTGGTTGATATTGAATAGCAGACTAGGTATTCGAATTTTGATTTACTTTCAAGACGTTGACTGTTTTTATATATTGTATATCAATCAACTATGTGCTTTGTTTTTCAATTTTTGACAAAGACATTGTTAATCTACTCTTATACTACATAACCATGATGTATCCTAATAAGTATCTGGTTGGGTTCTTCTAATAAAGACACCTACTAGTATATATTTTAAAGGATTTTAAGAGTTTCGGTGTCATGTTTTAAAGTATAGTTATACGAAAATTGTAAAACTGTTGGCAAATTGTATTGAAGTCGTCGGATGGATGGATGTGACCTTACATGTGAATACATTTATCCAGAAGGTTTGGTCGGTCTATGGATTGGGAAGTCGATCCTTCTTGACTCTTGCAAACCCCTTGGGGCCATCTATTTCGAATGGTCGATTTGTTTTCTTTTTTTCAAGTTAAAATTATCCGCAGTTTTTTCTTTTGTCAACGTTGTTTCTTTTTTTTCTCGAACGGTTTCTTTGGTTTAATTATAGAGTTCTGAATGAAAATCTTAGAACTTGAAAGATTAAAGATCAACTTATCTTTATTGATTTAGAAAACTTCTCAAAAACTAAATCTCTCTCAATTCTCTTGTGGAACACCTCTCCACATAGAGCTTCTTATATAGAGGTCTAGACAACTCCTAAACCCTCTAAGATTAGGAAACACAAACTTTTCCTTTTTGTATTTTCCTTTTCTCTATTCTATCTCTAGATACATCTTTATCCTAAGATAGAATGTTTCATTTTTCTTTGGAATTATCTAACATTCTCCCCCTTAATTCCAACTTGAATTTTAGGAAGATTGATGATCTGAACTCCAACTAGACTTCTCATTTCGTTGAACTTGATCCTTGCCAATGGTTTAGTGAGAATGTCTGATTTCTGCTCCACTCCCGGTACATGCTCAACTTCAATCTGATTGTTCTCCACACATTCTCGGATGAAGTGATACTTGAAGAGTATGTGCTTACTCCTTCCATGAAAAACCGGATTATTAGTGAGTGCAATGGCCGATTTGTTGTCTATTCTTAGTACAGCTTTCTCTTCTGAACCAAGAATCTCACGTAGCAACTCCTTAAGCCATATGGCTTGTTTCGCGGCTTCTGTTGCTGCCATGAATTCTGCTTCACATGACGACAGTGCTACCGTGGGTTGCTTTTGTGATGTCCATGTGATTGGTGATGAGGCCAGATAGAAGATGTGCCCTGACGTGCTTCTTCCATCATCAACATCAATGTTATGACTGCTGTCACTATATCCAATCACCTTACTCGATCCATCTCGCTTAAAACTTAGTCCCAAGTTAGTTGTTCCCTTCACATACCTTAGGATCTGTTTTAGCGCTTGACCATGTGATGTTCTCGGGCTTTGCATATACCTGCTAAGAACGCCAACAGCATACGCCAAGTCTGGCCTTGTGTGTAGCAAGTACCTCAGACATCCTATGGTTCTTCTGTAGGCTGTTGCGTCTATCTCAGGTTCTTTCTCTGCTTTTGAGATGTCAATTTTCGACTCCATTGGTGTCTGAGTCGGATTACACCCGTCCATGTTGCTGTCAACAAGAATTCCTTGAGCATATCCTTCCTGTTTGATTTGGATTCCCTCTGCTCCTTGAATTACTTCAATACCAAGGTAATAGGTTAATTTACCGAGGTCTGACATCTCAAACTCGTTCGACATATCTTTCTTGAACTGATCGATGATCATCCGTGAGGTTCCAGTTACGAATAGGTCATCTACGTATATTGCAACAATCAGAAACTCCTTCTCGTTCCTTTTAAGATATACCGAAGTTCTTTCACGCATCTTCTGAATCCCATCTGTTTCAGAGCGTGATCGAGCTTTATATTCCAAGCTCTGGGAGCTTGACGCAAACCGTATAGAGCTTTATTAAGCTTATATACTTTGGTCTCTTCTCCTTTCTTCTCAAAGCCTTCGGGTTGGGTGACATAGACTTCCTCATTCAAATCACCGTTTAAGAATGCGGTTTTCACGTCCAAGTGATGTATCTCCCACCCGCTTGTTGCTGCAAGGGCTATTAACAATCGTATGGTTTCGATCCGAGCCACTGGTGCGAATGCTTCTTCGAAATTTATCCCCTGTTGCTGTACGTAACCTTTTGCCACAAGTCTCGCTTTATATTTGTTGACTGAGCCATCTGCGTGCCTTTTGATTTTAAAGATCCACTTCAAGCCAATGGGTTTTACTCCATGTGGCTTGTCAACGAGCTTCCAAGTCTTGTTCTTAATGATAGAATCAAGCTCGGCTTTCATGGCTTCCACCCATTCTTGTAAGCTCATTGCTTCGAGTACAGTCTCTGGTTCTCCATCTATTGTAAGCAAGAGTTTCTCACTTTCAAACTCGGCCAGCAGAATGTAATCTTTGAGATATTGAGGTTTCCTCACGATGCGTTCGTATCTTGTTGTCGTTTGATTTTCTGCTTCCTGATTGTCTTCATCATCAACATCTTCTTCTTCGTTTTGAGCTACAGGTTCTGGATCAGGTACTTGATGATCGTTGTTTTCTTGATCATCATCCTGTTCGTTTCCATTATCTGTAAGCCCTTTGTACGATAGTCTGAACATTCCTGGTTCTCCATTGCTCTGTTTTGTTGATGAGTTCCAAACCCATGCCTTCTTTTCGTCAAACACAACATCTCGACTTACGATCACCTTGTTTGAAACAGGATCGTATAGCCTATATGCTTTGGAACCTGGTTCCGTTCCAAGGTTAATCACTGTTCTTGACCTATCATCTAATTTTGCAAGATGAGGTCCTGTGATCTTTGCATACGCAACGCAACCAAAAACTCTTAGGTGCTCGATGTTCGGCTTCTTTTCCATGAAGCTTTCGTATGGAGTTTGACCTTGCAATGCTTTTGTCGGGACCCTATTGATGAGGTATGTTGCGTGACGCACAGCTTCCCCCCATATCTCATTAGGGACTTTCATTGCCTTGAGCAAGCTCCTTGTCATCTCCATGAGAGTTCTGTTTCTTCTTTCCACTACACCGTTCTGTTGTGGTGTATATGGCGCGGTTAAGTGTCTGGTAACTCCGTGTTCTTCACAAAACCGGTTGAACTCTAATGAGGTAAACTCTCCTCCTTTATCGGTGCGAAAGGTTTTGATGGATTTTCCGGCTTGCTTCTCCACCATTTCCTTAAATCTTTTGAACCGATCGAATGCATCGCTTTTCTCCTTTAGTAGCATCGTCCACATGTATCTGGAGAAGTCATCGATCAGAACAAACACGTACCGATTGTTTGTTGGTGTTGGTGGTGATATCGGTCCACAAAGGTCTCCGTGAACTAGCTCCAATGCCTGAGCTGCACGGTAAGTAGCTTGAGTTGGAAAAGAGTTTCTAGTTTGTTTTCCAACTAAGCATACATTGCAGACACTCTTCTCGTGTACTGCTTGCGGCATTCCGTCCACCATCTTATTTTTCACCATGTTGTTCATGACACCTATACTCACATGACCTAAACGGGAGTGCCAGGTCAATGTAGTATCTTCTTGTGCATGAAGACACTTAGGAAAATCGATTTCCATTGGTGTCTTGTAAAGACGATTTGCTGATCGTATGACTCGTACAAGCAATCTTCCTCTTGAGTCTAGAAGTGTCTAGATACCAGATACTTTTGTTAGTAGTATCATAGTTCTTTGGAAAAACTTTCTCTTCGTTCAGGAAAACCACTTCGTGAACGTAGAGAGCATCTGCTTCGTGGGTTTCATTCAGGTTCGTTTCTTGATTCCCAATCGGTTTTTCTTGACAAGTTGATGCATAGTGACCTGCTTTATCACATCTCCAACAGATTATGTGAGAGCGGTCTTTCTTCTGTGGCTTCTGTTCTGAGTTTTCTCCTCCTGAGTTTTGGCCATTAGAATTTCCTCTTCCTCTGCCTCTACCTCTCTCGGAGCCTCCTTTATCGCCATTCCCTCTTCCTCTGCCACGGAATTACTATGACCTCCACGGTTTGAGTTTGAAAACATAAGCTTGCTTTGATCCTCACTCTGAGTTTCGTCTTTTATGCGATCCTCATAAGCCTTGATCTGTCCTACTATGTCTTCAAAGCTCGTTTTATTCAAGTCCAAGACTTGTTCGAGAGAAGCTATTATATGAATGTACTGCTGTCTCGGTAGACCGTTTAAGAACTTCTTCACAATCTTTGACTCTTCAATGATCTCTCCAAGTGAAGAGGATTGTGATGCGATACCTGATATTTTGCCGGCGAAGCTATCAACTGTATCGTTTTCGCTCATCCTGAGCCGATCTAATTCTGCCATTAGGGTTTGCAATCTTGCTTCTCGTACACGTTCTGCTCCTTGGTGTCGAGCTTTGATGGCTTCCCATAGGTTCTTTGCGGAACTTTGTGCACCTATCTGAAGTATGAGTGCTTCCGGGATTGATTGATATAGCAACGCCTTTGCTATATATATTGTTCTGCTTTCGATCCTCAGAACCTTCTTCAATTGTCTCCCACACTTCGCTTACTTCAAGCATAACTTGCATCCGCATCGCCCATACTGTATAATTTGATGTTGTTAACATCGGACATCGTATGGATGGTACACCAAGATCTTTCGATCGAGGTTGAAGACTTTGTAAGCTCTTCTCGTCGCCCATCTTGGTTACGATCTCTTACAACTCTTTGCTTCGTTTAAATGATTTTCAAACATGAAGCTCTGATACCATGAAAATCTTAGAACTTGAAAGATTAAAGATCAACTTATCTTTATTGATTTAGAAAACTTCTCAAAAACTAAATCTCTCTCAATTCTCTTGTGGAACACCTCTCCACATAGAGCTTCTTATATAGAGGTCTAGACAACTCCTAAACCCTCTAAGATTAGGAAACACAAACTTTTCCTTTTTGTATTTTCCTTTTCTCTATTCTATCTCTAGATACATCTTTATCCTAAGATAGAATGTTTCCTTTTTCTTTGGAATTATCTAACACTGAAAATGATTTATGCCTCGAGGGCCCGACGAGAAGTCACACCCAATAACTAACCAACATATTAAGTTTAAGTTACGCAGTTAATAAGCAAGCTGAAGAAAAGTTTAAATTTCCATTCAAATTAACTGATATCATGCATGTGAGCTGGAGGCAGCGAGAGGAAGATATGACGAGTCCATATATGATCAAACAATTAAGTATTTAAGAACTACCACATATTTAGCTACAACAATAAATGAATCTATCATAAGTTCTTAATTAAGTAAGTTATCCCGAAAAAGGTTCTTCGAGGTACAACGTACATGAAGCACCTTTTGGTAGCTTAAAATCTTTCCAAAATCGTTTCACACGTTTCCCAAATAGTTCTGACTCGTTTAATCTATTCAAGTGCTTTACGAACTATCAAATGTTGTTGATCAATTCTTTCTCTATTTATTGATGCATGAGTGCAATTATTAGTTTCAGGTGATTCATAGATACAATCAACTATGAGTGTAATATCTGATCGCACCGAAAAACCAAATAATGAACTAAAGATTCTGGAGGATTTGACATCAAATGTAAAGCAGATTCAGGACAATGTGCTGGAGGAGATAATCACACTCAACACGAACACAGAGTATCTCCAACGCTTCTTCCATGGGAGATTTGATAAAGAGATATTCAAGAAGAATGTACCGGTGGTGAGTTATGAAGATGTTGGCCCATATATCGAACGTGTCGCTAATGGAGAGCCTTCGAATGTCATATCAGCCCGACCTATTACCGGTTTCTTACTTAGGTAAGAAAAGAGGTTGTGCCGTCCTGGTTTCTTTCGTGTATATATTGCGGGTATAAGAACGAAGACCATGTTTGTTTTGCGTTTGCATGTTACTAAAATTTTGAATGCTTATGAAAACATTTTATGTTATATTTATAAATATATAAATAAAAGTTACAAAATCCTCTTTGTTTCTTAAAGATGACGTATCATAAAATCCAGTAAGATTATATACCATACCAATTCGTGAATTTTAAGTGTAAAAACTTCATGGCCTTGTTCTTAAAGTGTTGATATTGTAGCTCGGGAACTTCAGGAGGAGCACAAAAGATGATGCCATGGAATGAAAAGTTCTTGGACAACTTGACATTCATGTATGATCTTCGGAAGCACGTTATAAGCAAGTAAGTCCATAGCTTTTAACCAAACTCGTTATGATACAAATTACTTATAAAGTTAAGAAAAATCACTTACTTTTGCTTTGTTTAGTAATGTGAAAGGCGTGAAGAAAGGAAAGGCGCTGATGCTTTACTTCACTAAACTTGAATATATCACTCCTTCGGGCTTGCCTGCTCGAACGGCAAGCAGTAGCTATCTAAAAAGCAAATACTTTAAGAACCGTCCATCTAACTGGTATAACTCTTACACTAGCCCAGATGAAGTCATTTTATGTCCAGACAACAGACAGAGTCTCTACTGCCATTTGCTTTGTGGCCTGGTTCAAAGAAACGAGGTTACGAGAATGGGTTCTATCTTTGCTTCAGTCATGGTCAGAGGAATCAAGTTTCTTGAAGATTCATGGGAGGAGTTGTGTTCAAACATCCGATCAGGTCAGATCAGCGAGTGAATCACAGATCTCGGTTGTCGGGATTCCGTGTCTATGGTTCTTGGTGGGCCTCACCCTGAAGTGGCCAACACAATTGAAAATATATGCAACCAAAAATGTTGGAAAGGGATAATCATAAGACTATGGCCAAGAACCAAATATATTGAAACTATTGTTACAGGTTCAATGGCACAGTATGTTCCCGCATTAAACTATTACTGTACTGATATGTTACCTCTCGTTTCAACAATCTACGCTTCTTCGGAGACTACACTGGGGTTAAATCTCAATCCTTTGAGCAAGCCTGAAGATGTTTCCTACACTTTCATGCCCAATATGTCCTACTTCGAGTTTATACCAGTGGATGAAGACAAGAACGACGTTGTTGACCTTGCGGATTTGAAACTCGGATGCTCTTATGAACTCGTGGTCACAAATTTCTCAGGTGAGCTAGATAATAAATGTCTCATATAAAGCATTATTATTTTCAACAAAATGCACCATTCAACTAAGCGTACAGGCTAACTAGTGGTTTTCTCTTGACCATTTTAGACCCGTTTTAATGGTGCTAATACGAATCTTTGTCTTTTCAGGTTTGTATAGAATAAGAGTTGGAGATATTCTACTGGTGAGTGGTTTCTACAACAAAGCACCTCAGTTTAGGTTTATAAGAAGAGACAACATGGTTTTAAGCATTGACATGGACAAGACTAACGAAGCAGATCTGTTTAACGCGGTAAATAGAGCAAAACGCATTATAGACTCATTAGATCTCATGCTGATAGACTTTACTAGCTATGCCGATATCTCCACTATTCCGGGTCACTACGTGGTTTATTGGGAAGTAGAAGACAGAAGAGAAGACAAGACGAAGCATGTAGAGCTCGAGGAAAATGCATTCTCGGAGTGTGGTTTAGTAATGGAGGATTCATTTGACAATGTTTACAAGAGATGTCGGTTTAAGGAAAAATCTGTAGGGCCATTGGAGATGAAGGTGGTGCGTCCTGGTACATTTGATTCTCTCATGGATTTCTTCGTCTCACAGGGTGCTTCGATTGGTCAATACAAGACTCCAAGGTGCATTAAATCTGGAAAAGCTTTGGAGTTATTAGAAAAAGGTGTGGTAGCTAGATTCTTTAGTACCGAAGGTTGTTCTTTCAAGAAGTAGATAATGTTTCTTATACCCAAAAACTAGATAAATGTTTCTTATTCTCTCTTGGTGTAGATCAGTACAATAAATATGCATGTGCGTATGCTAGCTGTGTATTAACTAGTTCTCTTAATTGCCGGACTTCTTCCCTTTTAGACGATTGGTTTACCTTGATCTCTGTTTGAAGTTAACCTTTATTTATGCTTTAAAATCAAATATATCAAATCAAATATCACAAGTAATTTTGTGACAGATGTTTCCTAATCAAATTATTTTATGAAAATCTAGATCACATTATCACGATTATAATATTAAAATCAAATATCACAGAATTATTTTACAATTTATACATCTATATATTTTGTAAATTCAGATATTACTAAATTCAATTTAAAATTTTATAATTCTCACGTTTGAAACGTGAGTTAGAATTTAATCATATTCCAGATTTAGAACCGGAGTCAGTGCCGTAGGTTTATATAAATATATGTACTGAAGTGTGTTCATAAATCATAACTACCTATATAATTAAGTCATAAAATTCGATATGCATATTGCAAAGATCATTATCTTGATTATTTATCAACATTGCATACATAATCTTGAGAAGAGAATGAAAAAGATGTATATCCAGCATCGGCGGTTTTTTTTTTTTTTTTTCATTCTCTTCTCAAGATTATGTATATATACGTTTTTCGTATTTTGCAGGTTAGTTATGCGTTTGTGGTCGTGATTTGTAAAAGTAATGGATATGATGTAAAATGTTAAATGCTAAACAAACCCTGCGTTTCCGGTATAATATTGCATGGGCTTAAAAGCCTCCATAATCAGAACAATTTGTTTTGTACAACAAGCAATATGGGAGAACTCAAAAGACAATTAATTTATTTGAGGTTTGAGTATGAGATTATTTCAACGAGAGACAGAAATCTCGCTTTCCAACATGGAGACATGTAAGTGTGATCGCGAATCGCAGGCGTTGTTCTTATCACGTTACGTTCACGTAACAACATTTTAATTAATTTGTCACAAAACGTAAGTTGTGATTAAAAAAAAAAGACAGTTAACCACATCCACATGCATGATTTTGTTTTATTTTGCCGTTTGATTTCGTTGACTTTGTGAAAAAGTACTTGTTTTGACTCTCGTTATTGCACGAATTTCTCCACCAATCACCACCACCACTCTCCATTTTCTCTTTATCATTACAAGCCATTTTGATAAACAATAATTCAACAATATTTATTCTTTTTTTTAGAAAGTAAATATTGATTAATAAAATTAAGCACTTTTAAATCATTTAAGTGTCATTGGTCGCTAGTTTATTTTATATGAAAAAACTTCTAGGTGGATCAGTGAACTTTTTTTGTCTGCTCATTGAAAGCTTTTAGAGCATCATTATTGGAGGTTCTAATGGGAGTCTCTAAACAAAAAAAGCAATTAAAATAAATCAAAATTGATAAAAATGAGCGAGACCGTCTCTAAACGAGGAGGTTTTGGAGCCCGTCTCTGGAAACAGATGGCAGCACATTATTGGCCATGAAAAAAAAAAAAATTCATATTTCTTCTCTTCTTCTTCCTTGGCTCTCTCCGTCATGTTCTCTCTCATCCTATGGATGAATTCCTCCCAAGCTTGCAATCCTCTTATGGTTTCGTCTCTAAACGTAAGTTTTTTTTTTCTTTTTCCACAGTGCTTATTCTCTCTTTGATTCGAGAACTAGAACTATCGTTCTCTTTGAATTTTTGGATTTATGTTCACATTCGAATTGGGTCCTGTCTCGAAGTGAACTTGTTCTTGAATAGTTTCTGTGTGGTCTTTTGATTTATGTTGGATTGGAGGCTTTAATGTAGATGGGTTCTCTTTTATTCGAGAAAAGGAATTATCTTTCTCTTGAGAATTTGTGTTTGATGTTCTGTTTGAATCGTGTTTTTGTTTAAACGTGGTGTGTCTCTGTGGTCATACCTTCTGTTGGAGATGCAGCCATGAGTCACACAGACCAGTGACCTGCAACAACGTCTCTGATTGGTTGTCCACACAAGTGGAGATTTCGGTTGCGGATTGTTGGGAGGAGCGTAAGACTTCAATGAAGGGAGCACAAGACGATTTACAAGATTTCGACAACTACATCATCAAGGAACCGGATAGCTTGAAAGAGAAAGACATTAGGATTTTTAGAGAAGGACTGATGCTGATTATCCAATGCAGACAAGTCCTTAAATGGAGCTGTGTATACGAGTACTTCCACACAGTTTTCAACAGACCCAAACTCAGTACTTCGGTTTGCATTCATTGAGTTCACTGATGAAGGTACTTATTTCATTGGTTTTTGGAGTGTCCTTATAAAGTGAACTCTCTGGTTTTTAAGTTTTAACTTAGAAAGATACCAAAAAGCTGTTTATGTACCAAATCGTGTGATTTAAGTTTTAGTTGATACATACCTCTAAAATAATGTTGCAGTTACTAGTTGAGTGTTCGTGTGGTCATGAAGTGACTATCTCTGTCTTCGTTTCTTCACAGGCAGAGAGCGCAATAGCAGCTCTCAACTGCAGTGGAGTTGTTCTAGGTTCTTTACTGATAAGGTCAGAGAAACAACAGAACTTATGTCTTACTCATCTCGAGTCCTTTTGTCTCGACTCTGAGTTGAAGCTCGTTGGTGAGTATGGTCTCCGTAACAAGCGTGAGCTCTGGAGAGTGCAGTACTCCCTTAGCCGTATCCGTAACGCGGCTAGAGATCTTTTGACCCTTGATGAGAAGAACCCAAAGAGGATCTTTGAAGGTTAGGCCCTCCTACGTAAGATGAACCGTTACGGTCTTCTTGACGAGAGCCAGAACAAGCTCGATTACGTCATGGCCTTGACTGTTGAGAACTTCCTTGAGCGTCGTCTTCAGACTATTGTCTTCAAGTCTGGTATGGCTAAGTCCATCCATCACTCCGTGTCCTCATCAGGCAAAGGCATATCAGGTATTGGAGTTACTTGCTTTATTTCTCTGGTATTACTCAATAGTTATAGAACATCATAAGAATACGTTCTTTGTAGCTTTTAGAATTGGCCAGACCTTAACTCTGTTTTTTATTTTGTTTTCAACAGTCAAGTCGCTGGTGGCTTTGGTCTTCCAAGATTTTCCTTGTTTTTAGTCAATCGTTTATAAGTTCTAAAGTGGTCAAAGTAGAAGAAAAAGAAGAGAAGTGCATGTTACAAGATGGCCATTTTTCTATAAAAGTCACAAAGGTTCTTTGTACTTACCATTCTCACTTCTTCTCTCATTCTCCATTTGCTTCTCTTATTTTCCACTTCTTCTCTCATTGTCCAAGTAAGAAATGGTATCATTCTGCAGGAGTTTAAAAAGGTTTGTATCAAAATCCCATTGTTTTATTTCTCTCTTGTTCATTTTTTATATCTTCACACCTTTCAGTCGGCCTTATCTTAGGTATTTTTCTTGTCAAATCTCTTTTTTGTTCAATGAGGAAAACTATAACGATATTCTCTTTAAATACTCTCCGCCAAATCGATGTTCTTTTTTCTTCTCTTTGAATGGATGCACAACCTGCAATTAAACGAGCGTATGGTGTGACAAGTATCAAAGCCATATATAATGGATTCGTGCTCTGTTAATCCATTTTATATTATTCTGCAAATGAGTTAATGTGTTGTTTTCTTTTCTGATTCATTGTCGTTTCAATTGTGATAGTGATTCATTGTTGAATTGGTAAGATAAGTGAACCACATTAGTTTGAGACCCAGTAATAAATTTAAGATCACCGAATACACCAGATTTTTTTGTAAAAAACTAACCGATTAAATCTGTTTTTTTCGTTAAAATAATTGATTAACTTTGGTCTTTTGTTTATGGTGTTGTTTTGACATTGATAATAAATCCTTCTATTAATCCAAGGATTGTGATTTTTTTTACTCCCTAGCTTTAAGTATTTGTTTAACCAAATGATATTTAACTTTCATTTAACTAATTATTTGTTTTAAATATGTTAGACTAAAAAAGTAAACTCTATTTACAATTAAAACTCTATTTAAAATATGTTGACAAAAAAAAAATTTACAATTAAAAAAAAAAATTTCAGAACTCCATTAGAAGTTCTCCCATTGTAGGGTAAAAAAAATAAAGAACCTCACTTAAGTCTCTGAGCTAAAATTAATTAATTAAATAATGATCAGAACCTCTAATGGAACTCTACCAATAATGATGCTCTTAGTTTTTAGATCTGGCTAGCTATGGGAGAAAACAGGTACCTATTAAATGATTTGTATAGACTATATTTACTAACTGCCAATATGCATAGGACTCATTGGCAAATATTGCAAATGTGGAAGGACTTTTTTTTTTTTTTTTTTAAACAAATGGCTTTCAAAATGTGGAAGTATCCAAAGAAACTAATTTTATTCAGCTTACTTTTACTAACTTTTAGTAGCAAAATATGAAGTTGTGTAACTAGTTTTTTTTTAACTAGTTTAATTACGAGTAACAATATCTAATGGTCAAATATAGTCTGGTATAAGGTTGGACAATAGTATTACATATAAACTCTATAAAAAAAAAATGAACATAGTAATTTTGCACAAGTTTCTCACAAAATAAAGGAAAATAATTCTATTAAAAAGTATCACATTTAAGATATGAATTTGTTGTTAATTATTATATTGTAACTTATTTAGTTGTGAATAAATCAGTTTATCTTGAAATTTTATTGTTGTGATTTTATGCATTGCGTATACTGCATAAAGTTAGATAAATGTATACAATTGTTTTTGCAAAAATATACACATTCGAGTAGAATTCAACATCTATTTTTCCGCGGACTCTCTTTTTCTTATTCCCGGTCTTCATATGCTATCCGTTCTTTTTTTTCTTCTCTTCTCTTTCGAAATTTATTTTAAAAATTTTGTATTTCATAAACGAAGAAATTAACTGCATATCGTAGAAAATATCAGTAAATATAATAAAAGATAAAATATTTTTAAAATATTTTTAAAATGGAAGATATTCTAACTTGTTGAAGTTGAAAAAAATCAACTCTTTAAAAGAATATTTGTATTTCATAAAGGAAGAAAGTAACGCAAATATATGTAAATATAATAAAAGATAAAATATTTTTAAAATGAGAGATATTTGAAAAAAAAAAAGAGACTATGATACTATTCTGAATTTTTTTTTTGAGTTTTTTTGTGTTGTATAAGATCTGTTGAACAACAAAAAAATCTAAGAAAAAAGTTGACTCAAAATAAATTGGCCTAAACAAAATTAGTCAATGAATCTGTTTCACTTTATATAAGTTAAAAATCTTTTAAAAGTTATATATCCATCCGCAAATGTGGAGTTTCAAATAATTAAAATCAAACTTAAAAAGATTCAACCTTTTTAATATCTCACCTCTAACCTATTTATATACCTCTCCGTCCGGTCATCCCGTCTTCTACTCTTTGTCGTCGTCGTCCCTTTGTTCTGTTTCTCTTTCTTCTCGCCGGAGAGATATTTCGTAATAAATCCAAAAAAAAACTTTGTAAACTAATTTTCGAAAGCTCAAGCCGAAAATGGATCCGATCGAATCCGTGGAGTACAATGGCTTTGAGACCACCAACGGAAGCTCTCACAATGACCATGGATGGAAGAAAGTAGTGTACCCGAAACGCAACCGGAAGCAGAAACCGGCGGATCAGACGGCGAATGGCACCTCCGTGAACCAGGTTCCCAACGGAGCTTTAGCGAACGGAGACAACGTGTTCCGCTCCCTCGAGGAGCAAGCTGAAGATCGCCATCGACGGATCCTCGCGGCGAAGAAGGCTGCTGATGCGTCGGACGATTCCGATCTGACGAGATCTAAGCGCCGATCCAACGGCTACGGCGACGAGGGCTATGATTTTGACGACAGCGACACTGAAATCGCTGCCGGGAAAGAGAATTTGAAGGCGGAGGCAGCTAAAAAGCCGAAGGTGAAGAAGGAGAAGAAGCCTAAGGTGACTTTAGCTGAGGCTGCTGCTAAGATTGACGCATCAAATCTCGAAGCTTTCCTCGTCGAAGCTTCGGTATGTGAAATTTTGGATTCGATCCGTTACTTTTAGTCGAAATTCTGATCTAAATTGCGAAGTAAAAATCGAATTTTTATTTCATTGGCTGATTATAGGAATCATATGCGAGTCAGCCAGAGATTCAGCTAATGAGATTTGCTGATTACTTTGGGAGAGCACTCTCTGCAGTATCATCAGCTCATTTTCCGTGGGTCAAAACGTTCAAGGAGTCTCCTTTGTCCAAGCTGATCGATGTGAGCAATTAAAAATCCAGTCTTTACAAAGATTCAACTTCGTCATTGTCTAATCGAATTATAGTTGAAATCTATTGGGTTCTTTTCTTTTGTTTCTTAAAGTTGAAATCTTCTTTCTTCAATGCAGATTCCTCTCTCTCATATCCCTGAAGCTGTTTATAAAACATCAGCCGATTGGATCAAACAACGGCCCATTGAGGCACTTGGAACGTTTGTATTGTGGGCCTTGGATTGCATTCTTGCAGACTTGGCTGTACAGCAAGGAGGCGCCAAGGGCGGTAAGAAGGGCGCACAACATGCTACTTCAAAGTCTCAGGTATTATGGTAGCTGTCTTGTTGGTCTGAATTATACCAATTAATGTTGCATTGGTTTTGTGGATGCATGTATCGACTTTACCTTTACGTTCTGACCCACTTGTTTTATCAGTTTATTAATGTTGGTCTGGTTGAACTTGTTCTCAATTACCATCGCAGTGCTAACTTTATCATTTTTGGCTTATTTTGATGGATAGGTTGCGATATTTGTGACGGCCGCAATAGTATTGCGTAGGAAACCTGACGCGTTAACTAATATATTGCCAACTTTGAGGGAGAATCCCAAATATCAGGGACAGGATAAGCTTCCAGTTCTAGTTTGGATGATGGCTCAGGTGTGTGCAGATTTTTTCTTGCTATAAACGAAGATCAAAACATTTTTATATTTGTGATAAAGATTCTGACTTTCGCATTTTGTTAACTGGTTACTATGCACAGGCCTCTCAAGGTGATCTATCCGTAGGATTGTACTCGTGGGCGCACAACTTGTTACCAGTTGTCAGTAGCAAGAGTTGCAATCCTCAGTCAAGAGATCTCATCCTTCAGTTGATTGAGAGGTGAGTTAAAAAACAATAAGTCGGTACGATATCCTATATATGTGTGATGATTATCTAATCTTGGTTATTGTGTTTTTTCTTTCAGGATCGTGTCCTACCCGAAGGCCCGGACCATTCTTGTTAATGGGGCTGTTAGGAAGGGAGAGCGATTGATTCCACCTTCTTCGTTTGAGATCTTAATGAGACTTTCATTCCCTGCATCATCCGCAAGAGTGAAGGTAAAGTAATATTGGGATTTCGTGAAAAATATTGTGATGCATGAGAGTGTTGATTTTGATCTTCTAGTATGGTTTGACGCACAGGCTACGGAGAGGTTTGAGGCAATATATCCCTTGTTGAAGGAGGTGTCTCTTGCTGGTGCACCTGGGAGCAAGGCAATGAAGCATGTCACACAGCAAATATTCACTTTTGCTCTGAAAGCAGCAGGGGAAGGTATGAAACAACTTTCGTCTCTGAATTTCCTACCTTTGCGTCTTCAAGAAGATGGTGCATCTAAAAATTACAATGTGTCTTTGTACAGGAAATGCCGTATTAGCTAAGGAAGCGGCTGCAGTCACCGTCTGGGCTATCACCCAAAATGTTGATTGCTGCAAGCACTGGGTAGGATTCGCTCTTTTTTTATCCCACACATGAGTTTTTTGTGGCTGAATTTTTTTTACTTATCAGTGTTTCTGATTTGTGGGTCTGGTTCAACAGGAGAATCTCTATGACGACAACCTTGAAGCTAGTGTCACTGTACTTAAAAAGCTCATTGACGAGTTGAAGGAGCGTTCTGTCAAGCTGACTCCTGCTGATACCCTCACTCTCAGTAAAGGCATGAAGAGCCTGAGGCAAAAGGTTTGAAACTAATTTTCTGCCAATGATTCACTCTCCCTATGCACTGCTCATACCGAGTTTGATCCAATGATGTTTAACTAAAACTACAGAACGAAGAAGCTCTTGAGGGAGGAGCGAAAGGTGCAAGCCAGTCCCTTTACAAAGATGCAGACAAATGCTGCAAGGTGATCTCTGGGAAGCTCTCCAGTGGTAGTGGCTGCATCAAAGGTATAGCTATCGTCGCAGTTCTGGCTGCTGCAGGTGCTGCTGCTCTGTCTGCCAACCCCGAGGCTATAAACGAGCTGAAGAACCAGGTGGAGTCGTGGGACCTCAACAAATTCACTGAGTCAGTAATGACAGCTTTTAAGAACTAAAAGTGAAAACACGTGGCTGACGATAAGCAAGAGAAGTAAGTCTCCTTATCGTCTGGGTGTAGAGAAAAAAAACTGCCTTTTTATGCTCTCTGATGACAAAGTTTTAAAACCTGACCAGAAGAATTAGGAGAGGTTAGGCTGATGAGTGAGAAGAGGTTTTCTGTCTTATAATCACGTATCTGAGGGAGTTTGTTCAGACAAAGCTCACAAGTTGTAGAAGATGTTGAGAACTGTTGTTTCTAATTTGAGAGATAATGGCGGTTTTACGTTCTTTGTTTTTATTTTCTCTTTTCCTTTCCAGGAACAATAAAGTTATATTTCGTTTTGCCTTTATGTGATAAGCTTGTACTCATGAAACATGGAGAACATAGTCTTTGTTTACAAAGTACCCCAAAGATAATACTTAAGTTCTTTTATAACACAATATAGAGAAATCATTTGTTTGGAAACTATACATTTTATTTCACAATAAAAAGTGTCTTTCGCTTAGTTTGGTAGGACCGATCGATCCAGTGGATGGACCAATCAGTCCTGACCTCCCTGAACTTGTAGATCACTTCTCCAAAGCCTTTATTTCTTGTTCCACCAGAACATGCTGAGACCTGTAGTGACTATTTAACAGACTCTAATCACACGACTCGAAAAAGAAAAAGAAAATCAATCCTTTGTGGCAGAAAGTTGTTTAAGCAACCACAAAGCACCAGCATCATCTCCATTTCCAGCCAGATCCAGACCGTCAAAAAGTGCTTGAACTCCAGATAAGGCTTCAATGGGCAACCCACAAGTCTCATCACCATACACTATTGGGGTTGGACCATTCTCAGGCGAGTCATTCACAACTTCTCCAAACAAAACCTAAATGCAAAACAGAATGACAGTCAGAAACAAGCGCAAGTATATGTACTTATCTTATCCATCTAATCTAAGGTTAATCGTTTTTCATGTGTGTGTTTGTGTAATGTGGTTCCTCCTCTCTGCACCGATATTTTCTAATATCCAAACCAAACCACAACCATATTTAATCCAAAAGAGATGAACACAAAGGTCAATAAAAGCAGTATTGAACATCACACGAAACATTACAACCTCTGCTTCTGGATCTAAATCAGAATGCACACACTCCAGTACAACATCTCCTTGAACACAGCACTGGATGTCAAACTTGATCACGTCACACTCTGCCTGCAACCAGAGGATTGTACGAGTGATTTACGTTACTCAAGAAGAGATATGTCGAAGAAACCACCTACAATACCTGTCGGTAATGCTGGAGGGGTTTTCTCTGATTGGACATAGAATACAGCAACTCAGTGGAAAGACCAGATGTGTTGCTACTAATGTTTCTTCCAAAAATACGTATCATTGGCCTGCATCCATGTTGAGAGTCAAAGTCCGGAACGTTTCGAAAGTTTAAACAGTCCAAAGAAAGCGCCTTCTCAGGAAGTGGCCACACAGGGCTTATGTTTCTCCTTGCTATATATTGGAGATAACGAAGCTGAGACGGGAATGGATTTAACGGTGAGAGAAGCTGCAAGAGACTCTTAGGAGCCTCTCGGTGCACAGTCTCAAGAGCTTTGCGCTCGCCATTGTGACCTATCTTCATGAAAACAAGGAAACTAGTTACAAGAAAAGCCAAAAGTGGCCAGCCTTGTCTTTGGCAGTGAAGGAGAATAACATCGTGACGGTTCCCAAGAGCGAGACAGCTCTCACACTGACTGAGAAACTGCTGAATCAATGATATAGAGAGCATAGGGCAGCCTTCATAGTGCCTTGGATAACCAAGGACGGTAACATCATATTGACAGAGAGTTTCCGTGAATAGGTCGCTCTTGTCGTCTCCATCGCTGAAGCTGAATGCTAGAAAGGACGATTCAGGGAGTTGTTTTTGTAAATCATTGATGATTTCATGAAGGTAGATTTGGTACGCATCATCCGACAACATCTCCGTGTGCAAACAAGAATCAAAAACTGTCCAGAATCAAAAGCACAGGTTTTACTTATTAGAACCACGGACAAAAAGAAACCAAACTCAAACTGTAATTTGGTATTATTACCATAAACTCTATCAACAATTTCAAGCAAGCCATGTGGTGGTTTCTTGTTAACAACTCTGCTTGAGACAGACATATCTGCGGATAAATTTGCTTCCATCAATAATAAGTAAGCTGGAACCTTTTAAAAGAAGAAAGAACAACTGAACTGCACATAAATGAAATGAACACTTGGATATGATCATCATCAGCTAAGTCGTAGCAACGAGAAACACCATCACCATCTAAAGCAAATTGCACAAAGAACAACAACAACAACAAAAAAACTAACTCGATTCTTGTGGTCGAAAAAGTCAGCAGCTAATGGAATCAAACGACATGTGCAAATCGCTGAGAATGCTACTAAATTATAGTGTTTGAAAATACAGATGGATGGAGAGTTGACCGTTTTTTGGTTTATATATCTAAATTCACATACTTCACATTTCTCATTTCATTTTTCTAAACACAAAGGTCACTTTCAACTTAAACCATAATATTAGACAAGGTTTATCAGCGTCTTAACCTTATCGGTACAGAATTAGAAAACCCAAAGAAAGGATCAAAAAAGGAGTTCGAAATTAAAAAGAACAAAACAATTCGTTTGCTGAAAGAAACATCGACTAGATTCGTCGTCTTCACTCTTCAGTTTATCTCTCACCCAGCGAACTTTAGACAGAACAGAAGACACGTTCGAATTTGTTTCGCTTCTTGATGTCACTCTCTACAGTAGCTTCCGGCGTCGGCGTTCTCGAGCTCCCTTGTTTCCGTCTCTTACCAATCTCAAGCACCCAAATCCAGTTTCTCACTATCGAAGCCAAAAAACAACCTAGAAGAAGACGTGAGCTCTCCTTCAGCCCCTTTCCGATACTTATCCACTCGAATCATCGTCTTCGTCATGGTTTCTCCAAGCCCAATTCGAGTTTTGATCGTCCCCACTGTGGTGGAGAAGCTGGACACTCTGAAACCACAGATAAAGGTTCTGTCGCTTCTGTAAGTCACTGATTGTGTAGTAATCGGCGAATAACATTCGATTATAGGTTAAAGGTTAATACTTTTTGTGTCTCTTTGTTTATTGGCGTATAAGCTTAGTTTGAGGATGGGGAAGAAGTGAGAAGCGAAAGCTCTTCAGGACTCGGTGATAGCTATGTGGCCTTGTTTGTGCGAATGCTCGGTTTAGACAACGACCCTCTTGACAGAGAACAGGCCATAGATGCGCTATGGAAGTACTCTCTAGGTGGAAAGAAATGCGTTGATGCGATAATGCAGTTTCATGGTTGTTTGAATCTGATTGTCAGTCTTCTCAAGTCCGAGTCCAGCTCCACCTGTGAAGCTGCTGCGGGGCTAATACGGTCTATAGCTTCTGTGAATCTGTACAGAGAATCTGTTGCTGAGAGTGGAGCGTTGGAAGAGATAACCGCTCTATTGAGCAGGCCTTCGTTAGCTACGGTGGTATGAAGGATTATGATTGTAAAGTTGCATACTTTTGAGCTTTGATGGATTTGAATTTTGGAGGTATGATTGTTCGATAGTTATGTCTTTTTCCAGGTGAAAGAACAAAGCATATGTGCTTTGTGGAATCTGACTGTGGATGAAGAAATTAGGGAAAAAGTTGCTGACTTTGATATTCTTAGGCTACTCATTAGTTTCCTTGAAGATGATGATGTAAATGTTAGGGAAGCAGCTGGTGGCGTCTTGGCTAATTTAGCCCTTAGCCGCTCGAACCATAAGATTTTGGTGGAAGTAGGAGTTATACCCAAACTGGTGAGACTTTTGCTTTCTGTTCCTGTTAGAACCAAAATTGATAGCTTTCCATCCAAATATCCATCTATTACCGTTTATCTGTTGCACGTTAGAGTGAAGTGATTGCTAAGAGTCAATGTGAAATTTGAAATAAATGTCTATTAGCTGCTTGTGCTTCAGCTAACTTCTCAATTGGAATCCAGGCAAAACTGTTGAAAGGCGATAATTCAGAAAACAAAGGGTCTAAAGTTATTAGAAAAGAAGCAAGAAATGTGCTCTTGGAGCTCGCCAAAGACGAATACTACAGAATTCTCGTCATTGAGGAAGGTGTTGTACCCATTCCCATAATTGGTGCAGACGCTTACAAGTCCTTTAGACCGGATCTGTATTCTTGGCCTAGTTTACCAGATGGTATAAAGATCGAGCAGACAGCAAAAGCTCCTTCTAGATTTGGTGCCTCTGAGCTGCTCCTCGGTTTAAATGTTGACAAGAACGTTGACGACGTAGACGAAGCCAAAATGAAAGCAATAGTTGGGAGGACAAATCAGCAGTTCCTTGCTCGTATTGGAGCAATTGAATTTGAGAAGGAAATAAAATCTGAAGGTCCTGGGAAATCACAGCAGCAGCTTACGCTTCTTCCATGTGTAGATGGTGTGGCTCGTTTAGTCTTGATTCTTGGATTGGCAGACGAATTGGCAGTGTCAAGAGCTGCTGAATCAGTTGCTGATGCATGTATCAATGAGGAGATGCGTGTTTCGTTCATGGAAGCTGGAGCTATAAAGCCTTTGGTTCAGCTTTTAGCCAACAACAACAAAGAGGCCGTTAAATTACCTGTCATCCGTGCTTTGAAAAGTCTATCTCTTAGGTGAGTATTCTCTACATTTTTACTAAGCAGTTTCTTCTCAGAGGTTGTGATTATTTATACTTTGATAAAATGCAGCCGCACTGTTTGCCAGAGGATTGAAGCTGAAGGTGCTGTA
The DNA here is from genome assembly GCA_010577795.1 of Isatis tinctoria. Classification (NCBI taxonomy): domain Eukaryota; kingdom Viridiplantae; phylum Streptophyta; class Magnoliopsida; order Brassicales; family Brassicaceae; genus Isatis; species Isatis tinctoria. Next base: position 10,139,445 of record CM021244.1, read on the forward strand.
CCGTTTTTTATTAATCTTCTGAAGCAGCCAGAGATCTCAGTAAGCATTACGGAACAGGTCTGACTTCGTTTTCTTTCCCCTTGGTTCTTTGATATTTTTGTCTCTATAATGAAATAACTGGATATACTTGCTCATATCTTGTGAACCATGTTTTGCAGATTCTGGATATACTTGCTCATATCTTAGATCCTAGCAAGGAAATGGAATCCAAGGTGTGTTTATTTTCTTTGTTTTATCACTTTACACTAAACCATTCTCATTTGGCTTAAACTATTTCTCTATGCGCTCCAGTTTTATGAAGGACCAGTGAACGGATCAAAAGCAGACTCCAGGTCTGTCTTCTTCTCGGTTGTTCATATTTTCAGCTCATTTTTGTTGTTGTTTCAGAAGTATCAAATACTCAGTATTGGGTGGAATGAACAGGAAGGTGGTTTTGGACGCTGTTGTTATTTCTCGGCTTGTCCAGATTGCAAAAACAGCCTCTCCTAACCTGCTAAGAAAAGCAATCTCCGTCATCGAGTTTGGTACAGTCATTGATCCAAACATGGACACGATCATCTCCGAGGATATTACAACTGTTTTGGATGTTGCTCTCCGGCAGAAAGTCCTGGAAGGTACAAGACTTCAGCTGTCTGGATTCATACAAATGGAGCTTCTCGTATGATGATTGTTCACTCAGCAATTGTGATACTCATAACAACATACGATACTTTTTTTTTTTGCAAATGCAGAACCTGAAAATGAAGCTGATGAGTTAGAGAAACATCTGCTTGAGCTAGAAGAAGCTGGTTTGACCATTTCCTCTGCTTCAAAGCTACTGACAAAACTTCTCGACTCCGAGTCTTTTCGCCAAACTATGGATATGACGCTCTTCACAGAATTACTCAGGAACATCCTAAGATCAAACCTCCCTCTACACTACAAAGACTGGGTCGCCTCTTGTCTTGTCAAACTCAGCTCTCTATCCTCTCCCTCTCAATCCCTCAACAATCCCATCAACGTAGAGGTATGTGTCTGTGTATAAGTTCGAATCTCGCTCACAAAACTTTTCTGCCAGGTTTTTTAAGCTTCTTTTATTACTTTTGTATCAAAAAGGTAACTCTCTACAAGACAATCCCAAGACTCGTGGAACAGATGAGCTTCTCCTCATCTCCAGAAACGAAAGAAGCAGCGGTTTTGGAACTGAACAAGATAGTCTCCGAGGGAGTTCCAGAGTCGACCCAAGCTCTTGCCTCACATGGAGGGATCGAGCCGCTGGTAAAGCTTCTAGAAGAAAGGAACGAGCGGTGTGTCGAGGCGAGTTTGTCAGTGTTGTATAACCTGAGCATGGACAGTGAGAACCACACAGCCATTATAAGAGCAGGAGCTGTTCCAGTGTTAAGACGGATCGTTATGTCTCAGAGACCACAGTGGCAAAGAGCTCTTCGGTTACTCAGAGACTTACCCGTTTGAGAGAAGTTGCATCCTTGACTCAAAGTGGTCTCTCTCGTTCTCGTTACTTAAAAACGTTTCAAGAAGATATGCGAATAATATTTTTTCGTGAGATTATCATGCACGTTAGTATGATTGTGACGTGGGCCAAGTATACGAAAGAGAAACAAATAATGTATTAAATTACGTATAGAATATTCTGCGGATCCACGCACGATTATGAAAGTATTAATATTATACTCTTGGGTATGTTACGCAAGTAAAAAAGTAAATGCATGTTAGATGATCCAAAACTCAATGGCTGAGATTTACTTACGGGTGTCTGTAAAAGAGTAAAAAACGAGAGAAACGTTCCACTTCACTCACTTGGGGCAAGGTGAAAAAGCGACGAGCCACACGTGTCGCGGTCTCGTTTAGCTTAAGCAAACTTGCTTGCGTCGATCATACCCTCTCTCTCCCTCAAACAGCTTTAATATCATCACTCTCCTCTCCTCTCCTCTCTCTCTTTTATCTCCAGACTAAATCCAATTCTGATCGTCGTCTCCTCAAAGAAGGATATGGTTTTCAAGGTCTCTCTCGTCTCAACGTCGCCTATCGATGGCCAGAAACCGGGAACCTCTGGTCTCCGTAAGAAGGTTCGTCGATGCAAATCTTCTTCTGAACCGAAATCTGGATCCGATCTGTTTAGATTCTCCTGAATGGATCATAAGTTAGATTAGCCATTTGTTCGCATCCTGTTAGATTCAATGCATTGATCCATATGATCAAGCTGATAGCTGAGTGGTGACAAAATTTGCGTAAATCTTCTCCTCAGTTTCGTCTTTGGATCGGTTTTTTGTTTAATGTTTAGAAAATTTTATTTGGATCAACGTCGAGATGTGATTTGAATGTATATTTGAGTACAATTATATACCCAGAGAGCTTGACATTACGTGTTTGAATTGATGAGGCTATATTTCAGATCTTTAATTATCATTCGATTTCGAGTATAAATGATCTTTGGATGCATAAGCAATTCATATATGAGTGTCAATGAAGTTTATTGAGACTCACTTTTCAGTCAAGTGGTATATTTTTCAAAGATGTGGTACACCGAAATCGTACAGTGTTCTGATAAAAGAAGTTTGGGTTGATCATTTTGTCCTACTAATCCAATGTCCATTGCTTTGGTGTTACTCTCTGCAGTCATCAAACTTAGCATCTTTTGGTATCTCTGATTTCTTATTATGGCTTGTCTAACTGTGTAGGTGAAAGTGTTCAAGCAACCCAATTACCTAGAGAATTTTGTCCAATCGACATTTAATGCACTTACACCAGAGAAAGTCAAAGGTGAGATTTGTCATTCTAATCTTTGATTGCTATTTCAGTGGATGCTTGCTTACATAACAGTTCCTCGCCATATAGCTGCTCATTCCTAAAAAAATTCATGAGTATTTGTTTATCTGTGCAGGTGCCACACTCGTGGTCTCTGGTGATGGCCGTTATTACTCAAAGGATGCTGTTCAGGTAAAACCGATGTGATTCCTTGTCTTCCAAATTTGGCTGAATGTAACATGTATCCAATACGTGGCATATAGTTATGTACTCATGTTCATGTATTTACAATAATTTGATGAAGCTTAAGTTATCAAATTAATCAACAAAACGATACCTTTTTTTTTTAGCTCAGTTTGCTTGACCTGCTCCTGTTCAAATCCGGTTCCTGCTATTCATAAATGATTCATACAAATTAATTTCCTATCTTGACAGATCATAATTAAGATGGCAGCAGCTAACGGTGTACGACGTGTGTGGGTTGGCAAAAACACTCTTTTATCCACTCCTGCTGTATCGGCTGTGATTCGTGAAAGAGCAGGGGCTGATGTGAGATATCTTTCTCTGATTTCATGTTTGTAGTGATTTGGATTTGCTTTTTGATTATTCTCAAAGTTTGTGCGTGAGAGAAAAATGCAATGATGGTGACGAGTGACTAACCTCAGTCCCCGGTTACAGGGATCGAAAGCAACGGGAGGATTTATTCTAACAGCAAGTCACAATCCTGGTGGCCCTACTGAGGTCCGTTCTGTTCTTGTTATGTCTCTTTTGTCCTCTGCCCCTGTCAATTGAGCTGCTCGTTTTGTACCCCTATATTAGTTCATTTTAGTAAATTATATATGTAACTTGATAAGACTAAGAGTTGATTCCATTGCCCTTATACAGGATTTTGGAATCAAATACAATATGGAAAACGGGGGACCTGCTCCTGAATCAATCACTGATAAGATTTACGAGAACACTAAGACAATCAAGGAGTACCCAATAGCAGACGATCTACCCAATGTATCACATTCGGAAGAATCTTCTTATCTGACAACATATGACATCAACTGTTTTTTATTGACTCGTAGTTGATCTGGTATCTGTAATTAATTGCAACAGGTTGATATATCTGCCGTTGGTGTAACCAGTTTTGAAGGACCTGAAGGAAAGTTTGATGTTGAGGTTTTTGATCCCGCAGATGACTACGTTAAATTAATGAAGTGAGTCCTCTCTTTTTTAGCTCATGATTCCAGAATCTGCTCCCTCTATGGTCTATGTGCAGTCTCTATGATCTTTCTGAAAATATTTTATCATTCCTCCAAGGTCCATCTTCGACTTTGAAGCCATCCGGAAATTGCTTTCGTCTCCAAAGTTCACATTCTGGTATGTAGTTTTGATTGGTTCCCTGACCAGTTCCATTTGAGTTAAGTTTTGTAATATATATTCCATCGCTCTAATGTTATATTTTACTCTGTTTTGTGAAGCTATGATGCAATGCATGGAGTTGCTGGAGCCTATGCACATAGGATCTTTGTCGAAGAACTCGGTGCGAAAGAAAGTTTTTTGTTGAACTGCGTACCCAAGGTTTTATTTTTGGCTAACCAATGAATACTATTCCGTAAAGATCACAAATACACCTCCAACTTCTTATTTACCAGTATATATCACTCTGTAGGAGGACTTTGGAGGAGGGCACCCGGATCCCAATCTGACCTATGCTAAGGAGCTTGTGGCACGAATGGGATTAGGTAAATCCGACTCGGGAGTTGAACCTCCAGAGTTTGGTGCGGCTGCTGATGGTGATGCAGACCGTAACATGATCCTTGGTAAAAGGTAGCTTAATGCTCTTTTAAGTGAAATACATACATGGAACGGGTGTACCAGATCCTGGTGAACTTCAGAGTATCCCTCCTCTTTTGTAGGTTCTTTGTAACTCCTTCTGATTCAGTTGCCATAATTGCTGCAAATGCTATTGGAGCCATACCGTACTTCAGCTCTGGTTTGAAAGGAGTTGCAAGGTATTATACACTCGGAATCTCTCTTTAGTTCCGTGTATACAGCTCTTTCAATATATACATTTGGCTAAATTTTTTTTTTAATTCCGCTTCTTATATTAGGAGCATGCCGACCTCAGCTGCTCTTGATGTCGTTGCTAAAAGCTTGAATTTGAAGTTCTTTGAGGTACATGTCACCATGCAACTTCTATCAGCTTCTTTTCCTCCCAACACCAAAACTTAATTCACATCTCTAATAAATCCACATATCAGGTTCCAACAGGTTGGAAGTTTTTTGGTAATCTGATGGATGCTGGAATGTGTTCTGTCTGTGGAGAAGAAAGTTTTGGAACTGGTTAGTTTCTATTTCCACACTCATACATCTGTTAAAAACTTAAAAACAATCTGTACGGTTCTGAAAGAAAGACCTTTCACAGGCTCCGATCATATCCGTGAGAAAGATGGGATATGGGCAGTTCTTGCGTGGATGTCCATACTTGCTCACAAGAACAAGTCAAATATTGACGGTAACGCTAAACTGGTGACAGTTGAAGACATTGTCCGCCAGCACTGGGCTACCTATGGCCGTCACTATTACACTCGTTACGACTATGAGGTAAGAAGTTGCCAAGTTCGGTGATTGTATAATACCATTATTATGCGGAACAAACAGAACCCTTTTGTGATATCTTAAAAATTTGTCCCCAAAGAACGTAGACGCAGGTAAAGCTAAGGAACTGATGGAGCATTTGGTGAAATTGCAATCTTCAATTCCTGAAGTCAACAAGTACACACACTTCCACTTCTATGAAATCCCTTCCTTTTTTTTTATCTTATTTGAGCAAGTACTCATCAGTTGCTACATTTTTTCTTTTTCCTAATTTCTTCCTCTCTTGATTTGATTTCAGGATTGTGAAAGGAATTCGTTCGGATGTGGCGAACGTCTCCAGTGCCGATGAATTCGAGTACAAAGATCCAGTAGATGGCTCCATCTCGAAGCACCAGGGAATCCGTTACTTGTTTGAGGATGGATCGCGACTTGTAAGTCCATCTTTTGTTTTTATTTAGCCTTTAGGCAGATCAGCTAGAAACAAAGTGAAAATATATAGTTTTAACATTTTGAGGAAAATCAAAAGTAAGTAATACCTCTATGGGTCAATCTAAAATCATATGAAAGGTTTTCCGTCTCTCTGGAACTGGCTCGGAAGGAGCAACCATCCGACTCTACATTGAACAGTACGAGAAGGATGCTTCGAAAATCGGACGAGAGTCCCAGGAAGCTCTGTCTCCTCTGGTCAGATATTCAAGCAAAAACCCTTCCAAAACTATAATACCAAAAGGGTATGGGTCTCATTCAAAATGCTGAATTGTTTGTTTGATGTGTGTGATTTCACAGGTTGAGTTAGCTCTGAAGCTGTCCAAGATGGAGGAGTTCACCGGCCGATCAGCCCCCACCGTCATAACATAAGAACGCGGTCGAGTTCAACGCTCTCCAAAATCAACACACTTTTGTCTCCGTCTTTGGGATGCTTTCTTCTCATTATATATGAAATTATGAATAAATTAGTCTCAGAGGGAGACTTCGTATTTTTTCTTGTCGGAATTTTGAACAATCCTCTGGCCGATTTCCTGAGCTTTCGTGAAGCTTCATACTTGTATGGATTTGATTTTCTTGGTTTTGTTCTCTTGTTTATATCTATTATACAATGTTATTACAGTTCAACAGTTGAGTGCATACTCTAGAAAGTCGAAGGAAAAGAATGTGGTCTGTGAGTTCTTATTTGCTTTATTTTTAACCCTATATGATTCGCAAATTAGTGAGAAAGAAAGGAAATTATTCTTGGACTTGTCTTAGATAATTGATGACTCTCCTTTGATGTAACAATTTGTTGCTTAACGTGCTTCTGGGTCTGCTCCATATGTTACGTTAGTAAGTTGATGATTGTGATGTTGGGACATTGTTGTCCTCTTAACCCTTACCTTCTTCCCAGGGTGAAGGCACAAGAAAACACATTGACTCATTTTCACCATTGACCTAACAAAGTCTTTGATTCTTGTGTATTCAATTAGGGATTTGAGTTGATTTGTTTTAAAATGATAAATCTGCTGTTAGTAAAACATAAATTTTAAAAACCATTTTAAAGTCTTGTGTAATTGAACTTGTGATTTTAAAATGTACTTTCAAATCTACTGTTATTGAAAATATTTTAAGTAATGAATTCCAGGGGATTAGTTGGGTTTTTGAAGTGTTTTTGTGAAATTTCTTAGTTAAAAATATTAAAATCCAAATTCCATCTTTTAGATAAAATCACTGTAACTTACCTAATTCACCAAAAATCATCTCAAAACTCATTAAAAATCAAATCATTTCAAAACTTTTCAAATTCAAGATTGAATACATCCCCTTAGTGTATGATTTGGGTTTGCTTGTTTATTCGCTACTCTTATCCTTCTTCTTGTTGCATGGTGGAAACACATTGACTTGGCAAAAGTCTTTTCTTTTAGTGTGCGATTTGGGTTTTGCTTACAAATAAAATTAGTCTAACCAGGAAGAAATAATAGTACAATACAATCTAAGTCGAGTAATTTCAATTGGTTATCTAGAATGGTGGTCGCCGTCTCTGCATGATTATAAATTATACCATATGGACAAAACCCATTTTTTAGTTTTTTTTTTATTTTTTATAAAAGGATAAAAGTAAGGAGAGACGTCGTCGATCTTGAAGTCGAAAGGCAGTAAAGGATTTGAAAGAGAAGACGAATCTCATTCAAAATACATTTGAGTTGCTTTCGTAATGAAAATAGAAAAATTGGAAGCACCTAAAAGGAAACCTTAAGAAGATTGGTAGAGTCGTACACAACCCGAATACTCCTACCGGACCTTCCATATTTAGAATGCAGCTCCGTTCACCTTTCGACTCCACTTAAAGACACTATCCTTTATTTCGTGCAAGTATATCTTTCTTACAAAGTTACAATCCATTTTTCTTTCTCTTTTTATATAGTATCAAATATATATGACTAAACCAGCGAATATTTCAGATCCAAGAGTTATTCAAACATCTCTAGATACGCTGTGAATAATTGAGTGGTCGTGCATACACACACATAACCATGAGAAGAAGAAAAAAAACGAAACATAGCGAGCATATAATACAGCTAGCACGTAAGATAATTTGATATTGTTTGCTCTCTGCGAAGATTATAAAGATTCTTTTTTTGTTTTTCACGAAAAGAAGCAATGCATATGGAAAAAGCTAGATAGTGAGAGAGTTAGCATGTTTTTATGATATGTCCAAATAAAAACACCAAACTCATCTAACGAACTAACACCACCATTATGCACCCGCACTACTGTATATAACACTCATAACGCACAATAAGCAAAACAAAGCCTATATTGTCTCAAAGCCGTTTCTTATGAATCATATATAGAAGAAATACATTTTAGTCGATTGAAAGACAAACTCCAACTCCCAATAGTACACCTACCTGATATATCGTCTCTCTAGTAATCTTAGCTTGTACACTTAATCATAAATACGTGCATCGTGTCGGTAACTACGTAGTTATATAGATATCAACACAATAATAACACAAGTGTCTCTCCAGAACTTGACACGTAGGATCCCAAACACCTTGTGGTGATGACACGTCAATAAATGAAAAAAGTTGAGAAGCCAACCAGAACATTTCGTTTGGACACGTCACAAATCAACATCAATCAGAACATTTTCTTTGTCCACGTCACAAATGAACACTTAACAAAAAACAACAAGGGCCATCGCAGGCCCAACCAAAACGTCCAGCCCGTAACCAGTAGGCCTTAGGCCTGGACGTTCGGGTACCCATTCGGGTTCGGTTCGGGTTCGGTTCGGTTCCGGGTTTTTAAATACTCAAATTTAGGACCCATTCGGGTATTTGAGAATTTCGGTTCGGATTCGGTTTGGTTCTATTCGGGTTTGGTTCAGGTACCCGAAAATTTATAAAAAGAAAATAAAAATTTGTTAAATTTAAATCTAATTGAAATAAATTTGACAAATATAGCTAAAAATTTCATATATTCTATTTATTTTTGATATTTTAGTTATTTTGGTGTTAAAATAATTCATATATTTGGATTTATAATTATAATTTAGGATAAATAAGCTATATCAAATCTAAATATTATTAGTATTTTACATATATAATTGTATTTCGGTTATTTCGGGTACCCATTCGGTTTCCGGTTCGGGTCGGGTTCGGGTTTTCGAATACTGAAATTTAAGACCCGTTCGGGTATTTTATGAATTTCGGTTCGGGTTCGGTTCTATTTTTTCAGTTCGGGTTTGGTTCGGTTTTTAGGGTTCGGGTTTTATGCCCAGGCCTAGACTAGGCCTAGGACTTCGGTTAATTTTTCGGGTTCGGGTCGGGTGATTCGATTTTCCGGGTTTCGACGTATAGAAACCTTTCGCGTTTTTTCTAATTGTCATTCGGGTTCGTGTCGGGTTTCGGGTTTTACTTCGAGTTCGGTTCGGTTTATTTCGGGTTCGGATTCGGATTTTCAGGTTTTTCCAAAACCAAAGTAACCAATATAATGAAAAAATCGAAAATAGGGTATTTAGAGTTTGAGTTTGGATATTTCAAGTTCGGGTTCGGATTATTCTGGTTTCGTTTTTTTGGGTTTAGACAAATAAAAACCGTGCGGGTTTTTTAAGTTTACTTATCGGGTTCGGCTCGGGTTCGGTTTGGTTTATTCGGATTTCGGGTTTGGATAAATTGTAATCGATCGGGGTTTTAATATATTTTTCGGGTTTTTCGGGTCGGGTTTGGGTTCGAGTTTCGGTTTCGGATAAATGTCTCAGGCATAAGAACCAGCCAACCAGATATCCAAACCCAACAACCGCGGCGTAGCGCGGGTTCGGAACTAGTGTTATCTAATTATTCTTAAAACCGTAAAGTTTCGTAGTCACTCTGAGTTCAAGACAAGACTTTCGTAATATCTATATGAATAGAAAGCTCATTCACCAGCCATTCCAACAATCTCCTTCGTATTAATAATCGATTTGGATATTTTTGAATAAACCACCCAATCTTTGATAAGTTACGTAAATAACTCTTTGCACAAAATTATGATGGACGACCAAACAATTAGTACCAAAATATGGAACGATCAAAAAAATACTATGGATTTTTCGTCACAAAATCTACAAGTAAATACATCTTTCACATATTACGGATTCATCAGATTTTGTGTATCTCACGATCACTATTCTTGTCAACTATCGTCTATTGCGAACGCCAAATATTAGGTCGTCATTAGCGAGAAAGGCAAAATATGTATTCAAAATCTGTTACAATTTAATTTTCGGATTTGGACAAAAAAACAATGTTAATGAGAGATGAGTTCTACCGCCATCTATCACTACTTCTTCTTATTTATTATTATAGCGGCACAGATTATTTCCATTAGTGTGTCATTTTTCTTATCTTTTGTAGTACAACCATAGTTAGATATATAATATGACATAATCATAGAATTCTGATTTTTTCTATTGGCAGTAAATGTTCGTACGCTGTATATACCAAATGTAGAATCACCAACTATTTCCACGCATATGAAATAAAATTTTGAATTTAGAAATGCTTAAAACTATGTAAAGGCATTTTGAAGACTGTAGTTGTATTTCGTACGAACATACATTGAGCATTGAATTACCAAAATGTATGTTAGATTCTTTTCCTTTTATATAATCAACAATGTATGTCACATCCATACCCTTTTTCTTTTGGAGTTAAACTCATGATTAATTGTTATGATCTCGCTACGTGACAGAAAATTGTAGATCAAAATGTCGTTTTTATAAACCTAAACACATTAATTAAAGGATAAAGTAAGAAAACTTGTTCAGCGAGGAAAAACATAATTTCCACGAAAGACGGGTTGGATTAAACTTTCGAATACTTTAATTTGGTCAAGCTCACACGAAACTCATGTGAGTGATGAAAGTCTGAAAGCCTTCGACCTCTGATTTTGATATATACTTGAAACACTTTCTCAGAAAAGCCCTAACGCTTGGTTGGTGGATTTCACATCAGAACAATTTTTTTATTTTTATTGGTGATATGTGGTTTTTGTGGTTGGAGCGACAGATTTGTAATAACTTTATTTCATCATTACTCACAGAACTTGACATTGTTACCAGTATAAGCGCGTTTTTAAGAAACAATACAAAAATATAATTCTATTATATGTGATTTAATGGCTTAGCGAACACTCATAAATTTAGCAATCTTTTCTGTGAAAAAGTTATGTATACATGTTGATTTCATTATACTAAAAGTCTAAAACAGTCAAATTTTGTTAATACAGTTGCACATCACTCAGTCAATTCTTGCATAGTTTGTTTGTTATGTTAAATTTTATAAGATTATAATTTAAAATCAGCTGGTAATGAAATATTTTGTTTTCATGTTTTTATATATTATTTTAGAGTTTATCTCATCACTTATATAGAATTTCTAACACGGTTTTTCGAGATTATGGTTTTTCCTACTATTGATCTCGACATATGTTTATTATCTATGATTAAGTTCATGTAAAATCGGCCAAATCTATTTTGAATCCAATCAATTTATGTTCTCATCAGATCGACTTGTATTCAAACTCTGATGTCATGTTTGACTTGAGATATCTAACATGGACAAAAGTAGTCGAATGTATTTGCTAAATACTATACACTATTTCAAATTAAATTACTCGTAAAACTTTTATTTACTTTGCTTGTTCCGTTCATTTCTTTATATGCTACATTTGTTTCATAGTAATCAAATTCTTATCACCATTTGGAGTCTCAGACTTTGCGACATTTGGCACAACGGGAAAGGTCCATGTATCTCAGACTTCTAACACATGTGGCAAACAATCAGCCTCGTGCACTAGCAAAATCAAAATTTAGTACATTTACATAGCGTACGTAGTTGTTTCTTTTACATAAAGCTCTTATGTTATGTTCGATGTTTATGTAATAAGTTCGAACCAATGGCCATAGCTAACTTAGATTCTATCAAATATGATCTTCTAATATTACTGGTTCGCCTTATAAACTACACGCGGTAATATGGTTGTATATTCTACTATAACAAAATATAAACCATAACAATGTGAGGATACAAATTGAAGTTACACGTTTTCCTTAAAAACCAATGATGTATCACACTCTCTTACGTGGTTGCATACGTGTGTAAATGCATTTAAGAGAGCTAGAGAGTATCCATACATTTGTATATACTTTCATACATTTATATATAACTCTACTTCCTCATCCAAAGTCATTGAAACATTGATACTTCTCAAATCCCAAAATGGAACATAAACTCCTACTTACACTTCCCAGATGTTTATACAGCAAATATATTATAACAATCATTTACTTCCTATCGATCTCTCATAACAACGCCCATCTCATAACTTCGTGCAAACAAACTCCATACCCTAACGTCTGCGCCCACCACATTTCATACTCACCTCTCAAAACTTTAGACGACCAAACCGATGGGCTCACTTTCCACGACCTTGTGGTTAGCTCCACCATGGACCAGGCCGTGCAGCTACACCGCCTCGTCTCTACGGTGAAACGGCGTCGTCCTCTTCACAAACATGCCACGTCAGCTTTGCATGACTGCGTGGAGCTCTACGAAGACACCATAGACCAACTCAACCACTCTCGGAGATCCTATCGTCAGGACTCTTCAGCGCATGATAGACAAACTTCGTTAAGCGCTGCCATAGCTAATCAAGACACTTGCAAAAACGGGTTTAAAGATTTTAATCTAACCTCTTCGTATTCAAAATATTTTCCTGTACATGTTCACCGGAATCTCACTAAATCAATAAGCAACTCTCTGGCGGTTTCAAAGGCCGCGGCTGAGGCGGTTGCCGAGAAAAATCCAGCGACGGCGTTCACAAAGTTCAGCGAACGAGGAAGTAGCGGCGGAGGTGGTGGTGGCCGGAGATTGATGTTTTCCGAAGATAAGTTTCCTTCATGGATCCCTCTTTCCGACCGTAGACTTCTGGAAGATTCTGGAACTACGGCTAAGGCCGATCTTGTGGTGGCTAAAGACGGTTCGGGTCATTACACAAGTATTCAGCAGGCGATAAACGCAGCAGCCATTCTGCCTCGGAGAAACAAGAGACTTGTGGTATACGTTAAAGCCGGCGTTTACCGAGAAAACGTGGAGATCAAGAAATCGATCAAGAACGTGATGGTTATCGGAGACGGCATCGACTCTACCATTGTCACCGGTAGTAGGAACGTTAAAGATGGCACAACGACGTTTCGGTCAGCAACTTTTGGTACGTCGTCCGTGCTATGTAGTATATATCATATATGGTTGAGAGTCTTGAGACATATCATACATACTTTTTTAAAAGTAGTTTGTATTATTAATTATATATATATATATATATATATCAATTGTTCACACACATAAAATAAAATTATAACAATATTACTATAAATATGATGAGTTTTTCTATCATATAAGATTTCAATTTTAATAATTAAGAACTTATATATATATATGAAACAAAATTACTCTGATCAGGAATTAGTTACCATAACTTTTTTCCACAAGTATTATTTCAATTTTTATTCCAGATTAATAATTTTACATTAGATTGAAATATTTGTTCCTGTCAACATATAATTTACACTCTTTTTAACGTCTAGCCAAATAACTTACTCTTTAAATATAACTCTCGGTATATTATTTAACAAAATGAATGACATCTTCTTCTTTTTTATTACCGGCAACAACAGCTGTTTTCGGCAGCGGTTTTATCGCACGGGGCGTCACATTCGAGAACACGGCGGGACCGGAGAAACATCAGGCGGTGGCTCTCCGATCAGGCTCAGATTTCGGCGTCTTCTACGACTGTTCTTTCAAAGGCTATCAAGACACTCTCTACCTTCACTCTCGCCGTCAGTTCTTGAGAAACTGCGACGTCTACGGAACCGTCGACTTCGTCTTCGGAGACGCAACCGCAATCCTCCAAAACTGCAACATCTACGCTCGTAAACCCATGAGCGGCCAGAGAAACACTGTCACGGCCCAATCCCGCAAAGACCCTAACGAGAACACCGGCTTCGTCATCCAGAGCTCGACGGTGGCTACGGCGTCGGAGACTTACTTAGGAAGGCCGTGGAAACAGTATTCGAGGACGGTTTTCATGAAATGCAATCTAGGAGGGCTTGTGAATCCGGCGGGATGGTTGCCTTGGAGCGGCGAGTTTGCTCTGAGGACACTTTACTACGGCGAGTATGGTAATACCGGCGCCGGAGCAAGTGTCTCCGGTAGAGTTAAGTGGCCAGGTTATCATGTTTTAAGGACCACGACGGAGGCGGGGAGATTCACGGTGGAGAATTTCTTGGACGGAAATTACTGGATTACGGCTGCGGGAGTACCGTTCAATGCTGGTATTTGACTTTGTGTTTCATTGGTGTTGACTTTGTATGTTGAGTCTTTGATTTTTGTTGGCGTGTTGATGTTTATACATATAGTTTTGTCGTCCATGTAATGGATTGGATATGGATCGTTTTGAATATACAATAAGAAATTCAATGTAATATGGGTTTGGTTGGAGGAATTGCTATACTATACATATGTTTAAGCTTTTAGAGTTGAACTTGCAAGTTTCATAAATTAGATCATGATTAGCGTCGTAGATTAAAGTAGTCTCTTTCTGTGATTTCATATGGATATACAGTGGTAATGCTTGATTATTTTTGTACGTAGTGAATTCAAGTTTGAAAAAGAATTGGAACCAATTATATAGTCTCGATGGCTACTTCGACTCGATTAATAATTTGGGCTTTGAAAGCCTTTATATGATCCAGCGATGTCGTTGACACTGTCTGTCTCTAGTCTAAGCCCATTCGCGAATCGCGAGTTATAATGAAAAATGGGAAGGATATCAATATTTTGTGTATATAAACAATAAAAAAGGATATTACGTACGTATTGTCTTAACTGTTTCAAATCGTTAACAAAACTAGGGCCGATCCCGCGCTACGCCGCGGGTGTTAGGTTTGGATATCTAATTCTTTACGGTTGGATGTTTTGTTACGGAAGACGAAAGAGTCTCGTTCAGAAATTTTTTTTTTTATTGTTTTGATAAATAATAACAGATAGATATAAATATTTTGAATGTACAATTTTAATAAACTTTAACATTTTTTATTTTTTAAAATATATATCTACAAGTTTTCCAGATTTTTTTTTTGCTGCTTGAGAAATCATTGGGAGTACAGTCAAGGCCCATGGATGCTCTGATGCTCCAATCATCGTCAAAATCCTCATTCGCACGTTCCTCTCCACCATCCTACCCCTCGAACGGCTTCCGAGCAGTGCTGGAGATCCTCTGCTATCTCAGAATCTCGTCGAACGATGACGCACATGGCTTCTCGTCCCTATCGTAAGACGAGAGCTGCTCTCGCTTCCACTCCCGCTTCTCCACCTCTGTGCCGGGGAGAGACCCACCGAGCCCGATTGCGTTTGCCGTAATACAGCATATTTACATACAGATCGTTAGGGTTCAGTAATGCCAACCTAGGAATTTGACTTTCTTATATGAAAAACAGAGATAGACAAAGAGATCATGGTGAATTTACCTGACACGGCAGTAAACCCCCGCTTTGCTGTCGGCAGCTCTGACTCTTTTATTCCAGTTGATATTACACACACTGCTTCCTCGCGTGCCTAAGGAACAAAGACTAAGGAACAGTAGAAATAGACAAATAAGAAAGATTCCAGAAAGAGCATGTCGTGTACTTACTTGTCCATAAATTCCGTGAACGGAAACATCGTTCCTTGTCTGACCCATCCATAGTCCTGTAAATAACCAGTAGTTTCAGACACGGAGACATTAATGAGGCTAGTTTCTTACCCTCTGAGTTCCGTTCTTCAAGTGCCCAAAAAACATGACACATAGTGATCTCGGGACGCATTGTTTCAAGACTCCATCAAGTGCTTGTGAAACCGGATCGATCACTTTAGCCGACCACGCTGGCAATCTTTTACCACACTTAGAAAAGATCGCCGACCGCAAAGTCCTCTGGTTTGTACATCAGATTCAGCATAAAACTGCTCTACCTCTCACCGAAAAAGAATTAGCGTCGTCGGAGAAAGATAACATCGGAATTCCGATATTCGCATCCTTTTCATCAACCCAATAATCAAAATCAACTTCGATGGTGTCTCCGTTATCCTTACGTGGAAACAGCTTTGAGCCTTTGCTAGGATGAAATTTCAAGCTTCCATTCTAAGCGCTCTTAGCATGACCACCTTTGACTTTCTTCACTACAGATATGTCTAGGCTCGTTCGGCTCGACCTTGACGGAACCACTCGAACTCTGCCCCGCGAGGACTTGGACTGGTCGAGGAGCCTGCGCTGCTTGTACGATCTTCGGGTTCTCTACATGGTTGATCAACGCTTGCTCTCTGCCTTTTCCTATACACCATAATCTCACACTTTTGCTCCCAATGCCTCCCATAATCAATTTCTGAATCAATTTTGCACCGCTTCAGATTCTGATTCTCGAATGTCAGGGTCCGTTTCAGAATCATGTCTTAATTCAGTAATTCCTGCCTCGTCAACATAAACGACTACCCAGATTCCGATTCCAAAATCCTAATTTCATTAAACAACAGATTACAACATAAGAGGATAAATGACACTTTAATCATCTGAAGATTCATATTTGGGTTGATAAAAATGTTTCTCAAGAAATGGCAATCCTAGAGATAACATGAAATCTCCGAAATTGATAACATGAAAAGAGGTAAGAGCAGGTAACTCTTTACCCATTGTAATTGATATACCCATCAAGATCACTTGGTTGCGTGAAACAAATTACCAAAAAAAAATTGAAAGTTTGAGAGTGATATACCAGAACAACTGAAACTTTGGGCTTATGCCATCCTTGAACTACAACAGTCCGCTTCTTCTTCTACAATCGATGAGAAGAAAGGTAAACAAAATCTGATTTGAGATCAAATCCCTAGACTCAGATGCAAATCGCCTCTGTTGGGCCCATTGCCTGAGGTTTAAGGCCTTTAATGGATTCGTTAACATGAAAAGCATAAACAGAACCAGCATCAATGTCGACCATTTCCTCGCCTGAAATCGCGAGTGTCCCAGCTTCGCCATCACTCAAAGATCCACCTGAAATAACAGGAAAAAAAAAAGGTTCGTAAAGGAGGAAAGATAAGGAATCGATCGGAGAAGCGAACTCAAACGTTGAATAATCCTTTTGGGAAAAAAATAATATAATCAGATGCGTGAATTAGAGTACTCAAACGTTGAATAATCCTTTTGAAAAAAAAAGTAGATGAGAGAGGCCAGCCTAAGAATCCTCGTCAGGGAAGATGAAGACAAAAGATCCACACAAAAAAAAAAAGAGTTCTTAAACGAAGAGAGATAAGGGACGATTGACGGAGAAGAATAGATGATGTGTAAGATTAAAATGTTTTGATTGGATTGTAAACTTTTTTCATTTATTGACATGGCACCTTCACAGAGCTTCTCATATCTGATGTGTCAGCTTCTGGAGAGGCACAAGCCTTATTATTGTGTTGATTTATAATTTTATATAATCAAACATTAATTATATCTTTAAACCGGGTGCAATGCAGTGGCTATCTTAATTCTAGTATATAGGCGGGAAAAATAAATTAAAATTGGACATTTGTGATTTACATACTCTATTTAAGAGAATGATACAAAATTGAAATGTATCTTAGCATATCCTAGTTTACGTTATCGTAAATATATTCTTTTGTACGTTACGACAAATTTACATTTTTGAGGTACAAATCAGGTTTAGATCACTCTTGTGTGCATATGTATAACCGTGAGGAATGCTGAATAAACAACATAATCTTTTTTAATACATTCTAGATTTCTGAAAGAGATTTATGTGTAGTAATTAAGTACTATCTTACAAAACACTGAAACACTGAAAGTTACATTTTGTTTTGACGTTAAATTAATAGATTAGCTAGACATATTATGGCTGGCGATTGAACAAACTTAAAAGAGGAGAACACATGATCAGAAGATGAAGACGTGTCAAACAATAAGCAAAAATTACAGGTAGATCCAACAGAGATGGACCCCTTTGGATTGCGACAAGAAACCAGAGGACTGTTGTTTCAGTGCGTCTCGTGAATCATTTCTTCCCCAATTCCGATACTTATTTGCTTTTGTGGTGTTCTTATTTTTCTTCTCTTTTTTCCCTTCCTTAGTAAATACTACGACGATACTTTGACTTTTTAGAACCATTCAAAAATCATCACATGCTTTTAAATCTACAGTAATCTCATGTTTTCTTATGGAACGCTAGCTTCGACCTATAAGTTCATATTTACTCTAAAAAGTAAAAACATTGTGGCTATTATTTCTTTTTTTGTAAAGAAATTTCCTTTTTGGATTAAAAGGTAGAGAATTATAATGCAAGTAATTTGTATTTGTATTATGGTTATCACTCGGAATCTTTGGAAATTATAATTAAAATTGCATTCGTGATATTTTAAAGGAATTTGATGGCATAGTCTACCAAACGAAACATTATTTTTTTCAGTGGCTTATAGAATTGCTTAGTTAGATATATGATTACTTTACAATAGACGTAACTATGTGGTTGTACAATATTTTAATCATTATCTTATAAATTGGAAAAGCATGCATGAGGCCTAAGTCGGCAAGTGTGACAGAGTTTCTATTGTGTCCTTGTGTGCTATGGCGACAAAGAAATGAGATTGTGGTCAATTTCAAAGGGGTCACGGGTTCTTATTTATTTAACACATACTTCCAACCCAATCATAAACTTATGTATAACTTTGGTTTTCTATAATGAATTTTCTTTTAAAAAAATTGGACCAGACGTGTTGGGTTTATTTACTATACGGCCGTATAAACAAATTAACTAAAGAACGCAGCGAACTCAAGAAAAACGAATGCATAAAACCAATTTATCAGAAAGTAATGGTTCATTTTCCAAATTTCTTAGTTAAATATATATAAACGTGTTGAACGCATAGTCATCTGAATGATTGCATGAACAGCTAATTAAATCGCCGATTTATAAGATTCCTTGTTCTACTAACAAGACTCGTAGCCCTAGCTGCTATATATGAGTCTCCAGTGAAACTTAGATCAATATATAAAAATGCCATGAACCAGAACTTACCATCTGTTGGTTTTGAGTTTGAATCACATGAACTTTGATACTATTGTGTTGTTGAAGATCTTCTCATAATCACACATATGCACTATTGATCAGATGTATAAGTACTTACGGTTGGTGTATAAAAATTATGAATAAATCATATGTATACGAATCTACGTTTGGTGAACCAAACACTATATTTTATCATTTATATTCCCGCACTTAATTGGATATATATATATATATATTCCATTATACGTACGATGGTGATTGGTGGCACACACAAACATATTTATACATACGCATATAAGTAGATATACTGATATACATAATATATTAGAAAATGGAGAGAAAAGGTAAGTGTATGCATGTGTATACGTTAATACATGTTGCAACCCATTGAATTAGGTCTATAGATTGTCGGGCATTAAAACATATACCGTCCTAGTGATGGAATTACAGCGCATGCATGCATTAGCCATTAGTTTATATACTCTTTTTTTTTATATAACATCATTAGCCGCTTGACATCAATAATGTGATATACTGATTCCTTAGAAACATATGTCCGGACCAGAGAACATATAACGTGTTATTTAGGCTGTAACTGGTAAGCACTACTTATTTGCGCTTATAACCAATCATTTGTGTTTTCAAGACGTTTTAATTTTTCTTTTCCTAGCATCATTAAAAATCCTTTCTGCCTAGAGTCTTCTAAAACTTTTTTCTTCTATATATTCTTTTTTTTTTTTGTCATCATCTATTCATTATATTAAAAAGCCAAATAGTCTGAGTGTAAGTATGGAGTTATTACAGGAGGAACATAATAATGAAAGTAAAAAGATGAATTGTTTGGAATTGACACTTTGGCAAGAGTATCAGCTACTCGGTTTTGAGTTCTTGGACACCATTTAAATTGGATTGCTTCAAATTTGTTTTTCCAAAACCACACGTCGCTTATCCAGTTGTGTAGTGGAAAGTTAAGTGCTTTCTTGTTAAGAACATCCACCAGATATTTGCAATCTCCTTCAAAAACAATTCTGTGATACCCTTGACTCCAGCAATGTTGCATTGCAAATAACAAGGCTTGACATTCAGCTTCCAATACCGTAGTGAGTTGGTGTTTAGCAGCTTGTCCACTTCCTTTATAGATTCCATTTTCATCCCTCATAACCCAACCAGCTTTGGCTTCCATTTGTGAATTAATGAACGAACAATTGTAGTTACATTTGATAGAGTATGGTGGCGGTCGAGACCAAACCGTAGATTGAGATCGTTGGTTGGATCCAGGAGATATTACCGTAGTTTGATGTAAAGTGTCTTGTGCTGAAAGCCAATCTGAAGCATCTTGTCTTGCTTCGCGATGTAGCTGTTGCCAGTTAATGGATTGATGTTGAAATAGAAGATGATTCCTGCTTTTCCAGAGTCTCCACAGGATCCAAAATGCTGTCTGATGAATAACTGTGTCAATGACCGGTGGTGGTTTAATAATCGTCTGTAGTTGATCATGGAGTGTTGCATTGGGGTCATGTATGATAGCAGCAGGAAAGTTTGAAGCTCGCCAGAGTTGTTGTGCATATACACACCGAAAGAATAGGTGGTGTGCGGTTTCTTCATTGCCAGGGCATCTAGGACATTCCAGAGCTGTAGATATATGTCGTCTATTCAGAGAAGCTCCAGTAGGGAGACAATCAGATAGTATTCTCCATAGAAAATGCTTAATTTTTGGTGCCGTTTTAAGTTTCCAAACCTCTGCCTTGAGGGTTACTGGGTCCGGTGGTGGTGTTGCTTGTTGTGCATTGTTGGAATGTGTAGCTAACCAGTAGGCTGATTTAACTGTGTATAGTCCTGTATTTGTATAATGCCATCCCAAACAGTCTTTGTTGAATTTCGTGCTGAACTTGATTGATAATATGAGATTCGCATCATCGTCATGTATGAGTTGTCGAATCTTATTACTATCCCATTGTCGATTTGGCATGATCAGACTCTTCACTGTGAGGGTTTCATCCGTTGTGTGGAGTGGTCTTGGTGCATGAGGAGGATGGAGAGGGAGCCACGGGTCTGTCCATATTTTGACTGCAGAGCCATCGCCAATTGTGAATCGCAGTCCAGCCTTGACTAAATCTCGTCCTGCTAATAAAGAGGACCATATAAGGAGCTTTTCCTAGTCCGAGTAGCCATAAGGATAGATTGATTCCCACAATACCTTCCAGTTAGAACACGGGCCATGAGGCATTGAGGATTTTGCAATATTCGCCAAACTTGTTTTCCAAGCAATGCTAAGTTGAATGTTCGAGGTCTCGAAAGCCAATTCCTCCCTCTTTCTTAGGGAGGCTCAATCGATCCCATGCAAACAATGCATGCCTTTTTTATCCGGGTTTGAACTCCACCAAAACTGGGAAAGAATATTGTTGATATCTTGGCAAATGGATTTTGGCAGCTTAAAGACATTCATGGCATAAATGGGCATTGCTGCCAGCTACAGATTTAAGTAGAACTTCTTTTCCTCCTGGTGATAGATACTTCTTACTCCAGCCTTGTGTTCTCTCTCGTACTTTTTCGATAATGTATGAAACATTTCTACTTTCTTTCGTCAAATTGTTCCGGCATTCCAAGATATTTTCCCCCACCTCCTTCATTGTGTATGCCCAAGATATGTCGTAGTTGAGTTTTAACTGGAGAACGTACCGACTGCCAAAAGTGATCGATGATTTAGAGAGATTGATAGCTTGACCTGAGACAGCTTCGTATAGAGTGAATACTCGTTTTAAAGCACGTCCTGTGGTTGGATTTGCTAATGAAAAGAACAATGAATCATCGGCGAAGAGGAGATGATTAACAGCCGGACATTGTTGACCTATTTTCATGCCAGGAATCTTCCGATCAATGCCGCCTTTGTCATCATGTGGGAGAGGACTTCTGCACAAAGTATGAATAGATAAGGGGACAGAGGGTCCCCTTGACGTAATCCACGTCCCGGAGTAATCATTCCCTTAGTTTGGCCATTGATTTGAACTGAATACGTGACAGAGGTGATGCATGCCATTATCCAGCGAATCCATTTGTCCTCAAAGCCCATTCGTTTCATTGTCTCTTGTAAGAAAATCCATTCCAAACGGTCGTATGCCTTGGAGATATCCGTCTTGAGTGCCATGTAAGACTTAGATTGTCTTTTACGAGCTTTTAATGCATAATACATTTCATGAGCAATCATGACATTGTCTGTGATCATTCGACCTGGGATGAAAGCTGCTTGATTTTCGTTAACAATTCCAGAGAGATGCCGCTTGAGTCTGTTTACAAGGATCTTTGATATTATTTTGTAGCTGACATTGCATAAAGCAATAGGACGAAAATCCGCCATTTTGACCGGGGCTTCAAGCTTTGGTATGAGACATATGTTGGTGTGATTGTGCTTCGTATCGAAATTATCTGTCTCAAAGAAGTTTTTGATTTCCGCAGTGATTGCTGGGTGTAGTTGGTTCCAAAACCGGTGGTAGAAAGCTCCTGGGAAGCCGTCAGGGCCTGGTGCCCGATGTCCACCAATGGAGAAAGTTGCCTCTTGGATTTCTAAAGTGGTTACCGGCTGGAGTAAATCAGAGTTCATTTCGGCACTAACTCGGCTCTGAAAACCATTGAAAGCTTCCACAAAATCATTTGCCCTTGGTTCCTGAGAGGTGAATAGGTTGGTAAAATACTGCTCAGCCATGACTGCATGTTGGAGTCTCCCCTGTGAATATTCCCTGCATCATCCTGGATGGCACTTAAACGATTCTTTACCCTTCTGGTTTTAGTGACTGAATGATAAAATCCTGTGTTACAATCACCAGCTCTCAGCCATGTATTTCTGCTTTTACGTTTCCAATAAAGTTCCTCTTCAATGTAGGCTTGGTTGAGATCTTGTCGTAATCGGATTCTTTCAGTTGTTGTTAATGCAGCTGAGGAAGTGGCATTATCCAACTGAACTTTTAAAAGAGAGATACGTTCACGAGATTGTGATTGTTTAAGCGTTTCCATTTGCTGATTTGAGAGCGACAATTGATTAGTCTCTGGTATAATGACGGTGAAGTTGTTGGATAAGTTCGGGTCCATCCTTGAGTCACTGCTTCCTGAAATCCCGATTTATCAGCCATGCGATCATCAAAGAGAAAACGACCTGTGTGCTTTGTAGGAGTGACCCATAAATGTGACAAGAGGACGATGGTCTGATTCATCAAACTCCAAAAAGTGTGTCTCAGAATTTGGGAACTGACGGTGCCATTCTACATTGCCATAGTGCGATCTAAACAGCATTGAACATAATGATTCCACGTTGTCCTGCCCATGAGAATCTGTTCCCAAAACTGTGAAGATCAGTGAATTGACAAGTTCGTATCATTCTCTTGAAATTATGAAACGATATCTCTGGTCTTCGTCTACCTCCAATCTTCTCTTCATTACTGCAAATTTCATTAAAATCTCTAAGTATAAACCATGGCTCTCTTCTATTAATTGCAGTTCTTTCTAATCTCTCCCATAGATCATTACGAAAATCAGGATCTGGGTGACCATAAACAAACGAATAGTAGAAACCAGTTCCATTGATTTTAACATAACAATCTACAAGATTTTGAGAATAAAAAGAAACTGACAAATCAACTGAATTAGAAAAGAGAATGGCAAGGCCTCCACTAAGACCGATAGGTGGAACGGAGACATGATTGAATCCCATTTCGCAAGCTAAATTGCGTATGTAATCATCCTGCTGCTTTGTTTCGGAAAGGCATATGATGTCCAGAAGATACTTCCGATGTATCTCCTTTAGGCGTCGAACTGTCGAGTCTTTGCCCAGACCTCGGCAGTTCCAGCAGGCTGTCCTCATGGCGACTTTGGTGGTTTAGGGCCCACCGTGCCTCTCACTGGGTTGTTGCCTCCGTTGCTTGAGTTACCATCTCCGCTTGTGCTTGGATTCCAAGCTGACATTTTGGTGTTACTCGCTTCATTTGTGTCGCCTTCATATTTGCGTTTTCTTCCTTGATCATCCGAGGTGGGGGCCAAGGCTGTCGCCGATTCATCTTCATGGGGTTGTGTTGCTTCACTTGGCCCTGGAATATCGCCGCAGGAGTTGGGAAGATTGGAATAGGGTTGAAGAGCTCACTTGATTCTAATTCACCGCTAAACATGTCGAAGTTTCAAACCCATCATCGGAAAAGTCTCCTGAGTCGGAGTCAGATTGCTCGGCGTTAGGCGGAGAATTGTTGTGATTGTCGTCGACATTGGGCTCTTGGACTTCATTCACTATTGGGCCGTTAACATTGTTACCATTGTGTTGCGCTAATTCACGGGCTTCCTCTTCATTCAGTTCCCGGATCTGAATTCCGGCATTGTTTTGATTCTCCGGGCATGGAGGTCGTCATCATCATCACCGTCTGATGGCTCATCTCCATCACCACCATTTTGAAATAGGCATTGGCGGAGTCATGGGTTAAGAGGCCACATGTTTCGCAGAATCCTCTAAACGTTCATACCTGAATCTGAGTAAGGTATAACTCGTGGAGCGAATTGAAAGTGACGTTGGAAGCGTAGCGGTTGTAGGATGTCCCAATGAGTCACCACCGGACATACTTCCACACGTGCAGCAGCCTCAGCGTTGTAGTCAACGTCCATTAACTGGCGCCATTCACTACAAAAGAAAGGGCATGTTACAACGTTTTTTTTTATTGGTTGAATCGTTTATAAATGATGCAAACACTTTTTAAATCAATTGTGTAAACGAATTAATATTCGATGATGTAAACTTTTTACACCACTTAAATCAAATGTTGTACTTGTGTGTCATTTATAAGAAGTAATGTTACTTTTTGCAACATTTTTTAAAGATGATGCAAAGTTCGAATCGGTTTAGTAAAACCGATGTAAACATTTGCGACAGTTGTTTAAATGTTGTTTTTTTTTAGTCGGTTTTCTAAATCGATTCAAACTTTTGAATCAATTCTATGTAATGGTTGTATAAAATTAAATCACATAAGTTTAACCATGGTTAATGTATACGTCAGTTAATAGAAACTTTGTGATTTTTTTCATTCAAACATACCGATTTAAACGATAGAGTCACTTCAATAATGATTCAAAATTAGTAATCATTTGCAAGAAGCGTTCTAACATTTTATTGCGTTTTTACAGGAGTTGTTTTAAAATGATTCATAAAATTAAATCATTTGCTACAACCGATATATTTGAAAATTAGTTTTTTTATTGATAAATCAAAAATGTTTTACATAAACATAATAAAAGACAGGCATCTACAAATTTCTAACATATTCCTAACATTAACATTAGTTTCTTCAACACCTGAGTTGCTTCCCACCTGGTCTCTTCCATCCTCGACATGATGA
This sequence comes from Isatis tinctoria, assembly GCA_010577795.1. Lineage (NCBI taxonomy): Eukaryota > Viridiplantae > Streptophyta > Magnoliopsida > Brassicales > Brassicaceae > Isatis > Isatis tinctoria. The sequence continues at coordinate 10,164,756 of CM021244.1, forward strand.
TCCTCTGGCCTTCTACGATGTAGTCACTTATGTTGCTGCATCTCACGCCTTTGCTTTGCCCTCTGATCCTCTTAGTTCACTTGCGATGAGGGTTCAGAACCTGTGGATGAGTTCCTAAGAAGGTTGAAGACGATATCAAAATACATTCAATGGCAAAATCAAATTTTCAAAGATTTCAGCTCAACTATAAATACAATGATTATGTTCCATAATGAACTAGAAGAAAAGAGAAACCTTAATCAAACCTGTTGTTAGATTAATATAGGTTTTGTGGCCTCATGTTTTTCCGTAAGAGGCTTTAGCTTCTTGCTTGCGAATTGGCTTTGGGAGCTTAGGAGGGTAAGTAGGAACAGGTGCACAAGTAGAGTACCTAAAGCAAATGAAAACAAAGGTGTGAGCACATAAATAGACAAACTTTCCATTTCCCTTCTTGCTTCCATTTCCATTCTTCTAATGGCTATGCGGTAGCTTGGGTCAATGTCTTCATCCTCAATGCGGATCCTTAATCTCCACGACGTCATCATCTGCTTCTTCTTGCTGCTGTTGGTTAAGCTGCGCTTCTTCTTGCTGCTGTTGGTTAAGCTGCGCTTCTTGTTGCTTCTGTTGGTGAAACTGTGCTTCTGGTTTTGGCATGAGTGGTGGTATGATTCCATGTGCAGAGAGTCCGAGCACGATTGGTTTCATTTCTGAATCATAAAAGTAAAGGAAAACTGAAATTAATAAATCTGAAACCATATCAAAAAGTGAATTACTTGATATATTACCACAACAACTGCAAGCTGTGATTCTATTTAGTTGCATGTGAACAGAGAAGATTTGGTCTCAGTGGCATCTAGCTCAGATTTTGTAGCTTCGATAATATCAAACTCTATTCAAACCAGGTCATTGAAATCAGCTTTATACTAGCTACCACAATCATTTACTAAAAAGCAATAAAAACAACAGTGATACCACAAGAACACAAACATCTTCACAAATTCAATTGATGTGCTCTAAACTACACGGGGAGGCAGAGCTAATAAAAAAAGCACCACTACATTGACACTCGGTAAAATGTACTTGCAAACGAAAATACTTGCGTATAAAAATGGTTATACACATAAACAGGTTTACACGATACAACTAAACTATCACATAAAGTAGAGCAATCTAGTCGCTGTGTCTGCAATACGGAAAGGGGTCAGTCTTAGGCCTCAACTTCTACACTAATCAAAAAAAAAAAACTTCAATGCATATTAACACAGTGTCCGTAAGTCCACACTTTTTGCTAAGATAAAAAAAAAAAAAGATTCCATGACTAGTTGAATTTAAGCTAGAACAATCCTGTATATGCAAAGAGAATGTGGGAGAGAAGAAAAGACAGACCTTGAAAATCAAACCGACGATGGTTGTTCCGGTCTTGAGAAAAGAGGGCTTCTGGGCATTCTTGACTGCTCCTACATAGAAATGCAATCTCCATAGCATTATGTTGTCCTGCTGAAACACACAGTTTGTTCAAAATGCTATTCATGTTCCAGTTTTACTTACCGGACCACAAATTATGCATTATTGTGTCTTACCGACTGATCCAGGTTAAACTTGAGTGGTATAAGGCAATTGTTCATTCAAATCTATAGGCAGAAATTTTTAATGGAAAGATGTGTAAAGCAAGAAATCAGGTTTTGGCTTTCGAAATTCTGAAAAAAAACAAATCAAGTAGGAATCGATACCCGGATTCATCAGGGCGAGACTCGAGCCAAACGAGACGGTCGCGAGAATCAACGGCGGTGCCGCCAAGACGCTTTGAAGCACCGGAGAAAACGTCGGCAGTGATCAGAAGATTCAATCTCTTCTCCGCATCCATGTCGTCGAGCGTTCTCAATGTCGTCTATTTCCGGATCCGGCGAATGATCAATCTAGGGTGATAAGACGAAGACGAGATGCAAGGAGAGGAAGAAGGAGGATGCCACACTGAGGGCAGAGAAGAGTTTGCTCAGGCGTGTTCTTCAACCACCATCTGTAAACGGTTACGTCGAGAAGCAAAAGGGATCTCGAAGCAAAAGATAAGAGAGGAGGAGGCGATGCGGCGAAGAGAAGGAAAGAAAAGAAAAAAAAGGGTTAAAATGTTTAAGCTATTGTGTCCGTTGGATTTCGTTTTATCAACGGTGGATATTAAAAAAAGTGTGATCCACACCTCTTTTAGTTAGCCAATGAAAAGCGAGATCTTTTATTTTTGCTTTTTAAATGTCAATTTTGAAATATCAGCATTTTGTTATTTTTTCTTAATTAGTAGCTTAATTTTAAGATATGAAGTAAATTAATAAAAGACAGATTACATATTCTATAAAAAAAATTTAATCATCTGATGGTTAATTTACTTATAATCAACTTTTTATATTTTGGTTTTATAGTTCTTGATTTAATTTTATGTGTGAGTGTAAAGTTAAGGGTTAGTAATAAAATTTAGGGTTTGGATTTAAAGTTTACAGATTTAGGTTTGGAGTTTAGAGATTAGAAAATGATAACATACAATGATTCAATTGTTGGTTTTAAGCTTTCCATAAAAAATTTAGTTTTAATTATTTAGGGTTAGAAGTTTAGGGTATAGGGTTTGTGTTTGAGCTACAAATTTTAGGGTTTAGAGTTTATAATATAGAAAATAATGAAGTTAATTTTTTTATTTGATGTTATATTTTTTGTATATTATTTGATGTTTGTGTTTAATAATTAACAATTAAAATTAGAGTTTATGATTTGGAAATAATTATATTTCAAACAATAATTTGCTATATTTTTTTTTCATTGAGAAATAGCCAAAAAAAAAAAAAAATCTTAAGAGGGAAAACGAAATAAAATTGGTAATTTGTGGAGCCAGTTTTTTTCGACAAGTTCATGAGGCGGGCAAAAAATTTGTGTCCCGCTCTCGACATTGGATAGCGTTTCAATGGTGTTCGTGCTATTAAATAGCAAGCGGAAACTTAAAAAATTAATGCGTCAATTTTTTTTAGTATGGCCAATAAAATGATAGCGTTTACTAATATTCAAACGCTATCTAAAATATGTGCTTTAGTAAATTATAGCATAAACAACCAAAACGCTATCTGCAACTGCTATCAATATTCAAAAATCTTGTAGTGCTTCACCAGTTTGTCGGTAAAACAATTATATGTTGGTGATTCTGGAGACAAGTTTGTGGTAAAACTCAATGCTGAAAAATTCAAGCGCGGACCGAGGTTCAGATTAACAAACGGGATGAGAGAATTCTTTGAAGCCAATAACATCAGAGAAAATTTCTATAAGTTAATATGAATTTGTATCATTTACAAGCAAATGATGTTAAACATGTTAATTTTAGCATCACTTTTAATAAATGATGTTAAGTTACTTAGTTTGCATCATTTATTAAAAAATAATTTAAAAAAGTATCACTTATTTTTCTGACGTATTTTAGTTAATTTTTTGCATCATATGTAATTGACGTAAAATATTATATCACTTAGAAGAAGTGATCTTAACATTTTTACAAAATACATTAATTACGAAATTGATGTAAACTTATATTTTGTATCACATGTTTCTAAGTGATTCAAAATAAAATAGAATTGTATCATTTACAATAAAATGATGTTAAACATGTAAATATTAGCATCAATTATCATAACTGATGTTAATCCACTAATTTTGGATCACTCACTAATAAGTAATTTAATAATGCATCACTTACCTTTCTGATGTTTTTTAAGTGATCTATTATGACCTTTTTTTTGTAGTGATTGTTCGACCAATGTGTGCTATAACTTCTTGGTTCATGAATGGAGAGGGATTCTCTGATTTGAATCCAGAAGGCAGGATTGAGCATTTCCAAATCCATAAATGGAGACCACCTTTGGAGGACGACCATGCGATCAGCGAAAGCCCGGGACCTCTTCTCAAAACGTTTTCCATAGATTCCTCAGACGGGAACACGAACTGGAAACGTTGCCCTTCAACAATACGCCCATGAACAATCCCATCAAGAGGAAGGTTGGCGATGATGGAGCGGAGGTTCTGACGTCGGGGAACAGTAGGTCGTCCCATTAGGATGAACCGGTTTTCATTGGCCGCCTGGTTGACCACAGCCAGAGGCAGAGCGATTGGAACATCATCAATGCCTAAATCCAAGTCTTGCATTGCTCTTCGAATATTATCCGCCATTAGCAGAGGAGTTTTTGATATGGGGGGTGAATTTGTTAGATGCTGTGGAGAGTGTAGTGGATTCATGTTGAAGAAGGAGATTCCTTATATAGCCAAAGAAACACCAATACATAGAGTGTCATCACTACCGATCGTGGAGATAGTAGTGGGAGTAACTTCCGCCGTTATGGAGAAAACCGAAGGAGTCCCAAATTACCGGCGGGCATGGGCATAACCGTCGCAAAGGCGATGGGAAAGTGGAGAAATAACCGTCGAAAAATCGCACAAAAGTCGCCATTATATTACCAACTCGGGCCACCTGAATTTTGTTCTATATATTCTTATCAACACTTAAACCACACCGTAACAACATACTTATTCTGTCTACCACTAAATTTAAATTTGGAATAAAAGTCAACTTCTTCTTTTATTTCTTGATCAAAATACGGAAAATATTTTTCAGCTCATACAATATTGTACCTCTTCGACGTTCTAAAACGATTTATATGTCGTAAAAGGACAAACTGAAATACAAAAAAAGGACTAGACTACTAATTCTTTCCACACACTATAGTTTCTTTTCGTAATTTCCGCAAACGAAAAGCGTTAATAACTACATAATATTCCAATATCTTGCCAATAGCAAACAAAATTATCTTATTATATATATCTATCATGCACGCGTGAGAAACAAAAACAAACAAACAACCAATAATTTATTTTCAAGTGAAAAAAAAGAAGAAGAATATTTGATTGATTAATGATCAATGTATCGCCTTATCAACGCATCGATTAACTAGAGCCAACGCATTACTAGTCAACTTTTTGACGTCATCGACCCGAGCGCACACTTCATCTTTCCTCGGCTCATCTCGAACGTCTTTAAACCCGTCTGTACAAGTCTCTTCATCGGTTAAAGCCGCACTGAGCCATGTCTGCACGTTACTCATCTGGAACCTAAACGACTCGAGGGAGCCAGTCGAGACCAGATCCCTCATCTGCTTCATCGAGCCTCTCATTTCATCGACGGCGTCTTTGAGATTCTCGAAGCAGTCATGAAAAACAGCGGCCGCGGTTGGGTGGCCCCCATTGTCATCATGGCTCTCGGGGAAAGCCGTGACGTTGGAGAGGTATGAGCCTAACTCGAGAGCCTTGGAGAGAGTGACGGAGATTGCAGCTCGAGCCAAGAGAGCTGGGTCGTTGTGGACGAAGCTTGAGAAGTTTGAGAGAGAGGAGAAGCAGAGTTCAGAGTATAACGTGGTGTTGCAGCTCGTACGGATGAAATCTGGTTCGTCTGATGATGAAGAAGAGGGTTGCGAATGGACGGTCAGGATTAGTGGGAGGAAGGCTGCTAAGAAGAAGAAGTAGAAAAGTGGTTGATAAAGAGAAGGTTTCTTCATGGTTTCTACTGTTCTATGTGTGTTGGATTTTTGCGACATGGAAGTGTCTCTTTTGGATTATGGGTTGGTTGGAATTTGTGACCTCGAGTTGATATTTATATAGAAAAAGTAACAGACAGCTCTCCCTTTTGTGCCGTAAAGCGAAATAAGGATTTGATCTTAATACCCTCTGAACATTTTTTTAAATGGGTTTGTGATAATGTTGACGTGAGTCCATATGTATAATGGGCCGGGCTGGAATAGTGTATGTTTCTTTTGTTCATGAAATGAAAATGCGAATTCTGTCACATACCAAGTCGATTAGACAAAAACCAAAGTTAAGAGTGTGGGTCTGTTCGTTTGTTTGCAAGTCGCAGCGACCTGCATATTATTTTTAAATCTGCGACCAGCCGCTGCGACATGTAAATGAACAACAAAATGCAACACTTAGTTTCCGTCGCAGTTGTTGATCGCTGGGATCAGCAAAGGAACGGGCCCATCTTTGTGTAACAAATTGCAGGCTTGTCTTTCCCACCTTTCTTTTGCTATCTTATTTACTACTTTTGCTAATTCTTTCTTGTATTTGTGCAGACATGGCTGATGATTTTGGGAAGATTATCGAAGCTTATAAGAAGGGATAACTCTAGTTTAACAAGTTAAAAGAATATAGTTTATTGATTTAAATTATATAATCAAAATAATTTGAATTTTAAGAGAATCTTGAGAGTTTTTTTGGTTTTGTGTTATCTTTCGTTCATGAAATTCCCTATTATCATGAATATTTGAGTATGAATTTTACAGCTCTTACTTGAAAACCATCCTTGAGGTAGAGGGAGGGAGTGGTTTTTGACAAGATTAAAGCCCAAGCAGAAGCAAAGAGTATTATTGACAAGATTATGGTATAAGTCACTATTGTGATTGTTTTCTGTTACAAGAATTTTAAAGCCTAAACCAAACCGGAGTTGAATTTTAAATTTTAATCATTCTTGATTTCTTTCTAAGTTTGTTTTTTCAAAATAGCTAAGTTCTTTAGAATTGAGGTTAAGAAATTTTTTATATTTTTTGCGGCTCATTGGATCGGATCAGCTTTTAAAGCAGATGAGATTGCAACTCTTTTGTAATCAAACCTCCGTTAACTCCCTAATGATATATACATATTCAGCAAAAAAAAAAAAACTTTAATCATTCCAGCGCATCTAGGTGATTCGGGAATGAAGCAAGTCGCAACGATCAAGAGAACCACACACAGGTGCAACTCCTGAAACTAATTAACCCAACTAGTTTTGTTGTAACCAAATGAGATATAAACCATCTTTGGCCGGTTAGTGCAAGAGTTCTGCCGTTTACGTAAGCGTCTATGAGAAACATGAAAGCCAATCAGATTACAAAAGAAAAAAAAAGCTGCATAAATATATAAAAATATCGTCAAAATATTTTAACCACTGACTACACCTAATACAAGATGGAATACATGTCTTGTCTCTGTCGCTCTATCGTAGCCACATACATTTGTCATAATGTTTCGACAATGATCCCCCGTTGATACGTATAGCCTCCTCGGTAGTTAATCTTCGGTGATAGACGTTAAAGACTTTCTTTTCCGGTGATGATAAGAAGATGGATCAAGCAACTTATATATGTTACTCCATATGTTCCAAAATAAGTGATGTTTAAGGTTTTTGCACACAAAATAAGGAATCATTTAATTTTTAATTTTTCTAAATAAAAACACAATTTTCAACTTACCTAAACACAATTCAACCAATAACAAAATAGTAGAAATAATATAATTGGTTACAAAAAAATAAATACTAATTAATGTTACATTGTAGACTGAAAACATCAAATAATTTGGAACAAATTTTTCTTCTTTAAAACATCACTTATAATGGGACGAAGGGAGTATCAATTACTTTCAATAAAGACTTTTAATCACACTTGTTATCATTTAAACTTTGGGCCATGAATATATTAAAAAGAACAAAAGAAAGATAGAGCTCATTAAAAGAGCCCCTTAATATAAGTAAATGAAAAATCCCTCTCTGCGGCTGGAAAGGCTATTAAGGGTTTCTTCTAGCTCCGGTCAAATGGCGAGGAGTGGGACTAGGAAGAAGACGACGAAGACGAGGTACATTGGGACAAGGAATGTGAAGTATCGCCAAGAGAATAAGGCGATGTCGGTGTCTGAGGAGGTGCCAAACTTTGCACTTTGGGATCTCGATAACCTCCGAATTCCTGTCGAGTACGCAAGATGCGTAGGTGATCAGATCAGAGCTTTTATCAAGAGGCATGAATACAAGGGGGAAGTGGTGATCGATGCCTTTTCAGGCAAGAGGGGACCTCGCTCGAAAAGAGTTTCAGAGGAGGTCCTCTCTGAGTTTAGGAGACCTGCCAGTGGAGTTATCTACACTTGAGTGATGTCTAAGGCAAAAAAAGCTACTGATGTAGTCATGAAGAAGAGGATCCATGAGCTGATTGACCAGCTGAACGAAGAAGAAGCATAGACTAACGAAGAAGACGCAGAGATTAACGAAGAAGACACTAACAAAGGTAAGTGATCGACAACTTTTTGTAACAAATTCCACGCTATCTGAACTGCAATGAATCGCTGAGTGATGAGATACTAATATGAACCGGTTTGATTGGTTCTTTATGTTTAGTTAATTTCAATTGTTTCAGAAAATAATCTGAGTCTTGATTTGTTCCTATATTCTAGGATTAGTTAACACTTCACGTTCTTCTCCATGTTTCCATTATTTGCTTCCATGTACGCATTTTGCTTATAGTATTGTAGGAATGTGTAGTTCCAACTTATTTTCTATATATATCAGAGAAGAACTTGTGTTATTATTCTTGTTCTCAAGAATTTCTCAGCTTCGGAGAGTCACCAAAGGATGTGAGGACGCTGCCAACAATGCAGAAGAATGACTTTCTAAAGTTGTTCTCAGAAAATGTTTTTAAGCAACGCAATGCGTTACAAGGCACAACGAGGGTGAATGAGGTTCTGGTTCAGTGGCAAGGCTTGAATGCCTCAAATGCAGCTTGGGAAAGCCACGATCAGTTACCAGCAAGTTTTCCAGACTTTCACTTGAACCTTGAGGACAAGGTTCTTTGGAGGATCGGAGTATTGATGAACCGGTTTGATTGGTTCTTTATATTTAGTTAATTTCAATTGTTTCAGCAAATAAACTGAGTCTTTATTCCTATATTCTAGGATTAGTTAACTGAGCTGAACGGTTTCCTCTGCTATGTCAAGGCAAACTTTTTCATTGTAATTTCTCGTTATAGATAGCTGATACTGATAGACACTTTTTCATTGTGATTTCATGCTATAGATAGCTGATACTGATAGGTAAGCTGAACAGAAAGCTGAACTGTTTCCTCTGCTATATCATGACAGTTACAGCTGCAATTTTTTTCCTCATGTCTTCCGATGTTGGATTCCTGACACATATGAGGAAGCTCAAGTGTAATGGTCATCACACGGTTTTTGGTGTACGATGAGAACAACATTACCGATGAATACTTGAGAGCAGTACCAGTGCCTTGCAAATGCATCTTCACTGAATTTGTTTCCGTAAGCATTTTTACACATTTGACATTAAATCAATCTTTCCAATCTTTACTGATTGTATCTTGTTTTTGCTATCTTTTTCACAGCTTCCAAAGCGCTAACCCACTCGGTGATGATGGCTTTGCTAAACTTTGATTGCAAGCTTCCAGAAACTTTCTTCTCTACGTCTCTTACTCTATTCAGTGTTTATATTCCCAGCAGTGCCGGTGCAACGTTTTGAACTGCCTTAAGCGAGTGCAAAAATAGTACATCTTTATTAAAAATCATAAAATAATAACAGTATAGAAAAAAATATGTTAAAGTTTCATAAGGTAATCAGATTCCATAAAATATTTATAAAAAAAGTTAATAAAAACAATTTATTATGGAAATATAATTTTTTGCATTTATTCCTCCATAATCAGTTATTAAACTCAGATAGTCAACTTTTTCAACCATAACTGTCTCATTTGGCAACAAAGCAACTCATTTAGGAGGTGTTATTGAATTTTTGTTTTAGTGTGTTTTGATGTAATTGAATTATGAAGTATTTTGTTGGATTTTGATGAATTTTTCGATGATGTATTTTGAAATACAAGACAAAACTCATATATTTGCTTTTTAGAAGAGAGAATACATTGAAATCCACCAAAACTGAATTCTAAATTAAAGAAAAGAAAAATAAATAACACTGGTTTTTAATGTATTGTTAAATACCTAAAATAAATATTTAATAAATTTTCAATGAATGTTAATGTATTTTTTTAAAAAAAACATGATTTAATAACATTGGATTTAGTTGTGCATTTAAAATACACTCAAGTACATTAAAAAACAATCTAATAACACTTCATTAATCTCTTTTGTGACAAAGTAGACCGCAAATAACTTTTTATTAGATTCAACTTTGAAAAACATCTTTGAGCTGTGGCGACTAATACCAGAATAGCCAACAATATGCGATAAATAATTTTTGTGTTCTAATAATAATCCTTCTTTTTTTTCAAAAAAATCAAGTATTTCAATAGAGTTTCATTTGTAATGATTCTCAGAGAATCTTTAATTTCATAAACAAATCATCACCAACAATGTCTGAATGCACACTCTTTAAAGAAGCTTCTAAGTTCAAACATGATACCCTCAAAGTATCCTCACTTTCGGCTTCTAGTTTTTAAAAATCAAACAAAAACTCCAAAGTTTATTCATACATTTAAAATTAATACATACAAATATATATATATATGTACAACTTATTCGTTTATATAAAATGGATGCCCCTTTTAAAATATTTTTAGATGTCCTAAATATTTACTTCACCTACTTACATTATAAGCCGGGTCTGATTCCCAGTTCTCTGCTATAAAAGCTAACAAATCTACAACCAGATGTCGATGACCTAATCAGGAATTAGTTTTCTGCGTATTTATATGTTCAAAAACTAGCCAAATCTATACACGATTACATAAAATAATATCCATCACACTAGAATTTTAAAATCAGTTCATATATATGTCTTATCTGAGTTCTTGCCAAATTAGAATAATAATAATAAATAATAACTAAATAAAAAACGCACATGCACAGCACCATATTTATGTTTCATTTAGTGAAAAAAACATATGATTTTCTAATTTTAGTTTTGTTCATGGATCCACATAGCCAGTGCTAATCTCTCAAAGTCAGACATGGAAGGAGTAAACACCCTATTTGCGGGAATTATTAACGATTTCAAAGGAAGAAGAAAGTGTTACGGCTTGATGCGTTCAGTTCTAGAACTCTGGTGTTCGGTATTTGTTTATGCTAAGTTCCACCAACGTCTCTCTTACAAATCCAAACTTTTTTTGTTGGTCCTGAGTTCTTAATTTTGGTTCTTTTTAACCTCAATTCTAAAGAACTTAGCTGTTTCTAAAGAACAAACTTAGAAAGAAATCAAGAATGATTAAAATTTAAAATTCAACTCCGGTTTGGTTTAGGCTTTAGAATCAATGGTTGAAACTTATCAAGAGTGAAGCGAGAGAGAGATGAAAATAATTTTTTCGATTAACTTTATGAATGATGTACAGTGTTTCTTTATATACAGAGTAAATAAGTAAACCAGCTAAACCGGTATTCACATTAAATATGTACTCTAATACGCCCCCTCAAACCTTTAATCCTTACTATCAGGAAGGTAAAGGTTTGAAACAGACATCCGAGAAATGAGGGAATGAAAAACGTTAGGAGCCTTTGTTAGGATGTTGGCCAAGCTATTGGCAGAAGATGGGGTAAGGTAACAATGGTACTCGGTCAGATACTTAGATGCTCGAGCCATACGCTTAGGCCGATTACCGTAGACTGGTACCATACTTGTTTCACGGGATGAAATGGAATTAGGTTGTATGGTACCATGAGTATGACTAGATGCTGCAGGTGAAACATGAGATGAAGACAATGCAGGTGGAGAATGATCAGATAATGCATGAGATGTAGGGGATGGAAGAGATGCAGATGGAGAGATGAGAACAGACGGTGTATGTAAATGATGATCAGGAGCAGACACAGAAACAGCAGGGAGAATGGAAGAATGAAAGAAATCCAAGGGTTGAAAAGTAGAATCAGTACGAAAGGGGGATTCATGAAAAACAACAACACGAGACACTGAAATCTGATTTGTTTCTATGTCTAAGACTGTGCAGCCTTTGTAACCAACAAGGTAACCAAGAAAACAACAATCCCGAGCGCGAGGAGAAAACTTTGTACGTTGCTTTGGAAAAGTGGACATATAACAAAGACAACCGGAAGAGCGAAGGAAACTATAATCAGGAGCTTTATGCATGAGAATTTCAAAGGAAGATTTGTTGTGAAGAACTTCAGAGGGCACCCACCTTAAAATATATGCCCCATTGTTTTCTTTACTTTCCTCAAAATCAAAATTATAGTACATTTTAAAATGGGTGATTAACAGTGAGCACATCTTTAGTCACCTGCATTTACTGTTATTAAAATGGGTTTTTAACATTAAGCTCTCTTTTAGACACGTTGACACATGTGTTAGGACATGTCTTATAACTTATATATGTTACTCCCTCTGTTCCAAAATAAGTGATGTTTAAGGGTTTTGCACACAAAATAAAGAATCATTTAATTTATAATTTTTCTAAATAAAAACACAAATTTCAACTTACCTAACCACAATTCAACCAATAAAAAAATAGTAGATATAATATAATTGGTTACAAAATAATAAATACTAATTAATGTTACATTGTAAACTGAAAACATCAAATAATTTGGAACAAGTTTTTTTCTTTAAATCATCACTTATTATGGAACAGATGGAGTATCAATTACTTTCAATAAGGGCTTTTAATCACATTTGTTATCATTTAAACTTTAGGCCATAAATATATTAAAAAAAGAACAAAAGAAAGATAAAGCCCATTAAAAGAGCTCATTAATATAAGTAAATGAAAAACCCTCATCTGCAGCTGGAAAGACTGTTGAGGGTTTCTTCTAGCTCTGGTCAAATGGCGAGGAGTGGGACTAGGAAAAAGAAGACGATGAAGACGAGGTACATTGGGACAAGGAATGTGAAGTATCGCCGAGAGAATAAGGCGACGTCGGTGTTTGAGGAGGCGTCAAACTTTGCGCTTTGGGATCTCGATAACCTCTGAATTCCTGTCGAGTACGCAAGATACTCCAATTCACACTACGCCTTATCCTCTTTCTTCTGTTTTATCCTATGACCATCTTGCTCTCCACTTCAAAGATATTATCCTTGCCTATACCTCTGATGTTGAACCTAAATCCTTTCACGAGGCCATTAAATCTGGGAAGTGGACCAATGCGATGAATGTGGAACTGATTGCTTTCGATGACACTCACACTTGGGATGTGGTCTCGAAACCTGAAGGCAAGAATGTCATTGGCAACAAGTGGGTTTATAAGATTAAATACAATGCTGATGGTTCTCTTGACAAGTACAAAGCGCGTTTGGTTGCCAAGGGCTATACTCAACACTCGGGATCACGCGGAAATTGACTATCACACCACTTAAGATAAACTCAAAGCAGGCTTTCTCAATACCCTCCATGTTTCTTCTGCCAATAACTTGGCCGACATCCTAACAAAGGCCTTCAGCCTAATGTTTTTCATTCCCTCCTTTTCCGGATGTCTGTTTCAAACCTTTACCTTCCTGATAGTAAGGATTAAAGGTTTGAGGGGGCGTATTAGAGTAAATACCGGTTTAGCTGGTTTACTATTTTACTATGTATATAAAGAAACACTGTACATCATTCATAAAGTTAATCAGAAATTTTCTTTTCATCTCTCTCTCGCTTCACTCTTGATAAGTTTCAACCATTGACTCTAAAACCTAAACCAAACCGGAGTTGAATATTAATTTTTAATCATTCTTGATTTCTTTCTAAGTTTGTTCTTTCAAAATAGCTAAGTTCTTTAGAATTGAGGTTAATAATTTAACTATACATATGAAATATATGTAGATATATACTATATGATTTTCACTTTCTCGTTTTATAGATCAAAAATTAATTTTAGTATTTTTCACAATTAATAGTAATTTCTTTCAGTTTTGAAGAAAATGAAAGATCGGGTCAAAATATTTATTTTAGATTATGTTATAATCTCAACCCATTCAATCGCAACACATATTAATCTCAACCCGTTGGCATTGTAATCGAATAATATAATTATTGAATAGTATTTGATTTCTTATTAAATTAAAAATATATTAATATAATTTCTATTATTTTTTATTAAAGTTAGAGATATATATATATATATATATAAAATAAATTTTTGATTTTTTCGTTTACAGATCAAAAATAATTTAATAATTCATTTTAGTATTTTCGCAATTAATAATATTTTTTAAAAGAATTTGAAGAAAATGAAAGATATGAAATTTTATTTTAGATTATGATATAATTGCAATCCGTTCAATCGCAACACATATTAATTTTAGCCCGTTGACTATGTAACCGAATAATATAAACATTTAATAATTTTAAATATTTACCTTTTTATTAAATTGAAAATCTATCAATTTAATTTTAATATTATTAATTTTATTAAAGTAAAATCTAATATTTTATAATATGCTTAAAAGAAAGTTTTGATTCACTTTGATTTAAAAATATATACTGAGATTTGATTTTGATTTAATTTTGATTTAAATTTTAATCATAATTGGCATATTTTATTTGACTAAAATATCTTTAATGAATATTTGAAAAACAACTAAAAGACAGTGGTATTATATGCAATATCTTACATTATTAAAGTTAGATCTAAATGTGTACTTCTGTTTTAATAGTATAATAGATTAAGTGTTATTTAAATCATTAGTTTTACCGAATTAACCAAAAAATAATTAAATTAAATCAAAGTCTAACAATTTATTCTTTCTAAATTTCTCTTTATGTTTTCTAATAATGTCTTTCCGTTCATTTTTGATTTCCCCTAGGCCCTAGTTCTAATTTCTTGACCAAACACAAAAAAAAAATACTTGACCAAACATCTATGAATAACGAAAACACTTTACTTGAAAAATATTGACTTAAAAGAAACACAAAACTTGACTTCTTTATATTCGCATCAACATATTTAGCTTTGGTGTGCATTTATAATAGTGTCATCATATATGATTTGAATTGTGTCTGATCTAGTTTAAAAGTAATAACTCATCTGAAGCTGCTTCCCCATATAAAAATGTTTTTTCTTAATGACATATAAAAATCATATATCCATGGAATGGGAACATGATTTCTTAATAATTTAATTCATTAACACTGGTCAAAATATTCTTCGGCCTTTTCTGCATATATTTGTTTACTTCCCACTAATGTTGGCTTTACATTTCTTTCGGGGAAAAAAAAGGAAAAAAGAAAAAACAATGTCAAAAAGATTGTATGCATGGCGCATTGAGCAAGGAAGATTAGATGCGTCGGGTTTGTGCAAGTTGCAACATCCCTCGCGTTCCAAGTCAACCTCGTATTCCACGCAAATCATATACTATTAATTATGGCTATATCATACTGATTATTTATATGTCAAATTGTCAACGTTTCTTCTCTTCTGTCCCAACCCAAATTTATAACATTCCCATCTTCTTATTAGTTACTCTTTCGTTATAGAACTCTTCATTATAACGCCATTTGTATAGTCATGTAAATATGAACATCATATCACTCTTCTTCTTTTTGTTATTGTTGTTGTTGGGTTCTAAAAGTAAAGGAACAAGCGGATACAAATTTTTCGGAATAATGCCATTTCGATAATTCGGTTAAGTTCTCTGATTAATTAAAAGCAATATGATGTCAAAAAAAAAAAATTATAAGCAATATATGATGATTGGTTAACGTAGTTCAACGACATGACCAACATAAGTTTTTGAAAAATTGCAATAACCAATTAGTATCGAGACGTAACTCTTGGTTTACTTGTCATGGATAGGGGCATAGGGCCATACGGAAAAATCCTTACGTATATCCTAAAAAGCCTAAATTATCGGGAACCAATACCTCTCTAAAATCTACAAATCACTCGTCAATTACGGGTCATAACCCGACCCGATAATGCTTATCTACTTATCTGTCTGCCCAACTTGAGAGTTTCGTCCAATCAAATAAACCCACGTCGGATCTTTATATCCCCATTGGCACTTTTCTTCTTTTCGAGTATATAAACAGACCTCCACGAAGAGTCTTTTCATCTCTCCCGCTATATCCCTCAAATATAAAAGACACAAACTCAAAAGACATAAAATGGCGGGAAAACTATCGGGAATCGCTCCGGTGATGATTATCATCGCCATACTCCTGATTTCACCGACGATCTGCACCGGACACGACTATCGCGACGCTCTCCGCAAGAGCATCCTCTTCTTCGAAGGTCAACGCTCCGGCAAACTCCCGCCAGATCAACGCCTTAAATGGCGTCGTGACTCCGCATTACGCGACGGTTCCTCTGCCGGCGTGCGTCCACCACTTCAGAAAACCTCTCTGTACGTTTTAGTAACTCACAACCGTCACTGAGACTTCGCTCTTCTTTTTTCTTGATTTCAGGTGGATTTGACCGGAGGCTACTACGACGCCGGAGACAACGTGAAGTTCGGTTTCCCGATGGCGTTCACGACGACGATGATGTCATGGAGCGTCATCGATTTCGGGAAAACGATGGGACCGGAGCTTGGAAACGCGGTGAAAGCGATCAAATGGGGAACGGACTATCTTCTCAAAGCGACTGCGATCCCCGGCGTCGTCTTCGTCCAAGTCGGAGACGCTTACTCCGATCACAACTGCTGGGAACGTCCCGAGGACATGGACACGCTTCGAACGGTTTACAAAATCGACAAGGACCATCCTGGCTCCGAAGTCGCCGGCGAGACAGCAGCCGCTTTAGCCGCCGCGTCGATCGTGTTTGAAAAACGCGATCCAGCATACTCCAAACGCCTGCTGGACCGTGCAGCAAGGGTACTACTTTAACTTTAACGTTCATAATTTATCCTCTTTAACAACAACAAAAAAGAAAAAGAAAATCGTGATTTGTCAAAAAGTTTAACAGTTGATTATACTTTGCTTGCGTGATTAATGTTCTCTTTATGTTTTCTTTTCCGTACATTCTTGATTTCCCTTGTCCTAATTCTTGACAAACATGCAATTTACGCTACTACAGATTATTAAGCACTTCACTTTGAAATGTTGACCTACAGAAACACAGAATCTGACTTTTATTTATTTTTTATTATTTGTTGTCAACATGTGACTTTTTTCATTGGCATCAAAACATTAACTAATTGTAATTGTGGACGTAGGTGTTTGCTTTCGCCAATAAGTACAGAGGAGCGTACAGTGATAGTCTTCGCCAAGCAGTGTGTCCTTTTTACTGCGATTTCAACGGTTACGAGGTAACTAAAGATTTATTTAATTACCACAGTTAATTAGATCTGATAATAATCAAAATTAGGAGTAAAACGTTAATTATATGAGGAAGTTGAAAGAATGATGGTGTGCGTGCATGCAGGATGAGTTGCTTTGGGGAGCGGCATGGCTACACAAAGCTTCGAAGAAACGAGTGTACAGAGAGTTTATTGTGAAGAACAAAGAGATTTTAAGAGCTGGAGACACGATTCACGAGTTTGGTTGGGATAACAAACATGCTGGGATTAATGTCTTAATCTCCAAAATGGTACTAATGGGAAAAGCAGAGTATTTTCAGAGTTTTAAGCAAAACGCTGATGAGTTCATCTGTTCTTTACTGCCTGGAATTTCTCACCCTCAAGTCGATTACTCACTAGGTAAAAAATTTAACAAGTGTTGAATCAATTCACATATTGTTCCTCTAATGACTTAATTTGCGGTAATATAACACAAACAGGAGGATTATTGGTGAAGAGTGGAGGGAGTAACATGCAGCATGTAACATCTTTGTCGTTTCTGTTAATAACATATTCTAATTACCTAAGTCACGCCAATAAGGTGGTGCCATGTGGCCAATTCTCAGCTTCTCCCGCTCTTCTCCGTCAAGTCGCCAAGCGTCAGGTAAACTAACTAACAGTCTTCCATTCCCCTGTTTCAGCATTGAGATGCATTAATGAAACCTAATAAGTGGTTTTGTTGTTTGGGACGTACGTCAACACAGGTGGACTATATACTAGGAGATAATCCGATGAAAATGTCGTACATGGTTGGGTACGGTTCGAGGTTCCCACAAAGGATTCACCATCGTGGCAGCTCGGTTCCTTCAATGGTGGACCATCCTGCTCGCATAGGGTGCAAAGACGGATCTCGCTATTTCCTTAGCCCGAACCCTAACCCTAACTTGCTAATTGGCGCCGTCGTTGGTGGGCCCAATGCCACTGACGATTTTCCTGATTCAAGACCTTACTTCCAGCTGACTGAGCCCACGACTTACATCAACGCACCTTTACTGGGCCTTCTTGGTTACTTCTCGGCCCGTTCTTGATTTTCCCATCACAGAGCATGATGATATTGTTGAATAGTTTGCTCATTCAAGTCTAGTGGTGTGCTGATAACTAAACCGCTCTACCATTTAGTTCTTACCCCACAAGAAATTTTCGATGAATTGTAAACAAAAGGAGAAGAAAAACTATTGACAAAAAACATTGCTTTATATACTAATGTATTCGTGTAAACACAAATGATCCATCTTCCTTTGGAAGCAAAATGTAGTCGTAATGGAATGCCAGCTAAAGGAAACTTAAACCAGAACCGGTACAGCCTAATAACCGGTATACATAATCTAATACACCCCCTCAAGTCTCCGAAACTGAAATGGCTTGAGGTGTGAAGAGACTTGAAGTAGACATGCGCTGAAGAATGGAATTGAAAGGACCAGGTTGCAAATGCTTGGTCAATATATCCGCATGCTGATTGGCGCTAGAAAGATGCATCAAACGGATGAAACCATTCTTCACTTGGTCACGAACAGTGTGGCAGTCTATCTCCACGTGTTTGGTTCTCTCATGGAACACAGGGTTTGTAGCAATATGCATTGCAGACTTATTATCACAAAAGAGCTTAGTAGTACCACAGACCTTGATCTTTAGACTCGTGAGTAATTGTTGTAACCAGATGAGTTCACAAGTCGCATGAGCCATACTTCGGTATTCAGATTCTGTACTGCTACGGCTAACAACATCTTGTTTCTTCGATTTCCAGGTGATCAGAGAGTTGCCGAGATACACACAATAACCGGTGATAGAACGCCGTGTATCAGGGCAAGTAGCCCAATCTGAATCCGCAAAGGCATTAAGGCAGATATCAGACTTGGCAGAGTAAAACAAACCTTGGCCAGGGTTGTTTTTGATGTACTTCAAAACACGAAGAGCAGCCTGGAAATGCACATCAGTTGGAGTCTGCATAAATTGGCTAAGAGAGTGGACCACATAGGTGATGTCGGGTCTAGTAATAGTCAGGTACAAGAGGCGACCCACCAAGGCTCTGTATTGCGTAGGATCAGAAAGAGGCTGACCAGAGTCGACACTCAACTTGACCAGGGGATCCATCGGCACAGAAGCAGGCTTGCACGCCAATAGGCCAGTATCGGAGAGAAGATTCAAAGAATATTTCCGTTGAGAGACAGAGATGCATGCGGATGAACGAGCTATCTCCAGACCTAAGAAGAAGCGTAAATCTCCAAGATCCTTGATTTTGAAGTTCGAGTGAAGAACATTCTTCAGAGCAGTGACATCTTCAAGACTGTTACTAGCGATCATAATATCATCAACGTACACAAGGATCGCAGTAAACTTGTCACCAGATTGCTTGACAAACAAAGTGTTATCAGCAGGAGACTGAGTAAAACCAGCCGCAACAAGGACCCCAGAGAGACAGTGATACCATTGGCGTGAGGCCTGTTTCAACCCATACAAAGACTTATGAAGGCGACACACAGGGTTAGGAGGGAGAGTACCAGATGCAGGAGTGTAACCTTGAGGAAGGCTCATGTATATCTCCTCATCCAGGTCACTATGCAAAAAAGCATTAGAGACGTCCATCTGCGAGAGACTCCAGCCCTGAATTGCAGCAAGTCCCAAAAGAAGTTTGACACTCGCTAATTTTGCCACCGGAGAGAATGTATCAGTGAAGTCCACTCCTTCTTGTTGGGTGAAGCCCTTTGCCATGAGTCGAGCCTTATATCGCTCAACAGTACCATCAGCTTTGTATTTTATGGTATACACCCATTTACATCCGACAACATTCTTGAGGTCAAATATTCTTACTCTATAGTTAAACGAAGCAAAAGAGAAAAAGAGACTTTAATCTGATAATCACTCAGTCATTGTAAAATTATTATACTTTTTTAATTTAGCGAAAATTATTTTATGTGTTGTCCCATATTTAATATTCCAAACCATGGTATCACAAATGTCGTAGATAATTTAAGGCAAGTTATTTTCTTCTTTTAAGCAAAAAGATTTTGATGACCAAAAAGCTAGTTAGTACATAAACAAGTCGTTTTAGTTCATAAGAAATAAGAATACTTTTGTTTGCTTGTAAGAGCCTGTAATTTACTCATAGCCTTCAAATATTTGCTTGTAATGTACTAATGTTGCACTTTGATATTGCGTTGGTCTCTTACTACCATTTGTTGATAGTATATGATTTTACAATCTCATTCTCATCGATGGAGAGCTCTCAGATATTTTTCCTAACCACGGATTAGGTCATTTTCGTAATGAAAGCTACATATTTTTGTCCACCAGCAAGTCATTGTTCATAGTTGTCGAATCTTGGTTTCGTGACCAGCCTGATGCCTTTTTTTGCAATGTTTCATTTTATAACTGGAATGTCCTGGGATAAACAACTTGGAAAGGTTCGAAACCAGTATGTTCATCAACTCTGCGCTACATTTGCTGCTGTCGACCTCGTGCATGCACATTCTATAATTGCCAATAGGATTCGGTAGAACTTTCAGTTTGATATTTTTGTTGAAAAGTTATGCCTCATTTTATACAGCTTCGAGGCCCCTAACCTCACCAAATGGCTACAATCAAATTCGTCATATTCACACTTCCTCTTCAGATATAACCATCGCATTATGTATGTGAAATAGGTGTCTATTCTCAAATACTATCCTCCATTCCTCTGCCGTTAGCCACCAATTTGTTGATGTTTGAAAAATCTTGTTTACTTCTGCATAAAAAAAAAGTTAATGCTTTGTTTTTATGCAATAATCCCCTATATATTAATTGAGAAGACAGAGAGAGAAAATTCAGCCACGTGTCTCACTCAGAGTAATTTGAAATATTTACATTCAGACATGTCAACAAAAAAATAATACATTTTTAATATATGGAAATATAGATACTCTCTCAGATTTTTTTCTCTATTTTTATGCTATCAATAAATTCAAACATTTAAAGACATATAATTAAGAGATTTAATGGCTTGTGTGACATTTAAATTTTAGGAATTATATAAATACAAGTTTTGTCCCACATGGACTACAAAATGAAAGGATGACATGTATATTTCTTATAAATAATTAAAATTACTCAGAATTTGTAATTACATATATGAAGTATTTAATTGACGCCAAAATTTGAAAGTTTTTATTTGATTTAATAAAACTTTATTTAAACTACGTTATTAAACTGAATATACAAATATTTATGTACTTTTGTTTGATGGAAATTCAAGTATTAGTTACTTGATAAATTGTGAAAATATTAAAATTATTTTAAATTTATGAAAATTATAATATTATAAGTATTTTTATTTTCATAAAATTTATATTATATTTGATGATATATTAATATTGTTTATTAGATTAAATACAGATAGTATATTAGCCATAAAAAACTTACTATTATGATATCATGGTAACAATTTATATAATAATCAATTATATACCAAATATTATACCCGCACATGGTGCGGGCTATCATCTAGTTATTTTATATACAAATAATCAAATTGATAGACAAATTTTAATTTTCATTAGTTGGTTTAATTATAGCAACAAATAAGTATTATCATCTAATCATAGGAGAAGAATTTGGGGCAAGAAAGTATTATCATCATTTATGACCAAACTATGTACTTTATCAACTTAAAAGAAAACAAGGATTAAAGGTGTAAAATTAGGAATTTGTCTTTGGTCGGCTGCTTTCCGCTAACACAAAGAACGCTATTTTGTCTCCTCCTCTCTCAAAAAATCATTCCTTTTCTCTTCTCTCTCATAGACATTTCAGCTAGCTCTGAAACCGTCAACGAACTAACTTAGCCTAAGGCACTCCAGCTTGGTTTTCTTCTCCGATTGAAAGGAGGAAGAAAAGCGAAAACGAGATCCTAGCTGAGTGATGTGAGAGCGAGAAACATGGAAGGAGTCGAGCTGGAACTAGAGAGAAGAAGCAAGTTCTTGAACAGCTTGATACAGCAGAAGAAGAAGGCTAAAGAGCAGCAGGACCAGAAAGACGAGTTCAATGTTCGAGTAAGGGCTTCCGATATGCCTTTAGCTGTGCAGAACAGGGCCTTCAGTTTGTCGCGTGAGCTCTTGAATGCCACGCCTGGAAAAGCCGACAACAAGAGACTCGCTCTCGCCCTAAAAAAGGTAGATCTTTTTTTTTTTTTGTCTCTCTTTTGAGTCTCTCGCCTTAAAAGTCAAGTAAAGGAGTCTAGTACTGTGGAGTTTAGTTTTGAAATTTTGACACAGAATCTAGTAGTGTTGCTACTTTTGGGGTCTTAGTCGCATTGTTTCTGTGAAATGTGGTAATGTCTTCTCGATCTTGCTTGATTTGAAGATGTGTACTTGTATTACGAATCTGAAATTTGGATTTTCGCTTCCCGTAATTGCATATTGTTGAACTTCATAGATGGTCCCAATATCTTGTTTTGGCTTTCATTCGGTTGCATTTAACTTCGTTCCATTGTTGTCATTTCCCTTTGTAGCTTCTGCTAGTCTTCTTGACTTGGTCGTTTTTGGATTGTCAGCATAACTTCAGTATGAGTGTCTTTGTGATAAGTCTTCAAACTCGATGTTCTTTTTTGCTTATTAAGATGTTTCATTATTTCGAAGCTTCTTTATCTGTGCTGTTAGAGTTAGATGCTACCTCATGACAAATCTGAAGCATTTTGCTTTAGGAAATGAGCTTTGCCCAAATAGAAACTTCTACAAAGGACTCAGTTGTCGTCTGGTAGACCGGTCTGTCATTACTATCCCAACTATAGAATTGTTTATCTATGCAGCTTTTCCATAAAATTGTACATGGCTCAGGGTTTAATGTTCAACACTTTAAAATCTGGGCATAATGTTACTACTTAGAGGGCGTTGATAGTTAGCTTTTGAGTTGTTGCTAAGAATTTGTGTAGTCACTCAATTCCTCATATTGGACTAGAGGTAGGGGCATTATTCCTATTAAGTGCAAAGAGTTTTTTGGGGCTCTCGAACGTGGATGAAAGTTGCAAACTTTTAATGATCCAAATGTAATAAGAGCGGCTTTACGTTGGTTTCACAATGTGGTTGAGATAAAAGAAGAATCAGTGTTCACTTATTTGTCTCATCTTTTAATAATGGCGACCATTCTTAGCTTCTATGTTTGGCATACGAGTCAGTTTCTGCTGTTTGACTTGTTTTATCTTCTTGTTCTGACCTTCATATGTTTCTCTTCTCTTCAACTTTTCTCCTAACTTGAGCTGTTGTCCCTTCGTCAAACAACATGTTGCATCGAATTCAAATTTGCATCAGGTGTATATAAACTTTCCATGTTTCTTACAATTTCAGGACTTTGATTCTGCCTATGGCCCTGCATGGCACTGCATTGTTGGGACCAGCTTTGGTTCATACGTCACTCATTCCATTGGAGGATTCATATATTTCCAGATCGACAAGGTGTATGTTCTTCTTTTCAAGACTGCAGTGGAGCCCTTAGATCACCAATGAGAAAAGTTGATCCATCTAAAAATGAACATCTTCAAATTAGTCCCCCTTCCCTTTCGGTTCCTCTGTCCTGTATTATTCACACACTATTTGTTTCTAGTTTGTCATGTGTTAATCTCCTAGACAAAGTCTTTGATGCAAATCAAGAATAGGTTTGTGACTCATGTAAATTACATTCGAGTTTTTCTCCTGTGAATTGTTTCCACTTCACAAATGCAACTTATAATCTTCTTGAAAACTTCCTCTTTCGTTACTTTCTCCCCTAATTTGTGTATGTTTTCTCCAAATCTTGCTGAGAGACCTAAACCTAACATTACTGTCAGAAATTAGTCTTGTCAGATTTGAGCAAGGTTAAACGATTATAAAGAATTGCTTTTTTTTTAAATAATTACCTTAAGCACGAGCTTTCCGAGTAAATGAGTTTGAAACAAAGCTTGTGTTCTTTGTTTCTGTTGAACATTCAATTTCTCGTCCTTCAGACAAAAGGAGCTACCTTTGAAGTTTAAACCCAAAACCTCTCTTTACCAATTTTCTTCGAATTGACGTTTATTTAGTTAGAATCAGAGAAACAAAGAAAGAAGTATTAGAAACGAACGAAGTGACAGAGGGAATGGATCAATCGCAGCAGCGCACAGTCGCTGCTCCTTCATCTTCTCGATCGTACCAGTTCCATCCTGCGCGTACTGCAATCGTCGATCTCTTCAACCTCTACTTAGGGGTATAATCTCATCATCCTTCTCCATCTCCGACTTCTATTCGAATCCTTTTTCTCCAATTTCGCTACTGATTTCAACTTTTTCTTCTACAGAGAGGAAGCCGGCAAAAGCCCGATGAGCCCGTACGAGATCCTCCGTAGGTTTCTGCGATCCTTACCTGCTTCAATTGCATCGATTTGACCAAAAAAAGGAAAAAAGTCTATTCATTTTTGAATAGCTCCTCTTTCTCTTGCTATTGATTTTGACAGGAACAAATCCCAGAAGCGTGTTCACGCTCCCAGTAGGGACTTACCACCTAGAAACGAGCAGTTCACTGTGGATTTCGAGAAGCTTCAGAGCCAATTTGGTGTAAAGCTTTCATCTTTTTCTCTTTGTGATTTTTGTATGTAACATAATGGGTTTTTGCTTACGTCCACCTCTTCTCATTCAGGATCCAGATCAGTTGAGAACAATCACGGAATCAGTTTTGATATCTATGGTGTTGCAGTGTAGCAATCATGCACCTAGGGCTGAGTTTCTTCTCTTTGCCTTGCGTACATTGTGTAGAATTAGTTACGTTAATTGGGATACCTTTTTACCATCCCTCCTCTCTTCAGTTTCCGCTGCTGAGGCGTCTCTAAGCCAAGCTGCTCAAGCAGCAACGGCTGGTTCTTCTGCTACTTCTTCACAGTCTTTAGTTCCTCTTGTACCTTCGAATACTATGCCTTCAGCTCATGGTATTGGTTCTCCAGGACCTTCAGGAAATGAACCAGGCTCTGTAACTACTTTGGCAAAATCTTTGGACGTCTCCGGGAATGTGCAGCAGATTGCTAGAGCTGGCCAAACCGTAAGAGATGATGCTATGAGAAATAGTCAACGTGTAAGAGCCGCAGCGGTAAACAGTCTGCGTCAGCTCAGTTGCAAGATTATCTTGATTGGCATTGAATTTAATCTCAAACCCGTCACTCATGCCGAGGTGTTCCATTACATGATGAATTGGCTTGTGAACTGGGACAGGAGAGATCTGGGAACTGAGGACTCTGCGGGAAAGTCGTGGAGAACTGAGAAGACTTTAGCTGAATGGTTAAGGAGCTGTTTGGAAGTGATCTGGCTGTTGGTAGACGAGGGAAAATCTCGCATTCCGTTTTACGAGCTATTGCGCAGTGGTCTACAGTTTATAGAGAACATACCTGATGATGAAGCCTTGTTCACTCTTATCATGGAGATACACCGGAGGCGAGATGCGATGGCCATGCACATGCTCATGTTGGACCAACATCTTCACTGTCCAACGTTTGGTACTCATCGTATATCGTCCCAGACAACTGCCAATGTTTCAGTCGAAGCTGTGGCACACCTTCGCTATTCGCCAATTACATATCCAAGTGTGCTTGGGGAACCTTTATATGGAGAGGTGATTAGTTTGATAGCTTAGTTGATTGTTGGTGTTATTGTGTAATGTACATGCTTTTCACTAGGCAGGCAATTTGTGAATTTTAATCCTATTTTTTCTTTTTTATTTCGCTGGTAGGATCTGGCAATGTCTATTCCAAAAGGAAGCCTGGATTGGGAAAGAGCAGTGCGTTGCATAAGACATGCTATTCGTACTACGCCGTCGCCGGACTGGTGGAAGCGTGTTCTTGTTGTGGCCCCCTGTTATAGACCTTCTGCACAAGCAGGGCCTATCCCTGGTGCCGTTTTCACTTCTGACATGATTTGTGAGGCAATCATTGACAGGATTGTTGAGCTTCTCAAGCTGACCAACTCAGGCAATGTTTGTCTTTCCCTATCTCTCATGTCTTTGATCCGCCACTTCCTATCTAATATGTAAACATGATTTTCAAATAGCAAGTTGTTTTGAAATCGTCACAATCTGTAAGAAAACCTATTTTCGTCACGTTATTCTAGCTCAGATTAAGTTTGAAAGTTCTATGATGGTTGATTACATAGGCTTTGATAGAAAAAGATAAAAAGTTAAGAGTTGAGATACCACTATACGATGGCTGCTTTGGTATTTGGTATTAACTTGGTTACTGTTTCTTTTCCCCCTTCTCTATGCAGATGCAAATTGCTGGCAGGAGTGGCTGGTTTTCTCAGATATTTTCTTCTTTCTAATCAAAAGTGGGTGTACGGATTTTGTTGATTTCATTGATAAGTTGGTCTTACGCCTAAACGGTGTTGATAACCATATTCTTCGGACGAATCATGTGACGTGGTTGCTTGCACAAATAATACGCGTGGAGCTTGTGATGACTGCTTTAAACTCTGATCCTAAAAAGGTTGTTTCTCGATAACAATGATATGTTTGCAGCTCCAATTCAAATCCTTGTACTTCCTTTTCTTTGAGCTTGACATCGCAACTTCTGCTCTATTTGGGTTTTCTCTTAGGTGGAGACTACTAGGAAGATCTTATCATTTCACAGGGAAGATAAAACTGATCCCAATAATCCTCAGAGTGTGTTGCTTGACTTCGTAAGCAGTTGTCAGAATCTACGGATTTGGTCACTAAGCGCAACAACTAGGGCATACCTAAACAATGAACAACTGTTGAAGGGAAAACAGATTGATGAGTGGTGGAGAAGCAAAGGTAGATCCTGACAACTGCTTACCAAGTAGGAAGCCGAGAGCATTCCCGATTATGAAAACTCCCCTCTCATTCTATTTCTTGTTTGGGGTTTCAGGCGAGCGCATGATGGATTATATGAATATGGATGATAGGTCGATTGGCATGTTTTGGGTTGTCTCCTATACCATGGCACAACCGGCGTGTGAAACAGTTATAAATTGGTTGTCTTCAGCTGGCATGGCTGAGTTGCCAGGAATACCACCAAACGACAGAGTGATGATGATGCAGGAAGTGACCCCATTACCGATGTCATTGTTATCTGGCTTTTCAATGAACTTGTGCTTGAAATTGGCCCTTCAGATGGAAGAAGCTTTGTTTGTTAGCCAGGTTTGTTTACTTTGTCTCGCAAGGATATTATATATGTTAAGTGATGCACTGATCCATGGAGTTTTACTTAGTAACCTGTTTTCTCTACGGTCCAGAAAATGACTTCAGGGTTTTGATTGTCCAAAAATGTTAAGAGTGGATTTTAAAATCCTGAGCAAAATGAAATTGATGTCGCAGTAAAACATCTGGGTGCAGGTTGTTCCTAGCATTGCAATGGTTGAGACATACACAAGATTGCTGCTGATTTCCCCTCACTCCATGTTCCGTTCGCATTTCAGTGTAAGCTATTTGGTTCCCTCTTTTTCCTTTTGATTTTCCGAATCTTATGTTCTATTGATCATAAGCGATTCATGTGATTGGCTAACTTTCTGTAGCAATTGGCCCAGAGAAATGCTTCTCTGCTAAGCAAGCCTGGGGTGACTTTGCTTGTTCTTGAGATTCTGAACTATCGTTTGCTTCCGCTATACAGGTAAACTGAGCACAAAGTCCTCAAGTTGGGGTAGATCCTTCTATGCTTTTCAGCTGGGTCATTCTCTTAGTTAGATGAAAATTGTTTCGAGCTTTCCCCACATTTGCTGTTTGACCCGACTAAACAAAAATTACTGATCTTATTGATGCCCCTTTTGCAGATACCAAGGAAAAAGCAAAACTTTAATGTATGATGTTACTAAAATAATCTCAGCATTGAAAGGAAAACGTGGCGACCACCGTATATTCAGACTAGCTGAAAATTTATGCATGAATCTCATTTTATCACTCAGAGACTTCTTTTCTGTGAAGCGGGAGGGAAAAGTGAGTGCTTGTTTTTTTTTTTTCCGAAATAAACCTCACTGTCCCCTGCTTATTTTGTGCCAGGATGATTCGGGTGTTAATAATTGTTCTTATTTATATCACCAGGGACCAACTGAATTCACTGAAACATTAAACCGCATAACCATCATGACTCTTGCTATCACAATCAAAACACGTGGTATCGCAGATGCTGATCACCTGGTTTATCTACAAACCATGTTGGAACAAATACTCGCGACGAGTCAGCATACGTGGTCAGAGAAGACGTTGCGCCACTTCCCATCCCTTCTCCGTGATACTTTGGCTGGACGAGTAGACAAGAGGGGCCTATCAATTCAGGCGTGGCAGCAGGCTGAAACAACTGTGTTAAACCAATGCACACAGCTTCTCTCACCAGCTGCTGAACCCGCTTACGTTATGACATACCTCAGTCACAGTTTTCCTCAACACCGTCAGTATCTATGTGCTGGTGCTTGTCTGCTGATGCAAGGCCACCCTGATAACATCAACAGCGCAAATCTGGTTTGTTTTGCTTAGTCTCTATTCAAACTTGTGAACAGATTTTTAATTGATAGTGGTATGATTTTCTCTTCGAAACGATTACTAGGCACGGGTTCTGAGAGAGGTTTCTCCTGAAGAAGTCACTGCTAACATATACACTTTCGTAGATGTTTTGCTTCACAACGTTCATGTAGACCTTCAGCGGGGACGCAGTTTAGAGGTTCTTCTTCCCTCTCTGTCTGATGAGATTGACCTCACTTTTTGTTGCTTCGTCCATCTTCTTACATGTCATCATAATATATTTCAGGAGATTCTAAACAAGCACGACGCAAATCTTGCATTTTTCTTCTGGACACATGAAATGCTTCCTCTGGACATATTTCTTCTGGCGCTCATTGACCGTGATGATGATCCGCACGCGTTGATAATTGCAGTATGTTTCCATGCTTTTACGTGAATATAAGCGTAAGATCATATAAAATTTACGGATCTTGCTTTTCGATGTATTTACAGAAAATGCTACTTGAAAGGCCAGAGCTTCTGCAGAGGATTAATGTGTACTGCGGAAACCGTGGCCCTCCTGAGCACTGGCTTTTCACGCAGGTGTTCAAACGCAATGAACTTCAGAAGGCCCTTGGTAACCATCTTTCTTGGAAAGACAGGTAACGTGTCTATCCCATTTCACACTCAATATTACTGATTTCTAAGAAAGCTCACTTTATTACATGGCTTGATTGTTTAACTGGTTTTGTTGGCATCCAACCATCAATATGTGATGGAAACTTCCATGAGAACTTGGCAAACTTGTGTGTGACCTGGAAATGTATTAAATATGTCTTTTTTTTGGCAATTTTGTGTCACATTCTGTTTAAATAGGGAATGCTTTGCCTTCTTGATTGTGTTAAACCCAGGTATCCAACGTTCTTTGATGATATTGCGGCACGTTTGCTTCCAGTTATCCCTCTAGTGGTGTACAGGCTCATCGAGAACAATGCGATGGATACAGCTGATAAAATTTTGACTGCGTACTCGCATTTTCTGGCTTATCATCCTCTCAGATTTACGTTTGTCCGTGATATACTAGCTTATTTCTATGGTCATCTTCCCGGGCAACTTGTTGTGAAGATTCTCAGAGTACTTGGTCTCAGCAAGGTAATTGAAAAATACAATCAGTCTTTCTTTGTTTATCAGTTTTTAAGATTTCGTTGAAGATTGTTTCATTTGATTTGGTTCCTTAATCGAATACAATCATCACATCTTTCAACTCACAATAATACGAACCGGGATGCAATTTTCCATTTTCTTTTTCTTTTTTCCCGCAGATTCCATTCTCTGAATCATTCCCGCAGTACATCACCCATTCCGGTACTGCTGCTACATGCCCACCTCTGGATTACTTCGCCACTCTTCTACTTAATCTCGTAAACAACGTTATACCTCCACTTAGCAGCAGCAGCCATTGTAGCTCGAGGTCTGGCTCAATGGCAGACATCTTAAACAGCTCAGCGAGACCTCCTCATGGAAAAACTCCAGGAGCATCTCAGCCCGGACCAGCGAACGCTTCTGAGGGACAGAAAGCATTCTATCAGATCCAGGACCCGGGAACTTACACTCAGTTGGTTCTTGAAACGGCCGTGATCGAGATCCTCTCGCTTCCCGTCTCCGCTGCTCAGATTGTCTCTTCGCTTGTACAGATAATTGTCAACATACAATCCACCCTTATTCAATCTGGCAACGGGTTCCACGGCGCTGCAAATGGGGTGGGGCAAGGGTCGGTACTGCCTACGTCTCCCTCAGGAGGGAGCACGGACTCCATGAGCGCAAGCCGGTCCACTTGTCCGATTCCTGGTATCAACACAGCGAGCTTTGTCTCTAGAAGCGGTTATACATGTCAGCAACTGTCTTGTCTGTTGATTCAAGCTTGCGGGCTTCTGCTGGCTCAGCTCCCTCCAGATTTTCACACGCAGCTTTACATGGAAGCTTCACGTGTGACAAGGGAAACATGGTGGCTTACTGACGGGAAGAGATCACAAGGTGAACTAGACTCGGCTGTAGGATATGCTCTGATGGACCCTACATGGGCTGCTCAGGACAACACCTCGACCGCCATAGGTACACTATAATCTTCTGAATCCATAGGTGAATGTTTGTTTGTATTTCGTATTTCTTACATGTGAATTGTTGCGTCTTCTTCCAGGAAATATAGTTGCCTTGCTTCATGCTTTCTTCAGCAATCTCCCGCAAGAATGGCTTGATGGCACTCATGTCATCATCAAGAACCTCCGGCCTGTGACATCTGTCGCAATGCTCAGAGTCGTATTCCGTATTATGGGACCACTTCTCCCGAGGCTTGCAAACACGCATGCTCTCTTTAACAAGGTACTTTTATGGCTCTTACCCTTACGAACTGGTCTTACTTGGAGTTACTATGTAACGTTCCTTTCGTGCTAACTGTTATATCAATAGCTGGTTAGAATTTGAATGTTATGTAGCTGCCATCTTCGAGCACAGCTTTTACGAAATGCCACTCATGTTTTTTGTTTTACCGTTGCTTTAAGCATGTTAATAATACATAGCCTCTCTCAAGCAAAACATAATTGGAATGATCTTCCATTTCCAGATGATGTTCATCACAAACCTCTGACTATGTGCTTCTTTATTGTCTAAGTTCTTTTGACTTTGGTATTCTTTCCTGTTTCTCAACAGACGCTAGCCCTTCTCTTGAGCACAATGGTCGATGTTTTCGGAAAGAACTCGCAGACACCGGTTCCTTTTGAAGCATCTCAGATTGCAGATCTTATCGATTTCCTGTAAGCTTCTAAATTACCATACCTGAACATGGATTCATTATCTTCATCCGTTAAACAATCATATTATCTATGATTAGTTGTGTAAGACTTTCTTGTTTTTTTCTGATCTCGTTTTTCAAAAAAAATTGCAGACACCATGTTGTTCATTACGAGGGACAAGGAGGAGCTGTCCAAAGTAGCAGCAAGCCGAGACCAGAGATCTTGGCGTTAATCGGAAGAGCAGCAGATTCTCTCCGACCAGAGGTACAACACCTTCTCTCTCACCTCAGAACAGATCCCAACTCGTCGATATATGCAGCTGCTCATCAGAATACCACAAAGACCAATACCTCCTAGAAAGAAAATAAGATGATGTTCCGTAGAGCGATAGAAGCACATACACTGAGTTTTCATCTACAACTGATTAATTTATGTGTACTGTATATATGTATCAATGATAACACTTTTGTTTCTCCCTTGTTTTGTATTTTTCAAAATCACACAATAATAATGCGTAAGATATTTCTAATTAATATCACAAGATTTGTTAATATCTTTGTACCGACTTTAATTGGTATCCTAGTCTCAGATTATGGCCTTTTAGGTTAGCGCCGACTCTATATACTATTATTAGTGTATGCAAAAGATCATTTCTCCCTGTAGACCAGCAGCAAATACAATTCCATCATGAGTAGAGGAGAAAACTCAGACTCCATCCCGACCGATCTCATTCCCGAGATATGCTCGAGAGTCGAGACTGCCTGCAAAGTCAGTCGCGAGGTTTTGTTGCGTGTCGAAGCTATGGGGTTCCATGCTTCACCGTTCATGTTTGAAGGAGTTGTTCTTCACGAGGTCATGTGCTCGTCCATGTCTCTTATTCGCCGTCAAACAACACTTAGGCCTAAGCCAATGCGATGATGAGTGGAGCTTCTTCTCGTCGCCTCAGCTTCAGAATCCATATGGGAAGTCGTCTCATGTAGTATCTGCTAGTTTTCATATGAAGTTCTCTAAAGAAGTGCGTCCATGGTTCTGTAGCCTAGCCTCTGGTTTGATCTTTTTCTTTAGAATGCAGATCTCAAAAAAGAAGGGTGAGGGTGCGGTGCCTGTCATATTTAACCTTAGAACGAGACAGTATGCGAGTTTATCTGGAGTGAAATGCTACAATAAGCCTTACTTGTTAGGGTTTGATCCCATTGACAAGCAGTTCAAGGTATTGTCCGTGTTACAAGATGATTATAGAGTTCTGACAGTAGGAACTGGAGAAATGAGGTGGAGGAAGATCCATTGTCCCTTCATAAATTCGTGTTTTTATATTGAGAAGTTGTCTGAGAAATGCATCAATGGGGTTTTGTATTACTCAGCTTGCATCCGCACGCCTGGCTTGGTGAGACTTGCGATAGTTTGCTTTGATGTTAGGTCAGAAAAATTAAAATTTATCGACTTTGAGTTCTCTTGGAATATTATAAATGTGAAACTTGTAAACTTTATGGGTCGATTAGGTGTGATTCGAAAGGAGTATGGTGGAGATGGAAATGCCTTTCATAAGTTGTCTGTCAGTGTTCTAGAGGATGTGGAGAAACCGGAATGGTCGAAACATGTCTATACATTGCCTAAGAATGGAGTCTTTGATCTCCGCAATGTTTCAATCGCTGGAGTGACTGCTACGGGTGAAATTGTTCTGTCCAACAAATACACATCATCGAAACCGTTTTATGTTTTCTACTTCAATCCCGAAAGGAACACTCTCCAGAGTGTTGAAATCCAAGGTTTTGGAGAATACTATGAAGCACTTGATAAGAGAATTCATAGAGTTTATGCCTTTGTGGACCATGTAGATGATCTTGATGTTAACGATGCAAAGTACCTCAAGTCAAGCGAAGGCCTAGACATCATTAAGAAAGTGCAAAAGCTTTACGTACCAAAGCCACGGCCAAAACTCTACCACTCTGATATATCTTTGAAGAACAAGTACGATTTGTTAGCTGAACAAGAGTGAGGACGTGTGTCGATTGATGGAGCTGCTCATCAGAATACCGCAAAGGCCAACGCCTCTTAGAAAAGCTCAGACAATATATATATGTGGCAAAGTCGTAGAGCGATGGAAGCGCAGAAACTGATCTGTTCATCTACAACTTATTCTGGTAATTTTTGTTCTTTTTGTGGTTTTTTTTTACATCATTTGGAGAATACAATTAATGAGTTTCATTACAACAGAGTTATAGTTTAAGGAATGATGTTTAGATTACTAGCCACTCGATGTTAGGATAAGTACTGGAAGAATTCAAATTCTATATAATTAAGTTAATGCTTTCTACATTGTGTTTTTACTTGTTCAACATTT
Organism: Isatis tinctoria; assembly: GCA_010577795.1. Taxonomy (NCBI): domain Eukaryota; kingdom Viridiplantae; phylum Streptophyta; class Magnoliopsida; order Brassicales; family Brassicaceae; genus Isatis; species Isatis tinctoria. The sequence continues at coordinate 10,198,317 of CM021244.1, forward strand.
TGTTTCCCTTCCAATTCATCGTAATTACAATAAGTACTTCCGAATGGGTATTAATTTTTTATCGTAATATTACCCACAACATACGCACAGTATATATATGTTTATGTTTAGTATACATTGCAAAAACTATCCCTTTTCATATAGATAAACAATAATCACATAAGTATATTCATTTGTAACGAAGAATAAGATGATGATGAATTGGTTTTTGGAATATTTAACGTGGTTTTTGGAATATTTACGAGAAGAAGAAGATGATCGTTGTTTCTCCTTTGTGAGGTTTTCTGAGACTAGTATCTGAAGATTAAAAATATTACAAAAATGAAAAAGAAACAGAGAAGGAGAGAAAAGGTATAGAGAGAGACGGAGAACCTGTAAAAAAAAAAAACATTGACTAAGCTACACATCGAGATCGATCTCATTTATATTTGACATATTAGAACTAATTTTATGTGCTGTATATATGTATCATGATACTAATACTTTTGTTTATCCCTTTCTTATTTTTGTATTTTTCAAAATCACACAATAATAATGTGTAAATATTTCTAATTAATAACACAGGATTTGTTAATATCATTATACCGACTTTGGTACCCTAATCTCAGATTATGGGCCTTTTTAGGTTATCGCCGACTCTATGCAAAAGATCATCTCTCCCTGTAGACCAGCAGCAAATGCAATTCCATCATGAGTAGAGGAGAAAACTCAGACTCCATCCCGACCGATCTCATTCCCGAGATATGCTCGAGGCTGCCTGCAAAGTCAGTCGCTAGGTTTCGTTGCGTGTCGAAGCTATGGGGTTCCATGCTTCACCGTCCATATTTCAGGGAGTTGTTCTCGACTCGGTCATGTGCTCGTCCATGTCTCTTATTCGCCGTCAAACAACAAGGCTTACGCCGATGGTTTGATGATGAGTGGAGCTTCTTCTCGTCGCCTCAGCTTCAGAATCAATATGGGGAGTCGTCTCCTGTAGTATCTGCTAGTTTTCATATGAAGTTCGCTAAACAAGTGCCTGTCAGCTTCTGTAGCCTGGCCTCTGGTTTGATCCTTTTCACTAGTATGCGGATCTCAAAAAAGAAGGGTGAGCTAGGTGCAGTGCCTGTCATATTTAACCTTAGAACGAGACAGTATGCGAGTTTATCTGGAGTGAAATGCTACAATAAGCCTTACTTGTTAGGGTTTGATCCCATTGACAAGCAGTTCAAGGTATTGTCCGTGTCTAGAGATTGTTATAGAGTTCTGACAGTAGGAACTGGAGAAATGAGGTGGAGGAAGATCCAATGTCCCTTCATACATTCGCGTTTTTATATTGAGAAGTGGTCTGAGAAATGCATCAATGGGGTTTTGTATTACTTAGCTTGCATCTGCACGCCTGCTGGCCTCAGGCGTGCGATAGTTTGCTTTGATGTTAGGTCTGAAAAATTCAAGTTTATCGACTTTGAGTTCCCTTGGAGTATTAAGAATGTGAAACTTGTAAACTATAAGGGTCGATTAGGTGCGATTCGAAGGGAGAATAGTGGCGATGAGTTGTCTGTGTGTGTTCTAGAGGATGTAGAGAAACCGGAATGGTCGAAACATGTTTATACATTGCCTAAGAATCAAGTCCTTGATCTCCGCAATGTTTTAGTCGCTGGAGTGACTGCTACGGGTGAAATTGTTCTGTCCAACAAAACCACATCATGGAAACCGTTTTATGTTTTCTACTTCAATCCCGAAAGGAATACACTCCAGAGTGTTGAAATCCAAGGTTTTGGAGAATACTATGAAGCGCTTGATAATAGTAGTCATAGAGTTTATGCCTCTGTGGACCATGTAGATGATCTTGATGTTAACGATGCAAAGTACCTCAAGTCAAGCGAAGGCCTAGACATCATTAAGAAAGTGCAAAAGCTATGATCTATCTTTGAAGAACAAGTACGATTTGTTAGCTGAACAAGAGTGAGGGCGTGTGTCGATTTATGGAGCTGCTCATCATAATACCGCAAAGGCCAACACCTCTCTGAAAAGCTCAGCCAATATATGTGGCAAAGTCGTAGAGCGATGGAAGCGCAGAAACTGATTTGTATTCATCTACAACTTATTCTGGTAATTTTTGTTCTTTTTGTGGTTTTTTGTGTTTTTACATCATTTGGAGAATACAATGAGTTTCATTACAACAGATTATTAGTTTAAGGAATGAAGTTTAGATTACTAGCCACTCGATGTTAGGATAAGTACTGGAAGAATTCAAATTCTATATAGTTTAGTTAATGCTTACAACATTGTGTTTTACTTACTTGTTCAACATTTTGTTTCCCTTACTTTTTTTTTAATATTTTAACTAGAAAATCATCTCAAATCATTTTGAAATCACAAAATAAACCCAATGCCTAACACATGAGAGAAACGAGTCACGTACACTTTAAACCCTACCACATTGGCCCAAGGAACCATAAAAAATAGGTCCGTAACTGCTCCTTTTCATCGTGAAAATAAACTAACTATATATTCTAATGGGTATTACATTTTAATCGTAATATTACCGCGCGACAACATACACACAATATATGTTTACGTAAAGTATACATTACAAAAATTATCCCTTTATAGTCACATAAGTATATTCATTTGTAACGAAGAATATGATGATGAATTGTTTTTTTGGAATATTTAACGTGATTTTTCTTTCTTGTTACGAGAAGAAGAAGATGATCGTTGTTTCTCCAGTTGTCTGAAGAGGCTGCCATCGTAAGCTCCCCTTACTGTCTCTTTCGTCAATAAACCATTTTTGTCTTGGCATAACTCATATAGTATTTTCCATTCCGAATACGCTGATATCCTGTGTATTGAAAATAATATATATATTCTCAAGATTTTAAATGCATCGTTGTTTAAATTTCTGTCGGAATGCATGCATGTTACTAGTATTGTTATAAATATACAATTCAGTAAAAACAAAAACCACGAACCATCCTGCGTAATCTTTAGGGTCTCTATTAGTCTTAAGCAGTTGTAGAATTTCCTTGTAAGTGAGAGCATTTTGATGTGTGCGAGCATGCTTCTTGAATATCTCCTCGAATTTAGATTCCACAAATCTGCAAAAATTGATCCGAAACAAGTGATTACACTATTTACGTACTCACGAAAACACACATATTAAAAAAAAAAACATATTATTTAATTCATATAGCATCTAGTTTTTGAGAAATGAGGAAGAAATGAAATAAGAAAACCTTCCGTCCTTGTCGTAGGCGTCGGTGTCACTACCATGGATGCCAAAACGAATATTCTTCACTTCTATTGGAAACAACGGCGAGAATCCCTTTTCCTATTTATATAATTCACATTAATGGCTTCAATACTCAGTACTAAGATAAACCGAACAGATAAACACAGACTGTTTGCATAATCAAACCTATAAACTAATCAAGTACAACATCTAACGCATTATCGATATTTCAGCGTTTGATAGTATTCCCTCCTTTTTTATATGAACTTATAGTGTTCTTGATCACCTTTCAAAACCAAGAGTAAAGAAAAGTAAGAGAAATGGTATTATAATTGATACCGGACGAGTTTTCTGGCTAAGTCCCATGTTGATGAAGAGACCAGCAAAAGCCGACTCGAGACGTCCTGCCCCCATTGCTCTAAATCCTTTATTTATTAACAAAACAAATATGTTTTCAAACAAACATTGACTAATTAAGCTACACATCGAGATCTCTCATTCATATTTGGTATTTGATAGCTTCGTATGTTAACTTACGTACCTTGGTAGGTTTCCCATGGATAAATGACGCCGTCTCCGTTCCTGTCGAAGAAGGCTACATGTTTCTCCAATGCATTATCTCCTTCCTGAACTGATTTTCCTCCTACATAGCAAAACCCCCCAAATATATATATTTCTATATACCACTCTCTAATTCGAATTACTAACTAATTAAAGAAAACAAAAGCTACCATTAGTTTGTGAAGAGGCAGTAGAAGGAGCCATCGCCTGATGAGACATGAGAAATTGGATGGAAGTTAGTAAAGACACTAGTTAACACAAGCTTTCTTTGTTAGGTTTGGATCTCTCTTTGGGTTTATATAAGTAAATAAATAAAAAGATGGAAGAAGATACTATCAGTTTTATATATAACAAAGATTTGATTAGAATACATTTTAGTGTGTCCCTTTGTACAAATGTGTCCTCGACATGTATTGATATGCGTACACGCGTTTCTCATTAAACCATTAGGATGAGAAAGTGTGAGACTCTTAAAAATGTTCTCATTTCAGAATCTCTTTTCATGTTTTTTTTCTTCTTTATTTTCTATTAATTTTTTTTTAATAATGAAAAACTCAATGAAAATGTTCTAACAATAACTATCCCCCGTTTCTTCACATGCACGGTACTAATCTGAATTCTCTTTGCTCATCAATCCGAATATTAGATATTCTGTTTCTATCTGATTAATCCGGGGTTTTCCAGTTTCTCAATACTATTTTTGCATTCATATGAATAAACTCATCTCCTTAGCTTACTTTTCATTCCGCTAAAAGCATGGTTTCTAAATTAGTGGTGTTAACATACCAAAAGTATACAGTGGAATCACTTTTCATTAATCTATGTAGGATACTACTATAGTACTATCCGTCGTTTTCATTAGTAACAAAACCCCCTCGTTTTCACAACATGCTTGCACATCTAAGCAGAGGATACTGTTGTCCAATTACACCACTTAATCGAACAACATGAGAACTCATCTGCGAATCACGAATTAAGAAGAGAGAAGGTTTATTAGGATCATAATCACCTGTTTTTGGTGGACATATATATATATATATATATATATATAATCTCAAACAACACTATAACATTTATGTTGTAGGCAATTTCAAAAGCTTCAAATGATGTTTATATACATTGTCCGTTATATTAATACAAATTGCTGACTGCCCCCAAACCTCTCTTCACATGACACAGCATTTAGCTGGTCCCTTTGGATCTGCCCTCGCTTCCTCGGTACCTGGAGAAACAAAGACTTTGATTAGATCCTCATTGTCCTAAGGACTAGTCAGAACCAAAACACATTCGATCCAATTAAAAACCAAGTATTGTCTTTATCAAAACAGAGTCCACAACAGAGAGCGATATCTCATCCCCATCAATCCATGACAGTAAAGCATGTTCGAATATCATCGCAGCTATACAGAAGTTTACCTTCTGGGGGTTGAGCTAACTTCCGGTTATGCGAAGTCATCATTTCTTTTTTCAGCTTAACCAGAATGTCCTCCATCGTGTACTCTCGCCGCCAGTTAGTTAGCATAGGGAAGAGACTCGGTTCAACCTGATCATACGGTTTCGATACAACTTGTTTTAGAGTAAGCAAAATATACATACAGCAACAGCGATTCATCACTCGAGATGTCACAAAGCTTACCACTCCGGTTTCCGGGTTAACACAAGCCATGTTAATCCGGGTCTGGAACCTCACAGTTGGTGGACTTTCTGGGTACTCCTTTCCACAGAAGAGCTTCAGCTGGAAGATTTTCCCTTCGTATGCTGTCTGATAATTCGTTCATCACCAAAACAAAACATCATCACCATCAATCACTCTCAAAACCCAAAAAGCAGAAACCTAATTCATTTTTGTCCACTCCAAACAATAGTGGTCAAGAAACGTAGCTATATACCATTTGTAGTAAAAGCGAGGAAGCTTATAAAAGTTAAGGGGATCATTTCCAGTAAAAGCCAGTTACTTTAGGGCACAGAGATATAAAATTACCCTAAACAAAGCGACAAAGAGTAGAAGAAGAGTCCAAAAAGCATCCAAATTGGGATCAACATACACTTAAAAAAAAAAGCTTATCTTTAAATCAATCAAACAGAGAAGAAAGGAGAGATTTTTTTTGTCATACATTATGAGGGCCGAGAATGGTTCCGGTCCAGGATTGCATATAGATATCATCAGCGTCGTCCATTCCATAGCTAACGGTACCGTCTCCGATACCTTTCTCACCTCTTTCAAGCTCTTCCAACAATCTAAAGTTCCTTGGAACTTCACCAAAACAAATAAACCAAACGCAGATTCATCAAATTCTAGAAATCACGACTTGTTTTCGCCTAATCAAATCGTTTTCTAGATCAGATTCTTAAATCGGAGAACGTGGATCCGGTCACATTCTGTTAGGAAAGCTTGGGAAAAGAGAGAGATAAAAAAAAAAAAACCTAGATCCGAAAATTGAATTGACGAGAGCGATTGGTGAAAATGGAAGGGGAGATTGATCGGACTTACCGACGACTTTGGCTTCCTCGGAACTCATGGCCGGATCGTAGACGAAATTGAGGTGAGGATGGTGAAGGTTAGGTGAGACGAAAAAGAAGCAATAGGCAAAGGAGAAATCAGAAAGAGAGAGAGAGTGTTGAAGGAGTGTTCACCAGAAGAAGGGATGTGTATTCGAAGAGAAAAGGTTGCAAGGAAAAGGGATCCTTTGTGTTGTTTTTTTTTTATTATTTGACAAAGATAAAAAGTCTCTCACCTACACTACGGCTGCCAAAAAATTAAAAAATTAAAAAATAACCAGCAAATATTTATTTTGCGCCAAAACAAAGAAGAAAGATGCAATTATCTCGAGATGAAAAAAAATTATAAGATCTTGGGTACATTTGTTTTAACTTAGATTATAACTGAAAAAAAAAATTGTAAATGATCTCGAGTACTGGATTTATCTTGTGTGAAACAAAAAATTTGAGCAAATAAATTAAGAATTTAGACTAGATAATAAAACAAATGATTTAAATAAGAATTTTGACTAAAAACTGAGAATAAATTGTTTTATTTTTATTTTTATAGCGTTTATAAGAATAAAAATAGAAAATGTTTAAGTAAAAAACTAACGTTTAATTGTGTCATTGTGTGTGTGTTTAATTGTACGGGGTGAGTTTTTAATATATTTTCCTCTGTTTTTTCTTCTCTTGTTTTGATAGGTTGAAACAATGGTTAATATTTTCATCTATTCCCTTGAATTGATATTTTAATGGCATTTTTTATTGAGCTCAACTTTTTCTAAATTAAAGCATCAAATTACTTTTTTTTAAGGATTCTTCATTTGCACAAAAAGAAAAGTGTTTATTCAGTTTACTCTGGAATTTGAATTTGACTATTTAGATTACTTTGTCAATCACTCTGGGTAAATCCAAAATCGTTGTCTGAGTTAGATCGACAACCAGCTCTACCAATATCTTGATTCTTTGTGACTAAACTAGCCACATCTTCCATATTTAGATTAAGATGGCATTCGAAGATTATTCTATTTCAACTATGGAGATCTTCTGTTTCATATTCTCCATTGAATTCAGTGAGAGAAGCGTTTTTCCAACTCCACCTCGATCATTATCTTTGCTTCACCCATTATCTAATTTAGAGATATATCTAAACTCGGCTTGTTAGTGAGCATATGAACACATATTTCGGCAGCAATCCAACGTATTTCCAAGTTTGAATAAAGTTGTGGTACTTATTTTTTTTTTTTTCATCACTTATTAAATAAATAAAAAAATTTAAACATTGAATAAAATGTTAAAGTCTTATGAAAATGTTAATTTTAATGAAAGTGTAAATTTTCCAAATTGCAAACATGTCATTTGAGTAGCTTTTTTGTATCTATTAAAGTCTCACATGGAGAATGAGAGAGATTTGTGGACAAAATATAAGTATGTGGCAATCATTCACTATTGAGCTAGCTTTTGGGGTTGGTCAGGCTCATTACTAATATTGAAATCTGGCTCTGATACTATATTAGTAATGGACTAAACTCACACCCAAAAGCTATTTCAAGAATGGAAGATTGCCACTTTTTGTCGTTGTCAAAGAGTAGAGGATTGCCACATACTTATATTTTGTCCACATTAATCTCGTAGATATCAAACAAAACCTCGCAAGAAAACTAGTGATAATAAAGAAAAAGAAATTACAAGCTATTCTAATTAAGGACTATTATCAAAATGTTACTGGCTCAAATTCGAGCATAAACTTTGTTATTTTCAAAACCAACAAACAAAAAAAAAGGACCCTGAAAGCGCTTTAACGTTTTCACGAGTTCATCTGCTTTTCTTAGCGTCCGCTGAGATTATTTGATTATCATTCTTCAGCGGTCAATTCTCGACTGAGTTTTTGCTGTTTGGTTGTGTTATTATGCTTGGAGAAAAATAAGCAACCCATGGCTCGTGATGGTGATAGCTTGTCAAACCATGAAATCGACAACTTCGACTTTGGTTTCCGGTTTGATCGTTCTTCTTGGTCTGGTCCGAAGGATGACGATGACACCAAATCAATAGAGGCAGACGAAGCTGAGCTAGTTCTTGATTTCTCTTTAGATAGAACCTTCAGTAGTGTTTGTGTTCTTGTTGGTGGCGACAAGACCTTACCATCTCGAGAAAATCTACACGAACTCGAACCGCGTTTGAACCTTCCAGAGAAAACCCGCGCTTCGTCAACAGATGAAGCCAACGGACGAGATTGAACACTCGGAACGCGTTTGATTCTTCCCGAGATATTCCTTTTCTCATCAACGGAAGAAAAAGAAGAAGAAGAAGACGAAAACGAGTTTACGCGATGCTTCTCGACCATCATGCTCTTGGACTGGGAGAGAAGCTTCTTGGAGGAAGAAACCGGGTCGGGTTGTCGAGTAACCGGGAGAGACTTGAGACGACGGAAACGGGTCTCGAGATTAGCGGGAAGAGAAGAGTCGGTGAAGCCAGCAAGGTTGATGGCGGCGACTTGCTCAAGAACGTAGAGATCCATGGCCTGTGAAAGCAGATCATCCACAGCTGAAGCGTCTTTACTAGAAAGATATCCGAAATTCGACATTATCGTTGATTCTTCTTCAGTGTTTCTCAAGGAGTAGAAGAAAACGATTAAATAAGCTCCTTCTTGCACACAACGGCTAAATCATGCTTTTATCGTTGCATTTGTGTGACTGTGTCCTTGTCTTTTTTGATGCATTTATAAAATGTTAAATGTCCATCTTTCTCCGCAAAACGAAATGTAAAATGTCCATTTTCATACGTTACAATTGAATGCGCATATAAGTCGGTGTAATCTTAATTACGTCAATCACTTTAAAAGGAATTTTTAAGTACAACACTCTGAGTTCGTGTATGATTCCATTTTTTCCACACTTCTAATATATCAAAAAGCAGAAAATTTCATTCTTTACATTTGAAAATTATATCTTCTTTACTTTTTTTATTACATTGTGTTATACATTTATATATTTTTATCTAATTTAGAAATCCATATTAGAAATCAAAATAAAATTTAAGGATTTTTAAATCTAACATTAAAAACAAAAAAAAAAGCAAAGCAGTCCAACAGTCAAGAACCTCCTTCTCTTTCGAATTTTTTTTTTTTTTTGCATGGAATCGTGCCCCACAAGACAATGAATCAGATGTGAAACCTGAGTTGGAATGATTATAGTTAGATTAGGAAAGATTAGCAAGTAAAAAGGCTATGCGAGAGCATTAGGAAAGACAGTGAAACCTAAAAGTTGCAATTTTCTCATCCTGGATTTATTTGATTGATAAACTCGTGTGGCAGTAACAGCAATACGAGTTCTCTCCTACAACCTTGGAGCTAGAGACTTGTCCACAAAGCAAACCGTTGCATAAAGCTGATTTCTTGATATAAGCATTAATAAATCCTAAAACTCTGATTTCTTATAACCTTTAAATTAGCAAAACATATTTCCAGTTAATTAAGGCATCGATGATGATGAAAAACAAAACAGTGCAACCAACTAATTCCACACTCTGATAGTCTGATGCCATTGTTAAAACATTACCGAGACTGACTTCTTCTCAATTCTGCAAGTGATGATCAAGGGCCATTGATGAATGCAGAGGATGACCCGCCACCGCACGGATTAACAGAGATAATGTTGCTTTTGAGGTAATCTATCATCTCATCCTTGGCTTTCTGCTTCAGTTCTTCATTATATCATCTTCACGTTCCATCTCTGGCTTCTCCTTTGTCTTTTCGTATCCACAATGGTTGACATCTGCTTCTCTGGTCTCCTCAGAATCATATTCTCTCTTCTGTTTCTTACCATTCACTTTCTTCTCCTCGGGGTAACTTCTCTTTGCTGCAGATATTTCGTCACCAGAATCATTTTCTCTCTTCTGTTTCGTACCAGTCACCTTCTTCTCCTCGGCTGCAGATATTTCGTCAACAGAATCATCTTCAACCATTTTACGAACTAGAAAGTATAATCTAGGTCCTGAGCCTGAAGTTGGCTTTAGAAAAACCTGCTTCTGCGGCAAACCCGCTGAATCCTGTAAGAAACAGTCGTGGAAACTTATTACATATATATATCACTCATCCTGAAAATGAGTAGAGAGATGATGCAAAAGAAAAACAAACCTTTCCCAAGTCTCCAGTAATGTTTTCAAAAGCTTGATTTGCTTCTGCCGAGCTATTAAAAACAACAATCGCAGTATAGTAGCAACCTCCTTGTCTTTTCTTTGGCTTCGCAAACAAGAAACAAAAACAAACCCTCGTGAACAAAAAAAAAGGGAATATGAGAGTGTACAAGTTGAGGGGATCCATACCTTAACTATGGGTGTGAAATCTCTGGAAATAACTTCAATCAACTCTTCAGATGTTACACTGTGAGGGATTCTATGAAGGTAGAGTCTTGACTTCGCAGTTTCCATCATCTATGTTGATTTTCAGAAAGAAAGAAAAAAAAAGTATTTGTTTTTACAATTTTATAAGGAACTAAGTTTTAAAAAAACCCGCCTTACCTCTTCAGTAACAGGTATAGAGGTTTCTACTCCTTTCTCTACTATAGCAAGTACAAGTTTCATAGCAGCCGCTGCGTCATCAACACAACTGTGGGGAACACCGTCTTTCTGCACTTCATATCCCAATATAGACTTTGGAAAAAAAAAAAAACAATGTGGTTTATCTGTCATTTACATATTCCGGATTTAATTTGAGAAATTAAGCTTTCACAGGCTTTACCTTGCAGAGATAATTTAAAGAAGGTCTTTGAAGTCTTCGAGGCTTTCTTGCACCGGGATACTTATACTTAAACACGAGTGAAGTATCGATTACTCTTGCATGGTCCATCTTCAATACTGAGAGCAAACAAAGTGAACCGTAAGAAAGCAGGGTTTAAGAAATATTAGGAGCACTTTTTTAGTTACCTTTCATATCCTTGTTCAAACTTTGACCGACCAAAATAGTATCCTCAGAAACAATCATGTGCAATTTCTCCTGCGGAATTATTCAATTAGATGGCATCACAACAATGTGTGTTGAAACTTGAAACCGCATAAAATATCTAATATATACACGATGTACCTGTATATCTACCACAGATAGAGTAGTAGCACTTTCAAGAACCTCAGCAGTAACTCCAGTAATATCGGTCCTATAGTCAAGAATTGGTTGGTTCGGTTTCACAAATTCGTCAAGAAGAACCTGATTCATGACTTATCATCCCATTAGAAAACAAGACGGTTTTTCCTTATAAAAAAAAAATGTTCTCACTGAATATAAAAGATTAATAAGACCTTTAAATGACGGTCAACTGCAGCAACTCTGACAACACCTTCACTCCCATCTTCACACTTAACCATCTCACAATCAATAGCAACCATTTCGATTTGTGTCGAATTCATGGCTTCTGGCTTATTCTTTCCAATCCCCGTGACCAACCAGTCCTGTTTACGCAATTCAAAAGCTTCACTTTAATAGTTAGATGAAAGATAAGATAATATATTGGATGAAACACACAAACCTCAGCATTAGAGGGGAACAAATAGTCTAAAGGGTACTCATCATCCGTGATAGTCATTCGAACTAGCCTCTGCAATACCAATAATAACATTTATTTATGGTTAAACTAATTGCATTCCACAACCAAAACTTAATGTTTAATATTATTACTTGTCACCTCCTCAGCAGTCTCATCTCGAGGAGTCTTTTTAAATTCCTCAAGCAGATAAGAGTTGGGATTCAGAACCGTAGCCAATAGCTGCGCCATAAACAAATATTAAACAAATATCTAAGTTATATTAAAACAATAAAACAAAACAATTGATACTGTACGTGTGTGCTTGTCTTATTACACAACCTGCAAATCTTGTTTCTTGTCGAGTGTGGTAAGGAAAGCAACAAGGACATCTTTGGTCCGCCTCGAAGGATCACTCAAGCTCGATCCTGCCTGTTTGTCGTAAAAATTTAAAAATTCCTTCCATCCTCCGTTTTTGCCTTCCAGACGTCGCTTCTGCACTAGTTTCACCAGCTCCACCAGTACCTAAAGCCCACACAATCCGAAATCTTCAAAAACGAAAATTGACCCGAGAATTCTACCGACGACGTATTGAGGAAAGAGACTCACTTTTTTCTCAGCTGCGGCTATAATGTGCTTCATAGCTCAATAGTTCTGAGTTTCCAGTGGAAGGTAAAAGGGATTTTGGAGGAGAGCGACACGTGTGGGAGCATTTTGGGCTGTAACGATCACGGCCCATGGGCCTTGGGTCATGGCAAGGCCCAACTTATCGGACATATTAAATAGCCCAAACCCACAAAACCTTTCTTGTTAACAGCCTCTTTATAAAACCCTAGCCGTTCGGGTTCCCTATATAAAAAAACCTAATCACTAAACTCCTCAGAAAAAAAGACCCCTATAGATCTGAGGAAATGGCGACGGCGTTGAAGAAGAACAGGAAGAAGAGAGGCCACGTCAGCGCCGGTCATGGACGTATCGGGAAGCATCGCAAGCATCCCGGAGGTCGTGGTAACGCCGGAGGTATGCACCACCACCGTATCCTCTTCGACAAGTACCATCCAGGTTACTTCGGAAAGGTCGGTATGAGATACTTCCACAAGCTCCGTAACAAGTTCTTCTGCCCCATCGTCAACCTCGACAGGCTCTGGTCGCTCGTCCCGGAGGATGTGAAGGCGAAGTCCACCAAGGACAACGTTCCGATGATCGATGTGACGCAGCACGGTTTCTTCAAGGTTCTCGGGAAAGGTCACTTGCCTGAGAACAAGCCTTTCGTTGTGAAGGCCAAGCTCATTTCCAAGACCGCCGAGAAGAAGATCAAGGAGGCTGGTGGTGCCGTCGTGCTCACTGCCTAGGTTAGGTCGAGATTTTCGTTTTCGTTTTGAAGTATTATTGTCATTCTCCGTTTTTTGTTGAACTCAAAGTTTGTTGCGTTTTGGATTTTGGGAATGAGAGATCTTTTAATCAATATTACTGGATTATATATTCGTTGTTTCGTAGTTTGAATGTGGTGTTTTGATTGGATTTTTCCAATGTTTTGAGTTGTTGATTCGATTCTTCGACGTTATTAGGGATCATTGCATTGTTATACGAATCTTAACTTCGATTTCATTTGCTTGTTAAGTCTCATTTCTCATTCGTGTTCCAGTTTAGTCTTCTACACTCTTGTGGTCAAATGGTTCATTTATTGATTACATGTTAGGTGGTTGTTTGCTATTCGAATCTCCATTTATTTATAATAAGGTCCAATTCGAAGTGCCATCAAATGCAAGTTTAGTTTCCTGGTCTTGAAGTAAACGCTGTCGGAATTTCACATCCTGTCGTATTTGGAAGTTTCCCCTAATGAAAGATGAGATGCTCTGTTTCTGTCAAGATTTGTATTAGTTCAATGTCCGTTTTGCTTTGATGGTTCTCTTCTCGCTATTTGATTAGTATCATCTTCTTCACATTTGATCTCCTCAATAATCTCTTCTCTTCGACCTGTTTCGCCTCCCCATTTCTTTATTCTAGCTTCTGCCAATGAAGCCTGAACATTGATGGCAACTTTTAGTACGCAAATCTTTTAAACTGTACAAAAAGACAAGAATTGCTTCTCACCTCTCTGTCCCAGTTGGTCTTATAGATCATCAAGAGAAGAACACTGGTCTGCACAACCGTTCCCGTTAGCATTCCTGTCCATATCCCCTGTAATCGTGTGTATTCGTTTATACTTAACAACTTATCATTGTCCCAGTTCTTTTACCAGGATTAGAATTCGAGATTATACATACTTTTACTCCAAGTTTCATCTTGTAACCTAGCACAAGACCAATAGGTATCCCACATAGATAGTAACACCCAACGTTCACATAAGCAACAATCCCTTGCCATCCCGCTCCAACAGCTACACCTACCATATAATAAAAAACTAGATTAGACTTTGAAACTCAATGGCCTCGATGAACTTGATGCAACCCTAGGGTTATAATGTTGCGCAAGAAAATTACCAGAAAGAACAGGCTGAACGTTGTTGATGACAATGGTTATAGCCAGCAACGGAGTAAGTTGCTTAACGAGCCCTCTCACTTGCTCATCATCAGAGAACATTGCTGGATACTTGTCTCGTAACACGATGAGAGTCATTGAGATCACAACTCCAATCGCTACAGAAGTTATCATAGCCACTATCAATAAGAATTTAGCTCTTCTTGGGTGCTCAGCTCCAAGCTCATTCGACACTCTTACACTGCACATATAACACAAATTTTGCTTCATCATATCATTAAGCTATTCTCTTAAAAGAGTCTTTGTAAATTTATGTCTTGTGTAATGTAATGTACCTCACAGCCGCATTGAAGCCAAATGCAACCATGATTGGCCATCCCAGTATGTTCATGCTGTAACCAAACCATTAATTCTCTTATTACCTAAAATGTGAAATAGAAGCTTCGTAGAAGCTTAGAACTCACCATATTGAAAGAGCAGCAACAGAGACTTGAGGGTTCTTGAGGTAACCGGCAAACAGAATCAGTGCCATGAAGTACCAAACCTCTAAGCTAAAACCAAGAAAATCAAGCCTCTAAGTACACCCATCGATGAGCCATTCTAGTATCAATCTGACGCCAAAAAGTTTTGATATCTCACCAAACCATGACCGCAGATGCAAGAGACAGTTTCGCAAATCCTCTGAGATTCTCAAATGCCTTCCATGAGAGACCTGACCAAGCTCTGCCACAAGAACCTCCACAGATATAAACTATTTGAGCTCCATCTATTAACCACCACGACATATTCAGTACGACGGCGCCTCCAGCCATTCCCCAACCGAGTTTCAGCATCAGCAACCAACTCAATACAGCGTGCTGAAACAGCACGGTCGCTGCTATAGCCGCCATTGCAATCACTTTGCTTTGTGCCTACAATAATCAATCCATGAAAATTGGTATAAAGTCTCCTAGCTGAACAAGTTGAATATACAAGTAAATATTGTTACCTGCAAGAACTTGGCGGTGGCGAAGTTGACGGCGTAAGCAAAGAGCTGAGGGATCATCCAGAGGGAGAACTTTCCGGCGGCTTTAGAGATCTCAGGCGACTGTCCAAGGAGACTCAAAAGTGGAGTAGCAAAAACGTATAAAAGGCAAAGAAGAAGGGCACAAGAGTTAAGGATGATCCAAGACCTCTGAAGATATATTCCCATCATCTCTACTTGCCCTGCTCCGTATGCTTGTCCACATAGCGTCGCCAGTGCACTTCCCATCCCAAGCTTATTATATCCATTTTTACGTTTCAAAATGAGCATAAAGTTTTCTTATGCAAGAGTGCATGCAGTTGATTTGAGCATGAGTTTTCTTAAACTTACCATAATGCCCACAGAGAAGCCGGAGATGACGGAGTTTTGTATGGAGACGGCAGCTAGAGCCAGCGTGTTGACATGTCCTGCTAGGACCTGCGTGACGGCTCCTAGAGAGTACTGACAGAAGGATGTGAATATCGCAGGACCCGCGAGCCACCACAGCTTCTTTGACTCAACCGCAAACTGCCGGAGGAAGTCTTTACCGCCGGCGATCGGAGGCATGTCAGTGTCGGATTTGGTATGTTCCTGTCCTGAGGAGAAAACATCTTCCCCAACAATATTGAGAGTTTCCATATGTCTTACGAGCTAGAAAGATCGTAACTTCTTAGACATGAATATAAAATATATATGTTAGGTTCAATGGGATATTATTCGTTAAAAGTGCTTTTCGAAATTTCCTTTTTATTTCATAATCTTAGAGATAAGAGACTGGAGAGTACTAGGACAAAGTGTCTATACTATTGTTATGTGTTCTCCAAACTTTTAGTGATAAAATCTAGAGACTCTATTTACCCAATTTTACATTTAATTAGTTTGACTGACTCAAGTCATTTGGTATCTATCATTCACCAATTGTCTATAGCACAAAAAAAATCAGTGGTCAGTCATGGATTAAGCCCAATATTTTATTTGTAGTGATATCACAAAAGACATCTTAATTTGGTGAAAATTTCCATACTAATTTGCAATTTGTTTGTGACACGATTGCTACCTAATTTATCGCTATTATTCGCCACGTAAAATTATAATTACAATAGATTGAGAAAATGGAAAATAAGATATTGAACTACTGAATAAAAAAAAAAGTTATAATCGATAAATATAGAGAATATTGACTATTATCTCCACAAAAAAAGAAAAGCAATATCATATATATCATAGAAGTTTTAAACTAAAAAGAAATTATTTGTTGCCGCCGCCACTAAAGAATGATCTCCGGCGCTCAGGTTTGGGAGCCGGCGGACACTCTCGCGGTGGCGGAATCCTGAACTGCTCTGCTTTAGGCGTCATGCACTCCTCCTCATCCTCTGCTTGTTTTTCTTCCCCCTTCTCCGGCTTATCATTCGTCGTCTTTGTTGGACACACCACCGGACACTTTACCGACGACAGAATCCTGATCAGTTGATTTCCATTACCAATTGTGTTCTTCTCCAATTCTGTTTCGACTCTGTCTTCTTCTTTGCTCGTCATGTTACTTGCTTCACACGACAAATACTACACTCCTTTTCCCGTAAAATCCATGGCTTAAAAGAATATAGAAACAGATAGATAAGAAATAAAAAAATTCTTCTTTTCTTCAATTCTGCTCCATCTCTGTTTTCTTTTTTTTTTTGGTTTGCTTCTTAAATTTTCTCTATCTATAATAGAAGCGTGAAGGAGATACTAGTTTATCAGAAGATTTAAGAAAAACTAAAAGAAAGAGTTTTAGGAAATGATTATGAATAACAGGGGACAAGTAGATACAGTTTTGGACTTGTTATGATCTTGATGTCATGTTTTGGGATAATCACATTATTTAATTAAAGAAAATACAATTAGTTTGCAAGCTGGATTCCTATCCATAATAATATATTTTCTTTTTAAAAACTAAACAGTGCTAAAATCTGATATCGCCTAACTTAATTCCATTGAGATAAAAGTTTGCAAAAAGAAGTAGAGACAGAGAGTTCATAGATAGAGTTAAAATCTGATATCGCCTAACTTAATTCCATTGAGATAAAAAAAAAGATTTTATATCAGTTTGCAAAAAGAAATAGAGACAGAGAGTTTATAGATTGAGAAGAGTACTACAGAGATTTAGCTTTTAAAAGTGTAGCAGAACACAATAGTTGTTCATCATCACTTCATCAGAAGAGGAAGAAAGAAGTAATCACATTCTGGAATAACCGAAGTTATTATCATATTGAGTCATGAACTCGTCGTTGAACTTCTTGAAACTATCCATGATCTCCGGCATCTCTTCTTCCGCAGGCAAGATTGTTGTCCTCAGATGGAACACACTGCTCAATAGGAACGATTTCAAAAAAAAAGTTAGAAGAGTTCATCAGAAAGAGCAAGAACATAAAAAAAAAAAACTCTTAGTTGTTGTTTTTACCCTTCTTTCTGTCCAAATCCAGAGCCAGGCACTGTGGAGATTCCTGTGGCTTCTAAGAGCTTTAGACAGTAGAAAACGTCTGGCACTTTTCCGGCTTGCTTCGCGGCTTGGAGCGCTCCCGGTGGCAACCGTATTTGAGGAAACGAATACATTGCACCTAACATATACACACAAGAATCAACAACAAGTGATTGTCCTAATTTTTATGATTTAATTCTTTTTTTCTTTACCTTCGGTGAAATTGCAGACAACGTTTTTGCAGCTGTTGAATCCATCAGTCATGATCTTTGCTCTTCTTCTCAAAGATTCAAGAATCCCCTTGCTAGAGAAATATACAAAAATGTGAATATTAATGATTCAGTCTAGGGATGACGATGATCATGAGTGCTTAAGTGGCTTTACGTATATATACCTTTCACGAGCGAACTGGTCATATGAAATGTCTCCAGGCTTTGGAGGACTGACCATCAAACCCATCTGCACCATTCATATCACTCTCAGAACACACGGATAATTTTCTACAAAATGCAAATCCACATTATGTTTAAGACTCTTTGACTTACAAAGATCTGCGCAGAGACATTCGGGCTCAGTGCGATTGATGCAACCTTGTATATCTCTTCAACAACCTGCATAACCAAGATTACATATTATACTATGGTTATGTTATGTGTCAAACAGAACATAAGTAACTTAAAGCAGAGATAAAGACAAACTCTGGGAGGGATGTTGGTCATCTCAAAGTATCCACCTCGCTGTCCACATTCGCCCCAATACCCTTTAGAGACCGTGTGGAAAGATACAAGCTGGACTTCTTTGCTGAGCGGCGAACCCATATCCATCAAAACCTTTTGTTTTTTTTTTCACAAGAATGTTCATGTTAGAAGAATGATTCACAAATCAGGCACAAGTTTCAGTAACATGAAAGCAAAGATAGAAGCTGACCTTCTTGGCGCTGATGAAAGGACGCTCATCCTGGTATATGTTCTGCTGATAAACCTCGTCTCCCAGAAGAACCAGTTTCTCGTTGTAACAGAACCGCAATATCTCTCTTAAGTTAGCTTCGCTAAGACACTGACCAGTTGGGTTCCCAGGGTTAATGATCACCATTGCCCTTACCTGTATATACCAATTTCAAGAGATTTTGTAACTGGAGAAAGAAAAGACGTACACTTCTGCGTTAACTGCATTGATAATCTCAAGAGAAGAAGGTAAAAAAGTGTGCTCACTGATATCCCTTGAGAACGAGCCTGAGCAACGGATTGTCGAAGGTTGTTAACATCAAGTCCCCAGTTTTCAGACTCGTCGAGATAGTAAGGAACAAGAGAACCACCTAACAGTGATATGGTAGCTGAGTAGAGTGGATACTGTGGAACCGGAACTAGAATCTGCAAAATGGGGAAAATCAGTAAAATGTCAGGAGTAAATTATAGCAGATACTATAAGACCTCTTGGGACAGAGCATTACCCCGTCTCTTTCACCGCGTATAACACAGTTCAAGATTTGCATCACACCTTTGCTAGCTCCATCAGTGAGAAATATGAGTTCTGGGTCACTGTAATTTCGAATATTAAAGAAGCAGAAGGCCTGAGTTCGGTTTGTTTGTATAAACAAATATATTACATTTTGCGGGAAAACCAAAATGAGAGCAATCACCTTGGATAGCCATCACGCCGTTCAATGAACTCAGCAACCTCTTTTCTTACTCCGGGAAGGCCTCTTGAGTCACTGTAAGCACCTGATAACACACACAGAAAAAGAAATAACTTTCTCACACGAAATCTATAAATCGCAGATAACTAATGAGTTTGCTGAACATGATACCTAATCCGCCTGAAGTCAACGAAAGATAGTGCTTAGCTCTTGCAATAGCATCAGCTGGAAATAGCATTCCAACATTTGGGTCCTCTAGTAGAAACGGAGCTTGACAAAGCGCAACCACCTGCAATGTTGTTTGTTACTATTAAGGCTCAACATAGATTGAAGTCTGAATATCTGAGAATTGTATATGTACCTGGCGAGGAAATGTCAGTGGCTTCTGTCCTAACGCATGAGGGTTCCCGACGTTTGTGAAAATGATCTGTTATGTAATATATCCATCCGAGTTAGAGAACAAACAACCCCCAAGACACTGCCAATAACTATGGACATATCTAAACCAAATCAATCGCCAGTTTACAAATTGCAAATGCATAATTCAAGTCCCAAAACCAACAAAGAATCACAGGTCTGTCTAAGCTCCTTGTTAACATTGCTCAAACTTTTTGTAGTTGAAGATGTAAAGGAAACAAGATGACACAAAAGTGTATACCTTTTTGCCTTCTTTTTGAAGCTCAGAAGCTCGGAGATAGAGTTCACCTCTTACGGCATACTGACACTTCTTCACGTTTTCATTCAGAGAATCGTACTCTAACGCCATTTTGTCTTCACAGTTAAAGCAATCCCCGGGTCACTTCAACCTTATCGAAAGAAACGAGTTTTGTGTGAGGATCAATCCATCAAGTCACATGACCAATTCGAACCCAGAGAGCCAGGTTGGATTTTATGAATCGATATCAAAACTAAAAATTGGCTCTATAAGCAAATAGCAGGAAGACTCAAAATATGCAGAACAAATTCGTAACCGTCAAGAACAACATAGAGCAGAGAGAAAGGCGACGCCTTTTCCTTTTCAAAGAAAAATTGTTCAAAGGAGAATTCATGATCGATCCAAAACGAAAGGAAAAGAAAAACCAAACTAATCAAAACACACACCTTCAAGCTCAAATGTTGTGACCCCAAAAAGGCTCTCTGGAGAGTCAAGTGTCTCTGACGTTCCGCAGCCAAAGCAAGAGGAGGGTAGGGAGAGCTCTATTGTATTAAACTCGAAAGTGTGTGACTTTAACAAAAAGAATAAAAAAACTTTAAAAAATATTTGTGTAGTAGATTACAATTGTGTGTCTGGCATAGATTTGGATCATTCGCCAATCCAATCATGTGGCATCTTAAGGAAGGAAGCAGCAGAGCCACTGAAATGGACGAACAAGATTTCTCAGACAAAAGTCGTTATATCCGTGTCTCATTTTTATGCTGCGACGACCGTTCTCGGGGGGAAAAAAATACATGAACAGATTTATTGGAAGAGAATAAATGTGGCGGAGATTTCAGAATGGAGAGATTGTAAATTTTGTCATGTATCAACTTCTTCTTCCGAGAAAATTATACTTTCGGTTCAACCAATAGGGTAGAGCCACGTTTCCTTCACGTTTTTTCTTTCGTCCTCTTTTAGACGCAGGTTAATTTGTGTATTTCCTCTCTCTTGACTCCTCAATACCCTCAAAGGCTTAAGCTTACCAATTAGCGTCAAACTAGAGTTCATAAGTGAAAAGATAACCTGAGCGTATGTGAGTGAGTTATCTTCCAATATAACATCTTGCCTAACATGTCTATGTGATTCATTAGCTTCTTTGGAACCTTCCTATATAATTAATGATCTCAGTAACCTCTATGGTTGTCTTCATCGCTACACTTGCATCTTTTGCGCCTTCACATCGCAAAAAATGATTTACAGTCCGAGCATTTAAAAAGATTTCTATCACAAAGTCCTCTTTTCTCACTTATAAGAGCACCAAACCAAGTTGTTTGACAACAACAAAAAAAAAAAAAATCTATTCAACTTCTCATAACTCATATTGCAGCTTCTATTAATTTTGTACCATCATGAGTCATGACATAACATCACAAGCAAATCAACGTGTTAAAGAGAGTTACTGATCGATCAGTTCTTGGAGTCTCGGTTGATTCAAACATTTTTGTTCTATGTTTTTTTTTTAATAGACTAATTATCCCTTCTCAAAATCACATAACAGATAACTTGCGTTTAATTTTTTTAAAGTAAACCATAACAAATGTATGAAAAGAAACTTGATCCTATAAATAGAAAAAATCGGATGACATAAATGAATCAATGTTTATGTATATCATAAACAAACAAATGAGAGGGGGGAAGAAAATTTTCGTAAAAGTACCAAAAAAATAAAATATAAAAAATATTTTTGTCTATCTATACACCTAAATCGTCATTTCCTAACTATGTCACTTATGGTGTTACTCTTTTCAATGTCATTCTACTTTTTGACCATTACAGACATAATTATAATTATGAAAAATGTTGACACAAAATCAACTAAAACATAAACACGTTTAAAGAAAGATAATATGTCTCAAATTATGTAAATATATTGTCTCATAACGAATTTCCAGGCCATTAATTTTTTCTGGTGTCAATTCTTTGTATTCAGGAAAAGAAAATATTGATAAAAGGGTAAATAATTTAAACAATTCATATTGGTATAGTACTTGTCGAAGAGTCAGCATGTGAATCAAGGGTAGGGTTCTATTCCTCTCATTTCGAACTCATATAATAATACCCTTTCTCCTCTTTTTATGATTTTTTTTGCTGCATTTATTAAAATTCTTTTTCCAAATCCTATATAGAAAAAGACATTTTTGTTTAACATTTAAATGATTAAAAAACCTTTAAAATTATTATAAGATAAATTGAAAGGAAAGGAAAACATCACTTAACATATTGTGCATATTACTAAAAGAAAACCATTATTGCAATGTTATATTGAAAGGGGAAAAAACAATAACTTAAGGCTCAATGCATTTGAGATCCTTGATGGAGGCAAGTCTGTGGAGAAAGCCGTCAAAGTCATCATCGCGGCTAAGCATGCTAACGCGTACGTACGTCTTATCACAGCCACATCGGTCTCCTCCTCTCGTCAAAACCTTATTTTCCTTCAAGAGACTCCCGAGATCTCTCTCTTCTTTACACCCCAACCATGCAAACGCTGCAACAACCATTTCAATATATCCCAAACCGTTAATGGACGACCAAGACCGTCACAGATTCAACACACACAAAATGGTTTGTGGTTTAATATATACCAGGATAAGTCGAGTTATCTTTGCCAAAGAAGTTGCAAAAGGCTTGAGGGTAGTTAGGCAGAGTGAATGTGTCACCGGACTCTACGACCTCCCGTAGCCTCTCCCACCGTGACCTCATCTTCTCGTAACCATAGTCGAAGAAGCTCTCCGATTTGGTCCGACAAGTTTTGGTGAGTTCGTTGATGATCGTGGTGGCTCGAATCTGTGACTCCTTAGACACACCAATGGAGTTGATTGTTAGGTACTGCACCATCTTCTTGGCCACTTCGACGTCCTTCACTAACGCCCAACTTCACTCCAAAAAATAAATGATTTTCAATATATATGCATATAACAAATTTCATATAAGGACCAAATGGGCCTAGTTTCAGTGATTGTTTTTCACACATTAGTGAACCAATTAAAGTGTAGCAAGTTATCAGACTCTCACTCTATTTCCACAAGGATTCGGGTTCAAATATCTTAGATAATTTTAAATACTTATTTTTAATAGTTTAGATTTTAGCAACCTAAACGCGCAATTGAGATATCCACATCTATAAGACTAGATCCTATATATCCGTATCGATCATTCGTTTGCATATATTACACCGATCCAAATGGATAATATCAATTACTGTTACTTGAAAAGTTCAAATGACTCAAATCAGATACGGACATACGGACTTAGTTTCTCTCATAAAAAGAGTGAAAAGAAGAAGAAAAAATGGTTGCAAGTTGTTAGTTTGACTCACCCGATGCGGGACCCAGCGTGACCGGTGATCTTAGAGAAGGTGAAGAGCATAAGGTCGTGGTCATGACGGCGAGTGATGGGAGTGTAGTGTGGCCAGTAATACGCCAAGTCGTATATCACTTTCCCACCCTCCGTGCGGTTCACCGCCGGCTCTCTGATGGTCCCGTCAGGGTTGTTCGGTGTTGTCACCATCTCGATGTAGGGTCCAGTTTTGTTGAACATACTTGCGTCTCCTTCCCATTTGTACAGCTTCGATTGAACATACGATGCCTCCTCCACGTATGTCTGTAACAAAACATATAACAAAATATTTGAACGTATATATGTTAAGGGTATGAATGTGGGACTGTGAGCATTAATTCAGTTTTTTTCTTTAGAATGCTTCATGTGTTGTGTGGTCAAGAAACATGTACTTTCAGACCATCAAAACATGTTTTGTAGCTAGAAAATTAGGTTATGGATTTTAATCTCCAAACCATAGTACTAACAAGTGATGATGCAATCATTTTGTTGACAATTAAAAAGTTCATATTTATTGTGAATATTTCCTGTTCTAAAAATAATGTTGTTTTCAATTTATTCAGTGAGTGAGGGCTTACAGAGTAGTAAGGAGTTGCGGCGACAATGCTGAGAGGTTTGACCTCAGAGAGAGAAGAAAGAGCAAACAAAGCGGCCTGACAAAGCTGAGACGAGCCAGTACCCACCACGATATAGCGTTCCTCAGTCGCTGCGTTACCGATCTCACCGTGCAACGCCTTGATCGCCTTAGCAAGCATTGGCTCTAGGAACCAACACACATTCGTCGTATCGCTAAAGTAGCTCATCAGTTCCCATCCTGGTATCACCACCGTACAACTGTCCTTCATCTTCATCCAATACTCTTGGAATGCCGTCGGATCTCCCCTGGGATATATTAACACAAGTAGCAAAATTATCTTTCTTTTATTTTTGTTTTGTTCATCATGGATTCTTTTTTGCATATGCGTTAAAAGAATTCCATGACATTTATATGTTACAGTAGTGTATTGTTTTTCAAATATGAAATCACAACGTTAGGGTTTTTTGTAACAAAGTTTATTCGTCGAAAGTGTTAAAAACAAATACAAACTAAACAAAAAGTAACGCTTGAAACTAATCGAGACTTTAGTTTCGGTTGTGTAATGCAAATGTGTTTTTGGTCAAATCAAAATCGATGACAGTCAGATGCTTGAGATGTCAAAGTACTTATTAATCAATTAAACAATTTACCGGAAAGTCATTAGCCAATTAATGTACCTTTTTTTATAAAAGCAATCATGTGTATTTGTTACTTAGAATTAAAATGAACTTAACCTAGTTTATATTTGCATAGCGCGATGATTGTGCAATAATTAAAGGTAACACTTTTGATAAAATTAACACATACTGATCGAGATTGATGACTGCATCTGATAAGCACTCGTTCTTGTTCGAATCACTGTCGGATTTCTTCGAGTTTTCAAACCCAACCATCTTCTTCGTGACTTCGTTCACTCCGTTGCTGCTAATGTAAACAATGTGTCTGGAAATCGTACGGACTCTATGGTGCTATTTTATAAGGACACAAAAGGTAAAATATATGTGCTGTATCTGTTTGTTCCAAAAAAAAAAAAAAAAAAAAAAAAAAAAAAAAGTGCTGTATCTGTCAGCTTATAGAAAAAGAAGATCCAACTTTGTGGTCAATATTTACTTATTCAACACTTTTGGGTCAATGTATATACATCTCATAAATCACAATAATGTTCATTCTTTTTATTACGCCAAGTGTCTTACCGATCTATCAAGAGTGTAAATACTTACATATATAATATATATACTATTTAAGGTTGTTAATACAATTAATACATGCCACGTAAGAGATAAGAACACAGGTTTTACTCTAGCTTTATATTACCACGTGTTGGGTTATGTTTTGATGGGAGATTTGCAGTTTCCCTTTTATTTGTCCTTATTGTGAATTTGGAATAATTAGTTAAGCTATTTGGTATGCATTAAGAATATAGAAATTATGTAAATAAGTCTTGCAAAACAATCTTTTAAAAATACAGAACTTGGTAAATTTTTGGAGTGTATCGCGAGGATATCGACTATCCAATAGGATTTTTCTCAAAAATTGGAAGCTATATCTGGAGTGTTGGGGTAAATTTAGGGTTTACTAAATTTTTGGTTTCAGTTTAACATTTTTCGGTTTGCTTGGTTTTAGCCCACCTCTATTCTTTTTTTTTTTTTGTCGCCAAACTTTTATTAAGAACAAGGTCCAACAAGGCCTATAATGATACAGAGAGAAGACTAAATATTACAAGCCCAAACGCAATTAAAATAAAACATGAGAAGCCCAATATCTGTTTTGGGAAGAGGAGAAGAAAACCTAGTTTCGTCTCCGCCGCATCGTCTTCATCGGATCTCTGTATCAGCTCTTTCTTCAGGGGAACGCCGGTGATTGATTCTTCCTTCTAAACACTCGATCTCCTCAGCCTATCTTTCTCAGCTATGCTTCCTAAGTGGAAGATCCGTCAAAGACCTATAAAGTCCATGGCAATCACGGCCACTAACGACGGTGAAGGAAGGCCTTCATCCAAGCAAGAACAAGATGAGGTTAGCAAGATCGAAGCTAAAAGAAACATCAAGCAGCTCGGGATTTAGAAAAGGCAACTGAAGAAAGAAGATTTATAAAACTAACGATAAAGCTAAGAAATCGGACAAGCCGAAGATTAAGACCGAAATATCGGATAAGTAGACCGGACAAGCCGGAGGTAACTTCGATTAACAAAAACAAAAAGCCAAAAAAACCGAACCGTCGGAGTTACCGACGGTCGGTGAGGTCAGAGCAAACAACGATGAGAGAAAAAACCAGAGAAAGAAAGAGAAATGAACAGTAGTTAGAGAGAGAAGTGAAAGACTTTTTAGCCCACCTCTATTCAAATCCTCGTTGTTGAACATAGAACGACGCCAATACAAAAAAAAAATATCTATCATGTATTAAAGGAAAAGTATTTTCGTTAATTTTTGCTAATGTGCCAGTACTATATTTTTTTCAATTTTTATTTTTTATTTTTTTATTTTTAAACATGTTGCCAAACACCTAAATATCTAAAAATCAGTTATGAAGATTTTAAATTCAATATATTAAATTGTACTATTTCTATTAATTTGGTTAAAAATCAAATATTTATTATTAGATTAATCATAAAATCAATTACAAAACTGAAAAAATGATTATTTTGTTATTCATATGTTATATACTTATATTATAAAGTTTGTAGAAATTTATAAACCTAAAATTTAATATAAATTTTAAATATTATTAGGTACCATCATGGAAGCATCACGAATGGGATTATCCAGTACATTTAACAAATATCAAGCCCATGATTGGCCCAGCTTTATATAGGGTTTCCGAGTCTTCAGTTGTTATATATACGTATAGAGATCAGACCGGGAAAAAAAACCCTGTTGGAAACTAAAACAATGACGATGATCTCCGATCTTCCAAGAAATTTGGTAGAGAAGATTCTCTCTAGGGTTCCCTTGAAATCTATGAGAGCAGTGCGACTAACTTGCAAAAAGTGGGACACTTTATCCAAAAGTCTTTGCTTTACAAAGATGCACATTGATAAAACAAGCGCAGTAAAGGAAGGTGAGTCTACGATGATCGCAATGGTGGATTACAATTTATATCTCATGAGCGTCGTTCTCGTCGCCAATGGAGATCCATTTTTAGAGTTTAAAGGTAAACTTACTTGCCTAGACGAACAAGTCAAGATATCTAAAGTTTTCCACTGCGACGGTTTATTACTGTGCGTCTTGAAAGAAGACGACACCAAGGTTGTGGTCTGGAATCCGTATTGGGGCCAAACAAGGTCGATCGAGTCAAGATATTCGCACCGCCCAGGCGGATGGGACAGGTTCAGTTACGCTCTCGGATACGAGGACAAGAACTCTTGTCGTAGCTACAAGTTCTTGAGGTTTATAGATAAGTATTACAATGCACTCGAAGACGAGTTTTTATGGTATGAGATTTACGATTTCGATTCTGGTTTGTGGAAGACTCTTGATGTCACTCCACACTGGCGTATATTGTTTGGTCAGCATGGCGTGTCCCTCAAGGGAAACTCTTATTGGCCTGCTTCACGAAGGAACACAGAAGACGAGCTTGACGATCACATAATCTGTTTTGATTTTACAAGTGAGAGTTTCGGGCCACTTCTGCGTATGCCGTTTGACGCTACGCATGATGACTATGTGACTTTATCATGTGTTGGAGAAGAGAAGCTTGCGGTTTTACTTACGCACAACGAAGCAGGTCCACGCGAGTTTGAGATATGGATTACCACTAAGATTGAGGCCGAAGAGGTGTTGTGGAGCAAGTTCTTGACAGTGCAAACGGGAAGGTTCCCTCTGATTACATCTGATGCTTTCTTCGTTGACGAGGAGAAGAAAGTCGCTATGGGCTTTGAAGAAGACTACTCTAAAACATTTAACATCGTTGGAGAGGCTGGATACATTAAAAGGCTGGGACTCGGAGAACGTTCAGGCAGAGACAGAAATTGTCGTGCACATGCGTGCTTTTATGTTCCTAGCTTAGTGCAAATCAAGCAACCTGCTGCAGGAGGCAAAAGGAAAGGAGAAAGCGACTTAGAAAAGCAACGATATGATCAAAACATGTCGAGGCTTTTAGCACTTGAAAAGCGCAACAAGGACTAATCTGCAGGAGGAAAGCAAAAGGAGCTGATTAGTCTCAATTTACAATGTTAAATCAATCTTTTAACATGAACCCCAAGATCTTGATCATCTAAATTAATCACATAATAGAATCATAAAGAGAATTTAATAAATACCTCCATTCATTGTAGAAGTGAAGCCTCCTTTGATCTTTCCTTAGAAGTGAAGCTTCCTTAATGATTTGTAAACTAAAGACAATGAACTCTTAGTTCTTTAGGTAGGAGATAAGGTTTCTCTCCCCTTCCTATAAACCTCTCTCTTTATGTGTTGTTTTTCTTTTCTTGTTGTTGATGAATTGTGATGAAGCAAAACATCTATTTATAGGTGGGGAGAGGACCTTATTCCTCATACATTGATTCAATCTCAACCATCCATCATAGTGGAGATGAACACATTAGTGATAAGTGGGAGGACACCAACAATCCATTAGAAATTTATTGGTTTTCAAATGTCCATTGAAATACCACTATTAATCCCATTAGAAATTTATTGGTTTTCAAATGTCCATTGAAATACCACTAACAATTCCATTAGAAATTTATTGGTTTTCAAATGTCCATTGAAATACCACTAACAATCCCATTAGAAATTTATTGGTTTTCAAATATCCATTATAATTATAATGGTCACCAATTTTATTGGTTTCCAAATGTCCATAAAAAATATAACTATCCCATTAGAAAACAACTAACTATAAGACCACATTTATGGGAAAGAAAAACTATATTTTTCTTACATATATTTTTTTCTTACATTCTCCCACTTGGTCGTTAGTATAGTTCTGGTACAGTTTTCAATTGGAATCATAAAGCCGGCATGATGTTATATTTTCATTTGGTCTTTCATAAGTGTCTTAACTAATCTAGTAATCGATGAGAGTCATGGCGGTCACCCATTATTTTGCAACATGATTCCTTCCATGTACTACTACATCGATTACTTTCATAGCTAGACCATAATCATAAGTAGGAGTTATCATAATGGTCTCTTTTATGTCTTTTTCTAAAGACTTATTCTGTTATCAATAATTCCAACTAACATATTGTGTGCACACATTGGAAACAGAATATGCATAAGATGTAAAAGTCATAAGAGAGCTCTTATAAATGTCAAACATAGGCTAATACATAACCAGACAACATAATTAAGTGCTATCCTCCAGACCCATACTTTCAGCATGCTTCATAAATGTCTTTGGAGGTAAAGCTTTCGTAAATATGTCTGCGACCATTAGCTCAGTGCCTATGTGTTCAATGACAAACTTTTCTCTTTTAACATCTTGCTTTAATGATAGATATTTGAGCTCCATATGTTTCGCCCCTTTAGATATCCTATCATGCTTCGAGAAGAAGATTGCGGCTTGATTGTCACAATAAAGAGTTAGGGGTTTGTCAATGAAGTTCAAAACCCCAAACTCTGACACGAAGTTCCGCAACCAAGTTCCTTGGATAGAAGCCTCATAACATGCAACATACTCAGCTTCCATGGTGGATGTATAAATCAAATCTGACTTTTGGCTTTTCCATGATATGGCACCTCCGCAAAGGAAGTACACATAACCGAGAGTACAGTGCCTAGAATCTTCACATCCACCGAAATCTGAGTCTGAAAATCCAACTATCTGTGGATGTGTTGATTTTCGATATGTTAGCATGTAGTTTCTTGTTCCCTTTAGATATCTTAAAACTTTCTTCGCAGCTTTCCAATGAGCAAGTCCTGGGTCACTCTGAAATCTACCCAACATCCCGACTGCATGGCTTATATCAGGCCGAGTACAGACTTGTGCATACATCAAACTTCCCACAAGAGATGCATAAGGGAACTTTTGCATTTCATTACGTTCCATTTCATTCTGCGGACATTGTTTTAGGCTAAGTTTATCACCTTTTTGCATAGGAACATTGTTAGAAGAACACATCATCATGCCAAATCTCTCAAGAATTCGATCAATATATGCTTTCTGAGACAATCCTAAAATTCCGAGTGATCTATCACGGAATATTTCAATTCCTATCACATAGGATGCCTCACCTATATCTTTCATATCGAAGTTCTTTGAGAGATAGCTCTTAGTCTCACATAATAAACCAAGATCACTGCTGGCTAATAGAATGTCATCGACATACAATACCAAAAATATGAACTTACTCCCACTGATCTTGAGGTATATACATGGATCTACAATGTTTTCTTTGAAACCGAATTTCATAATGGTTTCATCAAACTTAAGATACCATTGCCTCGAAGCTTGTTTCAGTCCATATATTGATTTCTTTAGTTTGCAGACCATGTTTTCCTGACCTTCGATTATAAATCCTTCAGGTTGACGCATATAGACTTCTTCTTGCAAGTCTCCATTAAGAAAGGCAGTTTTCACATCCATTTGATGTAGCTCAAGATCATACTGAGCTACTAATGCTAAGATAATTCTGAGAGAGTCTTTTCTAGACACAGGTGAAAAAGTCTCACTATAATCGATGCCTTCCTTCTGATTAAACCCCTTGGCTACAAGTCTAGCTTTATATCGTTCAATATTGCCATTACAATCGAGTTTGGTCTTAAAGATCCACTTACACCCGATTGCTTTGTGTCCTTCAGGCAATGGAACGATGTCCCAAACTTCATTCTTAACCATTGAGTCTATTTCATCTTTACTGGCATCAATCCATTTATCAGAATTAACATCTTTCATAGCTTGTGAAAAAGAAACCGGATCTTTAATATTCCATTCTCCAGATTCTACTTGATAAATCATGTAGTCATCAGAAATAGCAGATCTTCTCGTACGAGTTGATCTTCTTAATGCTGGTTCTTCTTGTACTTCATGATTATCATTGGCGGTACATTCATTATGGAGTGTGTGACCATTCAATGCATTTTCCTCATTGTTTAACGGTTCAATAATGGGAGCATTTCCAACATTCGGAACTAAGGGTAAAGGGATATTTATCCCAATTTCCTGAATGGTCACATCTTGAACTTTATCACTCCCACTAATCTCGCCATTCTCATGGAACCTTGCATTACCAGTTTCTACAATTCTCGTACTATGAGTCGGACAATAAAACCTATATCCTTTAGATTTCTCAGGGTAACCTATAAAGAAACCACTGATCGTTCTGAAATCTAATTTCTTTTCATGCGGATTGTATATTCTCACTTCAGCTGGACATCCCCAAACTCGGAGATGTGACAGACTGGGTTTCCAGCCTTTCCACAGTTCAAAGGGTGTCTTTGGAACTGCTTTGCTTGGAACCCGATTCAAGATATATACTGCAGTACGTAATGCATCCATCCACAAAGATACAGGTAAGTTAGCATGACTCATCATGGATCTTACCATTTCCATGTACGTACGATTACGCCTTTCAGCTACACCATTCTGCCATGGAGAACCAGGCGTTGTGTACTGCGCAACGATTCCTAAATTTTGGAGGAGTTTGGCAAAAGGTCCAGGATGTTGTCCTGTTTCATCATACCTGCCATAAAATTCACCACCTCTATCTGACCTAATGATTTTCACTTTTCTATCTAATTGCCTCTCTACTTCTGTAATGTACATTTGTACAACATCCACAGATTGAGATTTCTCATGCAACAGATATAAATAACAATAACGTGAATAATCATCGATAAAAGTAATAAAATATTTTTCACCTCCAAAAGTTGGAACGTCAAAAGGTCCGCAAATATCTGTATGTACGATTTCAAGAAGCTGTGTACTTCTTGTGGCTCCTTTCTTGGTGTGCTTAGTTTGCTTACCCTTAATGCAATCTATACACGTCTTAATATTGGTAAAATCAAGGTTCGGAATGACTCCATCTTTTACCAATCTTTTGATTCTTTCATGGGAAATGTGTCCCAATCTTTTATGCCACGAGAAATACGAACTATCAGTACATGTTTTATTTTTAAGTGTACATACATTAAGCAAGGAGAGATGTGTTTCATAAGGTTGATCAGCAAGTTTTAGCATATAAAGACCGTCAACTAATATTCCAGAACCAATTCGATTAGAGTTCAGAAATATATTAATACAACCATCTCCTTGGGTAGACTTAAATCCAGCCAAATCAAGTTTGCTTACAGAGACTAAATTACGGGAAATAGATGGAACATAAAGTGTCTGAAATAAATCAAGACAAAATCCACTATCTAAGATGAGACGATAGGTGCCAATAGCCTCAATTGGCGCCTTGTCTCGATTTCCCATCAATAAGTAGTTCTTACTTGACTTTATGTTCTGGATCGTAAGGAATCCCTGTACAGAATTGTTACATGTACATTAGCACCGCTATCAATCCACCAAGATTTCGAAGAAACATGAGTAAGATTAGATTCGAAAAAACTTACGGAACCCATAGGATTACCTTTCTTTTCAAACCATTCTTTTCTTTTAGGGCAATCCTTTTGAAAGTGTCCAACCTTTTTACAAAAGTGGCATCTGTAATCTTTCTTTGCCTTTTTCTTCATATTAACTTGATCAGAATCATTCATTTTGGGTGGTGCTCTTTTATGGCTCGCATGATGCCTTTTTCCAGCTTGAGATCCAGCTTCTTGGACATAATGGGCCACTTTAATACCTTTACGGCCAAGTCTAGCCTCCTCTTGGACTAGTTTATTAGCCAATTCATTAGACGTCCATTTTTCATCTATTACATTATAATTGATCTGAAATGGTCCGTACTGAGGAGGTAGTGAATTTAGGATAAATTGGACAAGAAATGAATCGTCCACTTTCATTCCTAAATTCTTTAATTTGGCTGAAAGGTTGGTCATCTCAATGCAATGTTCATGCATAGACCTTGTCCCATCATACTTTATGGTTGTAAGATCTGCCATAAGTTTCCCTGCAAGGGATTTGTCTGCAGTCTTAAACCGTTCTTCTACAGATGCAAGATAATCTTTAGCCTTATCTGCATCTGGAAGGGAAGTTTTTATATTGCTAGCTATTGTCATCTTTAAAAACATCATGCTTAATCTGTTTGCTTTTTCCCAAGCTTTATGGATAGCCATTTCTTCCTCAGTACTATCTATACTTAAGGGATTTGGTTCTTCTTCACGAAGCGCCAAATCCATATCTAGTACTCCTAATGTGAACTCAACTTTCTCTTTCCATTCTGAGAAGTTGGTTCCAGTGAGGATTGGAACAGTAGCAACCATAGATGACAAAGTAGCGGGAAATGATGCTGTGATTTAAAGATATAACAAGCTTTAATTAGACTTCTAATTTAAACAACACATTAACTTAAATTATTGAATGCATATGACTATGGATTACAGTGCTCCTGTGGGTAGTCACTATAATCGATCATAAGGTCATGCTTTCGGAAACTTTTTATAGAGATATGTATTAGACTAATTAAGTTATCTGTGGATATACTTAATTATCTCATATACAAATACTCTTATAAATTATTGATCATGTATTATGTCACTAGCCTACCTGTGGGTAGCTAATTAATACATAAAACATATCAAAATTTACTTAAATATATTGGTTTTCTTTTACAATTCATTATATGATAAAACCATTTTGGTGATATCAAAATCTTAATTTTGCACATTATGAAAAACCAAGCTTTATTCTTTAAAAAAAATCTCATAAATTTCTTTTGTATATAACTTACTTTCAGAATTCTTACATATATATCTTTCTTGTAAAACTTATGTAAATTTTTTTTTTTTTTTTTTTTTTTTTTTTAATAATGATAATTTCTTCACAATTTATGAGAAGAACAATCCTTTATGAATTCTGAAAATTTCTACAACTTATGTACATGCAAAAGTTATGTACAAAATGAAAATTAAGCAAAGATTCAAGTTTACCAACATGCTTAACTTTAAGGTTTAATTTTCAGTTATTTAAACCATAAATCTATTACTCTTAATGGATTAATTAGATGTTCATAACCAATTGCTCTGATACCACATGTTAAATCAATCTTTTAACATGAACCCCAAGATCTTGATCATCTAAATTAATCACATAATAGAATCATAAAGAGAATTTAATAAATACCTCCATTCATTGTAGAAGTGAAGCCTCCTTTGATCTTTCCTTAGAAGTGAAGCTTCCTTAATGATTTGTAAACTAAAGACAATGAACTCTTAGTTCTTTAGGTAGGAGATAAGGTTTCTCTCCCCTTCCTATAAACCTCTCTCTTTATGTGTTGTTTTTCTTTTCTTGTTGTTGATGAATTGTGATGAAGCAAAACATCTATTTATAGGTGGGGAGAGGACCTTATTCCTCATACATTGATTCAATCTCAACCATCCATCATAGTGGAGATGAACACATTAGTGATAAGTGGGAGGACACCAACAATCCATTAGAAATTTATTGGTTTTCAAATGTCCATTGAAATACCACTATTAATCCCATTAGAAATTTATTGGTTTTCAAATGTCCATTGAAATACCACTAACAATTCCATTAGAAATTTATTGGTTTTCAAATGTCCATTGAAATACCACTAACAATCCCATTAGAAATTTATTGGTTTTCAAATATCCATTATAATTATAATGGTCACCAATTTTATTGGTTTCCAAATGTCCATAAAAAATATAACTATCCCATTAGAAAACAACTAACTATAAGACCACATTTATGGGAAAGAAAAACTATATTTTTCTTACATATATTTTTTTCTTACATACAAAGCTTTGTTTTCATTTATCTTCTTCACTTTGAACAAGATCACTTTGTTTCTCTTCTGATGCAGCGTGTCTTTCGTACGGTGTCGTCTCTTCGGTGTTGGTTTTCCCTTTTATATATTATCGTTTTCTTTCTTTTGGATTGGACTTGATCAAAATCGTTTTGATGAGTTTTAATTTGGGTTTAATTATCGTTTCTTGATGGGATAGGTTTTGGGGTTTTTTCTATATTTTTGTCCATCTATTGGCTTGCGAGGGACGACTTTTTATTGAATAGTAATAAAGACACTCTTAATTAAGTTAATGTCTGGAAAACTTCACAATTGAATAAAAACTAAAAGCCATCTTTGGGTCATTACGACTGAGTGGTCCGGAAAAGTAGAAATTTTAATGAAATCTATTTCTTTCCTCCTTTAGGGTTTCTTATAAACGAGACAGAGTTTCCTCCCTCGGTAGGTTTGGATAGTAAGATTTTTTTACTTTAGGTTTCAGGTTGTATTTGTTGACCCAAAAAAAAAAAAAAAATTCTCTAAAGAGACTTGTCTAACGCTTGAAAACTGAGGATGTACAGTGGACGTAAGAGAAGATTAAAGTCACGAACAACAATCAATTTAGGAGATTCTTTAAAAAAAGTTATGTTAAGCTTTTTTATTATAATTGAGTTATTTTTTTGTTACATATACGTATAGCCAAAACAAGAAAACCTTATGATCTCCGATCTTCCAAGAAATTTGGTAGAGGAGATTCTCTCCAGGGTTCCACGTCATCTCCATTAGAATAGCATGTGCAATCCAGAAATCAACTCCAGTTTCTTAAAAACCAAAATATTAGTATTTTAAGTAAATTTATTAAAAAAATAAATCTTATTTATAAAACAAAAATAAAATCAATAACAATTCGGTCTCATGAGTTTCTTAAAAGTTTTTTAAAGTCTTATGTTAGAGCTTTTCTTATTATTTAAGAATCTTGTTTCATTCTCTTTCATCCCTTTTTAATTTTTTTAATTTTTGTAATCTTATAAAACTCACTTAAGAATTTGGGTAGAATCTGACTGTACATGCTCAGTATAAAGGTTCTAAAAAAAATTATAAAAAATTCAAGTGGTCTGACAAAAAATGTGAACCTGTTTCGTAGAAGTTCAATTTTAGGAGATTCTCTCCTCCGTTTCGCCACATAACAGCAGTCCATTGGGAGATTTTTTTTTTTTCAACTTGGAAAAAAAAAACACAAAAATTGTTTTTCTGGGATACCCAAATGGAGTTGGATGCCGTGAGAGCAGTGCAATTAACTTGCAAGGAGTGGGACACTTTATCCAAAACTCGAAGCTTTTCAAAGATGCACATGGATTAAATAAGCGCAAGGGAGGGTGAGTCTATGGTGATCGCAGTGATGATCCAAAACTCGAAGCTTTTCAGTTTAACATTTTTCGGTTTGCTTGGTTTTAGCCTACCTCTATTCAAAACCTCGTTGAACATACACGCAAATACAAAAAAAAAAAAGTAAAATATGTAAGATCAAGAAACACTGGAAGCATTACGAATGAGATTATCCAAAATTTAACAAATATCAAGCCCATGATTGGCCCAGCTTTATACAGTGTTTCCGGGTCTTCAATTGTTATATATATATGTGTAGATTCAGATGCGCAAGAGATCAGACCAACAACATCAAAAACCTAGTTGGAAACTGCAACAATGACTATTATCTCCGATCTTCCAAAAGAATTGGTAGGGGAGATTCTCTGTAGTGTTCCCTTAAAATATATGAGTGCAGTGCGACTAACTTGCAAAAAGTGGGACACTTTATCCAAAAGTCGGAGCTTTAGAAAGATGCACATTGATAAAACAAGAGCAGTAAAGGAAGGTGAGTCTACGATGATCGCAATGATGGATTACAATCTATATCTCATGAGCGTCGTTCTCGTCGCCAATGGAGATCCATTTATAGAGTGTAAGGGTAAACTTAAACAAGTCAGGATATCTAAAGTTTTCCACTGCGACGGTTTATTATTGTGCGTCTTGAATGTAGACGAGACCAAGGTTGTGGTTTGGAATCCGTATTGCGGGGAAACAAGGTGGATCAAGTCAAGATATTCTCACTGCCCAGGCGGATTGGACAGGTTCACTTACGCTCTGATTACATCTGATGCTTTCTTCGTTGACGAGGAGAAGAAAGTCGCTATGGGCTTTGAAGAAGACTGCTCTAAAACATTTAACATCGTTGGAGAGGCTGGATACATTAAAAAGCTGAGACTCAGAGAACGTTCAGGCAGAGACAGAAACTGTCGTGCACGTGCGTGCTCTTATGTTCCTAGCTTAGTGCAAGTCAAGCAACCTGCTCCAGGAGGCAAAAGGAAACAAGAAAGCGGCCTAGAAAAGCAACGATATGATCAAAAGATGTCGAGGCTTTTAGCACTTGAAAATCGCAAAAGGAGATGATTAGTCTCAATTTACAAAGCTTTGTTTTCATTTATCTTCTTCACTTTGAACAAGATTACTTTGTTTCTCTTCTGATGCAGCGTGTCTATGTCGTCGCTTCGGTGTTGGTTTTCCTTTTTATATATTATCGTTTGTCTTTCTTTTGGATTGGATTTTATCAAAATATATGAGATTAGAATGTTCAAACAGGATTCGTGGGTGACTCATGGATATATATATATATAGTACTGTTCAATATATGCTCCATCATTGACACAGATATTTGTATATTGTATGGCGTAGCTTTAAGTGGTTATACATGTAACCCTTATCAAGAGGAAGCCGCCACTGACTCATCTGCAACACACGGAAGAAAAGCATAGCATGAATCATACCTGAAGTAACATTCATCATCCCAGCAAGTTTCCTAGTGCCCTTTGTCTTGTCGTACTGTTTGGTAAAGTCTGGAGATTCGCATTGAGCTTCATCGATCCTGTCTAAGCAAAAGAACAAAAAAAAAAAAAAAAAACACAAATTGATAGCTCTTGCTAACTGAAGAGACTTGCCTAACGTGTGAGACAAGTTAATGAGGATTTACTGTGGACGTGAGGATTTGTTGGTCTCTCGGCTTGTGACGGGTGGCTTTTATTGAATATTACGGCTTGAACAAAACAGAACATAGGAGGTTTAAATACAAAACAGAAATAACAATGCAATCTATTTCTCTGGTGAAAGTAGTAATGATCATGAATCATGATGATGAAATAGCTTCCTCGGTTAGGCTACGAAACAGAGCTTCTTTTTTTTTACATATCCTAATAAGCCCATTACATCAGTCTCGAGCTTTAGGGACTCTGTTGTAACAAGCAAAAGCTATACACATTTGTTTGATCACATTTTCGGTCTCTCTATTCTTCTCAAGTCTCCTCTTTCACTGGTGTTTGAGCTTCGTTCGGCAATATCTGAGGGCTCTGCCTGAATACATGTTTCCTGCACCGCTCAAAGATACTGTCGTAGATCAAATCAAACTCCACACCTGCTCGCTCTCGGTTCACAATGAACAGAATATGATCCGCCTCCACGATCTTGTAGTACCTGCAGATACATTCAAGAAAACTCTGATCAGACTCTTAGCTTCACTGAATCTTCAAGAGTCTATCATCCAAATGGAGGACTAACCAAATGCCTGGTTGGAGCGGGAGACAATCTGAGTCACTACGAACAATGAGATTAGAATGTTCAACGGGAATTCGTGGGTGAGTCATGGATATAGTGTTCAGTGCTCCATCATTGTCCTGCCAATCTTCATCTCTGCAAATACTCTTTAAATCAGAGACTTTGTATATTGTATAGTGTGTAGCTTTAAGTGGTTATACAAAGTCCAAATAGATTTTACCTGTAACCCTTATAAGGCAGAGGAATGTCACGAGGAAAATGCCACTGACTCATCTGCAACACGCGGATGAAAAGCAGAGGATGAATGCCCATCACACCTGAAGGCACAGTCATCATCCCAAGAGGCTTTCTAGTACGCTTAGTCGCGTAGCTGAAGTAGAACGTGTTTGGGAAAGTCTGGAGGTTAGCGTTGAGCTTCATCGATCCTTGGATTGAGAGGTCAGGCAAGATCCAATCTCCAGATGATGCAAAAGGGCCTGCGTTCCCAAGAAGACAATCTACAAGGCCGCGTAAGCCTGTCTTCTTCCACGACATGTTGAAATGGTCGAACCCGAAGTTGTAATAGGATTTAAGCCAAGAAATGTCGAGCCAGTCATACATTATGACTCCAAGTTTACAAATCTGAAGTAGAGATATGGGTTTGAGGGACTTCCCGTCCTCTGGCCTGACAATAATGTCATACATTTTAGTTTACAATTTCGATAGAATGAAGCAAACAAGTCACAAGATGTTAACGCGAAACTCACTGAATTCCATCGAGGTACGTTCGAGTAGTCCCGTTTAATGCTCCTGACAACGATGTCAAACTCAAAACCCAGTTCTCATTAGTGTTCTCATGACCATTAAACATCTGAAAACAACAAAAACTCAAGCAAATCAGTTCCAACATTACACAACCAAATCCTGCTTAATCAATCGTCTTTTTCTTCTCAGTTTACCTTGTCAGCGAGCATTTGCTGCAACACACGAACAACTTGAGCACCAGCAGAGTGACCAACAAAGTGAATAGGATGATCTTCATCCCATTCTGGGTATGCCCCTGAAGTACATCAAAGATTCATCAGCATAACAAGAGTGAATCAAAGGCTACTCAAAAACCAAAAACAAATAAAAAGACTAAACCTTTTTCATATAAACGACCAAATTGAGAATGCCCACAAGCTTTACTATGATCTTCTCCATAATCAACTCGTCCACCTTTCAAGTAATAAAACAATTCTCTAGCTCTAAAAAAGAAAAAACCACCCTTTTTATCAGTAATCAACCCTGAAACTGAGAATATATCATAACAAAAGGTTGGAACTTTCTTCTTTCACCTATCGTGTACACTCGTCAAAGACCCCAAATCAGGCACTAACACTCTCTCGTCCTTCTTCTCAGCTCCAGCAAAGTATGATAAACCACCTAACCTCTGCAATTACAAAAACCAGTTCATGAAAAGAAAGAAAAAAAGAACACCTTTGAAATGTCAAAGAGAGAAGATTACTCCTTTGCCAAATCCGAAAATGCCATGGACTAAAACAATGGGAGGCAAATCATTGACTTGTGTCGTATTGCCTTGGTCAATTTGTTTGACTTCAATGGCGGCTTTGGGCTTGAAGATTGACTCGCTCAACGTCTGAGTGAGATCTCCGGCGACGGCCGAGCTGAATATGTAAAGACCGTACATCATGTGAACGACGGAGCTCACTGATAGCTCTGCTAACTGAAGAGCTGATATAACCAACCATGGAATCATCCTCGAAAAATTCGATCTTTTCGTCTCTCTGACAATGCCCAGAAGAAGATGAAATTCAAAATCTGATTTCTTTTTAGTAAAATCAGAGACAGCGAAGAAGAACAAAATCCCGATTCTTGTTCTTCGGATAACCCAGAAAAAATCTTCTCTTTTTTTTTTCTTCAAATGAGTCAACAGAAGACGTTTTCTGTCGACATTGAATCAAAAATGAAGAACCCTGAGAAATCAATAACAGTTGTTGATTTGAAAACGATTCTTTCTACTTGTCGTCGTTGGCTCCTAGAAGAGAAACATGTGAAAAAAATGAGGTTTTTCCCTCAACCACACAATTTTCTCGTTCGTATATTTTTTTTTTTTCCCTGACGCATGAAAACGCTTTCTTTGCCTAAAACAGCCAATGAAAGAGTTACACTTCATTTTTTTCTCTCTTATTAAACTTTTTTGTAAAAGGAAAATTATTTTCGTCTCTAGGAAAGACGCGTCTAGAATGAAAAGAAAAGCTCCAAAGACGAAGAACTCTGTTTCTCTGAGTGGACGCCACGTGTTTTATTTTTTTTGGAAATAAAGTGGGTCCTACTAAGATATGGTGAACAATAGTGTACTTTGTTTGGTTGGTATAGTAGGAGCAGTTTGATGAACTGTCCTGAGAAATCTTCATCTTTCGCGAAATTCCGCATTAAGTTGAAGTGGACCACATTGAATTGTTATCCCTTATCACGTCGTACACACTGTTTTGTTAGGAGAAAACTTGTTCAAAATTTACAACAACAAAAAGATTAATCTTACACTTCTTTGAGAAAATAAATGAATGCAATCACCCCACCTCAACAATATATTACCAAATTTTGATGCTTTCTTATGGCACATCTAGACTGAGTAGAAGGGTCCAAACGAAAAATTAACAAGTCCCACAAGAAACAATCATATGTGTATGTATATATATGATTTCATTATAACCATAATTTTTTTTTTAAATTATATATATAACAATCAAATACGTCATCCACGAACAACCATCCCAATTAAAACATAGATTATTATCATAAGTGCTGACTCGGGAGCAAAAATAATAATAAAAAAAAATTGGATCTGTGTGAACAGTTACGAAACTCAAAAGAATTAGCTCTTATTTACGAGTATGTGTGAACTCGGGTTCGTCACTATTCAGGTTACGTGGCGCAAAGGTATTCACTCTTTTTTTTTCCTGATTAAAAATATGGATCTCACCTAATAAAAATGTCGTGAACTCTATATTTTAGAAATCGTTGCTGCACGTGCTCTAAATGGGAAACATGAGACATAAATCTGGCATTGGACGACCTAGGCATCATGTCATTGCTGTTACCAGTGAATCCAATGTACGCAACAAGTTTTGGTTTAGATGCTTATAGCATTGGTCCTGTTCTTTTTACAAACGCTTAAGATAGGAGTATTGTTATTTTACTAACTCACCGCTATTAATTTTTGTAAGGGAAAACCCTTGGGGAGATCAAATTCGAATTGAAATTGGATATGGATACCACACTAGGTGTTAGTAGAGCTTCATCTTCTTCTTCCCACAAATTTATGCTTTGAGTTCGGACTTGTACACGTTGCAAGACTTTTTGAACAGAAATAAAATAACTCGAATCAAACAGACCGACGAACAAGACTATATATAACTTAGGGGAGCTGAGACGTTACGTGGAGAACCCATAAAAAATTTCCGGGAAACACGACCAATGGCAACGATGT
Source organism: Isatis tinctoria (assembly GCA_010577795.1). Taxonomy (NCBI): domain Eukaryota; kingdom Viridiplantae; phylum Streptophyta; class Magnoliopsida; order Brassicales; family Brassicaceae; genus Isatis; species Isatis tinctoria. The sequence goes on from CM021244.1 coordinate 10,240,138, forward strand.
CCACCGACATGAACAAGAGAGACAAATTGCAAAGACGCCATAGAGAATCACGAAGATTAATCATCGGAACATATTAAACCCCAAAAATAGGCTAAAAAGGGTAATCCCCCAGTATATAAACCGCACATTCATGTATTACACACTTCAAATTTGTCATTTACACATTTGATAACATTAATCAATCGGTACATGTCTATTCTTAATCTTACAAATATATAAAAAAGAAAATCTCCGGATCTTTGTCCCGAGCCCTCAATCCCAAAAAATCTCATCTACCGATCTACGTATGCCGAAAAAAACACAATTTACTTCTTTCCTTTATGGACATTTCGAGTTTTTACCTGGTCCTCCGTAATAAAAATAGTTACCCCAAACCCGGTTTACTCCTCCTCTTATGTCATAGCAATTCGGATGGTCCGCAAGAACTCTAAGATTAGATATCGGAATAAGAGTGTTGTCCCAATCTACCATCTCAAGATTCCTAAAGTAAGACGCTTTCCCGAAACCTTCACCGGCGAAATGGCCACTTCCCATTTGAGTCGAAGTATGTGAACCACCAGGTCGTGTGTTCACGATCTCGCCACCGAACTGGGCCATGCTCCCATGCTCCCTCAGGTGTGTGAACAAAGATACGGGCCAGTACCCGACTAGTGTACCCGACCCGAATTGGAGCCACCAGTGTCCGTGTTTTGGGTCCTACACATGGGGTTTTGACGAAGTTGCGTTAATAGGATAATTCTATATGTAAAAGCTGGAGTGAGCTGTGTTGACCGTGCAAAGCATTTGATGTATAAGCCATGTGCATGGTTTTAACCAAGACTAGTAGTATGAATTAAGATAAGACATTAATTAACGCCAAAATAAATTGGGTTTATAAATTGTTAGGAGACAATTATAATAAATTAGCATGACGTGCGATAATTATTAAGGTGATACTTGAGTGTTCAAAACTCAAATTAAAAGTCCTTTATGCGAGCCCCCACCAAATGGGTTTATAAAATAGATAAATGAATAGAATCACCGTATTACTATTCTAAATCAAGTGATTGCAATATTATATAGAAGAGAGTAATCGAATTCGATATAAGTTTATTAGTATATAAAACGTTTTTTTTTTATATATTGAAGAGGACAATGAATTACCTTCCATATCAATAAACTTATATCGAATTGTCCACCTTTATACGACGAAACCGGAGAAATAGCAGCTCCGATCGCAATTCGATTGTTTGTCTGAATAAAACCGGAACACAACAGGTTATAGCATCCGGTTGCCTGGTAAGCATCCGACTGCAAAAACATAGAGATAAACTTAACATTATAATATATTGTAGAAAAGACCAAAAAAGAGTTTTTGAAGTTGAATGCAAGTATTTGTATACCGTCCAATAGGTGAAGAATCTTGGGTTAGTGTCTCCGTACAGCTCCGGGCTAACCTGTTGTCCGACGGAATCAAAATGCTAAAAAAAAGTTAGATCGCGTTATGAAAATTTATAAGAGATATAAATAAAACAAAATAAATAAAAATTGGGGAGATGTATGAATGACACGTGCCTGCCAACCAGCTTCGATGGTATTAAGATCGTCGGCAAAAGAACCGGCGATGACCCAAATCTGAGATAGACTAAACTCGTATTGGCTACCGACACGTGGCGTCCACACGTTTATACTCGCTTTTGCTCCGTAATATTGACTTCCCGATACGTATCCAACCGCATGCTACAATTTATTTGTCATATGCACTAAAATGTTACTGTAATCTTCTTTTTCGGTTCGAGCAAAATATATACTCTCTGACAAGTTATATTCTGTAAATGACATTGCAAAGATTTCCGAGAAAGGTCGTTTTTGGTATTATTATGTATGCATCTTTTTTTATAGTTTAATTAAGAAAAACTCAAAAAAGTATATAAGCTCTCTGACTTTTTGATAAAGTTATTCTTCTAATAATACGTACCTCGTGGCCGTTACTGCTCGAATCCCTTCTCACGCGCCTGATTTTCCGACCAAATCTACGGATAGAACTTGCTCTTAACATGTCCTCCTCCGTTGTTCTTCTGATCGGAACCGTACCTTCCGGACAAGACTCACCAGTTAAACTCCAAAGCTGAAAATCTTCATGGGATTCATTTTCTTGGTTATAGCCTTTGGGCATCTCCGGTGGATCCTAAACACAGTGTTTTTTCATACAATTTAGAGACTTTTAGATTGAAATAGTTGTGATACGAACAAGAAACGTGAGCTAGTAGTACCATTGGTCGTTGTCCTTGTAACAAGGGATGATCAAAAGCAGGCTGGTTATGAGATGGAACACAATCTATTGTATCTCCATCTGAGCTCTAAAATCATCACAAGAACATTAACTTAGTCAGAACTCAGAACTATACCAATGGTGTAAAATCTAGAAACATTCGCCTATGACATACTTTCTTAGAAAAAAAATATGGGAACCAGTTTGTATTAGAGGTTTAAAAGATGTATTTTTGTAGTCAATTGAATTCGAACATATCTGAATATGTTTTTTTTTTTTCAGAGCTAGAAAGTAAAATAAAATTTGGAAACCAAACTGCCGTAATATGTAAAAGAGAATATGTCAAGATTTGTTAGTAAATTCTGTGTGTTTTTAATATTTTTTTCCTTAAAAATCACGTAGTGTGTATAAACGAACACACGGCTCTGAACTTAGTTTACACATACAGAAGAAAGAAAGAGAGTTTGGATTTTGCCTGAATGGTCTTCACGGCGGGTTTATTGATCTTTTGGAGGTGTTCTCTGATGAGTTTCAGCTTCTGAATCTCATGTTGAGGCCGGAAAGTCACACTTTCGGCTGTGGCATTATGTAGAGAAGCAGAGGAGGAGAAGGAAGAAGAGAGGATGCAGAGTAAGAGAATGAAAGTGAAGATCAAGCAAGCTGAAGACATTGTATATGGCTGAGGAATCTCCTCTTTTTCACCGTATTGACTTTTCTGAAGAGTATGAAAAACACTTTGTGTGTGTTGTTGTTTGATGAAGTTGAAAGCAAAACATTTATTGCAAGCTTATTGTTGTTGTTCGTCTTCTTCATGTCACTGACACATCTTCCAACAAACCCATTAAAGACATAATGACTTCTCTAAGGAAAACCCAGAGTCCCCAAAATCCAAGAGTTAATGAATCAACTCACTCCTCCAAAGTAAATGAAATAGAACATACGAAGAGTAAATTAATAGAATAGTGTGTTGATAGAGTTTTGGGGCATTTGGTTTTTCACATAGCTAAGGTGGTATTAATACTGGGTAGTGATGAAATCATGCAATGATTTTTTTATTAGGGTTTGGGAGATTTCCACATTTTATATTTATTAAAGGATTAAATGCTTTAAAAACGAGAGAGCAGATTTTGATGCAGCTTTATCGTTATGTGAAAGCGGTATTTTTTTAGTAAGGCGAAGAAAGATGAATAAACTTGGATTTGGTTTGAATTTTCTTATTAAACAAAAAAAAAGTTGAAAATTGAAACCTTTAAATCTTGATTTTCTCAAAGATATTTGCTTTCTTATTCTTATTCACAAATAATTCCTAGACATACCTTGATACCTATTTCACCACATCTTTAGTACCCTGCTAACTTTTAACATTATTTATTACAATTTCTATTCCATTGTGTCAAAGAAAATAAGTGTCCTTCGATCTCCATGTCGTCAAATTAATTTTGGTACGTGTTGTTCGATTTCTCTTGAATATAGCAAAGGGCCATTGTCCTTGTCCCAATTATATTTAGGAGAAGATGTATTGTTATTTTCTGGTCGAAAGAAATGATATATTATATAACTTTAATTTTCATAAATCTCAAGCAATTAACCATTATGATTTGCAAAGCATGAATTTTCATGTGATACATACATGAAGTGCTTATTGGCTCCAACCAGAGGCGAATCTAGAAAATTTTTTAACTGGGTGCATAATAAATCAAAGATGTTAGAAAATATAATGTGAAGAATAGAACCTGGGAAATGGAGGATGCACTGGTGAAATTTAACCATTTTATCTAATAAAATTGTAATTGTTTAACCTATTAAATTATGAATATATTTATTTTTATGGGTGCACATGCCACCATAGTTTATATGCTGGCTTCGCCCCTGGCTCCAACATGCAAACTCCAAAAACAGCAAGTTCGTTACATAATATATTTAAACCCAAATTTTTAAACAAAATTATGATTCAATTTTCTTTAAAATTGTATCTACATTAGCTGGCTAATAACATTTACTCATTTAGACATTTAGGCGAATGTGAATATATTTTTAAAATTCACATAAAACCGAAAGAAAATTGTGAATATATTCGGTAACAAAAAGATAGACAGATAAGTTTGGTGAATGGTGAGCATAGTAAACTATTAATTTGAGATCCACTACTGGATGAATCTTAGATTTCTTGGCTCCAAGTCATCTTCTACGAAAGTCGATCGTCCATTATATTTGATATTGCCATTAAAATCAAGTAGTTGAATATTTTTTTTTTTTTTTTTGGGGCAAAAGATGTAATTAATTAGAACTCAAGGGTCTCGATCGGCAACATACAAGAAATTACGCAAAGCGACTTTAGCAATCGAAAACTGCCACTTGATTCGACGATCGCGGGATGAAAGAAAACGAAATTGAGCTGAAAAGAGAAGATAGATGAAGGATATCGTAATGAATCCCATGGAGTTCCTTTGAGGGAACCCGCTTGTTGATGGCTTCGATCAGTTGTAGTGAATCCGAAGCGACTTTGATTGAGTTGATTTCCTGATCTCGGGCGTGCTGTAAGGCGAGTAACATTGACGTGGCTTCTGCGAGGAGGGGAGAGCGAATAGAACTTTGTGCTGCTTCTCCTTTGGCGAAGACTCTGTCGGAGATTGAGAAGCACCATCCCATTCCTCCCGCTTTCCATTGCTCCGCCCAAGCTGAGTAGTTGAATATCTTATTGGTCAAAATTGAGACCCATTTTTTACTGTAGACAATTAGCACCTTTAAAATTTATACAATTCATATCAATCTATCTAATTTGGGTTAGAAGAATCGTCTATAATAAAGCGAGTACAAAATGTAATGGACCTCGAGAGTGTATTTGTTCGAATGATATTGTCCAGTCTTTAAAATCGAGGGAATGATGATGGACCAAAAGCATGCAAACATGTAATGTTGCCTTTGTGTTGCCATTAAATATTTCATTTCATGATTACGAAAAACGTGACTGGCTCCGTCTAATGTGAATGCAATGCAACCTTCACAAAACTCATATTCATATACACATCTCTCCGCATTAAAAACAAAATATGTAAATATATATAGTGTTTCATATATTCCTATATTTAAAATCATTCAGATGACAATAGTTTTTGCTGGAAATTTTTAATGCACCATTATATTATACCCCATATTAATATGGTATAAATAATTTGAATCTTCAAAAGATTGTCATTTCTTATTATTTGTTTTAGCTAAACGAAGCAAGAAAAAGGGAAACAAGGCAAAGTTGACCTGACCTTGAATTAAGTTTGACTTAGAATAACCTTCAAAACAATCAAATCCGAACTTTAGGGAGTGGACAATAGGAAATATACTGTTCATCAAAATGTGTATAGCTCTTAATCTCAAAAATAATTAGAGTAACATTTAAATAAATAATTGATAGGGAGAGAGAAGAAAGAAAAAAAAGCCAAGAGAATTAAAGATGAATATTAAAGCTAAAAAAAATGAGAACAGTTTGATGTAAGAGCAATGATAGTGTCTCTAAAGCAGCCTCGAGCTCAGCTTTTTCCAGTCTTATCTCCACCCATACCTTGGTACGTATTTTAGTTAATTGAGATCATTAAGGACTATTATGTAAACTATTTGAAACAAAGTACCATTCGGCGTTGGGGTTATTAACTATGATATGATGACTCATTATTTACAAAGCGGCGTGAAAGGATAGACGTTAATGTTCGGACCATGCATGCACTATGTTAAGGGTACATCATCATGGATTTTCACTGTGAGTTGTCCAATATTGATGTAACCATGAAAATAGTTTTGGCTGAACAGATTCTAATACACGTACTACTAATTAGAAAAAAGGTACACACATTGAAGACGCGGTATCTATCATTTTAAGGGATTTGTTTTAAAAATGTTTCAAGAAGGGGAAACAAATCTGAGTGAGGTGAATTACAATTTCATTTAACCGAGTTGCATCGCATTTGGTTTAGCCACATTGTGCTGTTTTTACGTGAGAGCATCTGAGCATTAGACCCTTGTTTGTATACCACCACAATTAACTACATTGAGATGACATGGTAGTGTTAATCTTCTTTAGATAGTGTTCAATGATGCCTATAGAGAGAAGGACGCAATCACGGTTAAGTTTCCTTATTTGGAACAAACGGTGACCAAAACACCAATCAATGATCATTCAACCACTTTATCATCCACGCCCAAAAAGATAAGTCCATGTTGATGTTGTATAAGGTCTCAAATCCAACATAAAGACAGCAAGAAAGACTTTTCTTTTGTGGAGACTTCAAATTATTGGAGAAGCTTCCATCGCTAGTCATCGAAAACTTTCCAAATGCGCCTAAATGGATCTCTATTGGTTCCTACGATTTATTTATTTTTAAAACTAAACCCCAACTAATACTTATAAAATTATTTCCGAATGATAGGTAAATAAATTTATTTAAAAACTTAAGCTAAAATTTTCGTTCAAAACTTGAAATATCATTGAAATGAAAAAAGTTGCATCTGCATCGTTAAGCCTGAATTTATATATGATCTCCTTCTTCTAAATAAGCTGTGGTTATATGGCTTCTTCCTCCATATTTTTTTAACAGATTTATAAACTTCAATAAAAGGAGAGAAAAGATAGGTAGATCATAAGTATCTAATTAATAGTATATCTTTGAATTAGAACCCGATGTCCAAACATTTTCCATCTACACACACATACACGATCTTCCTCCTCTCTTTTTTCTTTCATTTTTTTTTTCAAATCCGAAATTAATCAAATTGAAGAAATAATATAACAAAGAAACAAACCCATAAAAGCAATATATTTCTCTTTTCTTCCTCGAAACCCCACAATTCTCTTTAATAAAGCATTGTTTAAACTTTAACGAGGGTAGAGAGCGCCAAGCAATTATCAGCCATTTGGTACAAAACGCCTGCGGATTTATAAATGACGTTAACCTCCCGAGTTCCCATCTTCATGGCCTCGCTGCAAGTATCGTAGTCCGTTAACGCAGCGCTAAGGTTAATGTTAAGGCTAAAACCATCATTTTCCTTAATGTTCTTGAGGGCCTTCTCCAGATTGTCAAACGCGCTGTTGAACGTGGACAAACAAGTCGCGACCCCTCCGTCACTTTTCGGCTCTTTCTTGGCGAGTTCTTTGGCATGCCTCGTCCGCTTCATTAGCTCCCTGATGGCCACTTCCGTCGCTGCGTTCACATTCATTTGACCCTTAATGGTGCCTCTGCACAATCTAGGAAAATCCGCCACCGTGCAGGGGTCGCCGAGAGAAAGACTCGACGCTGCCGCGCTTTGGCATGAGGCCACGAGGAGGAGGAAGATCGTCCCGATGACGGTCATATGGGGATTGATAGACATTGCGTGTGTTTAGTATATACACGGAAACGTATATATATTTTGTGTATATATATACGTTCTTGTGTTTCTGAAAGAACACCGGATTAGGTTTGATGAAGAGGAAGGAGGTGCGTTTATATATGCGCATGCAAAAAAAAAGTTGTTATATTTAGTAAGTTTTTTTAAGAAATGATTAGAGTAAATTGCCACCGGTGGATTAGACCGGAACATATCTATTTTGGTATGTTTGTTAGTTAGGTTTGATAATGGTTATTGTTTTGTTGTTCTATTTAGGAGAAAAATCAAGATTTATTTCAAGATTTATGGAATTTTCCTGTGAAACTGAGTTAAATTTCAGTTACATTGTATATCATTTGTAGCCATTATTATGCAAACTACGTGATCTAGCATAATTCGGATTGGTTCGGTTTGATGAACCAGAAGCAAAATCTCAGACTACGAAACAGAAGCAAAACTGATAATGCAATAACATTTTTACAATCCCTGGAACAGAACCTGCTTTTTTGTTTATTTGATCGAAATGGTCATAAGATCTCACTTCCTATCCTAATTTGTAATCGAATACCATGTGGAGATATGCGGTGGTGTGACATAACATTATTGACTTTTAATTCATACTACACAGAAAGCAGGATAGATAACAATTGCTCTACATTTATTAGTTCAATCTGCAACCTTCTAAAACGAAGCTTTCCTTAGAAAAATCAAGACGAAAGACAGTGAATTTATCTTGGCGTTGAAGTCCCATTCGAATGCTGTTCGTTTACCTCACAGCGACTAAATTCCCCATGAAACCACCGCTAATCTCATAATGGCAAGCACTTGAGAAGCCAGCTTCTAGAGCAAGAGTCTCTAGCTCTTCTCCTGCATAAGAACATTTCAATCAGGCCTTCAACGAAAAGACTACATGGTAAAGATGTTTCAGGTTTTATAATGCAGTAGACGAACTTACAAAAGGTGTAATATCCCCAAATCCGATAGAGAAACACAGCATGATTATGCTCTATTGAAGAAGAACGAACCTGTTAGGTACTCATTGATTGAATACTTGAGATATTCATACTCTTTTGCAAGACCATAAACAGTAGCCACAGGGACAACTACATTGTCAATCATCCAATCCTTGCAAATTACCAAAAACCACAAACCAAATTATTTTCCTCACAAAACATAATTCCGGAACCACAAATCGCAGTCATAGAAGAAAAACAAGCACCTGCATAAACCTAGTAACGGATTGGTTGCTCTTATTAAAATCAAGTATGGACACTCTTGAACCTGAGAACCAACAATGAGACAATTAAGTATATATAGTAAACAAACGAAAGGCTATGTATATCAAAAGCTATTACCTGGTTTCAGAACCCGATACATCTCCCTCATGGCTCTGCGTCTATCAACAACGTTTCTAAGACCATAACCCATCGTTATAGCATCGAATCCACAGTTGTCAAATGGCAAATCAGTAGCATCACCTTCAATCCACCTACAAAAAAAGAGATGGATAATACATATCAATCGTGAGTCTTTTTCACAAGAGTTGTTTAGATCAAAAGAACAAAAGCATAATTTTTACCAGTAAGTGCTCACTCTATACACTTGTAGCAAGACCTCCCTCGAAGTTTCTGTCTTGATGAAGCAACAGCTAGTTGTTCAGAGGAGAAATCAAGACCCATCACCTATACAAGTTAACCCAAAAAGTAATAATAAGCAAAGCAACATTTCAAGAAACACAAAACAAGACTACGCCATTGGAATGTAAATTAAACCTTGCCACTTGGACCAACTTTCTCAGACAAGAGAAATGCTAAATCCCCACTTCCACAACACAAGTCAAGAACTTTATCTCCTGTTTTTGCTCTAATTTCAAAATAAACGACCCGAAATTCAATATATACAAAAAAAAAAAAGAGAAAGGATAAAATAAAACAGACGAAGAGATTGAATTGTCTACAGCACTTACCCGCTCCAGGAAACAGCCATGTTCTTCCAAATCCGATGCTGGCCTAAGCTTAACAGATCATTCAACTACAAAAACAAATGACATAAAAAGGAAAGCTAAAGGAAAGGATCAAAAAGAAAGAGCCAATGTAAAATGAAAAAAAAAAGGGACAGATTCAAACGTTATCGTAGACGGGAGCAATGCGGTTGAAGAGACTCTGGCGTTCGTTCGAGGAGCTCGTGCATTTCACCGCCATTCTCCGTCGCGAACGGAGTTTCACCGGGGACTTCGCCGGGAAGACGATTCCAAGTAGAGCCGCCATTTTTTTCGGCCGCTGATTAACGGATCGTGTTTGTTTTATTACCATATTACACGGATTGGGCAGGGTAGGATCTGGTTACAGTTGGCGGTTATTGGGCCGATAAGAATAATTTAAAACCCAATCTTAAAGTTTATTTCGACCCAACAAGAATAATTTGAGAGACCCAACCTCAAAATTTTAAACAATGATGGTGGATATATAGTAAACGTTTGGATCTGCATTCCAGAAGAGACCAAAGAAGTTAAGTTTTTTTATTATTAGAGCATGATTGTTTTTTATTATTAGAACATGATTATTGGAAGTTTTCTAACAAAAATTCTAAAAAAAAGATAATAACGAGAAATAATTTCAAATAGCACACTTTAATGTTTTTGTCACAAAAATGGCACACCAAGAAAAACATGACAATAATAGCAAACTTTAATCATTTTTATGTCTTATACTAATGAATTTAGGTTCACAAATCATTAATTAGGATTTAGATTTTAGGATTACAAAATAGAGAAAAAATGGATGAGAAGTGGAGTAAATATATAATAATAATTTTCTTTTCAATAAATAACATTTTTGTCATTTTCAACATAGTGTGTTATTTTTGTGACAAAAACATAATACAATATAATGTTATTTTTGAAAATTGTCCAAAGATAATTTAAAATATTATATATTATTTGTTTATTATGAAAAGTTTAAAAAAATTTAGAATGATTACCCCGATATCTAAAGAGATTTTGGGATAATCATTTCAAAATTTTTAGAGCCTGTCATACTAAAAAATAATATATAATATTGTATCGTATATAGTTTTAGAAAAGATTCTATGTTAAAACCTCCCAATAATCATATTCTTATAGACATAATTTTTTTTTATTCACTGATAATAATAGTTACAAAGCATTTGATGACTTGTCCCTTTGTTCTTTCCTATGTGACTGAGTAAATATTCATTCATTCATGAATTCAAGCTTTCACTGCTCTTTTCCCTTTTTTTCTTTTTCTTTTTTTTCTTCTGTCGGCAAAGCAAAGCAGAATTTTTATACGGAGGAAACATGTCAATACATCCCATTTCTTCTCTTTATCCCCACCGTTAAATATCATAATTATCATTCCTCGGTAAAGAATGAACCACTAGAGTCGTCCATCATCGTAAAAGGCATATTCTCTGACGGCTTCCAGTGACGTTTTCTTTGGTTTATAAACCAATTGTTGATCTGTTTCTGGTCTAATCCCGTTGCATCCGCTAAAGCTATCTTATCGCCTTCCTGTACACAGGATCACCCATTTAATTAAAACTGTAATAGTTTAAGCTCGATGAACATGAAGTGTGCTTTTTATTTTGTCTTACAGTAGGGTAAGGCCACTTATAATGAACATTCCACCAATCGAGTAGAGCCTGTCTTGCTTCTCTTGGTAGCTTTCCTTTCTTCTTCTTCTTCGAAAACTCCAGCTTTAGAGAACTTATACGGCTCCCGAATTTGCGAAGCAGCCTGTCCTTGAGATCACGGTCTTCGCATCTTTGTTTCCCATCCTGTGATATCTCATCGCCTCCACTCAGTTCCTCGTCGGATGAAATTGCACCATCCTCTGCACACGCAAAATGGACAGCTTTTAGGTCGTAAGATAAACAAAACGTATAAGACATGCACGTAAAGAGTGTGGTTATAGAGAGTTAGTAGGCAACTAAAGGAAAATTACTACCATGGAAACAGTAAATTATTCGTAACGCTAAAAGTTAGAGCTGGCTTCTCGGCTAAACGGCTAAGTGGCTCAACAAGAAGGTTGAGAAAAGGGGAGGGCAAAAACGGAAAAAACGAAAGAAAGGAAGTGGAGGGGAGAGAAGTTCGAGAGCGCACACGATTGTTGAGAGCAGCAGTAAAAAAAAAAAAAAAAAAAACCGCCGCAGTGAATAGTTACCTCCATTGTCATTTGTCAGTAGAGAGGACTAATAGTCTTGTCTCCATGAGGAGACATCCCCCACACTTGGCCTACTTAATCATCCAACGCGAATATAACACGTGTGCATAACTTACAGAAGTTGTGTGAACCCCCGGAAATAACGCTTCACCTCACATTTATGTTCTTCTTCTCACCACAACACCCCAAAGCCAAAGTTTCCTTTTCTCTCTCACTCTCTCTCTCTCTTTATTATAAATTTGCCCCAACGACTCTAGTGACCCACTTACCCAGAGAGCTTCCTGACATCAAACTCAACCCCAAAAGATGGTTCAAGAAACATTACCTGATTTTATAATAGTTTTGACTGTGTGACAGGACGATTGAGTCGGATCAAGCAACCGTGGTTACACTTACTCCCGAGTAAGATGAGATAAAGTCAGTCATGCACTAACAAACTAATTGACTAACCTAATTCATACACACAATGTTATTTAAAAAAAAAAAAACAAAGATCTTTCCCAAAGAAGGCAAGGCATGCAATGGGATATGCATGCCACATCAAATTCTTGAAATTAAATTGCACAAAAACCCTACAAGTCAACTAAGGCAATGACTAGAGATATAAAACTACTGTACCAAAAAAAAGTCCAATGATTCTACAAACTGCCATGTCAATTAGGAACAAAACAAAGATCAAATTCACGCATCACTCGCTAGAGAAGGCAATGTAATAATATCAGCTCATGTCAATCTTAAAACACTTGGGAACATGAGCTGATGCTGATCACGATAATATCAGAGAGCAACGATCCAAAGCGGAGCAAGTTCATATACATATGAGGTTACTAGTTAAATGACAGAGAAGAAATTAGTTTGAAGGAGTTTGGAAACACATTTCTACATTTTTCAGCTTGACTACTTTAAAACATAGGGTTGACCAAAGAAGGGGTAACATGCAAATAGTAGACACGTGCAAGTAGCGTGCCCCAAAGAGACATAATACGACCCACCAAGGGAACAATGCAACTAGAGGAAATGTCGACCACTACTTACAATATGCAAAAGAGTTGAGAAAGCTAGAGAAGCATAGTCACAGTCTTATGGATGATTTGATTGTGGTGTAGAGAACCCTATGTCTCCTTTTTTATTTTCCTACTTTATTAAAAAAAATTACCAAATCAAAAACAAAATCTTAGGAGAGAAAGGTAAGTGGGGTCAATGGTGGGAGATCACTAGCGGAATCCACGGGAGTCCATGTGACTCTCAACCTTTAACTTTAAACAAAAACCAAAAGATCACTAATTCATGCTTATCATGCAGTATGTTCCTATTTTCTCATCATTACAATATTCTACTCTTCAAGATCAAATACCACAAAAATATCTAGGGCCAAATATCTATGATGTTCCATGCAATACTATCTCTGTGAAGTTGCATGGAACATAACTTAGGATAATAAACTGGGAAAAATGTTTTAAAAATGTCAATAAGAAACCATCAGCAGCTAAGTGATCACTATATTAGCTAACACTAGAAGAAAAGAATGTGTAAGTTTGTTTCAGCTAGTCCAAAGAAAGCACGAGACAACAGGAACATGTAGCCTAATAGTTTGTACTAGTGATGTTGTGTCACCACGGGAGCTCAAAATCGCAGAGTCCAAAAGCGGGAAATCAAAAATCTATTTTAATAAACTTCAGGGGAGAATTAAGGATTGGTTGTATTACTAAAGCAGATTAACTGAAAAGACACCAAAGCATGTGACTTATCTACATCACATCTCATGTGAATCTAATCTAACAGTGTAATTATTTAATAGTTTATGATTCATTCAGGTGAAAAAAAAAAAAAACTGGGTTCTTCAGGAAGAAAGAAAAAAGATGGTTAAAGCTCATAACTTAATTATAAAAAAAAAAAAGATGAGATCAATCAAAAGGCAAGTTGTACTTTGAACAATTTTAAAAATAATTAATCACAAACATTCGCCCACCATTGACAACCTGCAGTGATCTATTTATCAACCTTTTCCAGCTGATTCTCTACGCAAACTCCGATTAATTAATAAAAATACGCTGAAATGTTAACAATCAGCAGCTTTTTTGTCACATTAAACAATATTTCCAAAGTACAAGTGGAAGCTGCATTTGAGATCTACCGTGATAAGGAAAACCCTGCAAAGCTGGAAAAAGTCCACCGTTTCATTTCTTTACAGCTGATTCTTTAAGGTGGAGCTTCAAACTTATTTATAATAAACATTTCTAAGGCATTATCAGTTCCACTAATGTGATCAGTTAATTTGTTTTTTTTTGTATGAATGTTAAATTTTATACCATTTTCGATTTTTTTAGAGTTACTGCAAGCAGCTTATTACAAGAAAAGAAAGGAGAGAAGGATACAAGATTAGTTAATTTGTTATTGTCACACAAAAAAAAAAAGAATCTATATATATAGAACCATAGAACATATATTAAGAAAACACACACACAAAAAAGTGCACTGATCTAGACCATTTTATTCGTGTATTGCCAGAACTTTTTCTTTTCTGGTTCAAAAACACAAACCTAAAACCCATATATAGAACTGAGCAACTTAACTCACATGTTAGTAAAGTCTAACAAAGCGCTAACACACGACATGCAGATAAGACCAGACACTTGGCAATGACACCACTTCCGATGATCAACAAAAATCTCCATGGGGCTTGTTCTCAGATCATTGGAACTTGAACTAGACCAGAGTCAAGTTTCTCCAGAGTTAATTAATGTACTCCAGCCCAATGTATTCATTAGTAATAATAGTAGGAGTTTATGTTGTAAAAGTGTTGTAAAATGTTTATCCTGCTGACGACAAATGAATGTGCTGAAAATTTTGGATTCCTTCTACCCAATCCCATAAGTTATCTGTGCGTGAGCGTGAAAAGTGTTTATATTGCTACTAAAAGAGCTGGGCCATACAATAAGAGAGAGAAAACTCAGTAAACCTAATTTTAATCATGATTTAAACAAGGGATTAAGCAAATAAGCTCGCGAAAATTAACAAAATATTTTTGGTAAAAGGTCATGACTAGGTTTTTTTCTGTCGATGGGTTTTCACAGGAAAAAAGCAATAAGTTGGGAAAAAAAAAAAGTATTCAGTACGCAACAAGACTCTGAAACGTCAAAATCAGAATCTCTACCGCAAAAGTTAATTGCTTTCGAGATCATTTTTCTTTCTGACATGGAAAGAAAAGAAGAAGAAAAAATTATAAAAGGTTAAAAAATGTATGATTTTCACAAAGATGAACAAGAAAGAAATAGTATATAGCCAGAAGAGTAGTAAAACACTAAATTAAGAGTAAAGTAATGGCACAAAAACAGTTCCGAGGTAAATAGACCTTAAAGCACGATCTATGATGCAGTCCAAACACACACACACAAAACAAAAGTGGCTATGGAGATGAAAGATGTCGAGTCAGTCACTGAAACATCTCCACCAAACCTAGGGTTTACCTTTTCCTATTTTGGGTTTTCCCACTTAAGAAACTAGGGTTCTTGAAAACATTACGCTCCCAATCATTTTTTCAGAAACTGTTCATGTGAATCAAATTTATGGAAAGGAATTATATATCTTTCCTGGTTAGTGTGGTAAATTAGTGTAACGAGTATGACAAAGACACGGATATCGAGGAAAGCATATACTAATCAGACAGAGATCAGAAACATCACTCAGAGACTAAACACCAAATCGAACCAGTGAACCAGAGACTTACCCGAAAGTCCTCTGGCAGACTCCACACCAGTGCATAGGTTCCTTAGCTGCATCTCGATTTTGTTCAAGAAGGCCGTAGCCTCATCAAACGGCCTCGCGAGATCCGATTTGTATTTCACCAATATATCGCAATAGGTTTCCTGGAATTTCAAAGATTATTCTGAGTAAGAAAAACAAAAGAAAGCCTAAAAAAAGAAAAAAAAAGAGTGAGAGTGAGAATGAGAGAGAAAGAGAGACCATAAATTCATCAAGCTCAGGATCAGCTCCGAAGTAAGAAGACGACGGAGCAACGTCTTGCTTATACACATGGCTCTCCCGTTGAATCTCCTCCAGTAGACACGCTATCTCCGGCGGCGCTCCGACCTGCACACAGTTCACCAAAAAATCTCACACCGTTATCTGTGTTAAAAAAAAAAAATTAAAGAAAAATATTCACCAAATATGTTTTCGTCTTAACCATAAAATTATGAAAACAATCGATACCGCTAAAACAGTTTTTCACACTTCTTTAGCCGGTAAAAGTGAATTTCGCCATGAAAGCAAGAAGAAGCCTAAATCTCTGAGTGAAGCATTCAAGAACGATGAAGATGATCAAAGTTCTTAAAGAGGCCAAACTATAAGAGTCGAGAGATACAGAACGCAAAATCTCATGAACAGTGAACCATCATCACCAGTGATAGTTCGTTTCGAGCTAAGTGAGGTAAAAAAATCACCTTCTGGCAATCGATGTAAGCCTGGAGTAATCGAGGATAAGAAGGATGACGAGCGATCTTGGCCTTGATGACACCGAGCGAGACGTTATCATCATTTCTTCGGATCTCAGGAGCTATGGACGCAGCCTCCGACGACAAAGCGGAGGCGGCTGCTGAGAGAAGCTCGTCGGATCCGAAAACATCGGAGACGCGATTGTCTCCGGCGGAGGAGCAAAGCAAGGTTTGGTAATCGGAAGGAAACATCAGATTCTCCGGCGACATCATCAGCACCGCCTTGTCTGAGTAATCACCGGTTGGATGGAAACCGTACATTCCATCCATCGCCGGCGCGAACCTCTCGCCGTCTTTCTGGCAGAGAAACGAGAGAATCGATGAAACCGCCTTTTGGTTAACAAAAACAAACTTTGCGGTTTTGTACAAAATATTTTCTATGGAAGTGTTTTGTTTTGTGTAGGTAAGAGAGAGAGAAAGAAGCTCAAGGAGTGGAGGCAGGGATCATATTTTCTTTTGGCAAAAACAAAAAAAAAAAGAAATAATTGTGAAGTTAAATGGAAAAATAATGAAAAGTGTAATTACGAAAATGGACAATCAGCAGCTATAGGGCTCAACTCGAGCTTGAGGCTATATACTTATATAGTTCGAGATAAGGCCTTCCCAACTTATCTCTTCATTTTTCTACCGAAGGTCAAGTGTTATGCTATATATATATATATATATATGCTCGAATTTGCATATCATGAGGTTTTTAGATTGCATTGCTGTGTAGAGCTAAATCATGGATGATAGAATCGATTTAAGTGAACATATTACAAGCTAACTAAATTTTTAAAAAAATATATAAAAAATTCAATTGTTATTCTTGAGTTTATCATATCATACAAAACTTGATAAAAATTAATCTAGTTTATTCATTAAATTCGGTGTATGATACAAAGAGACTAAGCCAAACAAAAAAATCATTTATTTTCTTTAAATAAAACAAAGATTTTAATATCTGTTCACTAACTACACTTTTAAAAAAAAACTAAAAAATTATTTTTTTAGAGTATATTTAATATAGTTTACACATTTTTAAAGACTAGTGCCATTTGGCTATTAAATAGAGAACTTTAAAGATGATTATTACTATACTAAGAGCATCCACGTCGGTAAAAGTCTGAAAATGAGGTTCTGATTTTAACAATATTTATATTTTAATATAACTGGATTATTTAAATATTTTTAAAAATTGGAATCATTTAACAACATACAACTGGCATGTTAAGTTTCTCGGAGTATATCCAAAGATGAGTTTTGAGAAACTATCGACACCCTCTTTCTTATTTTTTTTTTTAATTAGTGAGATATCCATCGATGGAGATGGTCTAAGCAAAAGATATGAATTATCTTTCTCCTAGAGACATTTTTGGTTTTCAGATATTTTTATTAAAGTAAAATTGTTGGATCATTCCAAATCTTTAGAATAATCATTTATATTGAATGCGTTTTAAATTTTCAACTTTTTTTTTGCTATTAAAGTATAGAAGGAATAAGATTGCCAGTAATAATTTATTGTAAATAGTTATGTTAGTTCAAATTTCATCTGGAAATTTTGGTCCAAAACTTCTTGACTAGCAATATATATATATATACTAAGTCAATATATAAAGAAAGCTAGAGATCTCGAAGATGTGCTATTTTATTAGTAAATAGTTAAACATATATATAGCTTAATAGTCGTCTTTGTAAAATTATTGTTACATAGAATACACTAATCAATACATAACTATGAACGAAATGGCAATCAGCAAATAACGGGTAACATCAATTTTGTGACACCCGTAATTCAAATAGTCTAAGCTCAAATGATTATATGAAGTATGGATGAGTCGTTGATACCAAATGTGCATTAGCATCTTCTTAACATCAAAACCAAAAAAAAAAAGTGAATAGCATATGGATATGAATAGTGATATGCATTAGCTAGAGAGGGTAGATATTGATTTAGATTGCACCACCTCCCATGTTGGACATTCAATTGTACGGAAACCGGGTCTCGAGAAGCGAATGTTCGTTCCTAGATAAGTGTTAGTATTAAATTGTTCTTGTTTGTTGTAAGTATGATTAAATTAGTATGTACGTCGTACCACTACAAGAAAACAAGTGAATACCGAGGGACAAATTCCTCGGTTTTCCGTCGGAATAACGTTATTCCGACGAAATACCGATGATTCGTTCCGTCGGAAAAATTTCCTCGGAATTTTGTAGTTCCTCGGAATTTCCTCGGAAATTTCCGACGGGATTCCGAGGATTACACATTCCGAGGACATATCGAGGACAAGCAGTCGTCGGAGAGGTCGTCGGAAAAAACCGACGGATAGATTCGTCGGAATAAACCGAGGAATATTCCGAGGTGACAAATAGTCGGAAATTTCGAGGGATGGTTTTCCTCTGTCCTCGGAAATTTCCGAGGGATGATTTCCTCGGAAATTTCCGAGGGATGATTTCCTCGGAAATTTCCGAGGCATCGTTTCCTCGGAAATTTCCGAGGGATGAGTTCGTCGGAAATTTCCGAGGGATGATTTCGTCGGAATTATATAAAATATTATTTTTTAAAAAAATTAATAATTAGATATTTAAAATCGAAAATATGAAATTAAAATCGAAAATTAAAAATTAAAATTTAGAAATTTAATTTCGAAAATAAAAATTTAAAATTGAAAGTGGTACAAATAAAAAAAAAAACATTCAATGTTTTTGAGCAAAAATAAAAAGCTACGGGTTTTGTGTGTTGGGATCTTGCATGGTCGGGAAATCGACGTTCGGGTGCAACCTCCTCATCATTTCCATCATCTGCTCGTTCATCTTCCTCTGTGCCTCGAAGCTCGCCTGTTGTGCCTCGAAGCTCGCCTGTTGATTTGCCATCTGAGTCTCCAACGCAGATATGCGTTGGTCCTTATCCTGCAACTGACCCATAAGTTCGGACGGATCAACAAAAGGAGGGGCTGCAGAAGAAGACGTAACCGACCGGGACCGACGAGCCAAACCCAACATTCGGCCCTTCTTCTTTGGAACCGACTGAAAAAAAAATGAATATGTGAATAATAATTAAGATGAAATGAAATTTTTTTTAAAAAAAACGTACATTTGCAACGATTTCGTTGATCTGCTCCCGAGGCAATTGGGAACCCGTCGAATCTTCGTCTTCGGTTTGCAGCTGAGACGCTGCTTCTTCCACCTGACTGTGGATGAGGTCGACGACACCCGCCACAACACCATCATCAATCTGGCCGGTCTTCTTGTTCGTATACGCCATCTTCATTAAGCTGAAATCATCAACCGGCTCACCATCATTTGCTTCCACCTTTATATCATATAAAAATTAGTAGTTAGAAGAAATAATGATAGTTTAAAATTTTTAAAAATTTAAAATAGAATAAAAAGGGACTGAAATTACCATGCGATCCCTCAGAGTGGCTTGGGACTGAGCACCCAAGTTGTGCTTGTAGACGCCCTTCCCTTTACGTTCGCTCTTGCGGTTGGAGGAGTTGGTGGTAGAAGTCGATTTCGTATCTTCCTTACTCCAATGCACAATCAACTGCTGCCAGACGTCGAGGTTCATCGACTTTGGGATCTTTAAAAAAAAATTGTTAGATGAATTAAAAAATAATTTAATAAAATTAAAAATTGTTTTAAAAATAAAAAAACAAACCTTGTTCTTTAGCCACTTCTGCTTCCACTCGTAAATTTGATACCCATAGTTGGTCATAACTTTGTGCACGAAGTGGTAATAGACAAACGCCGTATAATCAGGATTCCAGTTGAATTCTTGCTGAAAAAAAAAAACACAATTAGTATAAAATTTTTTTTTATATTAAAAAATAAATTAAAAAAAAATAAGAATTTTTACCGCAAACTGTTCAAACCATAGAACTTGTTTGCCTCTTGGAAAGTCGGTGAAAGTGGATGTCCGTAGTCCAAAACACGATACATCATACGGTTGATCCATGCGCTGATCCCGTTCGAGGATCGATCGAACCATGTTTGACCCGGTCCAGATGGATACGGAGTGAGAAACGGAAGATGGTGACGACCCGGCTGTCGAACAAACTCCGCAACCCTCATTAGTTCCGGAGGACCCTGAAAGTTCGGAGGAATAGTGGGTGCATCACCGGAGCCAGAAGGAGCTTCGGGAAATGGAGAGGGAGATGTCTGGTGGGAGCTGCGGGGCGATGGGGAACCCTGAAAGTCGTGGCTTCCCGAGCGACGAACACGACGCTGTCGAGCAGGAGTGGGGGTCTGATCATCGTAAGACCTGAAGTTTAAATATATAAAAATTGAAAAAAAAAAGTTAGTATACATGATTAGTTTTAATAAAAAAAGTTAGTATACATCATTGAAAAACGATTTAAAAAATAAAAAAACGTTTTTAGAAAACATATACATGTTTTTTAAAATGAAAAAATGTTTTAATACTTATAAAAATAGTTTTAATATTACAAAAATAGTTTTTATATCAAAAAAACCCATTATAAAATAGTAAAACCTTTTTAAAAATCATTTAAAAACGTTTTTAAAAATAAAAAAACGTTTTTAAAAATCATATACATGTTTTTTTAAATCAAAAAATGTTTTTATACTTATAAAAATATTTTTAATATTACAAAAATAGTTTTTATATCAGAAAAACCCATTATAAAATAGTAAAACCTTTTTAAAAATCATTTAAAAACGTTTTTAAAAATAAAAAAACGTTTTTAAAAATCATATACATGTTTTTTTAAATCAAAAAATGTTTTTATACTTATAAAAATATTTTTAATATAAAAACAATTAGTTTTTATATCAGAAAAAAAATATTTATATAATAGTAAAACCTTTTTAAAAATCATTTAAAAACGTTTTTAAAAATTTTAAGAAACGTTTTTAAAAATCAAAAAACGTTTTTAAAAATCAAAAACGTTTTAAAAAATCAAAAAACGTTTTTAAAAATCAAAAACGTTTTAAAAAATCGAAAAACGTTTTTCACACTACAAATAATTCCATAGAAAAATAAAACAAAAACCTAAAATCCGAAATTCAATCCTAAACTATCCATCTAACAACCTAAAATCCGAAACTATACATCTAACAACCTAAAATCCAAGAGAAATATGAAGTTTTGGTTGATTCTTACATGATTATTGAAGTGCATGAGAGATTCCGACGGCAAGATGAGAGAGAACCGGCGGCGTGAGAAGTTTCCGGAGGAGAGGATCGACAGGAGAGAGAGTTCTTCTCAATATGCATGACATCTAAATTATGCCTTAGCAGATGATCCTCCCAGTATGGCAAATCAAAGAAAATACTTTTCTTGTGCCAGTTATGTAGTTCTCCAACTGCATCTACAGGAAACTGCTCATGTCCACCGACGTCTGGCGTCCTTTCAGCACCAAAATCTCTTAGTTGTGTCTTCAAAACTTTCCCACTAACTTCCTCAGGTGGACCATCAAACACCTGTTTGTTCTTCCTAAAGAAATTCTTACTCCGACGGTATGGATGATCATGTGGTAGGAATCGTCTGTGACAGTCAAACCAACACGTTTTTCTTCCGTTCTTTAGTTGGAAAGCATCTGTGTCATCTTGACAATATGGACATGATAGCCTCCCATGCGTTGTCCATCCAGATAACATACCATATGCTGGAAAATCACTTATTGTCCACATTAGTACTGCCCGCATTTGAAAGTTTTCTTTACACGAAATGTCGTATGTTTCAGCACCTTCACCCCATAGCTGTTGCAACTCATATATTAGTGGCTGAAGAAACACATCAAGCGATCTCTTAGGATGCTCTGGTCCGGGAACGAGAATGGAGAGAAACAAAAACTCTCGTCGCAAGCACAAGTTTGGGGGTAAGTTATATGGTGTAACAATGACTGGCCATAGAGAATATTGTCTTCCACTCTTCCCATACGGGCTGAAACCATCGGTACATAATCCAAGGTAGACATTTCTTCTCTCATATGCAAAGTCGGGATACTTTGATTGGAAATGCTTCCACGCTTTTGCATCTGAAGGATGTCTAATCTCACCATCTGTTGAGTGCTCCGCATGCCATCTCATTCGTTGCGCTGTCCGTTCCGAAAGATACAACCTCTGCAACCTTTCCTTCAAAGGCAAATACCACATCCTTTTATATGGCACTCTAACTCTTCCACTCGTATCTTTGTAACGAGGCTTCCCACAAAATTTGCATGTAATCCGCTGGTCATCCGCCCTCCAATAAATCATGCAGTTATCGCTGCATACATCTATTACCTCATACGGTAAACTAACACCAGATACAAGTTTCTGAACCTCATAGTATGAACCAGGAGCTACGTTATCCTCAGGAAGAATACCTTTTACAAATTCAGCTATCGCATCCACACAGTCTTCAGCCAAGTTATAATCTGTTTTAATGGACATCAGTCTTGTAGCATATGATAAAGCTGAATGACCATCTCTGCAACCTTCATACAAAGGTTGCTTTCCAGCATCCAACATATCATAAAATCTCCTAGCTTCTGCATTGGGTAAATCTTCCCCTCTAAAATGATCATTTACCATCTGCTCAACACCTACACCATAGTCTAAATCCGTTCTAATTGGTTCTTCTAATCTAACCGCCGGCCGAGGTTCGCTAGTACTACCAGGTTCATATCCTGTTTCCCCGTGATGATACCAAATTTTGTAACTTCGTGTAAACCCATTTAAAAAAATATGTGTCCAAACATCCAACTCTTTAATAACCTTTCTATTTTTACAATTAGAGCAAGGACATATTAACTTACCTGTTTCGGCTTCCGGTTGTCGTTTAACTAACCCCATGAATTCCTTTAGACCTCGTTCGTATTCTTTCGTAAGCAATTTCGTGTTCGGATCCAAATGAGGTCGATCCATCCAAGAACGATAATAATTTGAAGAAGACATGTTTTTGTGAAACGAAAATCGTGTGTAAAGATATTGGGAGGAGAGAAGAAGAAATGGAGTGAATGAAGAGGAAGAGGGGTGGGTGTATTTGTAGATGAAATCCAGCCGACAATACTGACGAAATTCCAAGGAAATTCCGAGGAAAACACACCGTTCCTCGGTATTTCCTCGGAATTATTGAAATCCCACAACGGCTCCCCCAACGGGTCTCTAACGGCTCCGACATACTGAGGAAATTCTGAGGAAATACCGAGGAATCCTCGGTATTTCCTCGGAATTCTTGAAATCACCCAACGGCTCTCCAAACGGGTCTCTAACGGCTCCAAACTTTCCTCGGTATCTTACAATTATCCGTCGGAAATTTCCCACGGACCGCGTTTCCTCGGAAATTCCTCGGAAATTTCCGAGGAAACGTGATGTCCTCGGAAATTTCCGACGAAATTCCGAGGAAAACTCTCTTCTCGGAGTTTCCTCGGTTTTTCGTCGGAAATTTCCGAGGAAATCATTTTCCCTCGGAATTTCCCTCGGAATTTGAACGTTTTCTTGTAGTGTACACTTTATAATAGTTAATTTCTGAGTAAAGCAAGCTTGTGGATAGAACCAAGAATAAAATAAACGAGGGTCTAGGCATAGGAGCTCCAAAATCAGTGGTCTTAGCAGACTTAAGATCTTTTGGGGTGATATTCTGATGTGTATTGCAAGATACATTTATACTGAATGTGATTAATGATTCATACCAATGTTGATGACGTTTGTATACGTAATGAAATTAATTAATGAAAATGAACCAATTTATTAACAAAACTAGACATAATCAATTCGTTATGTTTACTGGTTTTATCATTACATATTTAAAAGATGGTCGTAATTTGAAGAGATATAATCAAGAAGGAAAAAAAATCAGCACTTTAACGAAAAGAGAACAAAAACGAGGAGAATCTTTAATATTTCCAATGGAACCATTTCCTTTAGTTTTGTCGACAGCTTTAGAAGTCTATCTTACAAATTTTATTAGGAAGGTGGCATCTGCTATTATACTACTTTTGATATAAAATTTGTTTACTTTATTTATCCTTCTCTCTTTTGAAGACAAGAGAAAGTCATTTTCACTTCAAAGGTAATTGTGAACTATTGCAATAAAAAAATCAACTTAACCAACCTTGTTTTTCCTTTCTTATTAAAGCTAGTCTGGTGAAATTAACGATGTTTCTTAAGCTCTTTTAGTTTAATAAAAAATTTCATCAAATCTTAAACAGGATTACTATGAATTCTAAATAGTTTTTAGCTCACATTTGTAGAAACGAAATTTAAAACTCTTAAAATTAAGAAAAAGTATACGTATTGAAAACGTAGAAACAATCAAAACTGGACATGTATAACATTTTTTTTGTTGTTAACAAAAAACTGTTTAATTTCTATATATCCGCTTTTAATTCTATGCAACCTAGCTAAAAACATATACGCATGACATTATTAGAACTGTTATATATGGCTTGTAATGAAGACATGATGAGTGAAATGGTAGGAAATATCTTAAAAACTAGTAAAAATTGCATATGAGCTAAAAAAATTCAAATATATAGTTGACTACCCACATCATGAAAACCACATATTTTTTTTGGAAACTTTGTTTGGGTAACTCAGGGGCTAAGTTTGATTGACCCAAATAAAATACTAAGATACATTACCTCAAGGAATGAATGAATGTAAACTGCAATTTCACTAAACTAAATGTCCATGCGATGGGCCACTTGGATGCTGCATGTGCTGAGCTCTCGGAACTACATGCAATGTTTTCTTATGATTGGTTGTTCGCGTAGCTAGGTTACTTCTATTAATTTCCCATCAGGATACCTAGGCTTTGTGATATGATAGATTCTTTTCATTTTCTGTACCTATCTCCCTACCTATTCATATAATTGCAATAATTTATCACCAAATAGGCAAATAATGCAACGCAACATTTTATATATATATATTTATATATATATATATAGCTTTGTTTTATATTTCGTCTATGCCAAAAGGTCCTATACATGCAGCTAAAATGCTAAACTTATACTATTTCGGTTTTGTGGTCCTTGATAGGGAGTTTGAGGAAATTTACTAAGTGTGTCAGCCAATTATTGGCGTAGGAAAACATATCAGCATTCTTTTTAGATATTGTGATATCTAACTTCCTTTTTGAATTAATATGCAGATACATATCTTCTTTCATAAGTATAACTGTATAAGCTTAAAATTAAGTTAGGATTCGCGCTGTACAAGGTATAATTATGTTTTTGAAATAATACTGTAATACTCAATTGTTAAAAAAGTAATGTGATGTAAGTTTAACTTTATTTTATATATTTTATGAAACAACATATAGTATATTTTAAAATCTATATGTTGTTTCATAAAATATATTTTCAACAACAACATAACTTAAAAATTTGTTGTTGTTGAAAATATTTAAGTACTAGATTTTAAAATATCTATTGTGATTTTAAGATATTTTGGTGGAGTTTTTTAAACATATAAAAATTCAAATCACATTGGTTTAAATGAAATTCTATAGTATTTTAACTAAAACCATGTTAACTTTCTTAATTTATCCGATATCATGTAAAACTCACTGCAAATCAAATAAACTCAAATAGTTTTAAGTATTAGATTTCATAACTTCATATATAACGATCTTTGAAGACTGTGCACCCAATACCTTTTTTAGAAGGAATTATCTCTACCAGGTTAATTCAATGAGCATAGTTATATCACCAGTAGCCTTTTTCTCTCCTCTCTAGTAAATTATTTGTAGAACAGTTCAGGCTAGAGATTAGTACATGGCTTGGCATATATTGATATCAATTTATTAGCTGTATAATCAATGTTTTTTGCCGGTTGTAGACGATTATATGAAAAAAAATCTGCAAATTTTACTAGTTGTGAATATTACAGCTAAGCTCAGCAGTAGCTTCAAGACTTGAATATTTAAAAGAAAATCCACAAAATTTGGTATTTAAACCATGTTTAATGATTTTAATGTTTCTAAATCTAAAAGTAGTGAACTCTAGTAACACTAAAAAAAATATTTAATGATCTTAATATTTTTAAGTCTTCTTTCAATAATGTCAATCGTCAACACAAAAATAAATAACAGGATTTAAAAACTTATATCCGATGACTACATTTTATGTGGTGTGTTTATATTTTCCAAAAATGTAAGATGTGCTAAAGGGTCTTTTCGTTGATGGACAGGTTGATTGACCCATCCATTTTCGGGGCCAGGTTTGTTCGAAAACTATCTGACACAAAGCTATGGTTTCGTATGAATCCATATAAAAAACAAACATTGCTTTGGTCCCTCCATCTCACTCCCTTGATCTCGACCGTTGATCTTCCCCAAATTTATTAATGTTTTGGATTACTAGTTAAGTCCCTACATCAGCTTGAACCGGTTGCTCTGTGTAAGATTTGAGTTGATAGTTATATATCTGGTTCTAATATAGCAATTAGCGCTGGACCTTTTAACCGAAAACCGAAAACCGAACCGAAACCGAACTGAAATAACCGAAAACCGAACCGAATCGAATTTTATGATTAACCGAACGGTTACTAAATCTCTATAACCGAAAAAACAGAACCGAAACCGAACCGAACCGAAACCGAACGGATAATCGAATATCCGAAATACGATCCATATACTTAAAAATATTATTTATATTTATATTTAAAATAACTAAATAATTAAAATTAACCAAATATTAGTTAAAAATCGAATTATCCAAAATTATTCAAATGTTTTTATCCAAAATATCCGAAATTATCCGAATTATCCGTATTATCCGAAGTTATCCGGTTTTTATCCAAATTATCCAAAAAATATAAGAAAAACTGGAACCGAAACTGAAATAACCGAACCGAAACCGAACCGAAACCGAACCGAATTTTATGAGTAACCGAACGGTTACTAAATCTCTATAACCGAAAAAACCGTAAACCGAAAAAACCGAACCGAAACCGAAGCGAATTTTATGATTAACCGAACGGTTACTAAATATCTATAACCGAAAAAACCGAAAACCGAAAAAACCGAACCGAACCGAAAACCGAACGCCCATGGCTAATAGCAATAATAGTTGTAGGCTTATATATAGCCGAATATACAAGTGTTTTATATCAGATAATGGGGTAATTTAGCTTAGTTAGTATATCGGTATTTTAAGCTCTCATTCTTCGAATTTGAATAGGTCTGACATTATTGGTATTCAGATCCTCTTTTTTAAAAAGTATAAACTGTTCAAATATATTGAGCTGAATATTTCCTGTTCCTAGAGCGAAGGGTAGTAAATAGGAGTACCACATATCGAGATGTATTATGATAACATCAGCTAGTGGGCTTTTACATACTAATGATTAAATGTGAATGCTACATATATGCATGATTTAAATACTCTGGATATCTTCATTTCGAATATGATGCAGAACAAATAATTGATATGATTCGAGCAACGTCTGTAAGATAAATGATTGATATGATTCGATCAACGGGTTGTATATGCCCATTCCTAGCTACTAAGAATCTTTTATATAAACATTCGGAATCAGTGTTAATATCATCTTTGATCGATGTCATGGTAAAGTAAATACTTTGTTTATTATATAGATAGAGATTTGATGATTTATTGGAAACAATTTTATACTACCACTTATATTTGACTGAGCTAGGAAGTGAACGAAGTTGTAACCCAAAATTTGTGGACTACGATGGACCTAAAGCGTCTGGATAGAAGGGAAAAAAAAAAAACTGATTAGAGCACCTTATATTCCGGTCTTTGATGTTCCTAATCAAGACTTATATATGCCCCATCATCTCTTGATGGACGTATGCCAGATTTTGTTTTTTATATTTAAATAAAATTTTCAAGTTTCAACCATATATAAAACACCAACCTTAGCCAGTCCAAATGCAGTAAATGTATACATTTCCATTGTTATTTTATTAGCTGAAAAAGATAAACAGTGTGTATAATTAACTAGATATGTTTTATAATATATGGGGAATATTAACCTAATGAAATGCTGCTTAAATAGCTCGAACCATATTGTTATATGTTTACTGAGTTAGTAACTATATCATTTGTTGTTGTTACTATATAATGTTTTCGGGTCAAAGTTTTAAGTTATTAATTGAGCGAGCACTTGTGGTCAAGTGGTAAGGAGCTTGGGCTCGGGATGCACCCATCTTGAGTTCGATCCACCTGTTATGCGAAACTAAGTCACTTTTGTTTGCTCACCCATACGGGTATGAGTCTTTGCTTACGGCCCATTTGCAAATCCGATGCGCGAGCCTACCCGTGGGTCACGCGCCCCTTTGGGGATTAGTCTGAGCTAAGCTCGGGATACCCAAGGTTAAAAAAAAAAAAAGTTTTAAGTTATTAAGTTTGGTCTAGCCAGTAAGCGTGGAATTATATTCCTTTTTGTATAGACTATTTATATTTATATAATCATATAAAACACACACACAAGATCTGTGATTATCGTCTAAGATGCAAAATATCAATACGTATCTAGTTCTTTTTTTTGAAGTTATCATGTTATTCACATGGTGAACAAAGTTACAAACTAATGTTATTCACTATTAAGGGTTTAGTATCTACGAAAATTTAATCAGGAAAAAAGAATTAGTATATTGTTTAGATTGATCAGCAACTACGTGCTTCTAAGATAACACTCTTCAGAATATGAAGTTTTGTGAGATGTTTTGATAGAGATCCGGTCTAAATCTAGAGCATATATGTATATACAAATAAACATACAAAAGGAAATCTTCTTTTTAAATAATGTAAGGAACACATAAAGGTATTTTTCGTTAAATAATAATAAAAATGCATCGGCAGCACTGTTATGTCCACTGTGGTCGGAGAATATATGCGTCCCATATTTTTAGTCAGAATCGGCTTTCACTTACACACTTACGTCCATAACCACTACTATTACTCTTATAACCGAGTTTCCTTATTTTCCTGTATAAGTATAACCAACAAAACCAATTCTATTAGGTTTTATTTTATTCTATACGAAACTCGCACGTGCGTGTTTGTGTATGAAGTATAAACCCAAAAACGGTGTTGTTGTGGGCATGCATTTGAAACAGAGAGAAGAGAAACATCATCGTCATCATATGATTCAGCAAAGTGTTAATTGGTTGTTGAGTTAATATTCTCTTTTGTTGGAAGTGGTCCTTAGTTTTGTGTCTGTGGTCCATCAGACGATGTACAAAGTTTGTCTTTAATTTGTTTCCTAATCTTAAAATGTCTCCAAAGTTAACTAATTAAGGTTTCGATCTACCAGAAACGAGAAAAGTTGTCTCTGAATCATTCTTTCACGTTACTTCTTTCCTTGTGGTCCTTCAGTGCATGTTTTTTTTTCTTCTCTACTCTTGCTCTTACCAAAATGAAACAAAGATAAAAGAAAACATAAGAGAGAGATAGAAAAGAACGACCTTTCGGTAGTTCATGTGGGCCTGACCCGGTTTATAGCTTCGACCCGGTGATTCTTTTTTTTTGAAAGGTTAAATTTATTTATCAACAAAAAAAGTTTACAATCTTATGATCTGAACAACAAAGATCACTCGAAGCTTTTCATGCCTAGACAATAAAATAACAAAAAGCTTAAATTGGAATCATACAATGTGTGTCTACAATTGCACGATCGCTCTCCATCGAGTCACAATTTCTTGTTCCCCCGTATTTTCCTCATTTCCGTAGCCAAGCAATCGGTTGAGTATATCATTGTACACCGAGCGGGCAATGTAGCATGGTGGTTTTGCTGTGGAGTTGTGCAAGCGTGCATTAGGCTCCCTCCATATCCAGTATGTGGCGGTTTGTAATGTCATTTTAACCAGTAGGGCATCTGTTTTCGGTAGTCTATTGCGGAGGATGCTTGTGATAGTCTGCGTCCAGTCTGGGTTGATTCTTGCTCCGAGAAGATTTGAAACATATCCCAACAATAATAAACAAATAATTGAGCATCTCAAATTATTAAACATTGTCGACAACAAAAAAATATAGGAAATTTTGGAGTCTAAGCAAAAACAAAAAATCTATATACCGAAGATGATCCAATAGAAAATTAATTATTTTAGTTCGAAAATGATTTTGTGAAAAAAAACAAACTATGGCTAGCTTTTTTTGGTACAAATGGACATTTTTTTTTTAATTCAAACTAATCAAGCTTTTTAGAAATAAAAAATTTCACAAAAGAAACAATTTCTCCATTAAAAATAACAACTTTCATTTAAACTAAAAAAAGTTAAATATAAATTATATACACGTACTGTTTAAAATAGTTATCACTAAAAAATATCTTATACTAATGAATTTTATAGTTTATTTAACTACTAAATCACTATTATATCCACTAAATAGTCAGGTTATCATTACATCACAAATGTAATTGTTTTTACCACTGAACCAATTTTATATATTGTTTGATTATGCTTAAAATTGCAACTACTGGCTTCCCGAAACTTCCATATTTGCACGCGCACCCAATTATTTAACAATAGTCACACCCCTCAACTATTAATGTTAAGATTTAAGAACAATGGTTCAATTTCCATCTCTTTTTTTTTTTTTGATAAAGGGTATTCTATTGAAATTGCATAATTTAAAAGGTACAAAGCTATGACATATAGTCATACAGTTTTTTGAAAGTGAGATTAGTTAAGAGATAGAGATTACAAGAAATATAAGATAGAAAATAGAAGAGAGAATGCTCATAAATCTTCTAAGATGGAGGACCGTGACCGCCACGACCACGTCGTCCCTTTTTACCTCTCTGTCCCACTAAAGTCCATTGCATCTCTTGGACTTTTAGAGTGGGTTTAATTGGCCTACCTCCTCGAGACATGAGAGAGAAGTCTCCAATCTCATATCCCGAAAAATCTCTCGTGTCTAAGGTGGCGAATGAATTACCTCCAAAGACATTCCCTTGAACATCTTCATAATCCAATGAATCTGATTTAGGGAGAGTAGAAACAGTTACCAAATCAGGGGTTGTAGTAGGAGGGAAGGTAGTGCCATCTTGCACTAAGTTAATAGAAGGTGAAGATATTGTTGGTACCGCCTCAACACATGGAGAGACATGAGTAGGTGTGATAGCAGCAGGTTCAATAGTAGTTGTGGGTGAAGTACCGGTGGCCTTAGCCAAGACAGTGGGAGTGGCAGGAGCCACTAATGTGGTAGGAACATCTGTTACACTTGGTGCGACAATAACCTTTGTAGCCTCATCTTGTAGATTAGGATCTACCACCGGATGTTGTAGAAGACATCGTGATTCCTTATGGCCTAGTTGCCCACATATTACACATTTAGATGGAATCCAAGTATATTCTACATCAACCAAAGAGACAATTCCTTTCCTGTCCCTAACACCAATCAAAGTAGGAAAGCCTTTTTCAAGCTCGATTTCAACCAATATCTTTGCCCTGCCCATCAAAGATGGATCTAGCCTAGGCTTTTCAGTGAGGACTGGTTCTCCTAAACCAGAGGCTATATAACTAATCCCGCAATGAGAG
Organism: Isatis tinctoria; assembly: GCA_010577795.1. NCBI lineage: Eukaryota > Viridiplantae > Streptophyta > Magnoliopsida > Brassicales > Brassicaceae > Isatis > Isatis tinctoria. The sequence goes on from CM021244.1 coordinate 10,271,860, forward strand.
TATAAACGACTTGGGATATTATTCAAAGTAACCCAGACAAGAACTGAAGAGATTTCAGGCATAGCTAAGGTTGCTTCAGGTGTCCAAGGAGCAACAAACAATAAACATTCGTCGACATGCCATAATCCGCGCTGTAGAACCCATGCTCGAGTAGAAGCATCAGGAATGTGAAAAATGTAAGATGATTCACTTAATTTACGGGTAAAAATCTTTCCCTTCTTACCCTAAATTCGATTTGCCACAGCGTGTACAAGACCCCCTGAAGGTGTTTTGCAACGGAAGAACTGGTCAATTTCCATCTCTTATTATCATGTATGTACGACAGTACGAAAAGGCGATATAAACTTATTTCATTTGTCTTTATGACTTATAGATTTTTATGCTTGATTAATTTAAACTTTTGATTTAAATGCTTTTTGGAATACGTTTTAACTTTGTAAGCTATTTAAATGGTTGATCTTTTGCTTTTAAATCAATTTATTATTAAACGATTGGAGTTTTCTATTTATATATTAACTTCTTAAGTAAAAAGATAGATATGTATTCAAATAATATTAGTTTTTCTCTTTTGCAAAATAAATCCTGTGATTTATGTTTTTTTTCTTCTATATTACTTGTGTTGTGTATCTCCTTGTAAACGTGGCCTAATCGTGATCGTGGTTTATAAGCTCCCCGCTATCCAAAAGTCAAATATTATTTATTTTCTACGAATTAAAGTTAGGTTTTTCTCATCTAGTTCATGATTTGTTAAACAAATTTTTTTTTTTTACGACAAAAGGCCATTCTAATTGTTAAACGAAAAGTTCGGCACACATATCTCGATATACAAATAATTACATAAGTAAATAAGACAAACTGAAAATTCAATCAAACGGTGCCACGTTAATCAATGTTGATTTGTCGCTTATTTTATATAGTTGCATTAGTGGAAAGTAATTAAACAGTCCCATTAGACCATTAGTGTCCTATTCTGATCTCACTTTCAAGTCAATTCTCTAACGACGTGGCGACTGGCAAGTGGTCTATCTTTGACTTATCAAGACTACCAATATTATTTTCCGAGTTACAATAATAACGGCATCCATATTCTCAGTTTAATTAATATGCTCTCAACTCTCAACTAAACCGTCGTGTAGGATTTGACCAATTTGTACAAAATGTCAAAAACTAGACAAGTGTTATATTCTCTTTCATTGTGCCATAAAGATATTTCTACAAAACTCTATAAAATTGTTTAAAGCTCTCACGATCACCATGTCTAATTAGTAGACTTTTCAAATTTTATTCCAAAATTTTTAAATTGATATATCTCATGAGTGATGACATCTTCTTTCTCAAGCAACGTACCTAAGTTTCTCAGTTTCTCTCTATGGCGAAGCTGAATACAAAGAAGGATTTCTTAGAAGAAGGTTTCTTTCTTTATTTTATTGTCACGTGAAATATTACAAGCCATCCAACTCTCTTAGACGGTCGAGCGGTTATGCAACTTTGAATATCTTTCCACGTATTTTAAAGCACACACAAGTTTTTTTATTTATTTGAGTGTGCTAGTTTCTAATAGAGCAAACATTTACAAAATTGTTCCCGATTTTGCTACTCTTTCTAAATTCGACTTCTACTTGGAACAACCTTGTTGCGCGTTGGGTACGTGAGATTGGGCTTTGACCCAAAATTTAATTGGTACACTGCCTTATTGCTCGGATGTCCTCACCCTTGATTTTACTTCGGCTTAGTTCTTGCAAGATAAGTTGGATCCATTGCACCCTCCAATATGGGCCGGCCAGGATCAAGATTTATTATAATAATAAGAGAAAAAGTGTTCGTAATCAAACTCTGACTTAAAGAAGGCTCCTCCACAAAAACGGCTATATTATCGTGAAACCATTTACCAAACTTTCGTTGTCGTGGACATTGTGGTTGTACATATAGCCAAGCATTATACCTTCTTCATCAGAGATTCAGATCCATCGAAAGACTCGAAATAGCATAACAACTTCAATGCATCTTACAAAAATATAAAATCATTTGATAGGACACGTTTGGTGTGGGTAAAGAATTTCTTAGATTCTTTGTTGGTGTTTAAGAGTGTCAAAGATAGATGGGCTGGTTACTGGTGGTATGTGCCCATATGCTTGAAATTTCTTTTATTATTATATTTTTTTCGATACTTTTTTGGTCGATTTCCCATACTTCTTTTATTTTAGTCAATTTATTGGTTAACCTACCTTTTTAATCATGTCAAAAGCGAATGCTTAAAAGCAGACAAAAATATTTCATTTTGCATTTTCGACAAAGATATCATTCTTTTTCTTATCTGAACGAAAATGTGCATTATTTGGTGATTAAAATTCAAGAAAAGGTGCAGTTTCAAAACATTTCAGTGATCATGATGCTATTTTCATATTTTCTACAAACAAAAATCAATTAATTAACTTTGGAGGGACCGAGGAAGATAGCGATTTCGTATCTAATTTAAATTGGATTGTGTGTGTCTTTGCCTCATTCATACTCTCCACTATCGATTCTTGTAAGGAAATAATTAATCTAGCGACCTCATAAACATTTGTACGCATTACAATTTATTCATTATATTACGAAGAATATAATTCTACTTTTGACTCTTCCACGGGTTGATTTCTGTTATATGTTTATAACGTATGTAACAAGACAGATACTTGATACTTCCACATGCTTGTTTTCAACGCTTCATGTGATTGTTGTCGATAGCACAACTGTTTGTGCTGGCACTCATTTGTTCGTTTATTACCATTTATTCAGACTCCTAATGGTAACGTGTGAACCACACCGCACTGCAATCAACAACATAACTGTAAAAACTATACCGCACCAAAACCAGTGGTTTCGCACCGCCCGATCTACTGTTACCATTCGGATCCTCAGTTACAATAAGAAGAAGATGTATGATAATGGACCTAATGTTTTACTTATGTCACAAAATGTTTGGATGAGTAACAAAAACAAACCAGAGCTGCATGAAGTTTGTTTCATTTTAGAGAAAAGAAAGGCGAGTGAAGTTGTAGCTCTTTTCAAACATTTTGTGATCAGTCCCTTTTTTTTTTTCTCTAAGTCAATGGAGCTTTTAATGTTCTAGCTAACGATGATGGTTCTCCACTTAGTGATTATAATCGTGGATATTGTGACCCGGTACGGTGTAGTGGTAGTTTAGTAGAGGGGTTGTTTGTTGTTATGATGAGATTAGAAATGACATATTTAAACATTTAATAGGTTAACATAAAATGGGCCAATATGTGGGTTTGTTTAGTATGACTGGTATAGAGTTAATAATGACGTATAACGGGCACTACCTCTCTGTACTCTAAGATTTTGCTTCTTCTTCTTTTTTTTTTTTTTTTTTCTTTCACTAAGGTTCGTGTTCATGTACCTTAAAATTATTGTTGTGATTTCAGTTCACTTGTGTTTGTCTATGCAATTTGAAGGCGATATTGATCATTGGATTGAGTATACAATTCAGTGTTTTTCTCCCTTTATTTCATAAATGCGATTATTGTCATATACATATATATAAATAAAAAATAGGTCAGATTTATGTATTGTCAATTGATTCCTGAAGTTTAATATCAAAAATTAATTTACGTTTATCCAATAATTATTTCTCAATTAACTCCTGAAGTTTAATTAATTGGTATTTTCAGCAAGAAGTTGTAAAGAATAAAGGTTTTTATACACATATATTAGTTTTAAGTTATAAGGTCATACCATAGTAATTAAGCAAAGAATCATATCAGTTATATAATTTTATAAACATAAAAGGTAATCAAAAGATTAGAGTCGAGGGGTAAAATCATATGAATTCACTTGCTCCCTAACTTGACTAATTTTTAAAAATGTCTCCAACTAATCATCACCAATAATTATTAAAAAAACTAGGGGTTATACCGCGCTACGCGCGGATAGTATATTTTTTTCTTTTTCAGTGCTATTTGTTTTGTTTTTATTATTTATTATTGACTGATCTTTTTTAAAAAATGCTTAATTTTTTTATTAATATTTATTAATATAGTTTTATATAATTGCAAAGATAGGATATCCATTTATGTAGGTAGAGACCATTGATGTATTTGATTTTTTAAATAATTAAATGTTTTAATTTTTTGTTAACTATATAAATATCTATAGACTGAATAAAATTGAATTTACGGTTTGGATTCAACAACTTCATTAAAATTTTATATATTAAAATAAGGAAAATAATTATAATGAAATTTTTTTATTCTAGTAATACTATTATGTTACATCTTTTTAATAATTTTTATATATTTATTTGTATAGTATATAAAAAGATATGTAAAATATAGTTAAAATTCATTTTATATCATTTATATTCCGGTATTCTGAAAAATTTATCCAATCGCAAGAAAATTTATCCAATGCATTTTCCTTTTAATTTGTTGTGCTTCTTCCTCTCGCTAGACGCAGGTATCTTTCATGATCTTTAAATAAACCCCAAAACCAATATTATAATGTTGCTCTCTATTGGACCAGCATAAACACTCAATTATCAAGCAGTTTGTGTTTATCTGTCTCCGAAGCATGCTTAGAGCATGTGCAGCCCAGATATATACTGGATCTTAATAAGAATTTTAGTATTAAATAAAATGAAAAAATTATAATAAGTGAAGAAAGGAGGAGAAACGTTTCTTCTACAGTATTCTTTTGAAACGCTTCTTATCAGACAGGTGTCGTGAGGAGAACCAAAAAAAAAAACGCTGACTTTGATCTCATCGCTCTCTCACTCTCTCGATTTCAGCCATGGAGAAGACTCTTTCGATTTCAACAATGGGGATGAAATTCAACCAAACGAATCGGCTCCGTGTCAAGAGATGTGGATCTCAGCTTCGGAAATTTCATCATGGGATTTACCAGAGATTCTGCTGCGGAAGAGTACAAGTTCGAGTTCGTCGAACTAGGCAAGTCTCATGCTTCTCATCCCCAAGCTCGATTCTTTTTAAGGTTCTCGTCTCCAGTCTCTATTTTTCTAAGAATAATATAGGATTCTTGTTTTACTTTCTGTATGCAGGCTCATTCAAGAATCTTCTTATTTCCATGGCCTTCTTAGCGGAAGCTTCAGGTAAGTTCTGCTTGATTTGTATATATGTGTTTGCTGTCTGTATTGTTTCTAGTCTGTGTGGTGTGTATTATTTTTCAATCAAAGTGCTGATAACTCGATTCGAATTTTTGATTGTAACAGCGAATCAGGTCGTGATCATATTTCTGTGGAATGGAACACATTTGTTATATGATTCTGGGTTTTGCTTTGGTTCAGCATTAATGTCTGTTGTCGCAGCAGTTTTGATAATCTTTATTGTATAAGAAGAAGTCATATTTTAGATTGTTGTTTGCTTATTCGATTTACAAATTTGGGATTGTAGGAGTCACCACTTTGATCAAGGGAAATGAAGCTGATTTTGAGCAGAGATGAAGAGTAAGAAGTTGGTGGTGAAGGTGACAGGTACGTCTTCATGATTTTTTGTATCTCCTTGTAGCTTGTGTTTCTTTGCTTCAAGACTGACTACATGTGTGAGCGCTTGAAACCAAAAACTCGAGAAATTTGGATTTACTTTCTCGTTCACTGTGAATCAAACTTCCATTGATTGTGGAACACTAATCAAGTGGACTAAAGGCTTTCATGTATCTGGAATGGTGAGTTCATGTTTTTGTTGACCAAGTTCTGTTATGTTGTTGTTAACTCTAGTAACCCTTGAAATGTTGTTTGCAGGAAGGTAATACCATGGTCGTTTGTTTAAATGAAGCTATGGAAGCACATAGGCTCGACATGCGAGTTTCTCCTTTCGTATGTCTCTTTTTTGCTCTTAACAATAGTTGATGAAAAATGGAAACTCTTGTCTTGTTATGTGCATATTGTATGTTTGTTGATGTTTGTAGGTTTTAAGAACTTCACCTATAATTCTCTATTGGAGGTCATAAAACAAGCTTTTTTCTTTTAGAATTCTTAACATAAAATTAATATTAAAAATTCAATAAGAACTTGATTTGAAGTTCTGGGATGCACATGCTCTTACACTTTCCTATTGACTATTGAGTCTTTGAAAAAGTCTATTTCTCTACTGCAGTCAAGTTTAAGTTGTCTTCTTTTTTTAGAAGTTTTTTTTACTTGGGCATGCCTTAAGATCTACTTGCGATACCATTATATCTATCAAGGTATATTTAACTTAGGTTTCATTGGAGGAAATATTGTCACAAAACCAAGAGATGGCATCTGATCAACATAGGATTCGCCAGAGTATTCAAGAGAGGTGTGCCTCTTGTTTTCTTTTATCCCATCTTAAACTTCTTATAATTATGAGTAGGTATTTGGATATAAGATGTTAATGTATTTGCAGTACCCGAGACTTGAAACAGTGTTGGAGGATTTCTTTCCAAAAAGTCTTCTCTCATTTTTTTTTTTTTTAAGTCTTCTCTCATTGTAGTGAAGTGGTTCGTAAACTAACAAACTAATGCATCAGGGATTTGTTTTCTGAATTTTCCTTCACAACTTTCTATCTCTTACAGTATTCTTTACAATGTCCCCTCTCCTTCTACATCTGTGACGGGCCATACATGGCAACACTGCGGCTTCTTCTCTCTGGTTCAAACATAATGTGTCCTGGTCTTACATCCTGTGGAGGCGTTTTTGGCTGAATGAAGAAGTTCTCGCAGAAAGGCCAGTGGTATGAACAGGAATATAAACTTTTTCTGGGGTGTGATTTTTTTTGTTTCTTAATGAGTCTGTATATGTTTAGGCCATGCATGTACACAGAAGGGAAAGCAAAAGGAAAGCACATGCCTTAGCAATTGGCTTCACCAAAATGTCGGTCAATGACATGTAAGTTAATTTTCTTGTCATTGCTATATTCCAATCACAAGCGGAATGTAGGAATGAAGATTTGGTCTCTAAACGCAAGTTTTCTCTGTTTCCTTAAACGTCTAAACTATTTAATGTTCCCTATCTAAAAGACAATACGGGCTTCATAAGCCACAACACATAACTGAGCAGCTATATATGTTTAATGGTATTATCTTAACCCAAAAAAGCTTACGTAAAGTAGAAGAAAGCTTCATAAGTCTCAAATAACTCATGTGGGTTGCTTTGCTTGTAAACAAATCAAGAACTCAAACAAAAGAGGGAAAAAATAAGACAAAGAAAGCATCATAAGTCTCATATACCTTATAGCCCCCCCCCCCCCCCCCCCCCCCCCCCCCCAAAAAAAAAGGGATCATATACCAATAATTTGTTTCAAACCCCTCTAGCCGCCTTTTGCTCATATACCTCTCTCCGTCTTCGCTTCTCGTGAATGAAGATACCAAAAACACTGATGGGTATCAACAATTTATATATGTTAGTAAATTTAAACGAAATGTGTGTGTTATGCGTCCGTTTCTTCTAATTCTAGTGGACATTCAATTGATAGCTCGGCAAATCCAAACATAAACCATATCCAAAAGCTACATACTAAATTTTCTATTTAAAATGCAAACATCGAATTTACCTTGATAGAAATTTAGAAATTATCCTTTAACAATAAAGCCACCATCCTCAGGTGCTGAAAAAACCCTAGCGGTGTTGTTCCTATGACCTGTTTCTTCAACCTCAAGACTCCGTCTTGCACCACTCCGATTATTGAACATCCGATCAACACTTGGCAAAGAGGGAGATCTTTCAAACATGGGACGGGTTGGAGTTTTCTCAGCGGACGACCTTCGACCCTGAAACTCGGCCAAAACGCCATCTTCCATCTCTATTGTTTTCTCAGAGGACATTTTATGTCTTGTACCTCTTGGTCCTCTCTTTGATCGTCCATAATGTTCAGCTGTCTCCCTGGAAAGACCCCTTGGTTACCTGAACCGACACATTCCTGTTTCACCCAAAAAAGATTAGGATCAATCTCAACTTTCAGGCTTCCGCAAAAGCTTACCGCACCCTATATATACAATTCAGGCACCAATCACAGCACTGAAATGCTTCTAGGAGAAATCATACCCATTGACTGTTGGCGATCTTATTTTATTATATCACCATCATCAGGCTCTGCTCTGCTACTTTTTGTGCCCACGAATCTTGATACTCTGCTTCGCTTGGCTTACGAACAACTCTGATTGAGCCTACTAACCGTAGACGAATGGGAGGCGTGGAGAGGGAAGGTCAATTTTCTTCATGAACTTTTTGGCGTGTCTGGTTTAATTTGTCCCAGAAGCTGTAGATGCCTCCAATTCGATCACTTCAAAGAACAATAATACCCAGATTTAGACTGAGGTGATGGATTTCTGCGGATGAAATATGCGACCGAGGTTGAAGGTTGGTATTATAATCACCGAGGATTGAACGGATAGAAAGAGAAGGAGCTGTAAAGCCCGAGGCATTGGATTCGTAATTATTGTGCTGGAAAAAGGTATTGGCCATTGCGTTTGTAACTCTTCGGTAACCCGAGAATTCTCTTAATTAATTTTCAGTTTTTTTAGACTGAGAACTTTTTTTAACATGGGTAAATTTTTGTTTCAAGACTGATGACGTGGCAGATGGAAAAGAGTTCTAAAATAGCTTACGTGTCTAGCTTCATAGGCCCAAATAGCTTCTTTCATTTAGTATAAATTAGTTTTTTTTTTTTTGTTTGTTTACAATCGCACGTAAATACAAATCACTATGGTTCAATCCATGCAATATTATTAATGGGCTCAAGCAATATTGGGCCTTTTAAGCTGAATTATGTAATAATTCAGGACAATACTTGGGTTCAAATTCACCTCACTGCTCTTTGCCAATCATATTGCCACGGTGGATTAATGTAACAAAAGAATTATAAAAAACAAAAAACCAAAAAGAGCACAGAACTGAAAATTCAATTATTGGAAAAATACACAATTGTTAACGCCGTGACTTATGCCGTGACTCTATTCTTCGTTTCCCCTCCTCCTCCCTCGCCGGCGGAAAGCAATCACCACAAAATGACGACTTTTCCACTAACAGATCCACAAGGTGCAAAGCAATCACGAGAGAGAGAGAGGTGGTGACGAAAACAGGTCGACAACGGCCGAGGCGGAGCTGGGAATATCTTTGCCTTGTTAATTTATAATTTATAACCTCTGTTTTTGGGTTGTTTTGCAGGAGATACTGCAAAAGATAAACGTTAAATCTGTGGACGACGCATTCTTTGGAAGATTTGGGTTGATGTTTGATTTGCTACTCAGATTGATCCGATTTCGGAACCTCAAGTCATTGTCTATCATGTTCTTCTGTTTTTTCTTTCTTTTTATCAGGGGGTTTTTACGTGATGGTATGTTGACTTTAGCTAGGTTTGAAAACAAGAGCAGTTTCTGTTCTTAGCTACTTGCTTGAGACTAATTACGAGTTTTTTTCATACAGGTTATGGATATTCTAGGGCCTTGCTTATGGGATGTTTGGAATAGTACAACTCAGGCGTAAGCATTCTACTATATTTTGTACTAGAATCTGAAGATTGTTGAAAAAACCCATCAATGAAAAGAAGTTCCTCTGAGATGATCCCTTTTTATATTGGTACTCACCTGATACCTTACTTGTTTAATTGTTTTATACATCCAGGATGTCTACAGAGATGGTTGCATGCATTGCGATTGAGGCAATATCCATATTAAAAAAGATGCATTCTAGGGGCTAAGTTTCTTGTTATTATTGCTGATGTGGTACTGCTGCTGCAACTCTCTTTCTTTAGCTATGCTCCTGGTTCTGGCAGATATGTGCATGGTGATGTGAAACCAGAGAATTTTCTGCTCGGACCTCCTGGAACTCCTGAAGAGAAAAATCTTTTCCTTGTAGACCTCGGCTTAGGTACACTAATTATTTTTTCTTTTTGTAATAAGAGAGAGCGTACTGTGCTGTCTTTGTTCTGCTTATCCAATCCGTTGATCTTGCGTGTGAGGTTGACTTCAATCTTGTTACTTATGAATGTGTTGGCTTTTGCATTCTCAGAGGAACGGTACATTATGCAAGCGTACCAGGTTGGAGGGATGACCTTGAATCTCTTGCTTACACTCTTGTTTTCCTTCTTCGAGGTCGGCTTCCATGGCAAGGGTACCAGGTTGGGGGGATATACAGTTAATGATTTTTATTTTCTTGACCATTTTCCTTGCCGTACTTCAATTGATTTTTTTTTTATGTAGAAGAAGATGGCTACTTCCCCTGAAACTCTTTGCTTCTTCTGCCCCCACCTTTTCGTCAATTGTTGAGTATGTAGTCAATTTGAAGTTTGATGAGGACCCTGAGTATGCTAAGTATATCTCCCTTTTCGATGGAATAGTCGGCCCAAACCCAGACATTAGGCCAATAAATACTGATAGTGCACAGAAGGCGATCTTGTGATATCACTTATGACATGTTTACTGAGGTTCTGTTGTTAAGATCCTATGTAGTATGCCTAAATCTTGTTCTATTACATGTGACGATTTAATAGAACTAATGTGTTTGGTCTAATATCCAGATTCCGTTGTGCTATATGTATGTCTTATTCTATAATGTGTTTCAGTCTGAAATTGATCCTGCAAAAAATGCATGTCTTCTTCATCGAAATCACTGATTGAAGCATCATCATCGACAAATAATTGCAGACTTAACACAAATCTATGACAACGACAAATGGAAAAGAATCAAAACAATTAACAAAAGTTAAGCTTAAAACTCTACGAAACACAAAACACTTGGACCAGAAGAGCTCAAAACTCCAAGCTAAACTCAGAAAGAAGGATCAGGTAACTGGAGGAGGAACGAGATTTTCATTCGCAGGGGAATATCATCGAACGATTGGAAGGCAAGAAAAGAACAGAAGAACCAATGATAGACAATGACTTGAGGTTCCGAAATCGGATCAATCTGAGTAGCAAATCAAACATCAACCTAAATCTTCCATAGAGCGTCGTCCACAGATTTAACGTTTATCTTTTGCAGTATCTCCTGCAAAAAAAAAAAAAACAGAGGACATAAATTAGAAATTAACAAGGCAAAGATACTCCCAAGCTCCGCGTCGGCCGTTGTCGACCTGTTTTCGTCACCACCTCTCTCTCTCGTGATTGCTTTGGCACTTGTGGATCTGTTAGTGGGAAAGTCGTCATTTTCTGGTGATTGCTTTGCGCCGGCGAGAGAGGAGAAGAGGGGAAACGAAGAATAGAGTCACGGCGTTAACAATTGTGTATATTTCCTTTTTTTTTCTTTCAATTCTGTGTTTTTTTTTTGTTTTTTGTTTTTTATAATTCTTTTGTTACATTAATCCACCGTGGCAATATGATTGGCAAATAGCAGTGAGGTGAATTTTAAGGTTCACCGCAGGGGGTGAACCCAAGTATTGTTCAATAATTCATTCAACTTCCAAGCACGTAACTCTCACTCAACTCGAGCGTAGTGAACAGTTGTTCACCCAACAAAAAGAATCCCTCATCCGTTTGGCGCCTTTTAACTTCTTCGGAGTAGTTTATCCACGTAACCACTTGAAACTATTCAAATATTTATAACATTACACTTTTTAAAAACATTATTAGTAAAGTACACGAAAATATAACGACGAGACGATATTGACTCGGAGAACTTTTTGAGTTTGACGTAGACCAGACGAATAAATCCGAGATTTTACGTTCACACGTCACACCACCACAGAGAAACTCAAGTTCTCTCTAAACGCCCGTCTCAAATCGCCAAAACTGACGTTCGAGCACGCGACGATAAGTCTCTCTCCCGCGTCACTTGTAGCGTCTGCGTTACGCAGAGTCCTCCATTTGCAGAGCTTACCTCCTTCCATCTCAGCCGCCACAATCTCTCCGGTCTCCGCCGCATTATGCATGTAAACCATATCTCCCACCGCGTTAAACGCTATCGACGTTAGCGGCCAACCAGGATCACTCCCTCTGAGTTTATCCAAACACGCCTTAGGCATGGATCCAATCGGTTCCAAACGCAGTTTCGTCCGCGTTTCGACGGAAACTACTTCCCACTGTTCGATTCCCGTCGGATTATTATCTTCATCTCCGGTGATCCCAGCCATGATCAGACGGTTACCGGCGAAACCGATCACGCGCGAGTATATTCTACACTCGCCGTCGTCTTCGTCTACGGGAGAGAAATCTGGAAGCCCCGTCCACGATTTCGTCTCGGGATCGAAACAACACGCGACACCGGAACTCTTCTCCGTCACGTACATCTTCTCCGAGCTCGCCGCGACGGATAGCCACGTGGACGACGCGGATCCCCGGAGATATTCCGGCATCGACTCGCACCTCTCCCACACTCCGCCGCCGGACTCGATGTCGAGCAGCTCGACGGCGAGCCTGTCGTCCTCGAACTCGCACACGCCGCCGGCCACGATCAGGCTCCGTCCCACGACGGCGACGACTGGATCGATCCTCCACACTCTCGGTGGTGCCACGTGTCGCCAGCTCAGGTGAAACGCGTCGGCCGAGAAGGAGAACCTCGCTTGGGACAGCGCGTAGAGCAACGTGGAGTGGGAGGATCGAGCGACGGACACGTGTTCGACGGGAGATCCGGTTTTGAGCTCGATCCACTTGTCGGCCTTGGGATCGTAAGCCGTCGCCGTCGCCGCCATGGTGTAAGGCGGGAAACTCCTCTGCTTATAGACGAACAGCCACGGGACGGTCTTGAGGCGGCGGAGGGAGAAGTATACGGCGCGGTTCCAGGCTTTGCACACGTGGCAGGCGGAATCGAGGTCGAGGAGCGGCAAATTAGAGAGGACTGAGGCGAGTATGTCTCCGTCTATGGAACATTCTTCTTCTCCGACGTTCTCCTTATTCTCCATCAAACATATATTAAAAAATAAAATAAAAACTTTTGTAAGGATTTTGATAATGGCGATACGATAGGAGAGGGAAAGTCTTTTATGAATATGGAGAAGTTGGTCATCGACGAGCGAGCTGCGAGCCTTTATATATACAATTTATTTTTATTCATTTCATAAGTACTATATAGTAGTACTAGTAATATATCTGATTATACATCCAATTTATTATAGTACTGTAATTTACCATTTTAGATCATATCGTAGTAAAAGTTAAAATGACGTTACCGTAGAAGAGGTAGCAAGAACACATTTGAGCCTAGGGCATCTCAAATGGTAAACCGAAAATTTTACTCCATTTTATTTTACTCTAAAATGGAGTAATTCTGAAATGTAGTTGGATTTGCTTTAACCATATTCTATTTTCAACTATAAAATGAAGCAATGAACAAAAAAAAAGAGTAAACTCATTCGTTACTCCAAATATGGAGTAATCTTATTTTTGTTTACTCCATTTTCTACTAATAAATAGAGTAGAATTAGAATAAATTGACTGCAAAATGCAGTTTTAAAGTAGAAAATTGAATACTGTTGAAGATGGTCTAAGTTTATTTCTTGAGTCCAAGAACTGTTATGTACTACCTAAATCTTTAAATAAGTTCACAAGCAAATTAAAGGGAAGGAAGTAAAATGCAATGACTCAACAGTACAGATCAGGTTTGTTTTCAAATAGCATGGTATTAAAAACCATGTGATATTCATTTTTGTTGTTGCAGTGTTACAGTTACTTGTCGGAAAAATAAACAAGGGGTTGAGAGAGTTTCACATAAGGGATTTACATCATCTATTTTAGATCTACTCTTCTCTATGCAACAGTAAAAAAAGGGAGAGTGGAACGAGGCAGAGATCATATAGATTTGGTTGAAAAACGAAACCAAAGTTTGAGTGGAATATAAACCTCATGAACCAGTAGTAGAGAATTTGTGATATTCATAAGCTAAGTGACTGCACAGTCAAATCATAAAAATAGTTTCAGAAAAAGGGAATTAGTCCAAGATTATGAATCCCTTGGCTTGTACTTCAGTTTAAACTTCAAATTCCTTAATCAGAGGCTATCAGACTGTAAATGCACATATGATCAACAACTCAAATGTTCTGTTCCTTTCCATAACAATCCTTAGTATCTATCTACCTTTTCAAATCATAAATACACATTTGACTATTTATGGAATGTATTTTCCAGATTTGTGTACTGTATCGATCAATGGTTGGGATTATCGGTCATCGACAATGACCTTACGTCCAGAGTGGACCCAAATACTTCTCAGCGTGACTCATCCTTATTTTTTTACGGGGGCAAATTAGATTCTTTAATGCTTGACTATTATGTAATCTTTAGAAGAAGCACCTGTTAAATAATACTTGTAGCTTATTCATCTCTTATGAAATTAATTAGTTAAAGTTACTGAAGAATAACTCCAAAGTAGCCTGGACCATTTGTAAACCGTAACCACCTCGTGAACCACATCCCACTGATCTCACTGTTCATATTCGTGGCTCCAGATATTTTATTTCCACCACAGATTTGAGATCAAGAACCACAGCTGATATTGGGAGAAGGAAAACGAGATTTAAAATAAGATCGATAGCTACTCGCACAACAACATACAAGATAAGGCTTGAGAATGACATCGACACTTCGGATTTCATGTGCAACCAAATTTTCAACCTAATTGTATTTAATTAACCTCACGGGGCCTTGTGTTTAATAAGTTTTTCCTCTCTTCTAACCCAGATTGATGAAGCAAGACCGTAGGAAAATTGCAGCTTGTATTCTTGTATTGGTTATTGATTTTTAATCACTTCTTTCTTTGGGACTGTTTTAGTATGTTTATATATCCATATACACAAAACAAGATGGAAAAATAACAGTTAACACTTATGGGTTCTATTTTAGTCTCTCCCTCAGCTTCCAAACTATCTTGTCAACGGGCAAAGATCCCTCTGGACCCAACGGTTCTAACGACTCATCATCATCGGAACACTCGTCGTCAAAATCATCGTCAATGTCACTATACACGTCTGGACGGTCCTCGTCATCTACGTAATCCTCGGCACCATCATTCTCCGGCAAGACCAAGGCTGTGTAAGTGTGTTCTGCAGCCTGCGAAGTGCCTTCGAACTCTTCCACCTTCTCCAATAGATCGTCCGGACTGAGGTCAAGCTTTTCCAGTATTACCGCCTTGGACGATTCCACGGCTCGTTTCCAGAGTGAGATCATTTTGGGGCTCGAGATCACCGTACTTGGATCAGACACTGTTTGTTCTTCACTGGCTTTGTCTGAAACGAAAAGAACAGATAAATGGTTTATGAGAAGGAAGTTATTGGTGTTAGCTTGGGTAGTGGAGACCCTTTTGTTTCTGAGTACTCAAAGTGTTAATAATACCTGAGGGATCAAGTTTATCTGCTATATTGGTCTCAGAGATGATTGGAGTTAAAGGATTGTCTAGAAACCGCGACTTCCAATCTCGTCCTCTCCACATGAGTATTTGCTCATCGTCAAAAGACAGAAGCACACAAGGTACTAACTCCTGCGACAAGATAAGAAATGAAGAGAAAAGTTGTCAGATACATAGAGAAGTGTTGGATGATGAAACCTGAGAAACTGCATAATCAATATGAGACTCAAAGAACGAGAGGGATAGAACATGAAACCAAGCATAATGTTGAAAAGTACCCGGATACAATATCTGTAAAGATAATAAGAGAGATATCAAACAGCATGGAAAATGCAGAGTCGAAGAGGAAATCACAAGCCAAGTGAACATGCAACTTCAGAATGTTTAAGATGGAACGTTTCGAATTTCGACATTTGAGATTGACCAAAAGTGATTGCAATGATGATGCGGAGATATGTGCAATGTGTTAGCTGCAATTAAAAAAAACATGAAGGATTCATAAACCTTAAGCTTAGCGCCTATTTTCTTATAATCACTTGGTTCAAGTCCTGGGCAGTCAACTTTCACCAAGGGACTCAGTTCGAAGGCATCCCTAACATCTTTTACCAGCGACACGTAGACTCCATTTTTAGCTGCAATGCAAAACCGAGACAAATAAATAGTAAATACTTAGGCAAGTGTCTCGCACACCAATGTGCCAATTTACTTCAGTTAATACCAGAAGTAACAAAACGGGAAAGAGCAAAACTAAAGCTTTAACGATAAGATATACATACACAACTTGCATATGGGCCTAAGGGACTTCCCCTTCACCCTGAACTTATGAGCTTCATTTTCGGTCAACCCTTCAGGAATTTCTTGAATGAGCTTAGGATAAACAGGAGCTGCTGGTTTCCACAGCATCAACGGGTACTGAGGACGTGTGCGGTAGTTGTAATTTCTACCCCTGAAGAGGTACACGACACCTCCGACTCGGTGAATGATCTCTCCTCCTGTCTTTTCCTAGAAAAGATGAAAAGACAAAGAGCACGGGAAGTTCAAAAAGCTAAAATCACTCATCCAACAGTAGACATAAAAAGATGGTATCTTTTGTTACCCTCTCAAGTCACAAAACTGAATAAAGATATCAAACAACCCTGATCATTCTGCAGATTCTTATATTCCATACAAGTTTCTTGTAGATTCTTTCCAAACACAAAACCACTAACATTCCCCCAGATACAAATCATAATAGCTACATTTTGTCAAAACTACCAAGCCAGATACTAATGGTTCTTGAGAAAACTTTGAATACCTCAAGAACACGGCACACATTATCCATATCCACGGTGGGAACACCTTTGCAGCGAACCTTGCAGACACGCCGTCTCTTCCAATGCGAATGTATCAGCTCCAACATGTTATGTGTGAATCCATCTCTCCCTGTTAAACACATACACAGTCCAATGACTGAAACAAGAAATTTCAAAAACTCCTGATTCAAAATGTAAGCCACTTACCCAAATTAACCTGGCGATTATCATGCATATGCGGCTTTATCAGCATCCCTTTCTCCCACTTCTTCAACGGCTCCCCGAGAATCTCGTCTCTCGTCATCGCTTCCTTCGGGTACCTCCCGAACGGGAACGGCCCCGGCATTTCCACATACTTAACACCAGATTTCCCCGCCGGCGGTGGACTGAACGAATCGAACAACGGAACCTTCTTCTTCGACTTCTTCAACGGCGCTTTCCCTGTCCACGGTCGCGGCATCGTCGGCGGAGCGAAAGGCATAAACGCCGGTTCCCTGATTCCCACCGGTTTAGCCTTCGGAGTCTCGGAGTAGCTGAACTGGAACTCGAATGGCGCGCCGGGAAGCTGGTACGAGACGCCGGAATCGCCGATGACGATTGTGCGTTCTCCATCAGACGAGATAACTCCTTCTTTCACCGGCTTGTAGTATCTCGTCCGGCGATGCGGAAGCTTCAGCGCTGGATTTGTTGATTGTGGCTTCGGCTGTTGTGTATCGGTGTGATTGCTACTTCTCGGATTACGGTTTCGACGGGATGGTGGTGGATACTTCGGTATTGGAATCGGAGGAGTAGGCCGGAAAGTTCTAGATGATGAATCCGCCGTCGGAGGCGTCGAAGGAAGAGAAGAGAAGAGATTAATGTCTGGTAGTGATGCTACAATCGCCATTGATAAAACGATTTCGAATTTTACTGAAACAAAAAAGAAGATAACAATCTAGATATTTCTATCTTCAAAACGACATCGTTCCAATAATTATGGGCTTTACAATTTAGTTTGGGCCTAAAGCCCATTAGTTTAAATCCACGAGCTCGTAACCCTAATTTACTTGGTATAAAAACCTTTGCTAAACTCTTCTCCGTCTTTCTCCGAGCGAAAAGAGAGAGAAGAAGCAAAATGCAGATCTTTGTGAAAACCCTAACGGGGAAGACGATAACCCTAGAGGTTGAATCGTCCGACACGATCGACAATGTGAAGGCGAAGATCCAGGACAAGGAAGGAATCCCACCGGATCAGCAGCGGCTGATATTCGCGGGGAAGCAGCTGGAAGACGGAAGGACACTCGCGGATTACAACATCCAGAAGGAGTCGACGCTTCACTTGGTTCTCCGTCTGAGAGGAGGAGCTAAGAAGAGGAAGAAGAAGACGTACACGAAGCCGAAGAAGATCAAGCACAAGCACAAGAAAGTGAAGCTCGCGGTCCTGCAGTTCTACAAGGTGGACGGAACCGGGAAGGTTCAGAGGCTGAGGAAAGAGTGTCCTTCGGTGTCGTGTGGTCCTGGAACTTTCATGGCGAGTCACTTCGATAGGCATTACTGTGGAAAGTGTGGAACCACTTATGTCTTCAAGAAGCCTGATGAAGAGTGATGAACGATCACTAGGTTTTATGTTTTTTTTTTTTTTTTGGCCTCTGTTTTGTTTTAAATGAATTATCGTTTTGGAACTTATAATTGGCATTTTTATTCAGATTTTTTTTTGAGATGGTTTTGTTCTATTGAGGTTTATTAAGCCTTGCATTATCTCTATTCTGATAGGATGATTAGAATTATAGAAAATTTCCTCAGCTTTATGCTTCATAATCATAATGCTTCGTATTGATCTCGAAACCGTGTGAATTGTGATATAGTATAGGTAGTAGGATGTTTAGCTGAACCAATCTCTTTTACTTGATCATTTTGTTTCGTGGTTACAGGTTTAGTTTTATAACAACGGATTTGTCTTTTTGGGATGAAAAAATACACTTTGTGTTTGATTTTCTTTTTCGTATTTGACTGTGATGATAATGTATTTCCACCACCATGTCTTAGTTCTCTGTTGTTCTGAATCCTGATGATCACTTGTTTTGCTAAGAGCGGCTACGGATGCTCGGATATTAAGCGAGCATCGCTTGGTTATTAGACACGCTCACGTCCGCAAGAACACTTCTCAAAAGTTTAACTCACTATCTTATAAGTTCTACAAACAATATTTCTGATTGCAGTCACTCCAGATACTTGAGCTTAGGGATCCAGATACTTGATTTTACTCTTCTTGGACTAGACCATTACTTTATCCTATCAAAAGCACACTCATTCTATTTTTGTGAACTTTCGACTTTTTGGAATTTATCTTCCTTTTCATAAACAGTGAAGTAAAACGTTTGATATATAGTAATAGGAAAATTTGAAAAAGATCAGGAAAATGTAGAGAAGGTTTTTTAAACCGGCAATAATCAATTAACTTGATCCTAAGCGAGTACTCGCACGTCCTCAATAGTGTATCAATTTCTACTCGAGAGTCGTAAAAATGGTCACAAATTTGTTGACTTTGTGGCTTGGTTGATAGTGTATGCTGGTCAAAACGGGTCGTCGAAACTTGTGGTGTGGGACGATGAAATGGGTCGCATGGGATTCTGCCCACCCAAAAAAAAAAAGATAATATATAAATGAATAGAAAATAGAGTTAATATTTTATGTTAAGTCTTTGTCTTGTGGTTGAAGACAACATAGGAGATTAGAGTAAGTGAGTCAGAAAGAGCAATAAAGGAGAGGGACAGTGAAAATTGGAAACAACATGAGGAGAGAGAGAGATAGCACTGAAACTTGAATATAGTTTGAGATTGAAAGAGAGAGAGAGAGAGAGAGGAAGAAGAAGAGGACTTTGGGTAAAATGGTCAAAAAACGGTTAGCAAATTGTGTGAGAAGAAGGACAAAATCCTAAGATTCCGAGTTACCAAAAGTGATGAGTCTCATAGAAACACCCGCACTAGTCTCAACTCATTGCACTTTCACTCTCACTCTCAATTCAAACCTAAACTCCAAAGACTACATTGTGTTTTGTGAGAGATTCAATAAATCCCATTTAAAGAGACAACTACACATGAGACAAAGAGGCATTTCTTTCTCAACTTCATTTGTTTTTTTCTTTCTAACTTGCAAACCAATCTACTACACATAACACCATTTATTACCTATCCTCTCTTCGATCTACTGTCTATCTGCTCTTGTGCAACGTGCCTTTCCATTTCTACGTGTTCATTGTAACTCTATACTATACATACTCTTCACCACTGGTTACCTTTTGTTATCCTAGTTTAATCTTGCAATGTCCCATCTAATCTTTCACCACTGTATAAATTTGTTACCTTTTGTTCTGCGTTTATGGGTTCATAGTGTGCTTTCAGTTACTGGTTTGAGAACTAATTCTCTATCCTAGTGACAAACTTTCAAAATGTCATGTATCACGTTAACATGGATATATTTATGTCCTATTTTAATTAATGTTTTTATATAACGGGAACTGGATCGATCTTAATTAGAGAAAACTCTTGGGAAACAAAAATTGAAGAGAAGTCAAGTGAATTGTCGCTAGAACTCGGCGACAAAAAAAATCGTCACTAGAACTCCATCATCAGCAATACATATATTATTATGGAGTATACAATATTTATTTTCTTTAGAAAAGAAAATGTAGTTTACTAAGGAGTTAGGAATGTGATTAATAGAAAGAATGAGAATCATTTACTACTCACAGCTCATCGAGACGATGAAGATTCCAATTATTAGAAGTGAGATAGAGACGGACATAAGAAAAATTAAGTGGTGCATTATTTTAGCATATAACCAAAGTATTTTCACATGAAAATATATAATATTTACATTAATCATTAACAAAACCCATCTCTCTATCTATATATACACACACGTACACACATATATCTCCTATCAGTCATCATCGTACACACAATCTCTCTCTCTCTCTCTCTCTCTCTCTCTCTATGACAAAAATGCCCAACATGACAACACTCAACCAGCTGTTTGATCTGCCTGGGCAGATTTGCCATGTTCAGTGTGGTTTTTGCACCACTATTTTGCTGGTTACCTCAACCTCTTCTTTTATCTCTTTCTTTATGTCTATATCGATGATCATTTGACGAATATACATGTTTTGTAGGTGAGTGTGCCGTTCACGAGCCTGTCAATGGTGGTGACTGTGAGATGTGGGCATTGCACAAGCCTCCTCTCTGTCAATTTGATGAAGGCTTCCTTCATTCCTCTCCATCTCCTCACTTCTCTCTCTCATCTCGATGAGGTTCCCGTAAGATATCGTTTATTATGCATATGGTCTCTACATTTGGATCACTCTAATTCTGAATTTATACGTCTATAGGCGGGGAAAGAGGAGGTTACTGCAGCTACAACAGATGTTGTGGAAGAAGAAGCATGGAAGGTGAATCAGGAGAAGGAGAACAGTCCAACGACTTTGGTTACATCTTCAGACAATGAAGATGAAGATAAAGATATATCTCGTGTTTACCAAGTTGTCAACAAACGTACGTGTGTATTTATACATATATACTTTGGTTTTGTCGGCTTTGGTTAATTTCAATTTGTTTCATTAATTGATTTTTTTTAAAAATCTGAATAGCACCTGAGAAACGACAACGAGCTCCTTCCGCTTACAATTGCTTTATCAAGTAAGAAATCGATCCAAGAAACTATGTTTATTAAGATACTTTACATGTGTATGTATACATTGTCGCAAATTTGTAAACTGGTTTCCTTTTGGGGGTTGAATTGGAACAGGGAAGAGATCAGGAGGTTAAAGGCTCAGAATCCAAGCATGGCTCACAAGGAAGCTTTCAGCTTAGCTGCCAAAAATGTACTTAAAAGTTTACTTAAACTTAAAGCTAGATGGAGAACTAAGAACCCTAATTTAGTTTTCATCTTTTAGTCAGCTTAATAGAGAGATCTATCTGATATCATTTTTGTGATTTCAATTTGTATGAATTGGGGATGGTGAAGTGGGCCCATTTCCCTCCAGCGCAAAACAAGAGAGCTGCCTCAGATCAATGTTTTTGCGAGGATGACAACAGTGCACTTCTATCATGCAATGCTCTCGAGGTAATTTCAGCAACTAACTATGTTTTATCTCGTTTCAAAATCAAGAATCATATATACCTGACACCGTGTATGTTAGCAGACAAAAAAATGTTATTTCCATAGCAAACCAACTAAGCATTAAGTAGAGATACAAATAGCATCACTCTCAGTAAAACTTTCAGAACCCTAGCTAGAGTTATTTTTTTAACTATTTATTTGGGTGAAATCAAGGAGATGGGTAATGAGAATCATTGATCCTCAACTACTACGATGTGTGAAATTTATGACCTAAACCCTTTTATAGTATTGAAGCTCACACTGCACACAGTTCACTTTTAAAGAAACCCATTCAGCTAATTAAAGCATTCCAACCGAATATGTATATTTTCAATTAATTTAACTTGAGTTTAATTCATGGTTGAAATTAATGTTTGCAATGCAGAACCATGAAGAAATCAATAATGGGTTCCGAGAGAGAAAGGCTCAAAGGCATTCCATGTGGGGCAAATCTCCATTTGAGTAATAACAATCTGGCATATGAAATGTGATGGTGACTATTTTCTTCTAGGGTTTGATTTTGTTGCTTTAGGGTTTTGTGTTGTTTGAGAGAGAAGGGATGGTACGAATCTGAAACGTACGTAGAATTTGGGTGTTCGAGGAGAGTCTTGGGAATGAGCGAGTTTATTCAGTAATTTCGTACTTCTCAGCTTTGAACTTAATTTGAAGAGAATCTGACTCTATACCAAATCCTACTTTTGCGATCATGACTACTTATGTTTTGAACATTCTATGACTTTAATAAGAATCTTTGTTAAGCTGTGTCATTATTAAGATACTTCTTGACTTCACTTAATGCTTTTGTACAAAGAACAAGACACATACTATTAAATAAATCGTAAATTTAAATTAAGGTTTAATTATGAAGTTTACATTTGATTGATATAAACATCGATATCATGAAACAGAAAATATAAATTCAGTTTTCTTTGGATTGAATGTGAAAATTGTATTCAATCAAAAGCCTTTATTTACATTATTACACAAGTGCATGCATCATCTTAAAACTAGCGGGATCAAATAATCAAAAAGTCAATTTTCGTTAGCAAATATATATATTAGAATTTCACAAGTAGCTTCATACATGGTTGCCTGAACATGCCATTTTATAAAAATGCAAAAAAAAAAAAAAATCAAGTCTAGTTTACGTTATATATACGAAAAATCTCTACTACCAAATCGATGTTTCAATTATTATATCACTACAAGAAAACAAGCAATTTCCCACGGATAAATTCCTCAGAATTCCGTCGGAATTAGGGTATTCCGACGGCAAATTGAGGAACTCTTCCGTCGGAAAAAAGTCGTCGGAATTTTGTATTTCGTCGGAATTTCCTCGGAAATTTCCGACGGAATTCCGAGGAACGAAAATTCCGAGGAAAAAGCGAGGAAGACGAGTCGTCGGAATGCTCGTCGGAAATTTCCGACGGAACTTTCCGACGGAACTTTCCGTCGGAATATTCTGACGGAGATATCCGTCGGAAAATTCCGACGGAGACGTTCCGTCGGAAAATTCCGACGGAAAACTTCCGTCGGAAATTACCGAAGGAAGTCCGTCAGAATTTTCCGAGGAAGAGTTCGTCGGAAATATTTTAAAAATAATTTTAAAAATAATTTTAAAAAAAATTAAATTTTTTTTAAAAAAATTATTTCTTAAAAGAAAAGATATTAGAAAATTAAATTTGAAAATATAAAATGAAATATATAAAATTGAAAGTCTTACAAATAAAAAAAAACATTTAAAGTTTTTGAAAAAAAAAAACTACTGGTTTTGGGTGTTCGGGTCTTGGAAGGTCGAAAAATCGACGTTCGGGTGTGCAACCTCCTCATCATTTCCATCATCTGCTCGTTCAGCTTCCTCTGTGCCTCGAAGCTCGCCTGTTGGGTCGCCATCTGAGTCTCCAACGCAGAAATGCGTTGGTCCTTGTCCTGCAGCTGACCCATAAGTGCTTCGGGATCAACAAAGGGCGGGGCTGCAGCAGAAGACGCAACCGCCTGTGACGGACGAGCCAAACCCACCATTCTGCCCTTCTTCTTCGGAACCGACTGAATAGAAAATAACCAAAATGTAAATAATAATTAAGATTGGAACCGATTGAAATAGAAAAATAAAAAAAAGTAAATAATAATTAAGATGAAATGAAACTTACCTTTTGAACGATTTCGTTGATCTGATCCCGAGGCAATTGGAAACCCGTTGAATCTTCGTCTTCGATTGGAAGCTGAGACGATGCTTCTTCCAACTGACTGTTGATGAGGTCGACGACACCCTTCACGACAACGTCATCGATCTCGCCGGTCTGCTTGTTCGTATACGCCTTCTTCATTAGCGCGAAATCATCAACCGGCTCACCATCATTTGCTTCCACCTTGATATCAATATAAATATTTGTAATTAGAAGAAAAATTGGGAATTTTAAATTTCAAAAATTATAAAATTATTAAATAGAATAAAAAGCGATTGAAGTTACCATGCGATCTCTCAGAGTGGCTTGGGACTGAGCACCCAAGTTGTGCTTGTAGACGCCCTTTCCTTTACGATCGCTCTTGCGGTTGGTGGAGTTGGTGGAAGAAGTCGATTTCGTCTCGTCTTTACTCCAATGCTCAATCAATTGTGCCCAGACCTCGAGGTTCATTAACTTTGGGACCTTTTTGAAAAAAAAATTGTTAGATTAATTAAAATATAATGTAATAAATTTTAAAAAGGTTATAAAAATTAAAAAGCAAACCTTGTTCTTTTGCCACTTCTTCTTCCACTCGTAAATTTGATAACCATAGTTGGTCATAACTTTGTGGACGAAGTGGTAATAGACAAACGCCGTATAGTCGGGATTCCAGTTGAATTCTTGCTGAAAAAAAAAAACAATTAGTAGGAAAATTATATTGAAAAAATTTAAATTGAAAAAATAAAGAATACTTACCGCAAACTGTTCAAACCACAGAACTTGTTTGCTTATAGGAAAGTCGGTGAAAGTAGGATGTCCCACGTCCAAGCACAGATACATCATACGGTTGATCCATGCGCTGATCCCGTTCGAGGATCGATCAAACCATGTCTGACCCGGTCCAGATGGATGGGGAGTGAGAAACGGAAGATGGTGACGACCAGGCTGTCGAACAAACGCTGCAACCCTCGCCAGTTCCGCAGGAGCCTGATAGTTCGGAGGAATAACGGGTGCAGCATCAGAGCCAGAAGGAGCGTCGGGATATGGAGAGGGAGATGTATCGTGGGAGCTGCGGGAATCCTGAACGGAGTGGCTCCCCGAGCCACGACCACGAGCACGACGATGTCGAGGAGGCGGGGTCTGATCATCGTAAGACCTGTAGTTTAAAGATATAAAAATCCAAAAAAAAGTTATAATGTGTTAGTAATATTTAATTCATATACACGTTTTTACAAATAAAAAAATGTTTTAATACTTAATAAAATAGTTTTAATATCAGAAAAAATAGTTTTAATAACATAAAAACAATTGTAAAAATCATTGAAAAACGTTTTTTAAATTCTTTGGAATTTGGAAAATAGTGATTTTAGTTATTAAAAATCGAAAACCTTTTTAAAAATAAGTGATTTTAGTTTTAAAAGATATAAAAATAGTTTTAAAATCATATACATGTTTTAAAAAAATCAAAAATATTGTAATACTTAAAAAAATATTTGTAATATGAGAAAAAAACGTTTTAGAAACTTCCTAAACCTTTTTAAAAATAGAAAAAACTTTTTTTAAATCATATAAATGTTTTTACAAATCAAAAAATGTTTTAATAGTTATAAAAAATGTTGTAATAGTTATAAAAATAGTTTTAAAATTTTTGGTTTTTATATCTGAAAAAAGACTTATAAAAGAGTAAAAACGTTTTTCAAATTCATTGACAAACGTTTTTTAAAAGCAAAAACGTTTTTATAAATAAATATAAGAAAAAAATTTTAAAACTAAAGTAAACCTTTTTTTAAAATCAAAAACGTTTTTAAAACTAAAAAAACGTTATAAAAAATCAAAAAACGTTTTTAAAAATAGGGAAAAAATTTTAAAAATCAAAAACGTTTTTAAAAATCGAAAAACGTTTTTAAAACTAAAAATAATTCCATAGATAACTAAAACAATAACCTAAAATCCGAAATTCAATCCTAAACTATTAATCTAACAACCTAAAATCCGAAACTATCCTTCTAACAACCTAAAATCCGCAATATTCGATCTCAATATTCGATCTCACACGAAAATATGAAGTTTGGAATCACAAAAATATGAAGTTTGAATTATTCTTACATGATTCGGCGTTTTAGAGAGAGGAGAGAGAGGAGAACCGGCGGCGTTTTAGAGAGAGGAGAGAGAGAGACCGGCGGCGTTTTAGAGAGAGGAGATCGAGAGGAGATAGAGTAGAGAGAGAAGAGATCCTTCGATATGTTCGAAGCGGCGGAGAAGAAGAAGAAGGAGGATAGGTATTATATTTACTATTTCCGACGGACGTTTTTCCGTCGGAATTCCGTCGGATAAATAAAATCATACCTAACACGCGGTTCTCGAATTAATTCAAGATTTTTGGTTTCCCGGTACCAACTTTCCGACGGAAACACGTTTCCTCGGTATGTCGTCGGAAATTTCCGAGGAAATACCGAGGAAAATCCATCTTTCCTCGGAATTTCCTCGGAAATTTCCGACGAAATACCGAGGAAACGTGGTTTAGGGTTTGAAAGTCCCAATTTTTTCCCGGTATTTCATTTTTAGTACAAATGCAATTCATTCATTTGAGGATAATTTGTGTGGATGATCATAAACCATGAAATAAAAAAATTCAAAAATAATTGTAAGTAATTCGGTTAACGTTTGTTAAAGTGTATAAGTGTTTATCTTATGTTGTGTGATTTTTGTTCGAGCAATCTTAAAAATGTAAGTTACGGTGTAAAACACTAGGTATGACTACATAAGCTATTTAAGACACTCAATGAAGGTTATATCTGTGTTATTCGATCAGCAAAACGTCGTTCTTAGGTTATGAAACCCTATTTCCTCGGAATTTCCTCGGAAATTTCCGAGGAAATTCCGAGGAAACTAAAAAATTTATCTCATTCCTCGGAATTTCTCGGAAATTTCCGAGGAAATTCCGAGGAATGTCCATAGAAATTATATTTCCTCGGAATTTCCTCGGAAATTTCCGACGAAATTCCGAGGAATGAGATCAATTTTTAATTTCGAGGAAATTCCGAGGAAACCCTAAATGCCCTCGGAAATCCGTCGGAATTTTTGGTTAAAAAAAAAAAAAAAAATTTCTACTCTGATTCTGATTCTACTCTGATTCTGACTCATTGTCACCAGATGAATCGGAATCTGGATCTTGGTGAAACTCTCCAATAACTGGTTCTTCTTCTGCGTAAACGACGGCGTCCTCCGCGAAGTCTGTCAAATCGACTACAAGGCCACCTTCACCTACATCTTCAGCTGCACTTAAGTTGCCGGATGTGATTGGTTGCAGCGGGTCTTCAAGCTCTGAAGTTCCCTGAACTCGGCCTCTCGGGTTGACTCTTGTAACCGTAACCCATGGATCATCTCTGTTCCTTACCCGTGGGTACTTGATATAAGAAACCTGTAACATTTTAAAAATATTAGTAAAAGTATGAAATTTGGTGAATCATTTTGGAATTCGTACAACATTAACTTACCTGATCGGCCTGAGAAGCAAGAATGAAAGGATCATAATATTGCAGCTTTCGCCTCGAATGTACTGATGTAACACCAAATGCATCTGTTCTCACACCTCGATCTGGAGTGTTGTCGTGCCAATCACAATAGAAAACAGTACAGCGCAATCCAACCAAGCCCAAATACTTGATTTCCAAAATCTCTTGTATGTGTCCGTAGTATACATCATCACCTGATGAAGAACAAACGCCAGCATCGTAGGTCGTACGCGAATGTCTCCTCTTCTCAGTTGCGAATGCATATCCTCGAGTACAGAATCTCGGATATGACTTTACAACACAGTTTGGGCCAACCACCATCTCGCGTATCCAATCGTCAAATGTTTCACCTCTGTCCAAACCAGCAGACACCTATTAATAGCACAAATGTAGGTTATATCTAAATATGAATTAGAATAAATATATGGTAAATGTACTTTTTATTTGTTTAAGGCACTCACATAGGTAAACATCCATCCAGCAAATTCTCTCTGCTTCATTTCTTCTAGTTCCGCCTCTGTGGCGTATCTATATTCCAACCGCTTCGCTGCCATGAAAATCCTGTACATATGATGTCAATAATATAACTATTTAGATTAAAATGTCAATTTTTTAAAGTAGAATTTTGTAAGATAATAAACTTACCTCTCATATGGAAGAACGTCTTCGCAGTTCGTCAGCAAATATGTCTGCAAATGACTTCGCTCGTGCTCAGTAAGTCGACGGTCCTTTGGTTTTCCGCTAAGTCGTCCAACATCTGTGAAAATGTCTGGAACCTTAACATGATATGTTGCCCGTTGACCTCTATCATCATGCCGAGCAGATCTTCTGTTTTTTGTCTGAACTTCTGCTGGAAAGTAGTGCTCCGCAAAGTTTGAAATTTCTTCATTGATCATCTGTGCGACTATAGAACCTTCCACCCTACTTAAATTTTTCACCTTCTTCTTCAAATGGAACATATACCGCTCATAAAGATACATCCATCTATACTGCACAGGACCACCAAGTTCCAATTCTCTTGCAAGGTGAATAGCAAGATGCTCCATAACATCAAAAAATGAGGGAGGAAATATCTTCTCAAGGTTGCACTGAATCACGGCAATGTTAGTCTTCAAATTTGTAATACCTTCAAGAGTCACTGATCTGCTGCATAAATCGCGGAAAAAAGCACTTATCCCTGCAACAGCTTCATGAACTTTTCGTGGTAATAGTTCCTTGAAGGCAAACGGAAGGAGGCGCTGCATCATCACATGGCAATCGTGACTTTTCAAGCCTGTGAACTTTCCTTCCTTTATGTCGATACAGTTTCGCAAATTAGATGCGTAGCCATCTGGAAACTCCACATCGTTTGAAATCCAATCAAAGAACGCGTTTTTCCCCTCTGCATCAAGCCGGTATATGGGAAAAGGAGCCCTACCATTCTCATCAACATGAAGTTCTGGACGAGCACATATATCGACTAAATCCAGTCTTGACTTCAAATTATCCTTTGTTTTACCTTTAACGTTAAGGATCGTGTTCATGAGATTGTCAAAAAAGTTCTTCTCAATATGCATGACATCTAAATTATGCCTTAGCAGATGATCCTCCCAGTATGGCAAATCAAAGAAAATACTTTTCTTGTGCCAGTTATGTAGTTCTCCAACAGCATCTACAGGAAAATTCTCATGTCCACCGACGTCTGGCGTCCTTTCTGCACCAAAATCTCTTAGTTGTGTCTTCAAAACTTTCCCACTAACTTCCTCAGGTGGACCATCAAACACCTGTTTGTTCTTCCTAAAGAAATTCTTACTCCGACGGTATGGATGATCATGTGGTAGGAATCGTCTGTGACAGTCAAACCAACACGTTTTTCTTCCGTTCTTTAGTTGGAAAGCATCTGTGTCATCTTGACAATATGGACATGATAGCCTCCCATGCGTTGTCCATCCAGATAACATACCATATGCTGGAAAATCACTTATTGTCCACATTAGTACTGCCCGCATTTGAAAGTTTTCTTTACACGAAATGTCGTATGTTTCAGCACCTTCAGCCCATAGTTGTTGCAACTCATATATTAGTGGCTGAAGAAACACATCAAGTGATCTCTTAGGATGCTCTGGTCCGGGAACGAGAATGGAAAGAAACAAAAACTCTCGTCGCAAGCACAAGTTTGGGGGTAAGTTATATGGTGTAACAATGACTGGCCATAGAGAATATTGTCTTCCACTCTTTCCATACGGGCTGAAACCATCGGTACATAATCCAAGGTAGACATTTCTTCTCTCATATGCAAAGCCAGGATACTTTGATTGGAAATGCTTCCACGCTTTTGCATCTGAAGGATGTCTAATCTCACCATCTGTTGAGTGCTCCGCATGCCATCTCATTCGTTGCGCTGTCCTTTCTGAAAGATACAACCTCTGCAACCTGTCCTTTAAAGGCAAATACCACATCCTTTTATATGGCACTCTAACTCTTCCACTCGTATCTTTGTAACGAGGCTTCCCACAAAATTTGCATGTAATCCGCTGGTCATCCGCCCTCCAATAAATCATGCAGTTATCGCTGCATACATCTATTACCTCATACGGTAAACTAACACCAGATACAAGTTTCTGAACCTCGTAGTATGAACCTGGAGCTACATTATCCTCAGGTAGAATACCTTTTACAAATTCAGCTATCGCATCCACACAATCTTCAGCCAAGTTATAATCTGTTTTAATGGACATCAGTCTTGTAGCATATGATAAAGCTGAATGACCATCTCTGCAACCTTCATACAAAGGTTTCTTTCCAGCATCCAACATATCATAAAATCTCCTAGCTTCTGCATTGGGTAAATCTTCCCCTCTAAAATGATCATTTACCATCTGCTCAATACCTACACCATACTCTAAATCCGTTCTAATTGGTTCTTCTAATCTAACCGCCGGCCGAGGTTCGCTAGTACTACCAGGTTCATATCCGGTTTCCCCGTGATGATACCAAATTTTGTAACTTCGTGTAAACCCATTTAAAAATATATGTGTCCAAACATCCAACTCTTTAATAACCTTTCTATTTTTACAATTAGAGCAAGGACATCTTAACTTACCTGTTTCGGCTCCCGGTTGTCGTTTAACTAACCCCATGAATTCCTTCACACCTCGTTCGTATTCTTTCGTAAGCAATTTCGTCTTCGGATCCAAATGAGGTCGATCCATCCAAGATCGATAATAATTTGACGAAGACATTTTTAAAAAACAAAATCGTGTGTAAAGATAGAGGGAGGAAAGAAGATGAAATGGAGTGAATGAGGAGGAAGAGGGGTGGATGTATTTATAGATAAATCCTCCCGAGATACTGACGAAATTCCTAGGAAATTCCGAGGAAAAATAACAATTCCTCGGTTTTTCCTCGGAATTCTTGAAATATCCCAACGGCTCTCCTAACGGGTCTCTAACGACATACTGAGGAAATTCCGAGGAAATTCTGAGGAAAAACAACTTTTCCTCGCTATTTCCTCGGAATTCTGGAAATATCCCAACGGCTCTCCCAACGGGTCTCTAACGGGTCAAAACTTTCCTCGGTATCTTACAAATATCCGTCGGAAATTTCCCACGGACATCATTTCCTCGGAATGTCGTCGGAATATTCCGAGGAAACATGATGTCCTCGGAAATTTCCGACGAAATTCCGAGGAAAACACACTTCTCGGAGTTTCCTCGGTTTTTCGTCGGAAAATTCCGACGAACTCATTTTCCCTCGGAATTTCCATCGGAATTTCAACGTTTTCTTGTAGTGTATATATGTCAAGAGTCCTCCTCATGTATGTACCTATGGGAGGCGCGGCATGACGATACTTGGACAATGATACAACCATACGTCGTTTTAGATATCCGTATAATTAGTTTCTTATATATATATCATCCTAAACACCATTTCAACACACTGAAACACTTAAAAAAATACTTTGAACTTAGTACATGCATAACATCTTATGCACTCAGCCACTCACCATATTACTGTTTTTGAGCATCGATATGTTTTTTGGAAGATACAGTCATGGGTAAAATGGAAAATTCTAAAATGTACACAAACATATTTTTAGAAGAGGGGATCTTAGTTTATCGTAGTTCATTTATATTTATATATTATTATTTGAAGGTGAAATTGATATTTTCTTTGGATATTCGGAAATATTTAAAGTATTAAATAAGGTTTTTTTTGAATTTACAATAAATAGGGTTAATACTCTAAATTTTTTAAAAAGAGAAAATTATTTTCAAAATACAAACTTTTTTATATTACGAAAGCATTTCTTTAACAAGTACAAGTGGTATGTCTGCACGTTATCCTCAACTAATAAGAAGGGCAATTTCGTACATATATTTCCTATCGGTAGGTGGGGTCCGTTGGCAACGCAGCTCAACAACTACTTCATATTTGCCGGAATCGCAACTTCTTCAAAACACCTACTTTTTCTTACATACTTCTCCCAATCAAAATACGCCACGTCATCATACTTCCCTTGCCACCGATTGGATAACGACCACCTC
This sequence comes from Isatis tinctoria, assembly GCA_010577795.1. NCBI lineage: Eukaryota > Viridiplantae > Streptophyta > Magnoliopsida > Brassicales > Brassicaceae > Isatis > Isatis tinctoria. Next base: position 10,303,744 of record CM021244.1, read on the forward strand.
AGACGGTGTCGGAGACGTTTCATTCTCCGACGCTAGTGGCATTCTCGTAAATAAATTCGTAATCTGTGGGCGTTCCATTGAGGCGTGTGCTTATAATCAAAGTCCACCGCGGAATAAAATAAAACTCGATTCTCTTATATTATTATTCGCCAGAAGAAGAAGAAGAAGAAACCAAAACCCAATTTTGTTTCCTCTTTCCTCAATCCACAAGTCAAAGACAAAAGCTTTCAAGCTCAAATTTTTGTTTGATTCCCTTCAACCGAAATCTCGAGAAATTTCAGGTAAAAAAATCTGATCTTTAATCAGTATATCACGAACTGGCTCAACTCTTTGCTTTTGTAGTCTCACGATCAATCAGAGAATTTGATTTGGTCTGCTTATCGTTTATCTTTGATTGGTTAGTATTGTTCTCTGGTTAGATATGTTTTTTTTTGTGGAGAATTCAGTTTTTTTTTTTTTTTTTTTGTATCATTTGATGAAGGTTGGAGAAGATGGGTTCTGAAGGACCAAAAGCAATTACGATTCACGTGACTGGTTTCAAGAAATTTCTTGGTGTTTCTGAAAACCCTACTGAGAAAATCGCCAGTAATCTGAAATCTTATGTCGAGAAACGAGGGTTGCCTTCTGGGTTGAGTCTTGGTAGCTGCACTGTTCTTGAGACTGCAGGGGAAGGTGCAAAGCCTCAGCTTTACGAGGCTTTGGAGTCGAGTGTTGTTGTCTCTGGAGATAAGAACAGCAACGGAACTGTTGTTTGGGTAAAAGACTCCTTTACTAATTTCTTGGTGATCGATTCCTCTATGCTTTGTTTGCGAACTGTTTTTCTACTCTGATTTCTTCACTCTAGTTTGTTTCTTCTCCGCTTCAAAAACTGATCCTTTAGGTCATCAGTGTAGACAAATTTGATGACTTTAGACTGTGGTTGAAGTGTGGTTGTGCTGTGTTTAATCTTCCACCTTCAGTGATGAGTCAGGAGGCTAAGCAATGATTCTTGCCCTCGTGTCTTAACGCCTTCTGCTTCTCACTTGATGTGTTTTGGTGCTAAAGATTGTTTTCTTCTTACAAAAGTTTAGATTTTCGAAAGACTTGTAACTGCGAGATGAAGGAGAAAAACTTGTTTTCTTCTCGTGATTTGAGCGTTGGTTTAAAGATCTGAAAGACATGCCTTTTCTCTTGGCTGTTGTGCTTCTTTAGCTTCATCTTGGAGTGAATAGCGGAGCAGCAAAATTCGCCATTGAAAGACAAGCAGTGAACGAAGCTCATTTCCGTTGTCCTGATCAATTAGGCTGGCAACCACAGGTATAAAAATTCTGCTTCCCATTACTAAGAAACATATTCAAATCCGACAAGACATTAACTGAGCTACTCTCAGAAACTGATTTACCTTTTTACAACGTTTCTTTACACAGCGGCTTCCTATAGTTGTTGAAGATGGAAGCATTACAAAGGCAAAAGAGGTATATATATAACATACACTTCACCGCAAAACTAAGTTTTTTTGTTCGTTCTCTCTTGCAACATTCTAATTTGTTTCTTCTTGGTTTCGTTAAAGACTTCATGCTCGACAGAGTCGATTTTCAAGTTACTGAAGAATAAAGGCTTCGATGTAGTTCAATCAGACGACGCGGGACGGTTTGTGTGCAATTATGTCTACTATCATTCTCTCAGGTTCGCAGAGCAAAAGGGACACAAGTCTTTGTTCGTCCACGTTCCTTTGTTCTCCAAAATCGATGAAGATACTCAGATGCAATTCGTGGTCTCTCTCTTGGAGGCAATTGCAGCGACTTGCTAGTGTTCATATACTACGCCAATATGTAAGTATTATGTATATCCTTCTACGAAGCATTGTGTTCTTTTGTTGGGAGAGGGGAAGTGTGGGGCATTGTAGCTTGTGATATAAAGACGATTTGCTTTTGGCTTTGAAACTTTCTGGGTCTTGTAAAAAGCACGATTAGGAAAGAAAGAGCCTTTGTAAGCGTCTGTGTAATAAAAATAAAAATTCTCTTATTCAAAATGTCAAAGTTTGGATTTTTATGTTATTTTCTCTATGAATAGTTCTTGCTTTTGCTTTGCTCAGTTGAGCAGTCTTTTTAAATTCCTTATTTTTACTCTCTAGACAAAAAATGATACTAATATACAGAAAGAAAAAGTAAAAGTCGGTTTCTTTGCGAAGACATTGAATGATGATACTTGTTGAGCAAGGAGCAAAATAAAAAAGATTTTAACTTTTTCAAGTTCTATACCGAATCAAATGCGAATTGTGGTTGTAAGAGAGATATTACTGTGTCGGAGACATGCGAGGAGCTCAAGCTTTAAACTTTCTCCGTCGAACAAGGACGTTAGCTCAACATGTGTGTTCTGCACCGCCGCTTACGGCGGCGACTCGTTTGGAGTTCGGTTCGTTTCTTGAAGAAAGCCCTAGCGACCTAGTTTATACCCAAAACCGCAAGATTGATGAACTGATCAAATCCGGGAACCTGACATCTGCACACGAGGTGTTCGGTGGAATGTCCGTACGAGATGTTGTCACTTATAATCTTTTGATTTCTGGGAACAGCCGAAATGGGTGTTCTGTAAGAGCTTTCGAACTCTACGCGGAGATGGTATCTCATGGTCTTAGAGAGAGCGCTTCTACGTTTCCTTCTGTTCTTAGTGTATGTAGTAGTGATGAATGGTTATGTAGAGAAGGGATTCAAGTTCACTGCAGAGTGATCTCGCTTGGGTTTGGATGTAATATGTTCGTTAGGTCTGCACTTGTGGGCCTCTATGCTTCTTTGAGGCTTGTTGATGTTGCTCTGAAGCTGTTTGATGAAATGCCGGAGAGAAATTTAGCTGTTTGTAATTTGCTGTTGAGATGTTTCTGCGAGACCGGAGATTCCAAGCGGTTGTTTCGCGTGTATCGTAGGATGGAACTTGAAGGTGTTACTGAAAATGGGCTAACTTATTGTTATATGGTACGTGGTTGTTCTAATGGTAGGTTATTATGTGAAGGGAAGCAATTGCATTCTCTAGTGATTAAATCTGGATGGGACATTTCTAATATATTTGTGGCTAATGCGTTCGTGGACTTGTACTCTGCTTGCGGCGATTTATACGGTTCTAAGAAATCATTCGATGATGTCCCTGAAAAGGATGTTATATCGTGGAACTCGATTGTTTCTGTGTGTGCAGATTATGGATGTGTGTTTGAGTCTCTTGATTTGTTTAGAAAGATGCAGTTTTGGGGGAAGAGACCTTCGATACGGTCATTCATGTCGTTTCTGAATTTCTGTAGCAGAAACAGCGATGTTCAGTCCGGGAAGCAGATCCATTGTTATGTCCTCAAAATGGGTTTCGACGTTTCAAGTCTCCATGTCCAGTCTGGTCTCATTGATATGTACGGTAAATGCGGTGACATTGATAGTTCCGTGTCGGTTTACCAGAGTTTGCCTTGTCTGACTCTGGAGTGTTGTAACTCGCTGATGACTTCTCTGATGCACAGTGGCATCACTAAAGATATCATCGAGATGTTTGGTTTGATGATTGATGAAGGAACTGGGATCGACGAAGTCACTCTTTCTACTGTCCTCAAGGCTTTATCACTCTCTGTAGCATCAACTTCACATAGCTGCACGCTTTTACATTGCTGTGCCATTAAATCTGGCTATGCATCTGATGTTGCAGTCTCGTGCTCTCTAATTGATGCGTATTCAAAGAGCGGTCAGAATGAAGTATCTCGGAAGGTGTTTGATGAGCTTGATTCACCTAACATCTTCTGCTGGACGTCGATGATCAATGGCTATGCTAGAAATGGCATGGGAAGAGACTGTGTGGAGATGCTGAGAGAAATGGATCAGAAGAGTTTCATACCAGACGAAGTTACAATCTTGTCTGTACTATCAGGTTGCAGTCACTCTGGGCTTGTTGAAGAAGGCGAGCTGATTTTTAACTCATTGGAATCGAAGTACGGAATCTCTCCAGGAAGGAAACTCTATGCGTGCATGGTGGATTTGTTAGGGCGTGCTGGTTTGGTGGAAAAGGCCGAGAAGCTGCTTCTTAAGGCACGTGGAGATGCAGACTGCATCGCGTGGAGCTCATTACTGCAGAGCTGTAGAATTCATGGAAACGAAGCAATAGGAAGAAGAGCAGCGGAAGTTTTGATGGATCTTGAACCTGAGAATTTCGCTGTTTACATTCAAGTTTCGAAATTTTACTTTGAGATTGGTGACTTTGAAATCTCCAGGAGAATCAGAGAGATTGCTGCGTCACGAGAGCTCATGAGGGAGATTGGTTACAGTTCAGTCGTTCTGAAAAACTGATAACGCAAAACTGCATGACAGTGATAAAGAAGAGTGAAGACGATTACGAAACTGCAAAATCAAAATTTCTACATATCTGAAATGGGTTCTTTTACTTGAAGCCACCACACATGATTAACACACTCTACAAGGACAAGACAAAAAGGATAAGATTCTTTATTTGCCAGGTTGGTGCAACAAAACAAACTGATTGACCTCTTCTATTTCTGTCGTTTAATATACTACAGAATGTCTGCTTTTCGTTCGTCAGAACCACATAATGTCTAGGGATCTTAAAATAGCATCTTGAGGTTAAAAAGCTGAGAGATATTCAGGGACTTCTTTCTCGTTTTGATTTTTTTTTGTTTTCTATTTCAGATCTCATGGGACCAACATTCATTAAGAACAAGTTGACCACGAAGGTTTTGTGTTGTAGAGGTTTTGGAGTAAAGCAAAGAAGTAAAAAAGCACATGACTTGTGCTTTAAGCGTAGATATTGGAGAAAATCAAGGCCTCTTCTTCATGTACTTTTAAGCCAAGCCAATAAAACCCACAAACCCCATTAATTAGTATGCATATAAATTCAACCCCAAAACCAATCATCTCTGCAAAGAAATCTCATTAGTGGGAAGTGGATATAATCAAAACGGAATCTTCTCTTGGTGCTTTGATTGAGGCATATGATGGATAAGCTCTTCATTCTTTCCCTTATTGGTCTGTTAATGGCAACTGGCTTTGGAGTTGCAGCAAAAATGGTGTACACCGATCTCGACATCCTTGAGAAGCTTGAGAACTTTGACATACCGGAAGATGATGCTGGTGATGATTATGATACAAAGCTCTTTGATTTGCCGTCATTTACAAGCCGAAGTTCTGGTAAGAATGTGGTGAATGTGGATACATTTGGTGCAGTTGGAGATGGAGTTTCTGATGATACTCAGGTTAGTTTGAGATCATTATGCTTGTGCCATGATAATGTCAGCTTGTCTGGAATAAAACATTTTCCCAAACTTGAATAGTAATCTGTTGTTGTGCAATGGTTTTCTCAAAATTAGGCATTCGTGAGCGCATGGGACAAGGCCTGCGGTACGCCAAAATCCGTGTTACTGGTACCACAAGGCCGGAGTTACTTAGTAAATGCAACAAAGTTCAATGGTCCATGTGAACAAAAACTTATCATTCAGGTATCATTGTTAAGTTAATAAATAGTTGTTATCTTCAGCAGCAAGACAGAAACTAGACAATTATTATGTATATACAACGATCTATGGTATGTCTTATACAATTCAGACACTTTTTACAGATCGATGGAACAATAGTGGCACCAGACGAACCCAGAAACTGGGACCCAAAGCTCCAAAGAATTTGGCTAGAGTTTTCGAAACTCAAAGGGGTCGTGTTCCAGGGGAATGGAGTTATAGATGGGTCTGGCAGCAAATGGTGGGCTGCTTCTTGCAAGAAAAACAAGTCTAATGTATTAATTTTCTATACCCAAAAGTAGCTTTCTTTTAACTAAAAATAAGTTAACATCTTGAGTTTCCTATCAATCAGAATCTTACACATCTTTTTTGCTCTCTTGCAGCCTTGCAAAGGTGCACCAACTGTAAGAAACTATTGCCTTTACCAGTTATTTTTATCTTGTTATTGTTGGCTTCTTGTTTAGTTTGTTTCAACTAGCTTCTTGATTTTTCCCTGCAGGCACTAACTATAGAATCTAGTTCAGGTGTGAAAGTAAGTGGCTTGACGATCCAGAACAGCCAGCAGATGAATTTCATAATTGCAAGGTCAGACTCAGTTCGAGTCTCCAAAGTTATGGTCTCTTCTCCAGGAGATAGTCCCAACACTGATGGTATCCATATCACTGGATCTACCAATGTTGTTCTTCAAGACTGTAAAATCGGCACAGGTCTTTTTCCTTAAACCAAGATTTTTACGCAGATGTTTGAAACATGCTTAAAACTCCAACTACGGATGTACTTATCTCTTAAGATTGAAATAAACAGGGGATGATTGTGTCTCGATTGTGAATGCGAGCTCTAACATAAAAATGAAGAAGATCTATTGTGGACCTGGACATGGAATCAGGTACATCATCAAGTTTCTAGACAACAATTTTTTCAACTTCCAGATAAGAATTATTAATTGTTCGGGATTTTTTGCAGCATTGGAAGTCTTGGGAATAATAACTCAACAGGCATTGTAACAAACGTTGTGCTGGACACTGCGTTCTTGAAAGAGACAACCAATGGACTCAGGATCAAAACATATCAGGTAATAATGAAAACAAAAGCTTCAATCTTTACTCTTTATAAACTTGATACGTTCGATCCGCATCAATTTTTATCTTCATGGTGTACTTGGAACAGGGAGGTTCTGGTTACGTTCAAGGTGTTCGATTCACAAACGTTCAGATGGAAGATGTCTCTAACCCGATACTCATTGATCAGTTCTACTGTGATAATCCAACTTCCTGTCAAAACCAGGTTTCTTTACTTACAATCACAATACAACCTCATGATTATTCTATCAAAACAAAACTCCCAAGATTGAAAAGTGAACTCAAATATGTTTTTTTTTTTTTTTTTGTGATAACGTAGACCTCGGCAGTTAAAATCAGCCAGATCATGTACCGGAACATAACAGGGACAACAAAAAGTGAGAAAGCCATCAAATTTGCGTGCAGCGACTCAGTTCCTTGCAGCCACATTGTCCTCAACAATGTGAATCTTGAAGGTAAAGACGGTCAAGTCGAAGCCTACTGTAACTCGGCTGAAGGTTTTGGGTATGGAGTGATTCATCCCTCGGCCGATTGTCTGTACTCGCACGACGACAAGGGCTTGGACCAGAGTCACAAGTCAGGACCTGTTTTGGTAACTGAGGAAGCTGAGACTGGCCACGACGAGCTCTGATGGTGGTGATGTTCTAAGTGTTGTAGTGAGGGATGATATGTGTAATATAGATTTCTGAAGCATATGATACAGTAAACGAAAGATTCTTATTTCTCTGTCTTATAGTCAAACCATAAGATTGTTCTTAACAGCAAGCATTTGTCCACCTTTTGTAACCGAAATATGCACGTTTTTTCAACACTAAAGTTTTAATGTTAAATGGAATTTGAATACGTATTGATATTGATAATAAGTGTCTAAGTTAAGTCAGGTATAAATGTCTCAATTGATGATGATTCAACTAAAATATGTTATAATTGTTAATTGATTGAGTTTAAAATGCTTTTAACTTTTCCTGTGTGAAAGTTTCACTTTTTGTAAGTGAAATTGGTTTGGAGCTAGTCCCACAAATAGAAATACAAAAAGAAAATTTTGACTTTTTAGGATACAAAAGAACACATCACATGGGAACACCAAAGGATGCAATTGAGATTGAATCGTTTGATATGTTTAGCACGTGCGAAATTCTTTCTCTCTCTTTTTTTTCTTTTTCTTTTTCACAATTATTATTTTGTAATTAATTTATTCCAATTTGTGTGTAGCTGTAAACATCAATGACCAATGCCAACCCATTAATTTACTCTTTTTAATACAACTCACCAACTATACATAAGCCTAAGATCTAGTCCTAGCTTGGAATGTGCAAACTATGGCGTTATTGTAATGTGAAACTAGATAAAGAATTTGTAACTATACATAGTATAGAACTATTATTTTTCTTTCATATGGTATAAAATTATAAGTTACTTAGTTTGTCTATATCCAGAGGAATGCAATTAAAGAAATATTTTCCACAAAACGAAGAAAAAACCAAGCTAATATGGTTATGGACCCGGAGAATCTAAGACGTGCGAGAATAATGAGTTTGTTTACCATTATAAACACAATAATGTTCATGTTCATTCCATTTCCACATTACTGCAAATTATTGTGAACAAAAAATAGAGAGAGAGAGAGAGAGTGCAGGTTGTGAAGGAGCAGCAAGCGGTTGGCTTTTCTCTCTAAAAGCCATATTGAATAGATCCATTTGGTGGCAGAGACAAAGCCTCTGAGGTAAAGTCACCAAAAACTCTTATATTTTGCCCAAATTTCATTTGTCAAAAAAATCTTATCTGACTCATTTTGCATTTGCTTTGAAGCTCTACTTCTGAATCTATTGTAAGTGATAATCTCTAAAGGTTCATGACTTTTAGAATTACTCTTGTTTTATATTTTAAGCACATGTTCTGTATGTGTGTTTTGTTCAGCCAAACTTTTGCTTCAATTTTGTTCAATTGATAATGCAGATCCAATGTGTTTTTTTATTTCATTAGATTAATCCCTCAAATCTTTTCCACTAAAGGCCTGCCATTGAACTTGAATCATTGTTCCTTGATTTTCATTTTTTTTTTGAAACTTTACATTCATCAAAACCAACCCTACATCATATTAAGGATATCACACTTAAGAGAAAGAAGAATCATTTCAATTCCTGTAATTATGCCTCTCAATTACTACCTTGATGATATTCTCTTTGTAATCCACTTTAGGCTCTCATCTTCTCTGTATATAAGTGTAATCGATATGTTCAATCATATATATACCATTCATCATCGACACGTCATGTTTTTCTGTCTACATGTTCTTCCCCTAAAAAAACGAAGCTTTATTTGCAGTTTTTTTTTTAAAAAAAACGAAGTCAAAAACAGTTTGTTTTATGAGTCTTGAGAAAAAATAACACGCCATCAGAGAATTAACTAGTTTTGAAGCAGAGGAGGAATGTTCAATATTAGAAAAATAAGAGCAAAAGTCAACATCACTTCTACAAAATAAAAAAAAAAAACAAATAACGAGTACAACTGTAACATTTACTTCGACTTTATCTACCAGGGGAGATTAAGCAAGTGGATGCAATTGACTAACGATGCATTCCAACCCAAATAATAGCTTATAATTATATAAGACCACTCTTTTTCTTCTCTCTTTAATTTGTTTAGATTATAATAAAACGAAATGAACAGCATATTTGTGATGCTTGTAGCTAAGCTATTATATACAAAAAAAATGAAGGAATAAAAACAAGATCTGGTTCTGACATTATTATGAATCATCAAACTCAGGACACAAACCAAGATCTCTGCTAGAGGAAAAAACTTTTCCTCCATGTTCATGTTTTGAGCTTCTTCAGAGCTGTGAAGAAAAAAATGTCACCATTCATGAAGTTCTTCATCTTTCTTTATGATTCTCTCCCACCTTCCTCTTGGTTTCTGGTAAATGACTTATCACTCTCTGTTTCACTTAATCATGATTCTTAATCGTTTCACATTATACCTAATCCTTTTTTTTTTGGGTTCTAAGGTCCAAAGACACAACTTAGCATCATCATCAGACACAGCCGAGGTTGTTAGAAGTGGCATTATTGGAGAAATCTTATACATTTGGAAGGAGACAAGAATCTTTGTCTGTATACCGATCTTGAAATTCTTAGTGACAATATGTCTGGTGATGTCGTTTTTGCTGTTCATAGAAAGAGTTTATATGAGCATAGTTGTAGTGATTGTGAAAGTACTTAGAAGAACACCTGAGAAAGTACACAAGTGGGAAGCTATAAATGATGATGATCTTGAGCTGGCCAACACAAACTACCCAATGGTTCTCATTCAGATCCCAATGTACAACGAAAAAGAGGTAAGTTTCATATATTTCTTGTCAACAAACTAAATAAACTTTAATATATACATTTAAATATTTTAATGCCTTCCTAATGAAGAATCAGGTTCTTGTTGTCATAGGTTTGTCAGTTATCTATAGGAGCAGCCTGCAGGTTATCTTGGCCGTTGGATCGAATGATAGTTCAAGTTCTTGATGATTCCACAGATCCAGCTAGTAAGGTCCTTTGTTCAATTTTCTTTCTTTCTAAAACTCTTTAGTTTTTATATATATGTGATTAATTCCTCATCTATGGAGAGTTTTGACATATGAAATGATTTGGAAAAGACAGGAACTGGTGAATGCGGAATGTGATAAATGGGCGAGGAAAGGTATAAACATAATGTCAGAGATTCGAGACAACAGAATCGGATACAAAGCAGGAGCGTTAAAGGCGGGAATGATGCACAACTATGTGAAACAATGCGAGTTTGTCGCCATTTTCGATGCTGATTTTCAGCCTGATCCTGACTTCTTATCTCGAACCATTCCTTTTCTTGTTCACAACCATGAAATCTCCCTTGTCCAATGCCGTTGGAAGTTTGGTAAGAATCATAGCCTAATCTTTTGGAAACTCAATGGTTATGATTAGATTCACTTACATTTTTGTGTATGTGTTTTGTCACATATGTAGTGAATGCAAACGAGTGCTTAATGACAAGAATGCAAGAGATGTCACTAAACTACCATTTCTTGGCTGAGCAAGAATCTGGTTCTTCAATCCATGCTTTCTTTGGATTCAATGGAACCGCGGGTGTTTGGAGAATCGCAGCTTTAAATGAAGCTGGAGGATGGAAAGACCGAACAACAGTAGAAGACATGGATTTAGCTGTAAGAGCTTGTCTTCATGGTTGGAAGTTTGTCTATGTCCATAGCGTTGAGGTACTACAATAACCCTTTTTTTAACTTAATCAATTGTTCTTTTAAAAGTTTTTATTCAAGACATTATTATTTTTAAAAAAATCAGGTGAAAAATGAACTGCCAAGCACGTTCAAAGCATACAGGTTTCAGCAACATAGATGGTCTTGTGGACCAGCTAATCTGTGGAGGAAGATGACAATGGAGATTCTACAGAACAAGAAAGTGTCTGCGTGGAAGAAACTGTATCTCATTTACAATTTCTTCTTCATAAGGAAGATTGTAGTACACATCTTCACATTTGTCTTCTACTGTCTGATCTTACCAACAACTGTGCTATTCCCTGAGCTCCAAGTTCCTAAATGGGCAACTGTTTATGTTCCTACTACAATCACTCTCCTTAACGCCCTCGCTACACCGCGGTAACAACACTCTGCTCCATCAAAAATCTGTTTTCTCATTTTCTTATTATGAAGTTAAAAGGTTAAATGATGATATTTGACAAATGCAGATCACTCCATCTTCTTGTGTTTTGGATCTTGTTCGAGAATGTAATGTCTATGCATCGCACAAAGGCGACTTTCATCGGGTTACTAGAAGCAGGACGTGTTAACGAATGGGTTGTCACAGAAAAACTAGGCGATACACTCAAGTCTAAGTTAATAGCTAAAGCTACAACTAAGCTGTTTACCAGATTTGGACAAAGGTAACTTACCAACTACGCTTTAACTTCAAACACACACAAACTCAAGCATTTTGATTGAATATTGTTACTAATAATATATAAGTTATACGTTTTGCAGAATCAATTGGAGGGAGCTCGTTGTTGGGTTATATATATTCCTCTGTGGATGCTACGATTTCGCCTATGGAGGATCATATTTCTACGTTTATCTGTTCTTACAGGCTTGTGCATTTTTTGTTGCTGGAGTTGGTTATATTGGCACTATCGTTCCCGTTGATTAGAGACATACTTTTGGATCTGAGGAAACAAATGTTTTTGGTTATTGATTTTAGAACAATTTAGGGATTGGATCTTGGATGAACAAAGTTAACAATTCCAATTTTCACACTCAAAATGTATTATTACTACTAGTAAATGTTTATGTTGTAATGATCCAAAGATGTGGCTATGAGTTTTAGACCAATGAATTTCTCATTAACCATACGTGACATTTATGGTTTGTATTGTCTGCCACCATGTTCAATCTAGACAAACCGAAACCAAACCGAAGAAAACCAATTAAAAAAAAAGTTAAAAACGATCATATGTATTTTTACTTAATTAGTGTGAGTATATGTGGTTTTACCAATTATAGAACAAAACTAAGAATACATTTGATGAAAAATTTGAATTCGTACTAAGATATTCAAAAAAAAAACAAATTGGAATAGTCTAATCAAACCGAAATCGAAATCCGGGAAGAATACGAATATTTGTTGCACAATAGAATTGTTCGAGAAAGAAAATGAGGAGATTTATACAAGTACAAGTCAACATCAAAATGGAACATCGATAAAGACGTGTCGACCTCTTATTGGTCAGATGCCATCGACGGCCAATCACCCATCATCGCATGTAAACCGCGTAAGCTCAAGCCACCTCCACGAAAAAACATTCTGCAAATCGGTCTTCCAAGGGTATTTCGGGTAATTCAAATGGAATATTCGTGAATTGACGTTTTCATCCTTGTCCTCTATAAAGATCTTCTTCTCCGTTTTAACATAACGGCGTCGCGCATTTAGCGTTGTATTGAAGCTCTCTCTCTCTCTCTCTCTCTCTCTCTCTCTCTTTCAAATTCCGTTCGTTGTTACGATCTCTCTCTCTCGATCAAAATCTCCGAAACGTTTACGTAGAGGTACGCTTGATCTAGATCTATGCTTATAAGCATTCTCAATTCAAACAAATTTTGCAGGTTGTGTTCTTAGGTTGATGGTTTGGGGAATTGGATCTCTTGCTTTGATTTAGTTTCTGTGCTGCTTATCATTTGTTAATGAGCTGAGATTTCGATGTGTTGGTTGCAAAATTTAATGATTCGATCTGCCACTGCATCGTCTAAGTCTGGATCTATGAAAATGATCTTCGAGTTTATTCCACCTCTTCTCGTCATAATTTGCTTCATATAGATTCCGAAATTCTCGACGATCTATAGGATGCGATGAGCACATCCGTTTGGATCTGATTGTATTTTTATATATATGTTTAAGAAGTGGTTTTCGTAAATTGTTTGATGCATTTTGGTTTGTGAAAACGCTGCTCTGATTACGTGTGGTTTGTTAATATAGTGAAGCAAGGATGGGTTTGTCTTTCGCCAAGCTTTTTAGCAGGCTTTTCGCCAAGAAGGAGATGAGAATTCTGATGGTTGGTCTTGATGCTGCTGGTAAGACCACCATTTTGTACAAGCTCAAGCTCGGAGAGATTGTCACCACCATTCCCACTATTGGTAAGTTTTCAACATTCATTCGTTTCGTCGTTCAATTTTCAAAAAGCTTATTATTAGTTTCAACATGGCGACAAAAGAGGCTTCTGATATAGATTATATCTGAGCAATAGGTGTATGTATTTTCATTCAGCTGTTTTTTTTTGGCTTCCACGGGACTTGATAATTAAACTGCGAGTTTCTTGGCAGGTTTCAATGTTGAAACCGTGGAGTACAAGAACATCAGCTTCACAGTGTGGGATGTCGGGGGTCAAGACAAGGTATTATGATTATTCAACTTTAACGCATTAAGAAGTTTTGGTTTTGCATCACAACATGCGGATCTTTTTTTGCTCCTGTGTGTTGGTATAATTGTTGAGACAACATTAACTGACGTGTATATAACCTGCACTTGGTTGTCAGATCCGTCCCTTGTGGAGGCACTACTTCCAGAACACTCAAGGTCTCATCTTTGTGGTGGACAGCAACGACAGGGACCGTGTTGTTGAGGCTAGAGATGAATTGCACAGAATGCTTAATGAGGTCTGTTTCCAGTATTTATCTGCCTAATTGTTCTTGATTTGTGGTAAGGCCAGACCAGTAAAACTTACCAAACACTTTTCGGGTTTTACAGGATGAGCTTCGTGATGCTGTTCTGCTCGTGTTTGCTAACAAACAGGATCTTCCAAATGCCATGAACGCAGCTGAAATCACTGATAAGCTTGGTCTCCACTCTCTCCGTCAGCGTCACTGGTAAACCACAACATCTAAGTCTTTCCTTAATCCTTGCTTCACTCACTCATGTTGATTTGTCTCTTTGCTTATAATGTCTATAAACTCTGTGTCCAGGTACATCCAGAGCACATGTGCCACTTCAGGCGAGGGGCTTTACGAAGGTCTTGACTGGTTGTCCAACAACATTGCCGGCAAGGTAGAGAAATGTCCCAAAACCGCAATTATATTTTGTTTTCGTATATTTGTGCAAATTGTAATTCTTTCTCCTGTGTACTTGTTGCAGGCGTAGAGGGAAACTTCGTGGTTGAGTTTGATTTTGCTGGGCAAATCTGGATGCAGGGGCAAACATTATCTGATTTTTTTTTTTACTTTTCCGGTTTTCTTATTGTTCGCTTCTTTTTTTTGTTCGGGTATGTGGATTTGATTTTGTGATCGTTTGTTCTGATTTGTGTAAGGAGGGGTCTCTTGTACGTAGAACATAGAAGCTACCTTTTATATAGTTTGTAATCGAAGATTTACTCTACTGCTTTCCTTTTGTCTTTCCTCGAACATTTTGACTTTTGCATTTCGAAGTTGGAACTTCGTGAGATCACTGAGACCACCTTCACTTGCTTGCTTAACTGAAACTTATATTAAATTCAACAAAACTGCATTTGGTATAAGATGGAGATTGTAATCATGAGAACCAAAGTGGAAGAATACGGTTGGCTTGTATCGTTCCTCTTTGATCTCATGATACATAATTTTGGTAACTTGATGTTATGGTGAGCATGTTGAAGTTAGAGATTATCAGATGCCGTATGGATCGGAAACTCGGGAAAATGGAATTCGTAATTTTTTTATTTTTATAGTATTATAGAATGGAATAACAAAATCACCAAGAAAACTAACTAATTTTTATGTTTTAAACAGAGTTCTACCGTTCACCTACAACCCAACCTGATCTTATTGAAACTCTTAATTTTCCTTGTTATCTTTCTTTCGCCTATTGAAGCTGTTTTAGCATTACTAATTAACCTTAAAACTTCAATTTTTGTCAATAAATTCTGTGGAACTGTAGAATAATGGAATACAAATTGTGATTTCCAAAGCCTTATATGAATCATGGAATATTTGCGGATTACTGTTCGAAGTCAACGTTTTAAATTAAGGCCAATGATTTACTTGACTTATACAAGTCATCCGGTAAATAAAATAGACTTTCCAATTTTTACAATCCATCATCTTTGACCAGAAGATATTGGACGATAATCAAGTATTTGATAAGAACTTGGATAGCTAAATGACTAAAAAAAGAAAGCTACCTAGAGGTGATTGATTGGACTGTAGAAGGTATCAACAGCTTTAATTCTCATCTACTGCCTTTTAAACTTACCAATAATGTTTTATACTGACTTTTAAAACTACATCCCAAATCAAAAAAGTTGACTGTAGATATATATGGTTGCATGAATATCTTTCCTTCGATATCATAGTAAATACTAAATATTTTCACAAAAGTTATTGAAATCAAAATCAGTGGAATTTGGAAGTAAAACTTATTTGAACTCTTCGCATATAAATACTGGCGGCCTTCTTTTGACGTACATACATACATACATCACTATACACCGATAAAACAGATACCGAAAATATGAATATCTCTTTACATTCTACAATGCTATTAGCATTAGCAATTTGCTTGCTTTTTGTTGGTCATGCTCATGCCCAAGAACTTTCAGCGAATGCAACAGTTTCTGCACTCTTCGCTTTTGGAGATTCGATACTCGATACTGGCAATAACAACAATCTCAGGACTCTTTCCAAATGCAATTTCTCTCCCTATGGTAGAAACTTCATAGGCGGAAAAGCTACTGGAAGATTTGGAAATGGAAGAGTTTTCTCAGATGTAATTGGTATATATTAACGTTACAACCTCTGTTCAATTTATTTGTAACTATCTTAAATAGCTAGGTACAACTACAAGGTTACTTTTAACAATAGTTATGACTCATGATCGTACTAATCAATGTTTTTTTGTTATTTTACCATTTGACACTAGTAGTCTTTTCGTGCAGCCGAAGGTTTGAGCTTAAAAGCTCTCTTACCAGCTTACCATGATCCCAACCTTTCGAACAATGATCTTCCGACCGGTGTTTGCTTCGCATCCGGTGGATCCGGGCTCGATGAACGCACTGCCAGATCACAAGTAAAAAAACGACATCTTGTTTAGAGTTTTTTTTATGATCAATATTCATTTTAAATGTATTAAATCTTGTGGAATGAGTGTATACAGGGAGTTATATGGGTGCCAGATCAGGTTAAAGATTTCAAAGAGTATGTCGCTAAACTAAACGGCGTTGTCGGAAACCAAGCAAAAACAAACGCGATTATATCAAACGCCGTTTATTTAATCTCAGCTGGAAATAACGATCTTGCCCTCACCTTCTCGACTGGGAGGACACAAACCACTGTTTCAGCTTACACTGATCTCATGGTTACTTGGACTGATGATCTTTTAAAGGTATATAACTGTGTCAGTATTTTTTACACTGATCTCATGGTTACTTTTACTTTTTAAATGTTTTTTCTTTTGTTATTATGGAAGAGTCTATATGATACGGGTGCAAGAAAATTTGCGGTTCTTGGAACGTTACCACTAGGTTGCTTGCCAGGAGCAAGAAAAGCCGCCGGAAATTTTTTGAAAGCATGTTTAACCCCTGCAAATCAATGGGCTGATACATTCAACAAAAAATTAACTGCGAAACTTAACAATCTCGGGACAACACTTCCTGGTGCTAAATTTGCCTACGTAGACATGTATAATTCTCTTCTTGATCTCATCAACAATCCTCAGGCTTCAGGTAACGCACTTCTCAATTTAAAAACATAGTATATATACCTTGCATCATTATGGTTATGTTTCCAAGAATAGTATGTTCTTTGATTTTGGTCTAAAGAATAATATTCTACTTAATTGGTCATTTATGTTAGGGTTTATTGATGTGGCTGATGGATGTTACATGCCGACGACATCGCCTGTTCCGTGCCCGGATGCATCTCGTTACGTGTTTTGGGACTTTGGCCACCCTAGCGAGAAGTCATATCAAACGATTGCACCAAAGATAATAGAAGAACTCAAGGCGAAACTCGCATGATCGATTTCTACCTTTTTTTCTTTCAAATTTGTTATAATAACGTTTTCTTTCTAATCTAATACTTTCTTCTCTACTCCAAGTTGATTGCTTTTAGTCTATATCAGCATGGCGTCTTAATTTTGTTCTGAGAATTGAGCTTTATTTGAACTAAAAAGAAAGTTTTAAGTCGACATTAAACACAGCTTCTCGACCTTAATTCATACAGTCATAATCTAGTATAAACACAGTTTCAAAGACCTCGGATCGCCGCAGACAGGTTTTGTAAATCTTGTAGGAGAGTCTTGGTGGTCTTGACGGTGAATCCACGTATGTACCAAGAAAGTGGCGGAAGATTAAATATAGAAGAAGGCTGAAAGACCCCGGCCACTTTCACCTTTGATGCAATCTTTCCTTGTCCCCTGCTACATCTTCTGTAATCTTCTCGAGTCATTGGCTTCGTGTGCTTGCACAAGCGTTCTGAATCTACAAATACTGGCTCCACGTTCCAGTTTCCCTCAAACATTTTCATAAACATAATATTCTTTTTGTCATAGACTCCCTGCCAAAAAGAAAGACCACAAATTAGTTTTTCCAAAAGTGAACAAAGATTCTCGTGAGAGATATAGAGAGATGTTTCTATACAGAAAGATGTTTTCTGTCTTCAGCGAAAACTAGACTTATGGGAAACGAAAGGAAGTTCCAGACCACAGGCACAGCTTTCTCCACCTCCACGACCGGCCCTGATCCATCTTCCGACGCAACTTTTCTTGATATGTTTACCTTCGTAAGAGAAAAAGATCACACTTATCCTAAAATAATGTTATTACTATCCTCATGTGAATCATACAATGATAAGATAAAGAAGAAATAAAACCAGAAGTCCACGCCTCTTAATGTTTCTGGAGTATGGCTGGTTGTCTGCATTAGTTATAAGGTCATAGGCTGCTTGAGGAGGCAATCCTAATGTAAATTCTATCTTCATGACGGAGATACCTTCTTGTGTTGCCATCTTCAAACATAAAAATTTATAAGATACTTTTGGGATCCATTCTTGTTAACTTTTAGCAATTCCTCTATCAATTAAAGTATTTAGATTTTGTTACCTTCACCTTAGGAGGGGAATCATGCCACAGTTTTTTCTTTTCTGCATCTCTCCAAAGTTGTAGTTGTTCCTTAGTATCATCTCTCTCCTCGTGAGTATTAGTCTCTGATGCTGACTTAGATCTAACATTTTCAGATTTCTTGGACTCGGCCTACAACAACCAAACAGAATCATTATCTCGTTTCTATAGTTAACCGGTATTGTACTTCGTTTTGATTTGAATTCCTCTTGTGTGATTGATGGAAATGAAGCTAACCTTTATAAGAGGTTTCTGAGTGTTCTGATTGACCCACGAACCAAAACCAGGAAACATATCCAATTTCTCTATGAAAATACAAAAAATGAGAAAATGACGGTAGAGAGAGTTGACTTACAAAGGAAAGGAAGTCAAGGGACAAAGCAGGTATTGTATATATATATATATGGTTTCAAGGACCTTAGATAGAAGAAGATGGATTAAGATTTAGACCACATGTAATATGAAATTGAAAGAATAGCGAAGGTGGAGTGTACCATACGTTTGCGTACCGCTAAGAACAAAAAATAAGAAACTGCAGCTCAATCCTCGTGATTTCTTTCTTGACGTACAAGCGAGATATATAATTTCAGACTACACAAAACTCTTGGTCACTTCGACTGATGATACTTTTTGGAAGGTACAAAGTTAATACAGGATGTAACGTAGTTGTGTGATTATATTTTACGGAAATTAATTGATTCTTTTTGTTGTCGTCATACTAACTAATTGCAACTATTTAAGAAAATTTGCAGTTGTGGAACACTATCGCTAGACTTTTTTGCCAGGAGCAAGAAACATGGTTGGAACCATAATGAAAGATACACTCAGTTTTTGAAAATCAAGGCGCTAGCTGATATATTATATAGGCTTGTTTACGTAGACATGTATAACTCTCTTTCTTAAATTAGACTTATCCAGTTCGCACACAAGACGTGCCATGATGAATGACAAGTAAGAGTCTCGAAATCAAAAGACTTCTAGAGTAGAAGAACTCAGTTGGTAACAAATTTATAGTAATATATATTTGTGTAATATATGCTAGTGTTTGTCACGTTTGTTGCTTGCTTGAATCTCTTATAAGAATTATACATGGTATTGATCATAAGGAATATAGATAATTTATTGATGTTTTACCAAAAAAAAAAAAGATAATTTATTGATGTGAACTCACTAGTCACTAGGCTATATGTTAGGAATTTCGCATTTGAAATTAGATGAGACATACGTTTGTATAAAAAAGATATACGATATACATTCATTGTTAATTGAAAATTTCAAGAAAATTTACGTAGAAATTCATGAAAATTTCAAGAAAATTAAGAAATTGGATATTCTAGTCAGAAGTATGAGAATACTAGCCTGGCAAACAATCATCTTAAAATTAATCATGGCGGGAACGTATATCTCACAAAGACTCTTATATTTTTAAGACATGCTCTCTTTAGATACAAGCCGTACGCACTTCAACAGCAGTGCTCGACAAAAAAAACATGCTTACTTATTATACTTACACTGTTTGGTTCATCAAAAAGAAAATATCGAAATTTTAATTTCGAAAATTCGGCTATATGCATGAGTTATACTTTATAGTGATGTGTAGCTAGTAATGTGATTCTAGAATACTATTTAATGTTTTTTTTTATACCAAAACGGTATAATCGATGGATACCGGATTTCTGTCGTTTCAAACACCTCGGATCATGGCACCCCGAGTTTGAAGATCTTCGACCAGAGTCTTGGTGGTCTTGACAGTGAACCGGCGAATGTACCAAGAAAGAGGTGGGAGATTCAAAAGAAAAGAAGGCTTAAAAAGCTGGTCCAATTTTACCTTTGACGCAATCCTTCCTTGTCCACCGCTACATTTTCTGTATTCTTCTCGGCTCTTCGGTTTCATGTGCTTGCAGAAGCGTTCTGAATCTACAAACATTGGCTCCACTGTGTAGCTACCCTCGAACATTTCCATGAACCTCATTGCGTTTTTCTCTTTCCCGTACTGTACCTGCCGACATTATAAGCAGGAGAAACCCAAGTTAATTTTTACAATACGTGGACAAAAACATTGATTCTCGTGAGAGATAGAGAGACGTTTCTTACAGAAAGTTTTCGTGGGTTTTCGATGAAATATAGACGTATTGGGATAGTTCCTGACAACGAAAGTAAGTTCCATGACAAAGCTTTCTCAGCCTCCACCATCTGCCCTTTTCCATTATCCTTTGATGTAACTTTTCTTGATACGTTTTCCTTCATAAGAAAAAAAAAAAACTCACACTCTCAAATATTACTTTTTTTTTGTATGTTAAAGCTTTTAAATATATCCATTTGAATCATACAATAATAAGTTAAAAAATAAACCAGAAGTTCGCGGTCTTTGATGATTCTGGAGAATGATTGGTTGTCTGGATTAGTTAAAACGTCGTAAGCTGCTTGAGGTGGCAATCCTAATGTAAATTCCATTTGCATATGGCAAAGACCCCTTTCTAAATCATTTCTTGTTTCCACCTTCAAACATCAGAAAGTATATATTTCTTAGTTTTATAAAGGCAAAAAATATCAAACGTTTTGTAACTTTATTAGCTGATTTGATCTTACCTTCACCTTAGGAGAGGGATCATGCCATTGTTCTTTCTTATCTGCATCTCTCCAAAGTTTTAATTGCTCCTTCATCTCATCTCTCTCCTCGTGAGATTTTGTCTGTGTCACTGGCTTGGATTTAACATTCTCAGATTTCTTAGGCTGTTGAGTGTTCTGATTGATCCAGCCACCAAATCCAGGAAATATACCCATTTACTCTCTAAAACTTTGGTCCCCAAAAAGATATGAAGATCCAAAGAGAGTGTCTGAGAGATAGATACCGAGACAAAGAGAGAGTTGACTAACCGAGGAAAAGAAGACAAAGAGACAAATCCTGTTTTGTATATAGGTTTCAGGGACCTTAGACAAAATATAAATTCAGATGTAGACAAAATATCATATGAAACTGAAAGAATAGTGAAGGTGGAGTGTACCTTACGTTTACGTACCGCCAAAAAAAAAGAAAAGAAAGAAACTCAAGTCTCGTGACTTCTTTCTTGACGTACAAGCGAGAGTTGCATGAATGTTGAAGAATGTTTTCTGCTGCGCCCTACTTATAAGTACTTAAGTAGGCACTTTTTTTTTTATCAAACTTATTTAGCTGTATCTACTATAGGCTATGTTTGGTTTTTTCTTTTGCAAATTTCCCTAAAAGTGATGATAAAGTAATACACATTTTTTCAAACGTAACTGTTAATGCTAACATAATTCTTTTTTTTTTTTTTGCACTTGGTAAACATACAACCATTGAGATTAATACAGTGATTTTAGAACACTATTTGATGTTTCTACCAAAATGATATAATTGATCGATGCAAGATTTGGGGGCGTTTCAAACACCTCGGATCCTGGCACCCTTAGCTTGAAGATCTTGGAGCAGAGCCTTGGTGGTCTTAATAGTGACCCTACGGATGTACCAAGAAACCGGTGGCAGATTATAAGGAGAAGATGGCTCAAAAGTCAGGTTCAGTATCACCTTCGACGCAATTCTTCCTTGTCCTCCGCTACATTTTATGTATTCTTCTCGACTCTTGGGCAATCTGTGCTTGCACAAGCGTTGCGAATCTACGAATATTGGCTCCACGTCCCAACTACCCTCAAACAGTTTCATGAAGTTCATTTTCTTTTTCATATATACTACCTACAGACAAATAAACAAGATAAATATCCAAATTAACTTTCCAAGACTAATTAAACAAAAAAGATTGATTCTTGTGAGTGACAAAGAGAAGTTTCTTACAGAAAGATCTTTTTGGTTTTCAGAGAAAACTAGGCTTATTGGGATAGCTCGAGACCATAAAAGGAAGTTCCATGCCACATCTTTCTCCTTCTCCACAAAATACATCCGTCCATCATTCCTCACAACTTTTCTTGATTTATTATGCTTTATAAGAAAAAAAGAGCACACTTTAAGTATTGTTATAATACTCATTCAAATCATGCAATGATAAGTTCAAAGAGAAAACCAGAAGTTCGCGTCCATTGATGATTCTTGAGTAAGGTTGGTTATCTGGATTTGTTAAGACTTTGTAGGCTGCTTCAGGAGGCAATCCTAATATCAATTCCATGTCCATAAAGCAAATACCCTCGTCTATTTTCACCTTCAAAGATAAAAAGTATAAGAGATATTCGGATCTGTACTCTTAATACTCTCAATTCATGTAAAGACGAAAAGAAAAAATCAAAGTTATGAGATTTTGTTAGTTGAGTTGGTCTTACCTTTACCTTAGGAGGGGGATCATGCCATTGTTCCTTCTTTCCTGCATTTCTCCAAAGTTTTAATTGCTCATTCATCTCACCTCTATCCTTGTGAGTATTTATCTCTGACACTGACTTAGATTTAACATTCTCAGATCTCTTGGAGTTGGACTCAGCCTACAACAACAACACACATAATCATAAATCTACACTATATAATTTTATGTTGATTTGAGTTCCTGGCTCCTTTGATTGATGGGAATGAAGCTCACCTTTATAAGAGGCTGCTGAGTGTTCTGATTGATCCAACCACCAAATCCAGGAAATAAACTCATTTCTCTCCTAAAATTTAGTCCACAAAGATAAAGTAATGTTGATCTGAGATTTTTAGTTAAAGAAACACAGAGATAGTTGAATTATAGAGGAAAGAAAGTCAACGGGTACAAAGCCTGTATTGTATATATGGTTTCAAGAACCTTAGATAAAAAGATGGACTCAGATTTAGACAAAACATAATAGGGTAATGAGAGATATAACGAAGATGGTGTGACCGACACATTTACGTACCACCAAAAAAAAAAAAAAAAAAAGAACAAAAGAAACTTGGCAGCTCAATTCTCGTGACTAAATTAGGAAAATTTTAAGAAAAATATTAGGCATTTGAAATGCCGCATTAACTATTTCCCTGATTTAATTAGAAGTGGTGATATTAATAACCACAAACATCTGCGGAGTAACTAGAAAATACTTCATAAACACGTAACGAGATGCATCACCATGCGTTGGGAACCTATGTGATATTCATGATATGAACTTGGAAAAGACACAAAGTTGTAGAGATGTGGAGTATATGATATTTATTGGAGTTGGTATTTTATAATATTTTATTTACTAACTAATAAAAATACCGAAATTTTATATTCTTAAAGTTAGTATTCTGGTATTCGGATTTATAATAATGTGATTTTACAACACTAAAGAATATTTCTACAAAAAAAAGTATCACCAATTCGATCTCGGACTTGGGGCGGTTTTCAAGCACCTCGGATCATGGCACCCCTATCTTGAAGATCTTGGAGCAGATGCTTCGTTGTCTTGATGGTGTACTCACGAATGTACCAAGAAAGAGGTGGCAGATTAAAAAGAGAAGAGGGTTGAAAGAATTGGTTCATTATCACTTTCGATGCAATCTTTCCTTGTCCGCCGCTACATTTTCTATATTCTTCTCGACTCTTCGGCTTCTTCTGCTTGCACAAGCGTTCTGAATCTACGTATATTGGCTCCACTTTGTATTTACCCTCGAACACTTTCATGAACTTCATCTTATCTTTCATATATACTACCTGCCGACGATAAGCAATAGAACCCCTTTTTTTCTAAGGCTGGAAAACAAAGATTCTCGTGAGAAATAGAGGGAAGTTTCTTACGGAAAGATCTTTCTCATCTTCTTCGAAAAATAGACTAATCGGGACATTTCGAGACCATGAGAAGAAGTTCCAGGCCACATCTTTCTCCACCTCTAAAACTTGTCTTGTTCCATCATTCGTCACAATTTTTCTTGATGTGTTATGCTTTATAATTAAGAAGAAAGATCACACTCTCTCAAATATTGTTATGATACTCATTCAAATCATGCAATGATAAGTTAAAAGAAAAAAACCAGAAGTTCACGGTTGTTAATGATTCTTGAGTATGGTTGGTTGTCTGGATTAGTTAAAACGTCGTAAGCTGCTCGAGGAGGCAAGCCTAATATGAATTCTATGTTCATATGGCAAAGACCTTTTTCTGTTGTCACCTTTAAACATCAAATATAAAAGAAAATTTAGGTTACTTTGTCTTAATTGTACCAATGAAGCTAAGGATAAATATTTTGTTAGCTAATTTGGTCTTACCTTCACCTTAGGAGGGACATCTTCCCATTGTTTCTTCTTCTGAGAGTCTCTCCAAAGTTTTAATTGCTCCTTCATCTCATCTCTCTTCCCGTGAGTATTTGTCTCTGACGGTGACTTAGTTTTAACATTCCCAGATTTCTTGGACTCAGCCTACCACAACTAACAGAATGATCATAATCTAATTTCTATGGCTAACAGATACATAATCTTACATTGATTTGACTTCCAATGTGATTGATTCATGTAGTAATGAAACTGACCTTTGGAGACTGTTGCGCGTTCTGATTGATCCAGCTACCAAATCCAGGAAATACTCCCATTTTTCTCTGAAAAATGTCGGAACCAAAAAAAGAGAAAATGTCGATTCAAAGAGAGTGTATGATATATATATGTTACAGAGACAAAGAGAGAGTTGGTTTCAGGAACTTCGTTAAAAGGTGGATTCAGAACAAAAATATAATATGAAGAAAAAAAAGAGAGGAATATGAAATTGAAAAAATACACCAGGTGGACTGGTGGAGTGTAAGTTAAGTTTACGCAGGGCAAGTCTCGTGACTTTTTCCTTGTCGTACAAGGCTACACGAGGAACATTTCGGCTGGCTCGTACGTGAAATCGTAGCATCATGGGCCTTATATCCATACTAAATGGGCCTTTAGCCCATTAGGACTAGGGATCATTCCAAATTGACTTATACTGTTAGAAAAAAAAACAAAAACAAAATATGTTTCTTGCTCCTCGGAAGAATTCTGGCTCAAATTCTCAAAAAGGACGTATTTCCCCCCAAGAACTATCATATAGTAATAGAACCACATAATGTTTCACCCTCGTCCCGTATCTCCATTATCTTTACTTCCAAAACATATATCTCCATAGTTTGTTAGTTCGAAACCTATTAACACACGATTTCAAAGATCGAAACTAATTTCTACACAAACCGCAATCAATTTCGGTTTCCAGTTTACCAAAACTAAACCTAACCAATTACGAACGAGATTAAACCGAATTAGAATCCAATTAAAATGGATAAACCGAAATTTAGTAAATAACCGTGATTTATAATCAAAATTCTCAAATTGAAACCAAATCCCTAAAAAAAAAAATCCCCAATTCTTCTCCCACGAACCAATCCCAATTTCCCAATTCCAACAAAAAAAATTTCTTAATCACATCACACAACCCATGTTCTTCGTCAACCCATGTTCTTCGTCATCTCTTCCGTGTGTGATTCAACACAACCCAGGTCGTGATCTTTACTCTGTTTCCCAGGGTAAATAGCTTTCCTCTATTCTTTTTTGTATGAACCCGGAATCTAGGGTAAACCTGATCTGGTCTTTGAATCCAGGTCTCGAGCTCGTGGTTTATCCCGTTCGGATACGTGGCTGTCGCAGCAAATGCGTATAGCCTAGCCGAGTTCTTGTGGTGCGGAGGAACGTCCCGTGGATGGTGGAACGAGCAGAGGATGTGGCTTTACAGAAGAACAAGCTCGTTTCTTTTCGGATTCATGGACACGATTCTGAAGAAGCTTGGAGTTTCGGGGTCTGCGTTTGTGATCACGGTCAAAGTAGCAGAAGAAGAGGCAGCAGAGAGATACGAGAAGGAGGTAATGGAATTTGGAGTGGAGTCGCCCATGTTTCTCCTCCTCACAACACTCGGGATGCTCAAATTCTTAATCATATCACACAACCCATGTCGTGATTTTTACCGGAGCGGGTCGATCTTTCTGCTCCGGCGTTGATTTAATTGCCGCGTAGTTCGACTTAGCTTTCATTTGAGCATTATCAAAAAAAAAAAATCTCTCTTTGTAAGGTCTAGATTTAAGAGTACAGTTCATGAAATGGAACTTAGTTTCTGGATTTCTTATGTGCTTATAAATATGAATTTTTCTGGTTTTTTCTTTTAATCTATTTCGTATGAATTTCTCTATGAACTCGAAACAAGTAACTTGAATAGAGAATCTATGAAGAAAGGAGAATAAAATGATGAGAGAGATTAAGAGAGAGAGATAGTTTCTGTATTGAGAGGAAAAAGGTCTGAAGAAAGAGGTTGATAAACGGTGAAGAAGAAGAAGATCAGGTGGGGTGAAGAGATCGGGTCAGTTGGTTGCGGGTTGATATATTTTGGGTTAAATCGGGTTAATTTGAGTTAGAAATGGGTAACAGTTTCGCTGGTTTAGTATTGGTTAACGTAAAAAACCAGTAAAATTGAAATCGTGTGTTAATAGGTTTCGAACTAACAAACTATGGAGATATATGTTTTGGAAGTAAATATAATGGAGATGCGGAACGAGGGTGAAACATTGTGTGATTCTGTTACTATATGATAGTTCTTGCAGGCAAATACGTCGTTTTCCCCAATTTTTTTCTTGTGTGCCAGATTTTTTCCGAATGATTTTTGTAAAGATTATATTATAATCTAATTGTTGAGCAAACATTTGCGGCTATAGTTACTTATTGAGAAGGGATGTTTTGTTTTCCATTAACGGAAAAGAAATAAAGATGTAATCAAAATCAAAAGGTGACCCCATTATACACAAACACAAGAAACATTCAACTATTTAAAGAGACTTGAAAAATGATATGCTCAAATTTACCCCAGAGCTACTCTCTCAAATTAAGAGATCGACTGTAGTATTTAGGGATCGATTTCCACAGAGACTCAAGATTCGCACTATAGATTATAGTATTCGAATTAAGCTAAACGAGAATAAATGTAATTAAAAGACAGAAAAGCAACTAAAATCGGTTTTAAGATTAGATGGGAGAAACGTCAGACTCAGGGTATTCTCAGGAAATCAGGAATGCAAGCTAATCAGTAAATCAGGATTCTGCTATGTTCTAGAACTCGAAACACAATATTCAAATCAATCAACTCTCGTTGCAGAGATTTCTATGTCTAGATCCTAGAATTCCAAATCTCTTTGCAAATTCAAAGGCTCAGATATGCATTAAATTCAAGTTCGATATGTTCACAAAATACCTAAACTAAATCTCTTTGCGAATAGTTATTTTGCTCATCTAAGGTTCTTTCTAGCTAATTAACCAACTTTTGTTGCGAGAATCACCTATGATCAATAATCTAACTCGTAAGTTCAGATCAAGCATTAATCATAACCTAGATGAAGAACTAGTGTTCCAGAATCCTTAACTAACCAATCAACTTAACAATCCATGAAATCCCTAATGAGAAACCCTAAACCTAACTGGCAAACTACTCAGACATGGAGATTGAAACAATAAACATGTTTGAATAAGATTGCATAAAAGAAATAAGAATAGAGATTAAAGGAGTTCTGAATCTTCTCTGAAGGAGTCTCAATTCTTCTCTCCAAAGCTCTAGCTTAGAATAATAGAATAGGTCTAAAACAATGACCTTAAAATAGTATATATATCCTAAAAACTCGACCAGGGACTTAATTGCAAATATGTAAAACTTCTGGGCAATTTCCTTTCTTCAAAAGTCGGCGGTTTGTCAAATCCCGATCAGTGTCGATCGACACCAGGCTCAAAAGTGGTCTCCGACTTGCATTCTTCAGCGCAGCTTCCTATTTAGCTCCAGAATGATTCATAATCTCCAATTAAGCTCCAAACGTACCTAAACCTGTAAAAGACTCTAAAAGACTCCAAAAACACTAAAATGACTCTATATACACAACTTATATCATGGCTAAAAACCATAAAAACCATGATATATAAAAAACAACAAAAGAATGTCATGAAAGAACACAAAAGCGTGCTTTACGGTAATCCCTATGTTGTGTTAAACTTTAAACCATTTCCTCTCGCGGAGCCCCACAACATCGATCCCACCACATTACTCAAGTACTCAAACCATATTATCACGAGACTAAAACAAAATCTTATCTTGAACTTTAATAATTTGAGGTGAAATTTTATTCAATCATAATAAAGTTATTTACACCTATACTAAAATCAAGCTCATTTACCTAATTAATGGAAATCTAAGTTAGTTACTGATACACCATACGCGTGTTAAGAAAAAAAAAAATTATTATAAAAAAAATCAATCTATTTTCGACATCATATTTTTAATATTACGACAACTTTAGAATGCATTAGTTAGTTCTGTACTATATACATAAATACATTGTTAGGTTCTTTAATTGGAACTTTATGTTATACTTATCTCCCTAAACAATACAATCAACATCTACATTACGGAAATACACACCAATAGGCACATTTGTTCAGCATAAAGTGATTATGGTATTGAAACGTGAGCCTACACCATTGAAATTTGAAAGCGTATATTATTTGTTTTTCTTCCATAAGTTTTAGTGTAAAGTAATCCTGTTCAGGTATTCAATTTTATATCACACACCAATCAACGATATCAGCATCTACATTGCGTAAGAGCGTAACTAAATACATATCAATATAAAGTGAGTAGTATATTATTTCGTTCTTCGTATATTTATTTTCTGTTTGTAAAATAACCTCTTTTCGAGTTTTTTTTTTTTGCAGTTCTATCAAACAGACACATGCACAGATATACAAACTTGAAACTATTGTGTAAAATGTGAATTCTCAGAATTACTATAGAGGCGTCAATGATTGGGTAAGCCCACTCCATAAATCTTATGATTTTTCTTGGAAAAAAAAGGGAAAGTGTACAAAATCTCACTTCATCTTCTCACAAAGAAGACAGATTTGTTCCAAAGTGCGTCTCTCTCCTTGCACTTACACATCACAAAGAATCTCTTTAGTTGTCTCTCTTTATGAAAAGAGAAGAAAGAAAAAAAAAACAAAGAATGTTCTCTCAATTTAAAACTTTGGTTTCAGACCCATTAAGTCTTATTCCTTTCATTACCTGTCACTTTTGTTATGATACATATTATAATTAGTAACTTTATTATAAACCACAAAATGC
This sequence comes from Isatis tinctoria, assembly GCA_010577795.1. Taxonomy (NCBI): domain Eukaryota; kingdom Viridiplantae; phylum Streptophyta; class Magnoliopsida; order Brassicales; family Brassicaceae; genus Isatis; species Isatis tinctoria. The sequence continues at coordinate 10,332,954 of CM021244.1, forward strand.
TTCTATTAGTTCATTACCCCTTATCTCATCACATGGAATGAAGCATATTCACATTTCTTGTTCCACAAGTACCTTCACAATAACCCTCCTTGATCTCTACTCAAGGAACACCAAAGTAAACTTCCCCAACATTTGACAACTTCAACATCTTCTTATACCACTTCTTGATTTATCTCTAATAACCAACCATAAACCAAAACCTAGGAGAGAAAATGGGTGACCAAGGAGTACAACAAATGCAGCAGCCTATTGTTGTGTATCCAAACGCATACACTAAACAAAATCCATATCCATCTTCCTCCTCTTCATCATCTTCTTCTTCCTCTGGCTCACGCGGTTCCTTTGGGACGGTCTTCATAGTCCTAGCCGTGATCCTTGTCTTGTCGGTTATGGCTTGTGTCTTCGGGAGGCTATGCAACCGTGAAAGCCGTGCGGCGAAGCATCAGCATGGCAAGCAGCCAAAGCATGAGAAAGGGTCGTCTAAGAAGAGCCGTGAGATTCGGCCTGTCGAGCGTGAGCCAAGGGAGAGAGGTGATTTGGAGTTTGGATTGGATATGAAACGGCCTGGGAGAATTGAGAAACCCTCTGGAAGAGATCACGAGGATGACATAGAGTTTGGATTTGATAACAAGAGAGGAGAAAGAGGCGGAGAAGGTCGACCTCCTCCTCCGAGTATCAAACATGCAGTAAGGTTCAAGTTACCGGAAAATGGAGACAACCGTCATGGTAAAGGCGAAATCAGACATGGAGGTCCCGACTTCGAGTTCCGACCAGGACACTAATGATCTTGTGTTGTCTAAGACCAAACCACCTTATGTTTATGTCTTAATTGCTTCCTCTCTTTAATTTATTTCTTTTGTGCCTTTTCTTTTCTGGATTGATTTATGGGTATGAAACTTAGAGCTGAAGGCTGAAGCTATCATAATTCTGATAGTCTGTTGATGTGAACTTCACATTGTGAAGAATACAGTAGATACTCCATATATATACAAGGAACTAAATAAATCCATTATTATGTAAATTTTACGAAGTAATTGATCTTTGGTAAAAGAATCAACAAATTTATGGAAGAACATTTATATAAGAATACAGAGTTCTTCACTATTCCTCCTCACTCAAACAAAAATCAGGAACACAGAACGCAGAAAAAGTAAAATAAGATACAAATATCTCTTTCCAACTTTTCTGGGTTCTATTTTTTTTTTTTTCTTTTTTTTTCTGAGGGCATTTAGCCATAAGAGAACAAAAACTAAAGGCACCTACCAAGAAATTCATCGATCTCAACAAAATATACAAAAAGAAGGGCTTTGCAGAGCTCAAGAAAAGAGGCAGAGGTATGTATTACTTTCACCTATTGTATGATCAGAACCGTCGGTTATTAAAAGGTCTAGTCTCAGATTCATTCCCTGATAATTCAGAGCTTTTGACAGAGTAATCTCCACTGTACATCCCTGACTCTGCGCTATCATCAAAACCAAACGCCATTTTCCTGAACTTCATGATATCTTGGTTGTATTGCCCTGAGTCATAAGCTGTGCTTTGCCCAACTTTGATCCCGTTGCTAATATCTCCTGAGTCTCCGTCGCAGTCCAATGCTCTCACAACCTTATATTTCACCAAAAATATGAGTTTTCATGATAAAATTGGAATCAAGAACTGTATAGAGCAATTGTTAAGTTTTTTGCTACATATGTGAGCTTTAGACTTTGGTTAATCCTAACAGTTTTAAACTTTTCTTAGTCAATTTTTTTACCTGAACCATGCGTGGACGTTTTGGACCAGAATGTCTAACACATGCGGCGGCTGTCTCAATCATTCTGAAGACTTCATGCTCCACATAATGTTTTTCGAGCCGACTATCAATCAGTTCGCTGTAATCTCCGGTCTCAATGGCTTTGAGAAGCAGCGGGCGTGCCTGTGTGAGTTCATGTGTAAGTAATGCCTGAGTAAAGTAGAGCCCATCTTTTTATTGTAACTGAAAATAAGTTTGAAGATTGGTTTGTTACCCATTCGACCAAACTCTCTTCTCCTAGAGGCTGAGTCTGGTCAACTGGTTTCCGTCCCGTTACAAGCTCTAAGAGAACAACCCCAAACGAGAAAACATCGGATCTATCAGTCAATTTTCCACTTGATGCATATTCCGGCGCTAAGTACCTGAACATAAAACATGTTAGTCTTGATCCAGTGGAATAGTAGGAAAAGTGTTGTCTCATGATAAAACAAACTTGTCTTCAAGCATTGGATCAATAAAGATTGAGCTTTGGAATAGAGTTTGTGATGAATGCTTGCTTACCCGAAGGTCCCCATAACCCTAGTTGATACGTGAGTTTGTGTTGTATCATTGAGTCTAGCAAGTCCAAAATCAGCAACCTAAACACCAGACAAACAATAAAAACCAAGAACAAGTCTCATCAACTGAAACTTTGCAGGGTCATATATAGGATGGATATAAAAGGAAGATTTCTTTATTGCCTGAGCTTCATAATCATCTTCCAGCAGAATGTTTGCTGACTTTATATCCCTGTGAATAATTTTTGGGTGACCTGTAAAATTTTAAAAGAATGCGATTCTGGCTTATCTTTTGAACTATGAAAAATGTGAAGGCTATGGTTCTGTTTGCTCTGAACGATTAGCGGTTTCTTAGTACTTACAGTCTTCGTGCAGATACGCCAACCCTTTAGCTGAACCTATAGCGATCCGGACTCTCTTCGACCATTCTAAAACCGGCATTCCCTTTCCTATCAAGATATAACGTGTGAAGTAAGTCACTCTAACACGTACCATCTCAATAACAGAAAATGAAAAGAAAAAAAAAAGCCACACACCATGCAAATGATGCTCCAACGTTTGATTCGCAACATACTCATAAATAAGCAATCTATGCTGGTCCGAAATGCAGTAACCAACCAGAGACACCAAATGCCGATGGTGAACACGGCTTATGATCTCAACCTCTGCCTTGAATTCACGGTCCCCTTGTCCGCTTCCATCTTTAAGCTGCTTGACCGCAACAACTTTACCGTCATGTAACGTACCCTTGTAAACGCATCCAAACCCGCCTTCTCCAAGAATGTTGTGCCGAGCAAAGCCTTGCGTTATCTCCGCAAGCTCTTCGTAGCTGAAATGAGTCTGGCCAGTTCCGAGGATCGCAGAGTCTTGCGTGCTGTTGAATTGCATTTGATGTTGCTGTTGGCTACCGTAGCTGTTTCCCGTATAGGAATGTTGCTGCTGTGAATTGTACATTGAGCCACCAGGACCAGAGTATCCTTTACTAGGGTTCTGTCCGTATAAGAATCCATCTAGAGTTTCAGACAAAGAAACACAATGTCAGAAGCTAAACATAGAGAGATGATATTCAGAGAGTGATTAAAAGCAAAGATTTTTAAAACCTGATTTTACAGAGAAGTTGGAGTGTGGCAAGTACTGTGAGTGAGCATAGCTATCAATGTTTCTCTTTTTCTTTCTCCTCACCAAGAACACAACGGCTATAAGCGCCATGATGGCGAAACCGGCAACAGCCATACCGGCCATGGTCTTCCCTTGGTAGGCGTTTCCGCTGCTTCCGTTTGTTGGAGGCGTTTCTTTGGTAGGGGCTGTGAGAGATGGAGACACGACGGGTCCACCGGAGCCACCGTTAGGTTTGGGTGGTGCGAGGAATGAGCTCGGCGGGGAGTTTGGATGTGCCGGAGGAGAATTTGCCGGCGCTGATGGTTGCGTTGGGGGAGGTTTGGTCGGGTCTGATGGTGGAGCCGGAGCTGAATTGGTTGGTTCTGATGGTTTAGCCGGAGGAGATTCCGACGGTGGATTTTGCGGGTCTGTTGAAGAAGATGATGGTGGAGGAGGAGGAGGAGAAGATTGAACGTCTGGAGATGGAGGTGTGTTATCGGATTCGTTTGGAGGAGCCGGTGGTGTTTCTGAATCCGCCGGAGGAGAAGGAGGAGGAGAAGTGGATGTTGGCGGCGGAGGAGGATTGTTTGAGTCTGCAGGTGGAGAATTAGAAGAAGCTGGTGGCGGAGTGGCCGTTAAAGGAGGTAGAATCGAAGGCAAAGGAGGAAGCTTTGAATCGGGAGGAGGAGGCGACGGTTCTGAGTCAGAGTCAGACGGTGGCGGTGGCGATGAATCAGCCGGTGGGGAAGGAGAGGATGTGGAGTCAGCTGGTGGAGGAGCAGATTCCTCCGACGAAGAATCCGGCGGTGGAGCTGAGTCAGCTGGTGGTGCTGGCGGTGAAGAACTCGGTGAACCGTCCGAGTCTGACATTCTCCTTCCGGTTTATTTTCCAGAAATCAATTGATGACTAAAACCCAGAACACAGAATATCTATATCTCTTCCAAAATCCCTGAACTATTTTGTCAAAAACTTGATCGAAAGGACCTATCAAGAAACAATTTGAATTTGAACAAAACTAGGGTTTATAAATCTATAGGAGAATCAGGTGGAGAGAGAGGAGAAAATGCGAGCCATTACAGACTAAAAAGACGTTAAGGGGAAGGAGAACATCTCTTTCTCTCTCTCTCCTTCGGTTTCTTTTTCCCGGAAAAACAAAGAAGAAGAAGAAGAAGAAGAGAGAAATAAAAGAAAAAAAGAAATGTTTTTTTTTTTCTGGAAAGAATAATCAACAAATCGCCATGATCTATTTTAGCGATGATATGTTGTAGGCACGTCTCGTGTGCCCATATAAAACTCTCTCCTTTCTCCTCTCTCTACAATATTATTATTTGTTTCTCTGTTTTTTCTCTTTTTTTTTTTTTTCCTCGTATTGGCTCTTGTTTCTTTTGGGATATCACTCCTTTATTCCCGGGTTACCGCGCAAATTCAACGGAAATTTAAAAGTTTTATTGATCGGACTCTTTCGACCCGACCCGGTAACTCGTTGAGGTTTATGGCTTTATGCTAGCACGATGGTGAGGGAGAGGCAATTTTTTAGCGGGCTTACTATTTGGGAATATAAATGGGCCCTAATTAGAGACACATTACTGAAGCCCATTGCTAATTAAGCCCGTAAACTTCTCTTTTTTTTTTTTTTTTTCATTCCCCAGCATATGTTTGTCACAAGGGCTACAATACAATGAGGCATGTTCGTTCGCTTTGTTTTGATGTGTGTGCAATTGATTAGTTTTGCTGAAATTGACATACCTTAGCGACGAAATTCGATTTTTTCTTCGTGGATTTCAATGACATATTTTGGCGGTTAACAGTAAAAAATTTCACACGTCGGTTGTTTTTAATGTTTGAAATCATAAATAATTGTTTTTTTTTTTTTGCGCTCAAAAAAATACTATTGAACCGACATAACTAGATACATTATTTTCATCTTTGTTATCGGCGTGGGTCATTAACTTATTTTTCTTTTGACCAATTGGCGTGAGTCATTAACTTGTCGCTATTGTCTGTGATTATCTATAACGCCAACGCTCGTTACTTTTCTTGTTTATTTAACTTGTTCTATTCACCATCCTAATTTCAAAAAATAGTACTGTTTTAGGTATTATTGCAATAATAGATCTATATATTCACATTCGAGATATTTTTTTTTACCAAATAAGTAAAACCAAACTTTAGCCAACTGAGCAAGTCATTGCTTTAAAAGGAAAAACCTACCACTTTTAGGCGAATTTATTACCTCTATATGGCTACTATCAATCTGATATTTATGTCATTTTCCGATATTATTAACAAATTTTTGTTTTCATGTCAAAAATGTATTTACTTCCATGGAAAAAAATCTCAAATTTATTGCTTGTGTAGAATATTCTTGGAAACTAGTAGCAAAGTAACTTATTACACATTACCCAAGCAGAAAACCTATCATGAAACTCGAGCATAAATAGGATTCAACCAAACATTTCAATTAATTTTCCTTTTCGACAAAAAAAAATGTAATTAAGGAATTAAAAAAAACCTAATTCTATCCCCAAAATATCTAGTTAGATGAGAACAATATGATGATAGCCGTGTAGGTGGATAACAAATATCAACAGTGCCATTATTGCGCCCAGTGGCAAGTAACGTGATTTAGCGTAGGGGTAATAACGTCATTATACACGTGATCGAGTGGTTAAAAATGAAAATGTCTTGTCGTGCAAGCTGAACGTAACGGCACCGCCTAAAACCGTTTATACGGAAAGACGACGACTCTGGAGAAAACGTTTTAACCTCTTAAAAACTCTGCTTTTTTCTTCTACATTCTCCGTTTCTCCCCTTTTCCCAAGAAAACTTCTCTTTTCTCTCGCACTTTCTCTCTGTTTCCTTTCCCCCACACTCCGTGGTGATGGCGGCGCAGGTCGAGATTGAGGACCAAGCGTCCGTCACCGAACTTGATAATGGCGAAATCTTCGATCCCGTCTCCGACGACGCTGACTCATCATCCTCCTCCTCCACCGACTCAATGATTCTTCTCGGCGAAGGAAACCGAGAGCACGACGTCATCTCCACGTGTCTGCTCTCCGGTTTAGGAACCGCTCTCGCTGGCGACACGACGGTCGTGAGCGTGCGTAAGAAGTCTCCGGGAGGGATCACGACGAGAGCCAAGTACCTTTCGTTTCGGATTTTCACGGAAGCTGTGGCGAGGAAGAACGGCGGAGATCCCAACGTCAAGTACGGCTGGTACGCTGCTTCCTCCAGAGAAGAGATCGAGAGGATCATCTCGTACGGTTTCAGCAGCCGCGAGGTTGCGAGGTTCGGAGAAGACGATGGCTCTCATGGAATCGGAATCCATCTCTTTCCTTCTAAGTGCTCACTCTTTGCGTAAGTTTCAGAGTTTGGTTTACAGTCTTAGTTTTGAATTGTGATGTAACAGTGAGAAATCTCTTTTTTGTTTTTGCAGAGCTGCGTGTGCAGAAGCAGACGAGGAAGGTTTAAGGCATCTTCTCTTGTGCCGTTTGATTCTTGGGAAGGCTGAGCAAATCGTCTCCGGTTCTAAACAAACGTACCCGGGCTCGGTTGAATTCGACTCTGGTGTTGATAATCTGATTAGTCCTAGAAAGTATGTCATGTGGAGCTCTACTATGAACTCGTACATCTTACCGAGCTATATCGTCAGTTTCAGGTCTCCTCGTCTCAGAGGTATAAATATATAACAACACTTTTGACTTTTTAAGGAGTGATTGATTAAGTGTTTCGGTTTTAGTAGTTTGTGTTTGTTTGTTTTCTTGCAGTTATAAGTAGAGTTGGTTCTCCGGTAAGACCAAGCTCGCCGTGGGTTGGTTTTGCCTCCCTGATGTCAATGCTGTCCAAGTCCATGGATGCTTCGAGAATGAACTTGATCATAAGAAGTTACGATGATTTTCGGGTATGTTTGTCAACTAAATTAGATTGTTTTTGTGGAATTCATTACTTTGGATCCAAATGTGGGGTTTGTTTTTTGCAGAAACGGAAGATACGGAGAGACCAGTTGGTTCGGAAGATGAGAGAAGTGGCTGGAGATAACCTTTTGGCTCAGATAATCAAGAACCACAGAGACAAAGACAAAAACAAGGTCAGGGTGTAAGGAAAGCTAAACACAGAGAGATAATAGATACATGGGGTAAGCAAAGTCTTGTTTAGTTTTAAAGCTTTTGATTCGATAATCAAAGTCTTGAGATATACTATGTTGTGCTTTCCATCGGCTTTCTCATCTAATCAAAATTAATGGAAAGTAGAAAGTTGAAAAAAAAAGTCTTTGTTCTTATTCTTTCTTATCGAGCAAGAATTGAGAAATTTTTTTTTTTTCTCTTTCACTTGGGGGTATATATGAAAAAGGGATATTTTCTTGTCAAATTCCACATCAGCTTATATACCTTTCGACGTGTGTTGTTCCAAGTTCCAACTCATGCAAAGTTTGTGGCCATTCATTTACTTTCTCTCATCAAACATTAGAGAATTAAGAAATTTCTTTTCCTTTCTAGAATCTTTGTTTATTGACCCTTTTTTCATATTCCTTGCAGAGAGAAGTCTAAGACGTGTGAAACGTAAAGAAGATGGAATAGAAGAACATACACGTTTTACACGTACGAAGACAAGCTTTATCAATTGTGGAAAGTACTATATGAGAGTTTTAAAGTCATTTTTTTTTTCTTCTTCTCCTTTCTATTAGCTGTACAAAACAGGGGATTGCTTATTGATATGAGTTCTGGGAAATTTGTAAAGAGCATTCTTTCACATATCAAATAAAAAAAATTCCAAATTTCCAGAACAATCAAGAAAGTCTTAAACAACAATCTCTTTAGTTACGTCTTCCTTCGATTGATTAATCTCCTCCTACGTGATCTCCATCTCTCTTTAATGTCCTCAACTTTGTTCTTCTCCAATACAACTCCGTTTTCTCCTTGATCATCATCATGGCCTCCTCCTCCTCCTCCTCCTCGGATCCTAGCAGCTTCAGCGAGGAGATCTTCGATCATACTCTCAGTAGTTTTAATGGTGATCCCACGAATGTACCAAGAAAGCGGAGGTGGAGTTAGAATGGCAGAAGGCTGAAACATCTGATCCATTGTCACTTTCGACCCGATTCTTCCTCGTCCGTTGCTACAAGTATTGTAGTCTTCTCGTGTTTTTGGTTTCAAGCGCTCACACAAATGTTCGTCTATAAACAATGGCTCCACACTCCAACAACCCTCGAACACTTTCATAAACATTGTCTTCTCTTGCTTATATTTCGACTGCCCTCCATAAGAAAGAGAGAAAAACCCAATTGAAATATGTGAGGACAGAACAAAAACATTGATTTCTTGTAAGGGAAATATCTTACGGTTAGATTTTTTCGGTTTTCTTGGACAATTAGATGAACAGGGAAAGTTCCTTCCCACCAAAGGAATTTCCAGGCTGCGGCTTGCTTCACTTCCACGGTCTGGACTGGTCCTTCCTCCATCAAAACTTCTCTTGATATGAGTTCCTGTTTTGGGATCATGAGGTCTCAATTAGTGCCATGATATAACTCAATTTGAAGCATGTATGGGCAAAGACTATGCACGCAGGCACCTTGATGTTTTTGAAGTATCGTTTGTTGTCTGGATGAGTGAAAATGCCGTAGACTGATTCAGGAGGCAGTCCTACGTTGACTTCTACGTTCAAATGGCAAAACGAACCATTTTGTGTTTTCACCTGAAGAAACATCGAAATTTCAAGATTTTATTGTTTTGTTAAAATACTCTTACCAATTCTAAGTTTTGAGATTTTTGGCTCTCATCTTACCTGAACCTTAGGAGCTTGATCTGTCCATGAAGGATTATCTCTCCAAGCTTGTAATTGCTTCTCTAACTTCTCTTCATCTCTGTGCTCATCAAAGATAGTTTCTAACTTTGACACTGACTTAATCAAGCTTTGCTCTTTGACATTCCTTAATCTCTTGAACTCAGCCTATACAAGAACAACAATAGAAACATTATAATATGAAAAATGTATAATACAAGGGGAGTTCTCGAGATTGAAATGAAAGTTTGACCTTGAGAGGTTCTTCAAATGTCTGATTCATCCAGACCACAAATCCAGGAAATACACCGTTATTTCCAAACATATTGACGAACCCAATACCGCTCTTCTTCTCAGATCTTGAAATTTCAGATCCATCCATTTGTTTCTTTAAACTTAGATATCACAAAACAGAGCAAGAATGAAAAAAAAATGAAAAGACCAGAGGAAATAGAAAGTCAACTATATAAAACCTCACAGAGAAGGTTTGATTTATTAAGAAACGTGATTAGTTTAATAACAAGAATCAGTTTACGTGGAGGTTGAGTGTACCTTACGGACCGGGAACTAATGATCTGGAGTAAGTTCCATTCTCGTGAGCTTCTCTTTCGACGTTAAAGCATGTGCGCAAATTCGGCCGGACATTGCAACCGAACCCGAAAGAAACCTCAAAACCAGTATCATCTGCTAGACTGCAACACGATCAAAGTTCGACTATGGTTTGCAATTCAAATTCAATCATTGATCTTTCCTTTTTTGAATTTTTTTTTATCAATTAAAATCTCAAGTGCTCAAAAGATTCCAAGATCTGTAAAATGTCTTTGTTGAAATTAACATTTTTTTTTTTCAATTAAAAAATGGCGGTCGGACAGCGAGGTGACGTCCAAGCATCATATGTGTAGCTAATGGGCCTATGAGCCCATTCTGATTAGTAATTTGGTATTCTCAGTGACATGTTACACAGTTTTTTTTTTTTTTTTGGTCAAGACATGTTACAGTGTAACAAACTACTTTAGTGGTGTATGAATCTGATTTGGGAATTAAACAGGACCACAATGGTGGTCTTCTTCCAAAAAACAATAAAATAAACTATATAGTATAATATTGATTAGGTCTTTTAAAATTTTACAAAGCTATCTTAATAAATAGTCCCACTAAGAGATAACACTAGATGCCCAAAACAAATTGAAAACTTGGGTCAATGTCAGGTAATTAATAGATTCAGATTCATCCGAAGAATACAATTTACCACTTTGTTTCGTTCATATATTTATAACTTTTCCCATATTCAGATTTTCTGTACAATAAGTGATCACTTTACAATACAATATATAACCAAGTGGTTCGATATTACCACCACAGTATAAGCGGTTTCATAGCGGGTCTGAACTTTTGTGCATGTCGATTACATATTGTCTAAGATCTTCGAGCAAAGTCTTGGTGATTCTGATGGTGATCCCCCGGATGAACCAAGAAACTGGTGGCACATTAAGAAGAGTAGAAGGTTGAAAGATATGCTCCATTGTCACCTTTGACCCTATCCTTCCTTTACCGCCGCTACATCTTTTGTACTCTTCTTCACTAATCCGTGACCTAGACTTACACAAACGTTGCTGATCCACGTTTAGAGGTTCCACTTTCCAGCTACCCTCAAACACTTTCATGTACATCATTTTCTCTTTCTTATATTTTGCCTATGCAAGAACTCAAATTAGTTCACACCAAAAATGAACAAAAGGCAATTGGTTAATCTTGGGAGGTGGATATAGAGAAGCTTTCTTACGGTAAGAGTTTGATGGTTTTCATCGATGATTAGATGTATTGGGGTAGCTCCAGTCCACCCAAGAAGCTTCCATCTCAAAGTTTTTTCCACTTCCGTGATCTGCCTCGGCCCATCCTTCTTCAACACCTTTGTTGATTTGTTGTCCTTTGTAGGAATTAAAAGACCACACTCTTCAAGTATTGCTAATAACGATTACTTAATTTCAATCATACCACTATATGAATGAAAAAACACACAAACCAGACGTTGGCGAAATTGCTTGTCGAATACACGGAAGAAAAATACGTTTCTTGGATTAGTGAGCATCTCGTAGACTCCTTGAGGAGGCCATCCCAATGTGAATTCTATGTTCAAATGGCATAGACCCTTTTCTGTTCTCACCTTCAAACATCAAAAATACAAGAAAGTTTTAAGATATTTTTTTTTTTCAATTCTAGCATTTCCTCTGAAGGCAAACAAAAATATATATATATATCCAAGAGTATTGGGATTATGTTTGCTTATTTGCTATTACCTTCACTTTAGCAGGAGCATCATACCATGGATGCTTGTTATTTGGAACTATCCAAAGTCCTACTTGCCTCTTTACCTCAGCTAAGTTATAATATTTAGGATCGGTAGCATACAGTGGCATAGATCTAACATGGTCAAGTTTCATGGATTCAGCCTACAAAAAGCAAACAGAATCATAATCTGATTTCTATAATCATCCCACCGATACAAGTATATATATATATATATATATATATTTATTTTTTAATTGTTTGCCGATTTGCTATTACCTTCACCTTAGGGTCCTCAGCAGGATCCCAATACCATGGTTCCTGAATATTAGCACCTTTTTCTGAAACTGAACTAGATTTGACATTCTCTGGTCTCGTGGATTCGGCCTACAACAACAAACATAATCATGATCTCATTGTACAATATATTAGCTAAAATAGTATATTTCATCGGGTCCTTTGATAAATGGAAATGAAGCTGACCTTTAGAGGCTGTTGAATGTTCTGATTGATCCACCCACCAAATCCAGTGAAGACACCCATTTGTCTCTAAAATCTAGTAACACAAACGATATTTACCTGATGAGAGCAAGATTAAATCATTGTATATATTAGGGTTTGAGGTATCTTAGATACAATCTTTGCATCTTGAGACAATGGTGTACGTTAAGTTTTACGTACGGCGAAACAACGAAGTTGGCAGCTCCATTTTCGTGAGTTCTTGACGTACAAGTGATACCTACCAAAGGAGAGATAACATCACATTTTGGTGCCATAATCCGGATTATAAGCATAAATTGCAAATTTTAGTTGATAAATATTTGTCAAGAAATATGAATTCCCACGGCTAGTCGCTCATGTTCTCAACCTCCCTCTAGCGATCCGGTTTTAACAAAGCCATTGGAGATTAACAAAGATTATATTATAGCAAATGATTGAGAAGGTGGTCCTTTTAATGCACAGTCTACAATCACAACCTATTTAATTACATCCTCCTCCTATTACTCCTTCTACGTGATCTCCATCTCTCCTTAATGTCCTCAACTTTTCTCTTCTCCAACACAACGCCGGTTTTGCCTTGATCATCATCATCATCATCATCACCTCTTCCTCGGACTCTAGCAGCTTCAGCGAGGAGGTCTTCGACCATACTCTCTATGGTTTTAATAGTAATCCCACGAATGTACCAAGAAAGCGGAGGTGGTGTAAGAATATCAGAAGGCTGAAATATTTGATCCATTGTCACCTTCGACCCCATCCTCCCTCGTCCGTTGCTACAAGTATCATAATCTTCTCGAGTTTTTGGTTTCAAGCGTTCACACAAATGTTCGTCTATAAACAATGGCTCCACACTCCAACAACCCTCGAACACTTTCATGAACATTGTTTCCTCTTGCTTATAATTTGACTGGCCTCAATAAGAAAGAGAGAAACCCAATTGGCACTGGGGAAGACAGAACAAATGTATTGATTATTGAGAGGAATATAAAAATATCTTACGGTGAGATTCTTTCGGTTTTCTTGGACAATTAGATGTATAGGGAAAGTTCCTTCCCACCAAAGGAATTTCCAGGCTGCGGCTTGCTTCACCTCCACGGTCTGGACTGGTCCTTCCTCCATCAAAACTTCTCTTGATATGCATTCCTGTTTTAGGATTATGGTCCACTGTCTTAAGCATATTTCTCTGTTAACTCAATTCAATCAAACAAGACAAGATCTTGGCAGCACCTTAATGTTTTTGAAGTATCTTTTGTTGTCGGGATGTGTGAAAATATTGTAGATTGATTCAGGAGGCAATCCAACGTTAAATTCTACGTTCAAATGGCAAAACGAACCATTTTGAGTTTTCACCTGAAAAACATCAAAATTTAAGAATATTTTGTGAATTCAACCAATTCCAAGTTTTGAATTCTTTGTTTTTTTTTTTTTTCTCGTCTTACCTGAACCTTAGGAAGTTGATCAGTCCATAAAGGATTATCTCTCCAAGCTTGTAATTGCTTCTTTAACTTCTCATCACCTATGTGGTCATCATGGGTAGTATATACCTCTGACGACACTGACTTAATAAAGCTGAGCTCTTTCACATTCCTTAATCTCTTGAACTCAGCCTATTATAACAATAACAACAGAAAATCATAATTTAACTAATCAATATTTGAGTAAAACTTCTTGAGGGACTGTTGAGATATTAATTAAAAAGTTGACCTTAAGAGGCTCTTGAATTGTCTGATTAATCCAGACAGCAAATTTAGGAAATACATCACTATTTTCAAAAACTTTGACGAACCCAATACCCCTCTTCTTTCTTGATTTTGAAATTTGAGATCCATCCATTTGTTTCTGTAAAATTCGATATCACAAAAGATAGCAAGATAAAATAGAAAGTCAACGATGGTGGTTTGAGGGAAGGGAATGTTTGGTTAATTAAGATGTAAACAAAAAAGTAGTTAATGATAATAATATTAATAATAATAAGTTGGTGAAGGCTGAGTGTACCATACGCACCAAGTTACTAAATATATGGAGAAAGTTCCATTCTCGTGAGTTCCTCTCTCGGCGTTAAAGCATGTGCGCAAAATCGGCCGGACAATTCTTTCCACTCGTGTCTCTCACTTGTGTCGAAGGCTGAAGCCATGAAACCCTACTTCTTCTCTTCTGCAACTCTCATCGGCATTCTAATCTCCGCCAATCTCTGCAACACGATAAAAATGAAGACTTTGATTTGCCATTCAAACACAATAATTAATCTCTCCTTTTTTCTAAAAAAAAAAAACTAGTATCATTTTATTTAAGGCGGTTGGAGAGCGACGTGACATCTACGCATCATGGACTTATATCAGATCTGTAACAAATGGGCCAAAAGAAAGTAAGATGTAAGAGCCAATGTTAATGAATGAAAGTCCCACATGGGAAAGTTGATATATAATTAAGCAATATATAAAGGGATAGAGCCAACTCATTCATTGCCACTTGGTTGTGTGTTGGAAGCTTATGATAAACTCAAATTTAACATTGATATCAGAGTCAATCCACTGATTATGATTTGTGATTTTTGCCTACTAATTAGAACAGAGCCGGTCTAACTAAATCGGGGCAAAAAACTAACACTTTTGAGATAATTTTGTACATGACGTTACACAGATATTGTTGTCTATTGTTTTGTTCATTTAAAAGGACCGTATTTTTAAAATTTTCAGAGGCGTTGTTTGGATATGTTTCCCTTATAATATAAAGTGGTTTAATATTATCACCACAGTACAACCGGTTCATACCGCATTTGGGGGGGGGGGGTTTCAAACTCTACGGAACGTGGCACCAGCTTTTCTAAGATCTTCAAGCAGAGCCTTGGTGGTTCTGATGGTGATCCAACGGACGAACCAAGAAACCGGTGGAAAATTTAGAAGAGAGATAGGCTGAAAGCGTTGCTCCATTATTACCTCGGAGCCAACCCTTCCTTGTCCGCCACTACATATTTTGTATTCTTGTCGACTCTTCGGCAACCTTGCCTTGCACAAGCGTTCCTGATCGACGAAGTCCGGCTCCACTTTCCAACTACCCTCCAACACTTTCATTAACATCAGTTTCTTTGTCTTATATATTGCCTAAACAAGAGATCAAACTCAAATTTAATCCACCCAAAACAAAAAAAAAAAACAAGTGATTCTTGTAAGGGGATATATATATAAAGACCAAGCTTTATACCGCTAGAGCTTGATGGTTTTCATCGATAATTAGATGTATCGGTATAGATCCAGACCACCAAAGAAAGTTCCATGTCAGAGCTTTCTCCACTTTTGTGGTCTGCATTGGTCCTTCCTTCTTCAAAACCTTTGTTGATTTGTTTTCCTTCATAATAAAAATTTCACACTCTCAAGTATTGCTATAATCGATAATCAATTTAAATAAAATAATTGTAAGAAAACAAAAAAACCAGAAGTTGGCGTCCGGCCTTGTCCTCTCTGAAGAATGGTAAGTTGTTTGGATTAGTGAACATCTCGTAGACTGCTTCAGGAGGCAATCCTATTGTAAATTGCATGTTCATCTGACAAAGACCCTTTTTTGTTTCCACCTTTAATATGTAAGAGAAATTTAATATGTTTTTTCCTTAGTTCTAGGAATTCTAGAGGCAAGAAAAAAAAATCGAAGTATTGAGATTTTGTGTTTGATGATATGGTCTTACCTTCACCTTAGCAGGAGCATCATACCATGGATGCTTCTTCTCTGAAGCTCTCCAAAGTTTTGATTCTTTCCTCACCTCAGCTAAGTCATAGTATTTAGGATCTACCGCCCTTACATCATTAGATCCATCCTTGGACTCATCCTACGACAAGAAACAGAATCACACTCACATTATATTCAATTAACTTCCAAGGGTTCTATGATTAACGGAAATCAAACTGACATTTGAAGGTTGTTGATTACTCTGATCGATCCAGACACCAAATCCAGCAGGAAACACGCTCATTGCTTTCTGAACAAATTGTAGTTCACAAACGATGATCAAGAGAAAGAGAAAGTGACTATCCAACAAAACCAAGTATATTTTATGGTTTGAGGAATCTTAAAATAAAGCTTGGCCAGACTTTTGAGAGAATGGTGTACGTATACGTTTTCATACCGCGAAACAAAACTCGTGAGTTGCTGACGTGCAGGCTACGTGACCTATCTGAAGAAAGAGGGTGTCGAAGGATGATATATTGGGGAATGACGGAATGTAAATCCACCATGCATAGTTCCTGTTTTCTTGTATTATAATCAAGTCCGATATTATAGCTCCTGAGAACATAAAATTCGTGCTCTCTCCGCTTGATTTACTGAGAGATCACAATTTTTCACCAACATATCAGAACTGTGTTTGGTTTGGTGCAAATATGGATTTGGCGCAAATATGGCCTAATATGGATTTGGCGCCAAACTTTCTAAATCTCTATATATGGTGCAAACATTTCAAATTCTGATCGCAAAATTATGCAATCATAAACACGTCATCTTCTTTGTCGGAATCTCTGGATTACGGTATGCGCCAAATTTATGGAAACAAGAATTCTCGTCAAATGTAAAATTTGCACTTTCATGAATATTATTGTGTTGATATTGTGAAATTCTGGTTTATTCTATCATATCGTTACATATGCTGCATTCATTCTGTTATTGCATTAGATGTGTCGGTCATAGATGGAATTCTGCAGTTTTGATAAACAACAATTATATGTTAGAAAATAAAAAACCAAAAACCAATATTTGTGATATTACATGTTAAAAGACACGAAAATTTGTAGGGAATGAGGTAGCTTAAAATTGATCCGATCCTGCCTCATGCAACACGTCACTCACCACCATTCATGGCATGGACTATGAAAGTTATAATAAATAGAAAAAGAGCGAGTAAGAGCATGGAGTTGGACCTAATAAGATAACTGAAGTCCTAAAGTCGACTCGAATTGTTGTTTTTTAAAAAAGGATATAAGAATATATAAAATTTACAACTTACAACATACGTTTGTGAATGATCATTTAGGCTAGTGTTTTCCATGTTTGTTGCTAGAAGTCTTTAATCTCTCGGACAGTCGCACCCCTTAGTTGAAGCATTCGGAGCAGAGTTTTAGTGGTCTTGATGGTGATCCCACTGATATACCAAGAAAACGGTGGCAGATTAAATGGAGCAGAGGGTTGAAAGTATTGATTCATTATCACTTTCGATGCAACTCTTCCTTGTCCACCGCTACATTTTCTATATTCTTTTAGGCTTTTGGGCAACCTGTTCTTGCACAAGCGTTCTGAATCTACGAATATTGGCTCCACTTTATAGCTACCCTCAAACACTTTCATGAACATCATTTTCTCCTTTTTATATTTTGCCTGTCCACAACAAGCAAGAGAAACCCACTCAAGTTATGTTTTACAAACATAAAACAAAAATATTGATATAGAGACGCTTCTTACTGTAAGATCTTTTTGGTTTTCATCGACAATTAGTTTTATTGGGAGAGCTCCAGACCACCAAAGGAAGTCCACGGCCACCGTTCTCTCTATTTCTGCAATCTCCCTTGGACCATTCTTCTTCAAAACTCTTCTTGATTTGTTTTTCTTCATAATTAAGAAAAATATCACTCTCAAGTATAATTATAGTTAGTACGACATTTGAATCATACAATGATAAGAAAAAAACCAGAAGGTCGCGCCCAAGTCTGTCTATCTCGAAGGGTAATGGATCAGTGAAAAGTTCGTAGACTGATCCAGGGGACATTCCCAGTGTCAATTCTATATCCATATGGCAAAGACCCTTTTTCGTTGTCACCTTCAAACATCAAAAATATAAGAAAACATTTAAGTTCCTTTTGTTTAATTAAAAAAAATTTTTTTTATAGCGATTCCTCCAAGGCCAAAATTGTAGTACAAATATTTTGTTTGCTGATTTTCTCTTACCTTCACCCTAGGAGGAGCATCATACCATGGATGCTTCCTCTCTGCATTACTCCATAGCTTTCCTTGCTTCTTTTCCTCATCTATGTTAATATATGGGTACTTATTTTTGCTATCTTTCTCTGAAGCCGGCTTAGAGTTAACATCCTCAGATCTCTCGGACTCGGCCTATGACAATAATTATAATCATTAATTACCTAGTTTCTAGATTTTGCCAATTCTAGTTTATACTGATTTGACTTCCTTGGGAGCTCTGATTAATGAAACTGAAACTGACCTTAAGAGGCTGTTGAGTGTTCTGATTGATCCAAACACCAAATCTTGGAAATCCACCCATTTCTCTCTAGAAATTTAGTACCACGAACGATACCAACTTAATCAGAACAAGAGTAAGTGACGATACAAAGTTTGTATATATTATAGTTTGAGATATCTTTGATGAAATGGCTATATCTTGAGAGAATGGTGTACGTAAAGTGTTACGTAGGGCGAAACAATGAAGTGGGCAGTTCAACTCCCGTGAGTTATTGACGTGTAGGAGAGACATAACTGAGCAAAAAGAAGGTGTTTTGGAGAATGACGCTTCCTATCTGGCTCTTTCCAATTTACTAGTATATAGCTAGCTAGAGAGATTACACCTTTTTTTTTTTTGAACACAAGCTAGAGAGATTACATTTTACGTTTTCTTTATAACATTTATGAGCCTACTGAATTATATATCTATGTCCGTTTTTAAGATTCCAAATCACAGACATCGCCGCTGACTCATTTTTCCAGCATTCTTATTTGGATCAGTCGTACACTTACTCCCACACCAAATATCAAGCGCATGATCCTACTTTACAAGGTTGCAATTAGGAAGTCTGGAAACAGAGGAATTTGAGAGTTCATAGTCAAGTATCTTGAGGTAAATTTAACATGCATGGCATGGACCGTGGAATGGAACTTAACGTGATAGAGTATATATATAAAGAGCATCCTCTTACATAACCCGGAGAGCCTAGTGGGAAGAATCCTCCTTGGAAAGTATTGCAAAGAGGAACCTCTCCTTCAATGCCAAGATCGTAACTCAGCCTCCCATGGGTGGCGCGGGATACTGCTGGGATGCAACCTGCTCAAACAACACCTAGGCTGGACGGTGGGAAACGGTAGCTCCATTCACCTCTGGGACGACGCCTGGCTCAGCTTTTCAGAGCAACATCGACCCCTAGGACCAGCCCCTTATCATGCTAAATCATGGACAGTTGATAAGCTTATCTCCCCTGATACAAAGGAGTGGAATCTCCCTGCAATTATGAACCTCCTCCCAAATGAAGCCGATCGCATACTCCAAATCCGACCCAGTAAAACGGGTGCTCCAGACAAGATCATCTGGCTCCGGCATAAAACCGGTGTTTTTACAATCAAAACTGGGTATGAAGCAGCACGAGAAATGACAAACAGCGACGAGAATGAGCTACATAATCCACTACAATTTAGTTGGTGCAAACAAGTCTGGAACTCTTCCACTGCCCCTAAAGTCAAACTCTTCCTCTGGAAGATGTTCCACGAAGCTCTGCCAGTGGGGGAAAGACTCCTAGAGCGACGCATCAATGTGAACCCCCAATGTTCGGAGTGTGGTGAACCGGAATCTATAATGCATCTGTTCTTTCATTGCAGATTTGCACAGACTTACTGGCAAGCGGCGCCTTTCGTCAGTCCACCCAACTTTTCTCAGAGTCAAGATCTACATGAAAGTTTTACAATCCTCGAAAACCAGATCTGTCTACCTCCTCACGGAGTTCAAACGAAGATGGCCATACCGTGGATGTTATGGATGTTATGGACGACTAGGAACAATAGATTGTTCAACAACCGCAGGATTTCCCCTGAAGACACTCTAACAAAAGCCTTAATTGCAGCCCGAGAATGGATCTCAGGACAAGAAGAGAATCGCCCCACCAAACTCACTATAGCTCCTCCTCCAGCTAATCCGGTAGAAGCAATCTGCAAATCTGATGCAGCCTGGAAAACAAAAGACTCACCGGCGGGATTAGGTTGGACAATCACTTTCCAGGGACAAACAGCCTCTTTTTCAGAACAGACGCTCCCAGTTATCTCTCCCCTGATAGCGGAAGGCTTGGCAATGAGGGAAGCAATCTCCAAGTGTAAGGATGCAGAATTCAAATCAGTCCGGCTGGAATCTGATTCCGCTCAACTTGTCAATGCGATCAAAGCGGGGAACAACTTACCTGAGCTTTATGGTATTGTTGCTGATATTATCTATTTTACCACTTATTTCGAGCACTGCTATTTCCGTTGGATTCAACGTAAAGACAATAGTGAAGCAGATGCGTTAGCAAAAAGGGCTTTGACCCTATGTAACCTGAACCAAGTTTGGGCCTAGAGCCTCTTTAATATAAGTTGTGTTCCAAAAAAAAAAAAAAATAAAGAGCATCGAGTTCGGCGGTTAGGGTTGTTAATTTGGGTAAACCCGCCCCATATAATATCTACCAATTTAACACTTGTCCCATATAACACCGCCCTAATTAAATCCGCTTATGTTTCATACCTATTAGGGTTTATCCATTTAAGATCCGCGAAAACTTCTCCCTGTTTACTCCCCGTTTAGACCCATTTATAATCCCATTTACACCCATCTATTTGTTCTTTTGGTTTTTTTATTTAAATTATAATGTTAAATGATTTTAATTGCATAATTTATTCATCTGTCATTAAAAAAACTATTTTTATTTTATAAAAATTATATTTAGATTCTGTTTGTAAATTTAAATCATAAGTAATCTAAAATAATTTTAAAAAAACCATAACAATCTACAATAATTTAAAACAAACAATAATATTTTTCGTGTTTCCAACAAAACCGGGAATCCGCGTTTTTCCGCCAAAACCGAGAATCCGAGTTTTTTCGCCAAAAAACGTGAATCCGTGCTTTCCCGCCAAAACCGAGAATCCGTGTTTCCCCGCCAAAACCGTGAATTCGTGCTTTCACGCCAAAAACGTGAAACCGAGTTTTCCCGCCAAAACCGGAAATCTGACTTTTCCCGCCAAAAACGGAAATCCGTGTTTTCCCGCTAAAAACGTGAATCTGTGTTTTCCCGCCAAAACCGGAAATCCGCGTTTACCCGCCAAAAATGTATTTCCGTGTTTTCCCGCCAAAAATGTAATTCCGCCTTTTCCCGCCAAAACCGTGATTCCGCGTTTTCCCGCCAAAACCGTGAAACCGTGTTTTCCCGCCAAAACCGTGAAACCGCGTTTTCACGCCAAAGCCGCGTTTTTCCGCCAATAATGTGAAACCGCATCTTCGTGCCAAAAACGTAATTTTGCGTTTTTCCTACAAAACTGTGATTCTGTGGTTTCCCATTATTTCGCATTTTTGATTTTTGGTCAAGAATATGAATTTCTGTTTTTTATTTCTCAATTTTGGTCAATATTTTAGTCACAAATATTTGTTGATAATTTTAGTATTAAATAAAATATATTATTTAAATCTCATATATTACATAAATGAGTATAATAGGTCCTCATCCTCTTTTTCTAAGTCAAAAAACAAAAAGAAACTCGATGACTCTGAGCGATACGGGTGCTCCACAGCAGGGGGATCAAGATGCGAGTATGGAGGACGTTTGCCTGTCTGGAAGGCCACCGGAGGATCCACCGGATGCTGGGGGGTCATGGGCAAGTAAGGTTCGGGGGTGTATTGGCGGAGGGATGCTGCGACCGGAGGAAGTTATCGACGATGAGTTTGTTATGGCGGGGTTAACCTTGGAGTTTCCTGATGGAGAAGAAGGGGAACCAGTGATAACGATTGGGAGAGAAGTGTTGGATGCGATGAATGGTTTATGGAAAAACTGTATGATCATGAAGGTCCTAGGGCGAAGTGTATCGATTCCGGTCCTGCACCGGAAACTGAAGGAACTGTGGAATCCAAATGGTTCGATGACGATTCTGGATTTGCCTCGGCAGTTCTTTTTGGTTCGGTTCGAGAGAGAAGACGAATTTGTTACAGTCTTATCCGGGGGGCCTTGGAAAGCCTTCGGCAGTTATTTGACGGTGCAAGCGTGGTCTCCGGACTTCGATCCGTTGCGGGATGAGATCGAGACGACCCCGGTTTGGGTTAGGCTTTCTCACCTCCCCGTTAACTTTTACCATCAGTCCATTCTTATGGGAATTGCGAGAGGGTTGGGTAATCCTGTTCGAGTGGATTCAACGACTTTGAGACTCGAGAGGGCACGCTTTGCACGGGTTTGTGTGGAGGTGAATCTTAAAAAACCCCTTAAGGGGACGGTGGTGGTGAATGGTGAACGGTATATTGTTTCATACGAAGGTCTGCCGAACATTTGCTCAAAATGCGGTCTTTACGGGCATCTGGTTCATCAATGTCCTATGGTGGCTCAAGCAGAGGAGCATGAGAGACGCCCAGAAATAGGGGAACCGATGGCAGCTGTCACGGCTGAACAGGGTACCCGATCTAGACCTAATCAGCATTCACGAGGTGATGATGGCTTCACGCCGGTGAGGAGAGGCGGAAGGCCGCTGACAGAGTCGCGTCGATCGGAAACCCTAGATACGGGACGGATATCACGGGAATTGATTGCACGCGATTTGATTCGAAGAAAAGATCCGCCTAGAATCGAGGTAGCTAACAGATTTGGTGGTTTGGATATGGAAAGTGAATCGCAGGAGAATCGGGCAGAAGCAACAGTGAGTGATGAAAATAAGGAAAATGAAAATACTCTTAACCAAGGGCGGGAAAATAAAGATCGACCCCAACCAATGGTTTTTGGTACGGGCTCGAGTAAGAGTAAACAAGGAAAAGGGCTTGAAAATCGGGATGGTCTGACTAGAAATCCAAATGGGCCTCACTTTGGCGTATCCAAGCCCAAATTCCAAAAAAAGAACGCCCCATCTAGAGGTCTCATTTTCGGCCCAGTATGGAGAGAACCAGAAATTTCCCCCAACGGGAAGAGACCGAGAGTTGATGACGGTGGTTCGGGAGGCCAAGCGGGGACGGTTGGGAGTGTTGAGTCGACTCCTCAGGAGGAGGATACTACTACTCCGGAGCAGAATGCTCCCATGGAAACGATGCCGCTGGATTCTTCGGAAATCTCGAACGCCGGAGAAGAAGTGCGCGAAGAGAGGGTGCCGGAACAGAGGTCGGGTGGTCAGGATAATTGACGATTCGCCCCGGTTTTTCTACCAGCTAACTTTATATCAATGATGAATATGATAATGTGGAATTGCCGGGGGGCGAATAAACCCAACTTCAGACGTTCTTTGCGGTATATGTTGAAGAGGAATACGACGGATATGGTGGCTATCTTTGAAACTCATGCTGCAGGTGATAAAGCTGGTCGGATTTGTCAGAGCTTGGGTTTTGAGAACAGCTTTAGAGTGGATGCAGTGGGACAGAGTGGCGGTTTGTGGCTGCTTTGGAGATCAGGGATTGGGGAGGTTGAGATTGTGAGCTCTGCGGACCAATACATTCATGCGAGGGTGCAGAGTGGTGGGGAGTTTCTTAATGTGATTGTTGTCTATGCAGCCCCTTCAGCTGTTCGGAGACAGGGATTATGGAATCAGCTGAACGGAGTTATATCTCCATTGTTAGAACCGCTCGTAATAGGGGGTGACTTTAATACGATTTTACGAACTGATGAAAGGTATGGAGGGAATGGACGACTTTCCCAGGATTCGGTTCTTTTTGGAGAATGGATTAATGTGTTGTCTCTTATTGATATGGGATTTCGAGGTAACCAGTTTACATGGAGGCGAGGGAAATCGGAGACTACAATGATTGCCAAAAGGCTGGATAGAGTCCTCTGCTGTGCACAAACACGGCTGAAATGGCAGGAAGCGAGAGTCACTCATCTCCCGTTTTTAGCATCGGATCATGCTCCTCTTTATCTCCAACTTGAGCCGGGGATTAAGGGTAACGCACGACGTCGACCATTTCGCTTTGAAGCCGCTTGGCTGACTCACGATAGTTTTAAGCAACTTCTTGCAACGTCCTGGAATACCACTATTAATACTCGGGAAGCTCTGGATAGACTGGGTCAAGTGTTGCGGAAGTGGAACAAAGAGGTTTTCGGAGATGTTCAGAATAAAAAGAATAAGTTGTTGTCAGAGATCAGCGCGGTCCAGGCCTTGATTGATCAAGCGACGTCGGATGAGCTACTTGCTCAGGAGGAGGCGTTGTTAAAAGAGCTAGATGTTGTTCTGGAGCAGGAGGAGATAATATGGTTCCAGAAATCGAGAGAGAAGTTATTGGAATATGGGGATCGGAATACTCGCTTTTTCCACACTTCTACAATAATCCGGCGACGGCGAAATAGGATAGAGATGCTTAAGGATGAGAATGGAACTTGGTTAACAGACTCTCTGGAGCTGGAGAGTTTAGCCGTGGCGTATTATCGCAGACTGTATTCTCTTCATGATGTGGACGAAGTCGTGCATAAGTTGCCAGCACAGGGGTTTCCGTCTTTATCCCGAGAGGAGTGTACTGTACTTAATAAGCAATTTCAACCCGAGGAAATTGAGAAAGCAATGAGGGGAATGGGAAAGTATAAAGCACCAGGTCCGGATGGGTATCAGCCAGTATTCTACCAGCAGAGTTGGGATGTTGTTGGGGTCTCGGTGACTCGTTTTGTGTTGGAATTTTTTGCTACAGGGCTCTTACCAGATGGTACGAATGATGCTCTGCTTGTGCTTATTCCAAAAGTGGGACAACCGGAGAGAATACAGCAGTTTCGACCAATAAGTCTCTGTAATGTGCTCTTCAAGATCATCACTAAAGCTATGGTTGGAAGATTGAAAGGGGTGATATCGAAATTAATAGGGCCGGCCCAGTCTAGCTTCATCCCGGGGCGCTTGAGTACGGATAATATTGTGGTGGTACAAGAGGCCGTACATTCAATGCGTCGCAAACAAGGGAAGAAGGGATGGATGCTGTTGAAGCTAGATTTGGAAAAGGCATATGATCGGATTAGATGGGATTTTCTCCAGGATACTTTGGCGGCAGCTGGGTTTTCTGAGCAATGGATACAGTGGATAATGCAGGGAGTCTCTGGGCCTTCGATGAGATTGTTATGGAATGGAGAGATGACAGAGGCGTTCCAACCGGCGAGGGGTTTACGACAAGGCGATCCACTATCTCCTTATTTGTTTGTGCTTTGTATGGAAAGACTATGTCACTTAATCGATCGGGCAGTGATAGGAAAGAAGTGGAAACCGATTAAATTGGCTAGGGGAGGCCCATCTCTATCCCATATTTGTTTCGCTGATGATTTGATTTTGTTTGCGGAGGCTTCCGTTGCACAGATACGAGTGATTAGAGGAGTCTTGGAGAGTTTCTGTGTTGCTTCAGGACAGAAAGTTAGCCTCGAAAAGTCACAGATATTTTTCTCTAAGAATATCTCGAGGGAGTTGGGAAGGAGAATCAGTCAGGAAAGTGGGATTCAGATATCCTGTAATCTCGGTAAATATTTGGGAATGCCGGTGTTACAGAAGAGAATGAACAAAGATACTTTCTCTGAGGTCTTGGGAAGGGCGTCGTCGAGGCTTGCAGGATGGAAGGGAAAGATGTTGAGTTTTGCTGGCAGGTTGACGTTGACGAAGGCTGTGTTGTCATCTTTGCCGATTCATACTATGAGTACCGTTATTTTGCCAGCGTCAACGCTAAGTCACCTGGATAGAATCTCACGTGACTTTCTGTGGGGGAGCTCTGTGGAGAAAAGAAAACAACACTTAATATCATGGGATAAAGTGTGTTCAGCAAAGAGCGACGGTGGTCTGGGAATTCGACGGGCTGCAGACATGAATATAGCTATGATTTCAAAGTTGGGGTGGCGTTTGCTCACAGATAATGAGAGCCTCTGGGCTCGAACATTACGTAGCAAGTATAAGATCGGGACAATTTCGAATCGTGATTGGCTGAGAGTTGAACGTCCGTGTTCCGCGTTGTGGCGTAGTGTGAGGGTGGGGCTTGAGAGAGTTGCGTTCCAAGGCCTGCAATGGATACTTGGAGATGGCAGAGCAGTTAATTTTTGGAAAGACAAATGGCTGATGGGATCTGTGTTACTAGACTCTGTTGTCGGTGACTTACCGGAGGAATACACTTTGTTAACTGCTCGTGATCTGTGGAGGGTGAATGGAGGCTGGGATAATGACCGTATTTTGCAGTTTTTGCCATTGGATCGTCGTCTTGAACTCTCAGCGGTGGTCCTTGATGTTGTATCGGGAGCGAGGGACAGAATCTCGTGGGGAGGCAGTGATGACGGGGAGTTCAGTGTGAAGTCAGCGCATAAGCTGTTAACGTTGAATGCGGTTCCGCGAGCGAACATGGAGAATCTTTATCGGAGAGTTTGGCGAGTTCTCACGCCTGAGCGGGTGCGCACCTTCCTCTGGCTAGTATGCCACCGCGTTATTATGACAAATGCGGAAAGATTCCGGCGACATTTGAGCGACTCTGCTATATGTTCAGTGTGTCGGGGTGGCGAGGAGACGATCCTTCATGTGCTCCGCGACTGCCCGGCAATGAACGGCATATGGGTCAGGCTTGTTCCGCGAAGGCATCAACAGAGCTTCTTTTCACAACCTCTGCTTGAATGGATTTATGCGAATTTGAGTGGAGTGGGTCATGAGGCGAATGAATATTGGCCTACCTTGTTCTCGATCGCAGTATGGTGGGGCTGGAAGTGGAGATGTGGGAATGTTTTCGGGGACACAAAACTTTGCAGGGATAGAGTTCAGCTTATTAAGAGCAAGACGGACGAGGTCATTAAGGCTCATATAAGGCTGAGCCTCGGAAAGGAAAGGAGGGAGATAGTTGAGCGGATGATCGGCTGGGTTGCACCGAATGGGGATTGGTTTAAACTGAATTCGGATGGTGCTTCAAGAGGTAATCCAGGGCTGTCGGCTGCAGGAGGTGTTCTTCGCAATAGTACAGGTGATTGGTGTGGTGGCTTCTCTTTGAACATTGGACGATGCTCTGCACCTTTGGCCGAACTTTGGGGGGTGTACTATGGTCTTTGTATCGCCTGGGAGAAAGGGGTTGCAAGACTGGAGATTGAGGTTGACTCTGAGCTGGTGGTTGGTTTTCTCATTAAGGGGATTAGGGATGTTCATCCTCTATCCTTCCTGGTACGTTTGTGCCATGGCTTTCTCACTAGGGACTGGATAGTCCGCATTTCGCATGTGTATAGGGAAGCAAATCATCTTGCCGATGGTTTAGCCAACTATGCGTTTTCTCTTCCTCTAGGAATTCATATTTTTGATTTTGTTCCGGATTGCTGTGTTGGTGCGTTGAATGATGATGCTGTGGGGAAGTTGTACCCTCGGCTTGTCAGGATGTAATTCGTTTTATTTTTTCTTAAAAAAGTACGGGAAACGTTGTTTCCCGGTTTCACACCAAAAAAAAAAAGTATAATAGGTCCTCATTTAATCAAACTTAAAACCCTAGTAGTAAATGGGTAAACCCATTTACACCCTTTTATAAATGAGTTTAAATGGGTAAAGCCTAATAGAACTCATTTATAAATGGATATTTAATGTAAATACCCATTAAAAACCCCTTAAGAAAATCCATATTAATCCATTTAATGTAAATACCCGTTAAAAATCCCTTAAGAAAATCCATATTAACATCCCTAGTTCGGCCTAAAGTAACTGAAGTCATAAAGTCAACTCGAATTTTCTAAAACTTGTTGTTAAGGAATATATATATTAAGCATACAGACTTGTTACACATATTAATCTGTGTATGATCATTTACGCTAGTTTTTCCTTTTTTCTTTTTGCTTGATGTCTTTACCTAGCTAGAAATTTCGCTTAGCTTTTCGAACCCTGGCACCAAAATTTTGGACCAATAGGAACAGAGTTTTGGTAGTCTTGATGGTATTCCTACGAATGAACCAAGAAAGTGGTGGGAAATTAAAAATAGGATTTGGCTGAAAGTATTGGTTCATTGTCACTTTAGACGCAACTTTTCCTTGTCCGCTGCTACATCTTTCATATTCTTCTCGACTTTTTGGCAACCTTTGCTTGCACAAGCGTTCTGAATCTACATATAG
This sequence comes from Isatis tinctoria, assembly GCA_010577795.1. Lineage (NCBI taxonomy): Eukaryota > Viridiplantae > Streptophyta > Magnoliopsida > Brassicales > Brassicaceae > Isatis > Isatis tinctoria. The sequence continues at coordinate 10,360,896 of CM021244.1, forward strand.
TGGCTCCACTTTATAGCTACCCTCGAACACTTTCATGAACAACATGTTCTCTTTTTTATATTTTGTCTGTTCACAGCAAGAGAAACCGGAGTTAAAGTTCACATGTACAAAGCAAAGGTATTGATTATTGTGAGTGATGTAGAAAAGTTTCTTACCGTAAGATCTTTTCTGTGTTCATCGACAATTAGATTTATTGGGATAGGTATAGACAAGCCAAGGAAGTCCCAAGCTACAGATTTCTTCACCTTTGTGATCTGCCTCGGTCCATCCTCCCTCAAAACCTTTATAGATTTGTTTTCCTTCATAATAAAGATAATACAGCCTCAATTATTGCTATAATTAAATTATCAAAACCACATTCGAATCATATATCATGATGAGAAAAAAACCATTATTTTGCGCCACTTGTCCTCATCGAAGAATGGACCGCTTTGTGGATCCGTCATAACGTCGTAGACTCCATCAGGACTCATTCCCACTATCAATTCTATGTTCATATGGCAAATACCATTTTTCGTTGTCACCTTCAAATATAAAAAATATAAGATTTTTTTTTTCTGGCATATTTATTCTTGGTTCTACATCATCTTAATGCAAAAAATGTATGGGCTTATTTTGTGTGATTTGCTTTTACCTTCACCTTAGGAGGAGCATCATACCATGGATGCTTATTCTCTGATTCGTGCCAAAGTTTATCTTGCTTTATCACATGATCTTTGTCATAATATACCTTCTCCTCTTTAGGAGGGGCATTATTGGTGTCTTTATCTGCCACTGACTTAGATTCAACATTCTCAGATCTCTTGGACTCCGCCTACAACAACAAAACAGAATCCTAATCTGTTAAAATCTATTTGACTTTCTCGGGTTATCTAATTGGTGGAAATGAAACTTACCTTAAGTGGCCGTTGAGTGTTCTGATTGATCCAGCAACCAAATTCAGGAAATACACCCATTTCTCAACTGAAAATTTAGTCCACAAACGTTATTTACCGGATGATAGTAAGAGCAAATGACGATCTTAAAGCCTGTATATATTATGGTATGAGGAATCTTAGATAAAATGTCTACATCTTGAGAGAATGGTGTACGTTAAGTTTTACGTAGGGCGAAACAATGTAGTGTGCAGCTCAATTCGTGTGTTATTGACGTACAGGCTAGACCAACATGAGGACAGAGGAGATCGAAGGTCAATAGATTGTAGAATGACATTGACGTTTCTAGACCTTCCTATCTAGTTCATTCTAACTGATTTTGAGAAGAATATAGAAATCTGGTATTCTAAAATTTTTAGTATAACATTATGAAAATGCAGAATGCGTTGCGTCTGTTTAGAGTCCAAATCGTAACATATGTGAAAAAAAGAAAATCTTTATATAGATGATGATATGATTCAATTAGTAAGAAAGTGTGATTTGTGAAGACCAAATAAAGACGAGAAAGGAAATGAAAAAATTAAAAAAAAAAAGTGAAAAAACTAAAGAGATCGATAGAGAAGGTGATGCGTGAATCGTGATCGTACAGGTAACAACATCTTATAAGATCGAGTGTAGTCTAAAATAGTTCAGTCATCAAACAATTTTATTGACCTTAAATTGTGACATCATTTTGATTAGCGAATTTGAAACAAAAGTCATTTAAATAAAAATTGAACTTGACAGAAAAAAAAAATAGGAAACAGTTTTTTTTTCTTCCAAATCTTTTCCCACCACCACCATCACTCAATTAAGAAATATACTATAATTATTTATGCTTTGAATTAATGAAATTTAGAGGGGAAGGGGTAACTCTAGATTTATCAGATCCGCATGCAACACTTGCCACCATGCATGGCATGTAACCATGAAATAGAATTATAAAGAGCAAGTAATTAAGGAAATCTTACAGTCAACTCGAATATTCTTAAAACTTAAAATAAGGAATCTAAGAATACATTTAATTGGGAGTTACAACCTATATTTGTCTGTAATCATTTATTTTTTGTTCATTGCTGTCTTTACCTTAAAACCAACTCGTTCAGCCTTTCGAGTCCTGCTACCCATATTCTGGACCAATTTGAGCAGGTTTTTGGTGGTTTTGATGGTGATCCCACGAATGTACCAAGAAAGTGGCGGCATGTTAAAAGGAGGATGTGGCTGAAAGTATTGGTTCATTGTCACTTTCGAAGCAATCTTTCCTTGTCCGCCACTACATTTTATATATTCTTCTCGACTCTTTGGTAACCTCTGTTTGCACAAGCGTTCTTGATCTACGTATATAGGCTCCACTTTATAGTTACCTTCGAACACTTTCATGAACATTATATTCTCTCTCTTATATTTTGTCTGTTCATAATTAGTGAGCAAGAAAACCACGACTTCAGTTTCACCAATACAAAAGAAAAGTATTCATTCTTGTGAGAGAAGTTTCTTACTGTAAGATCTTTTCTGTTTTCATCCACAATTAGATTTATTGGGATAGGTATAGACCAGAAAAGGAAGTCCCAAGCCACAGATTTTTTAACCTTCGCGATCTGCCTTGGTCCATCCTCACTCAAAACCTTTATCGATTTGGTTTCCTTCACGAGAAAATTATCACACTCTCAGGTCTTGCTAGCTACAATTATATATCACTGTGGTATTAACATATCTGAATCATAAAATGATAAGCAAAAAAACCATAACATCACGCCACTTGTCCACATCGAAGAATGCACCGGCTTTTGGATTAGTGAAAAGTTCGTAGACACCATCAGGTGTGAGTCCCACTGTGAATTCTATGTTCATATGGCAAAGACCTTTTTCCGTTGTCACCTTCAAAAATAAAAAGTATAAAAAATGTCTTGTGGCCTTGTGGGACCTATTTTTTTTTTTTTTGAACATCACCTTGTGGGACCTATATTCTTGTAGTATATCTAATTGACACAAGAAGCTAAGGTATATGTTTGGGAATTTGCTCTTACCTTCACCTTAGGAGGTGCATCATACCATGGATGCTTCTTCTCTGCATCATGCCAAAGTTGATCTTGCTTCAGCTCATGATCTTTGTCATAATATGCTTTTTTCTTCATAGCAGGGGTATTATTAGTGTCTTTCTCTGACACCGACTTAGATTCAACATTCTCAGGTCTCTTGGACTCGTCCTACAAAAACAAACAGAATCATTATCTGTTTATATCTATTTTACTCACTGATGTGGAAGTAAAAACTAACCTTAGGAGGTTGTAGAGCGTTATGATTTATCCAGGCACCTAATTCAGGAAATACACCCATTTTTCTCTCACTTGCCAAATGAGACCAAGAGTAATGACGATCTTAAAGCTCGTATATATCATGCTTCGATGAATCTTAGGTAAAATGTTAGCATATTGAAAGAATGATGTACGTCTAGTTTTACTTACGGCGAAACAAAGAAGCGGACAGCTCAATTCTCGTGAGCTATTGACGTGCAAGCGACACCTACCTGAGGAAATAGGAGATTGACGCTTCCTATATATATGGTTCCTTCTAAGTGATTTGAGAAGTAGGCAGTAGCATGAATGTTGTCTAGGAACTCGGGTTGGATAACTCTTCGAGAAGTATACTGAGAACACAAATCTGTTTGCCCTTGTCAAGTTATATTAAGAATATGGAAGACAACAACCATTCCGGTTTTCTAGTAGACAACTGAATTCACCTCTTTTTTTTTTGTTAAATGAAAAATACTTAAACTTGACGATGACATGTAATCCAATAATTTGTGATAGTGGTGTTTATGTGTCACTATTAAGATTCAAAACTCGCTATGTAATGTTATTGACACCATGATTCTCCATGTGTTTGTATTTAAATTAGAAGTTGTTATATAACAACAACGCATAATGTTTGTGTTTACCGCAACAACCTGGCATGCCCTTTCGTTATAGTCAACTATAGGAATATAATGAAATGTGATAGAATAAATAAATAGCAAGAGCGTCGAGTTCTGCCTAAAGTCGTCCCAATGACTTTTCTAAACAAAAAATTAAGGAATATAAGAATATAAAGTTTACAACTTACAGCATCTATCTTACAAAAAAGAAAAAAATCATACAGGGTAGTACTTTCCATGTTTGTTATAGTCTTTATGACGTCGTTTTCTCTGAACTCGGTGGAACCTCTCGGTATATGACACTCCTATTTTGGAGCATCTGAAGCAGAGTTTTGGTGGTCTTGATGGTGATCCCACGAGTGTACCAAGAAAATGGTGGCATATTAAGAGGAGGATATGGCTGAAAATACTGATCAACTGTCACTTTCGATGCAATTTTTCCTTGTCCGCCACTACATTTTTTGTATTCTTCTTGGCTTTTTGGTAACTTATGCTTGCACAAGCGCTCGGAATCTACATATAGTGGCTCTACTTTCCAGCTACCCTCAAACACTTTCATGAACATCATCTTCTCTTTTTTATATTTTGCCTGTTCACAACAAGCAAGACAAGCACAAATTATGTTACACCGTACAAAACAAAAATATTGATTATATTTTGTGGACGTATAGAGAAGCTTTCTTACTGTAAGATCTTTTTTGTTTTCTTCGACAATTAGATTTACAGGGAGGGCTCCAGAAAACCAAAGAAAGTCCCAGGCAACAGTTTTCTCCAACTTTACGATTTGCCTTGGTCCATTGTTCTTCAAAACTTTTCTTGATTTGTTTTCCTTGATAAGAAAAATATCACACTTTTAAGTATTGCCTTAATTAATACTACATTTAAATCATACGATGATAGGAGAAAATACCAGAAGTTGGCGCTTGCCTATTATGAAAATTGGCATGTTATGTGGATTGGTGAAAACTTCGTAGACTCCATCCGGAGTCATTCCCATTGTCATTTCTATGTTCATATGGAAAATACCCTTTTTTGTTGTCACCTTAAAGCATCAAAAACTTATATGAATTTTTCCGAGATCTTTATTCTTAAATCCAGAAGGTCCTATAAAGGCAATAAAACCAGAGTACTTAGATTTTGTTTGGTGAATTTTCTCTTACCTTCACCTTAGGAGGAGCATCGTACCATGGATGCTTCTTCTCTGCGTCACTCCAAAGAATGTCTTGCTTCAGGTCGTCATCTTCTTCATTATTTACCTTCACCTTAGAAGCTGCATTATTTGTATCCGTCTCTGAGGCCGACTTCGAGCATCATTATACGAAAAAGTTCTTATGAGTTTCTTCAGCATCATTTTATTAATTAATTTAATTGAAATTGTAAAAAAAAATGAAAAAGGACACATGTTGGATAATTGTAGATACTGGTGGATAAGAGCTGATTCTTATCAGTCTAATTTAAAAGTTGTTTATTTCTTGTTTCTTCACTATTCAAATATTTTAATCTATAAATATAAGTAAGATCTCTCCAAGAGCCCTCCTATAATGATGGTCTTAGACTTAACATTCTCAGATCTCTTGGACTCGGCCTACAACAACAAACATAATCATAATCTAGTTTCTTTAATTAACCGGTGTAATCTTTATATAAATTGATTTGACTTTTAAAGGTTCGTTCATTGATGGAAATGAGACTGACCTTTGGAGGCTGTTGAGTATTCTGATTGATCCAGCTACCAAATTCAGCAAAGACTCCCATTTCTCTCTGAAATTTTAGTACCGCAAACAATACTTACCCAATGGGAGGATTAAGAGCAAATGACAATTTTAAAGCTCGTATATGTTATGGTTTTGAGGAGTTGTAAATAAAATGCTGAATCTTGAGAGGATGATATACGTTAAGTATATTACGTACACGGTACACCAAAAAGGATGAAGTGGGCAGCTCAATTTTCGTGAGTTATTGACGTATAGGAGAGACATATCTGAGAAAAGAGGAGATTGAATGTTTTCATGAACATGAAGTGGGGAAATGTAACATTTTCGCACCGCGAAAAGGATGAAAATGGTTTTCGTTAAAAAAAAAAAAAAAAAATGGTCAGATCGATCTTTCTATCATTCTATGTATGAAAAAAACTAGTATATATTTTTCATAGTTTAGCGAAGAAAAGAAGAAATATCTTTCATAGTTTTATCCTCTAGAGATACCTCTTCGTAGAGTTATATAGTTTAAATTATTTAATTAATTGTTTGTCATTAATTTAATAACAATACAATTAGTTAATTTACCATAAATCGTATTAGTATATGAATAAATGAAAATTTCTAAATATGCAAAGCCCATATTTTTTATCTCTTTATTAATTAATATATAATTTGATCCAATTTGTCTATAACAGCTTACATGCATACCGCAGATTATCATCAAATAAAATATTAATACCTATGAAATTTATAGGGAATGTACTAACCTTACTACGTTAGATGTATCCAAATCCGATCCACATTCAACTCATGTAAACATGCATGGTATGAACAATAATGGACTAAAATGAAATATGGCAGAATATATAAAGAGCAAGTGCGTAAGAGCGCATTTATAGAGTTCTGCCTAAGGTAGCTGAAGTCCTAAAGTCGACTCAATTTTCTTCAAAAAAATTAAGGAATTAATATGGAACACACATACAGCTTACGACATATTACTGAAAAATTTAATTAAGGTATATATTAAATTTACAGCTTACAACATTTATCTGTGAAAATCATCTAGGCTAGTGTTTTCCAAGTTTGTTGCTTGATGTTTTTATGACGTTGTTGTGTAGATTTAGATAACCGACGCCATTTCTTTTGAGTCAGTTTATAACCGACGTTAGGCTCTAAACACAAACGACACGTCGACATCATGACCCTTTTTGTTTGTAGTAGGAACTGAATGGAAGCTCCCGGTATACGACACTCCTATACTGAATCATTTGGAGCAGAGTTTTGGTCGTCTTGACAGTGATCCCACGGATAACCCAAGAAAATGGTGGTAGAACAAGAAGAGAAGAGGGCTGAAAGTATTGGTTCATTGTCACTTTCGATGCGACTTTCCCTTGTCCACCGCTACATTTTTTGTATTCCTCTAGACTCTTTGGCAACATATTCCTGCACAAGCGTTCTGAATCCACGTATAATGGCTCCACTTTCCAGTTACCCTTGAACACTTTCATGAACATCATCTTTTCTTTCTTGTACTTTGCCTGTCCACAACAAGCAAGAGAAACTCAAGCTATGTTTCATCAATACGAACCAAAAATATTGATTATACTGTGGGCGTATAGAGAAGCTTCTAACTGAAAAGTCCTTTTTGTTTTCATCAACAATTAGAGTTATGGGGAGAGCTCCAGACCACCAAAGGAAGTTCCACGCCACAGCTTCCTCCATCTTCACAACCTGCCTTGAGCCCTCCTTCTTCAAGACCTTTCTTGATTTTTTTTCCTTCATAAAGAAAATATCAAATTTTCAAGTACTATTGCTAAGAATTTTTTACAACATTTGAATCATACAATGATTAGAATAAAATACCAGAAGTTGGCGCCGTCCCATAGTGAAAAATAAGTTATTTGGATTAGTAAAATATTGGTAGACTCCATCCGGAGGGATTCCCACTGTCATTTCTATGTTCATGTGGCAAAGACCCTTTTTCGTAGTCACCTTCAAACAAACAAAAAAAGTAAAGAATTTATTAGAAAAATCTTTATTCTTAATTCTAGCTAGTCCTCTAATAAAAAAATGTATTGAGATTTGTTTGCTACTTTTCTCTTAATTACCTTCACCCTAGGAGGAGCATCATACCATGGATGCTTCCTCTCTGCATCACTCCAAAGAATACTCTGTTGCTTCAGCTCGTCCTCTTCTTTTGCATTATTAGAATCCATCTCTGTCCCCGACTTAGATTTAACATTCTCAGATCTCTTTGACTCGGCCTACAACAAAAAAATATATATATATATCATCCACTTTTTTCATTTGAAAATTGTGGTATATATTGATTTGCCTTTAAAGGGTTTTCTGATTGATGGAAACGAAACTGACCTGTGGAGGTTGTTGTACGTTCTGATTAATCAAGCCACCGAACCCAGGGAATCTACCCATTTCTGTCTTGAACGTTTGTACCACAAATAATACTTACCTAATCAGAACAAGAGAAAAATGGGGAACGTAATGCTTGTACGTATATATTATGGCTGGGGAATGTTCTTTAAAATATCTGGATCTTGAGAGAGTGTTGTACGTTACGTTTTACGCACGGCAGCTCAATTCTCGTGAGTTGTTTGCGTATAGGCGAGACCAACCTGAAAAAATAGGAGATGGAAGGTCAATACATTGGAGAGTGCTCTCTTTTTGGGTATCTCGGCTTAATTAGTCGGGTTATAGCTTTTGATTGAGAAGACTAATCTGTTTGTTGCACAAAATTTTTCTCATGTCGCTTAATCTGATAATTATAAGATGCCATGTTAAGAAAGCTAAATCCTCCTCTTGTCCTCACAATTCAGTCCTTGGCTGCATCAAATACCATATGATTTACAATCCTTAAATCACCATTATGATTTACTAATCTGTTTCTTGTTTGATTATGTTTTACTTCTTTTTTATAGTCAACAGGATCTTACTATGCCCCAAAATCGAGTGTTAGTAAAACGAGTGTTAAATCGCCATAAATTCTCTTAATGACCTCTACATGCAGTTCTCACAAATTTTTCTACCATATTTTTCAAACTTATAGGTGTAATGTTTTAGTTTTTTTTTTTTTCTTGGGTACATATCGTTTTGGGCTAGTGCCAAGCACAATTAAGTTTTCTTTACACTCGCATTTTTGCACCCATATCTTGAAGCATTCTAAGCAGAGTTTCAGTGGTTTTGATGGTGGTCCTACGAACATACCAAGAAACCGGTGGTAGATTAAGAAGAGAATATGGCTGAAAGGATTGGTCCATTGTCACTTTCGATGCAATTTTTCCTTGTCCACTGCTACATCTTTTGTAATCTTCTTCACTCTTTGGTAACATGTTCTTACACAAGCGTTCTTGATCTACATATATTGGCTCCACTTTCCAGTTACCCTCGAACACTTTCATGAACTTCATTTTCTCTTTCTTATATTTTCCCTGTCCACAACAAGCAATAGAAACCCAAGTTATGTTTCACCAATGCAAAACAAAAATACTGATTATTTTGAGTAATATAGAGAAGCTTCTTACGGTGAGATCTTTTTTGTTTTCATCAACAATTAAACTTATAGGGAAAGCTCCAGACCACCCAAGGAATTTCCAGGCCAAAGCTTTCTCCAACTTCGCGATCTGCCTCGGTCCATCCTCCCTCAAAACCTTTCTTGAATTGTTTTTCTTCACAAGAAAATACCACACTCTCAGGTATTGCTATATTAATCTATAACACATTCGAATATACAATGATAAAATAAAAGACCAGAAGTTGGCGCCAAGACTTGTCACTAAAAAGTGGTAAGTTGTTTGGATTAGTGAAAAGCTCGTAGGTTGCTTCAGGAGGCAATCCCAATGTCAATTCTATGTTCATTTTGCAAAGACCCTTTTTTGTTGTCACCTTCAAACATAAAAAAATGTGAAAAGAAATTTTTTTTTTTTTCATAGAGTTTGTCTAAATGCAAGAATATCAAAGTCTTAAAGATTTTGTTTGCCGATTTGGTCTTACCTTCACCTTAGCAGGAGCATCATACCATGGATGCGTCTTCTCTGCATCTCTCCAAAGTTTTCCTTGCTTCTCCATTTTATCTGTGTCTTTTGATCTAACATTCTCAGATCTCTTGAACTCGGCCTACAACAAACAAAAAAAAAACAGAAACAAACACTAATTGATCTAACAAACACTAATTTCTCCTATATATAACAGATATAGTAGCTTATATTGATTTGACTTTTGGGTTCCTTGATTAATGAATATGAAACAGACCTTAAAAGGCTGTTGCATATTCTGATTGATCCAGCTACCAAATCCAGGAAATACACTCATTTCTTTGTGAACCAGAGCAAATGACAATCCAATCTTGTATTTATTTCTGTTTCAGGAAATTGAGATTAAAAATTGATTATGAAACTGAAAGATTATCGACGGGGTGGTGGTGGGGGAGTGTACGTTACGTTTACCTACCGCTAGAAAATGAAGTGGGCAGCTCTATTCTGTGACTTGTTGACGTACAGGCGTGAGCTACGTGAAGAGAGAGAGAGGGAGAGGAAGGTTTTCTCTGTTTGTTTAACTGTGAAAACGTGCCATGGCTAGAAAAACTTATTTCTCCCTCTCTACCTGACAATTCAATCATTGGCTGCATGGAATTTGATATAATTTACAAACCTTGAATCTACATTCTTTTCAAAAAATAATGCGGTGAATGAATGAATTATTAATCCTAAGACCTTGTATTTATAATGTCTCAAAAACCTGATTTCCTATTTCTATTTAGTAAAGGGAAAATTTTCATAAGCCTTCAGTCCGTTACATTCCACTTCTCGCTCAAGTAGGACTCGTATCAAAACTTATTATTATTTTGTCACCAAAGATAACATATGATTAATTTGTTCATCAAAAGCCAATACTATAAATTTGAATTTTACTCAGATTAATTTCTAATAAAATGATTTAATAACAGTATTTGATAAGGTTGCTCTATATTACAACGCCAATATAACCATGCTTCATAATTCTCGGAGCATCTTACTATTGTCTTGAAAATCTTCAAGAAGATTTTTGGTGGTCTTGATGGTGATCCCACGGATGTACCAAGAAAATGGCGGTAAATTAAAAAGAGAAGAGGGCTGAAAACGCTGCTCCATTGTCACTTTCGTCCCTATCTTTCCTTGTCCGCCGCTGCAACTTTTATACTCTTCTCGACTCTTCGGCTCCCTCGACTTGCACAAGCGTCCCTGATCCACGTATAGTGGCTCTATCTTCCAGCTACCCTCGAACACTTTCATGAGCATCATTTTCTTTTTCTTATATTTTCCCTATTCAGAAGGTCAAACCTAAATTATGTCACCCACAACTAAAAGAAATTTTAAAAATGGATACTTGTGAGAGATATAGCTAGAGAAACTTCTTACCGTAAGCTCCTTTTGGTTTTCATCAGAAATTAGACGTATCGGGTAAGCTCCAGGCAACCAAAGGAAGTTCCATGCCACAGCTTTGTCCAGCTCCACGATCTCCCTTGGCCCATCCTTCTTCAAAACCTTTCTTGATTTGCTTTCCTTCACAAGAATTAATTACACTCTTAAGTATTGCTATAATTAATTCTACACTCAATATAATACAAAGATTCAGAAGAAGAAAAAACCAGAAGTGTGCGCCCGTCCTTGACTTGTCTGAAGAATCCTTCGTTGTTTGGATTAGCGAACATCTCATATAGTGCTTCAGGAGGATATCCAACTGTCATTTCGATGTTCATATGGCAAAGACCATTTTTTGTTGTCACCTTCAAACATAAAAGAATGTAAGAAAATTTTATGATTTTAATTCTTCATACCATTTACTATAAAGGCAGAAAGTTCTAAACGAATTGAGATTTTGATTGTCTATTTCTTCTTGCCTTGACGTTAGCAGGGGGATCAGACCATGGATGCTTCTTCTCTGCATGTCTCCAAAGTTTTATTTGCCTATTCACCTCATCTTTGTCATAATATTTTGGATCTATTGGTGGCACTTTATTAGATTTAACATTCGCTGATCTCCCGGACTCCGCCTACAACACCAAACAGAGTCATAATTTATTTATTTTGTACTGATTTGACTATTGGATTCTCTGGAGGATCGTAATCAATCTGACCTTATGAGGCTGTTGAGCGTTCAAATTAATCCAGTCACCAAATCCACCCATTTCTCTCTAAGCTTTAGTGCCACAAATGATACTTACCTAATTAGTACAAGATTAAATAACGATGCAAAGTTTTTATATATTATGGTTTGAGGAATGGTAGATAAAAAGTATTATTGAGATTCAGAAAAAATATACGATATGAAACTGAAATTGGCAGAATAGGAAGAGATGTAGGAGTGTACGCATAAGTTTTACGTAAGGGGAAAAAGAAATGGGCAGCTCGATTCTCATGAGTTCTTGACGTGGAGAAAGGAAGTCCGGATTTAGAGGGGGTAACAAATTAAAAGGATATCATCATTTATGGCCAAAACTGCAAAATCAGAAACTCGTGATTTTTTTGTTTTCAGTTAGAATAATAGAGTTGTGATTTGATGCTGAAATTACGAAATCAATAATTTATGCCAAAAAAAAAATACATGCTGGATATTGCACAACTTTCAAAGCATAGAATCATGATCTTTTATGGTGTCAAAAATTGTTAAATCGTGTAATTTGATGTCGGTTGCGTCTCCATTACGGAACTGGGGTTTTGCGCTGAAGATGCAAAATTCATCAGGAATCTTGTGTGTCGGAATCAAGGAATAACGACAGGTTTTATGTACACATTGCAAAGTTACATAATCTTGATTGGTTGCAGCATCGGAATCGAGAAATCACGATTTTGCACCAACATATATAACTGCAGTTTGGTGCTTAAATGAAAAAAACCTATCAAACTAGTCGACTAGTTCGTCGTTAGTACGGAAGTCTTTGAATTCAACAACGTTCCATATAAGTGATATATAGGTTAATTTTGTGTATCATAAATCGCATTAAGGTTCCTTGAAAGTTAAAACTACCAGCGTTGATTTCTTATAGTGTTTTTGAAGCAGGAGGTTGCTCAGATCACTTAAGAGGTCGGATCATGATTGAGGTGCAGAGTGAAAGAGGGAGAAGACCTTTTAAGTTCACTAATACTTTAGCAAAGCTTCCACAGTTTTGCCAATGATTGAGAATCACTGGAAATCAGAAGAACCTTTGTTCATATCGACATCAGCACTATTTAGGCTCTCAAAAAACTAAAAGCTCTGAAACCTCTTTTGAGGCAACTGTGAAAAGACACTTGGTGGACATTTCAAAGCGAACAAAGGAAGCTTATGAAGATCTTTGTCTTAAGCAGACGACTACTCTGAATAATCCAGTTGCACATACCATTGAAGAGGAAAAAACAGCTTTTACAAGATGGAAATGGCTCTCTTCCATTGAGGAGGAATATCTGAAGCAAAAGGCAAAAATACACTGGTTGAGTGTGGGTGATCAGAACAATAGATTTTTCTACCAATCTATTAAATCGAGAAGAGTGCGAAATTTGATCAGGGAAATCCGCACAGCAACTGGGAATACGCTGACAAAAACGGAGGAAATAAAATCAGAAGCAGAACGGTACTTCAAAGAGTTTTTAACAGCATTACCAATGATTACCAAGGGGTTACAGTGGAAAATCTTTCGGTCCTGTTGAAGTTCCGCTGTTCAGAGAGGGACAAAGTTTCGCTGATACAGGAGATAACAGAGGAAGAGGTACAAAAAGTTTTGTTCGATATGCCGAATGATAAATCTCCGGGATCTGACGGCTTCACTTGTGAATTTTACAAATCAGCATGGCCAATCTTGGGGAAAGATTTTGTTACTGCGGTACGCTCCTTTTTTGCCCTGGGTTTTTTACCTAAAGGACTAAACTCTACAATTCTTGCTCTGATCCCAAAAAAAGAGGAAGCGATCGAAATGAAAGATTATAGGCCTATATCACTATGCAATGTCTTGTATAAAGTGATCTCAAAGCTTCTTGCTAACCATCTCAAGAATGTTCTGCCACGAATAATCTCCAATAATCAATCGGCATTCGTTGAAGAGCGTCTTCTCATGGAAAATGTTCTTTTGGCTACAGATATTGTCCGTGATTACCACAAGGAAAACATCTCTCCAAGGTGTTCGATGAAAATAGATATCTCAAAAGCCTTTGATTCAGTCCAATGGAGTTTCATTCTCAATGTGTTAAAAGCTCTCGACTTCCCTGATCTATTCATATATTGGATTCAGCTCTGTATCACCACGGCTTCTTTTTCTGTTCAGATAAATGGGGAGTTGGCGGGATACTTCCAAAGTAACAGAGGGCTAAGGCAGGGATGCTCTCTTTCTCCTTACTTGTTCGTCTTGTGTATGAACGTTTTATCACACATGCTAGACAAAGCTGCAGCTGACAAGAGGATAGGCTATCATGCTCACTGCCAGAAACTAAAGCTAACACATCTATGCTTTGCAGATGATATTCTTGTGTTTATTGACGGCAAACGTGATTCAATTGAGGGAATCCTTAGATTATTTGGTGAATTTGCAGAGCAATCAGGATTGAGGATTAGTATTGAGAAGTCAACTCTATACCTTGCGGGTGTTAGTACGTCGACTCGAGATGCGCTCATCACATCCTTCCCTTTTGCTTCTGGCCAACTCCCGGTACGTTATCTTGGTCTTCCCCTTCTTACACGGAGGATGACCATACAAGATTATGTGCCTTTGGTGGAGAGAATACGATCTCAAATGAGCTCCTGGAAAAATCGGTTCCTATCATATGGTGGACGTCTACAGCTCTTGAAATCAGTTATTGCCGGTATTATAAACTTTTGGATATCTGCATATCGGTTACCAAACGGATGCATTGTGGAGATAGAAAAATTGTGTGATGCTTTCTTGTGGTCTGGTCCTGAGCTCAACACGAGAAAAGCAAAATAGCATGGCGGGATATCTGCAAAAAGAAGGAGAAGGTGGTTTGGGACTAAAATCTATTAAGGAAGCAAATCAGGTATCGTGTATGAAGCTGATTTGGCGTCTTCTGTCTGGCAACTCTTTGTGGGTCAATTGGACAAAGGAAATGTATATGAAGCAGAGCTCGTTCTGGTCCGTAAATGTCAAAACTGCAACCTCATGGATGTGGAAGAAAATTATAAAGTATCGGGACAAGGCAAAAAAGTTCCATTGCGTCAAAATTAACGATGGCAAGAACACGTCTTTCTGGTATGATAACTGGTCTGAACTGGGTAGAATTTTTGAAATTACAGGCGCAAGAGGTTTCATTGATCTTGGACTTCCAAGCCACATCTCTGTTGCTAGAGCTCGGGATCAGATAAGAACACGCACGTATCGCGTCGTCCATCTGAATGCCATTGTCTCTGCCCTGGAAAATACAAGGGGAAGAGATCAAATGAAACAAGATACTCATCTTTGGAAAACGGATGGGGATAACTTCTCCAGAAGATTTTGTTCGCGAAGCACTTGGAATCAAATGCGTCAACCAAGTTTGAAAGTGCAGTGGTCACCTGCAGTCTGGTTTAAATATGCGACTCCGAAGTACAGCTTCATCACTTGGCTAGCACTACATGATAGACTCACGACTGGCGATCGAATCCAAAAATGGAACACTGGCCAAAGAACTGACTGCAGCCTCTGTGACTGCTCGATGGAAACACGAAACCATTTGTTCTTCCAGTGCTCTTATGCTTCTACAATTTGGACGGCCTTTGCGGGTAAGATTCTGGGTCAAGAGTTTACGGTTACATGGGCAACTGTAATACACTTTCTATCTACTCTTCAGCGTACAAAGATCGACATGTTCCTATTCAGATATGCATTTCAAACTATAGTATACAACATATGGAGAGAAAGGAACAGAAGACGCCATGGTGAACAACCACTCCCGGTTGCTCAATTGGTAAAGATGATAGACAGAATAATCCGTAACAGACTCATCAGCATCAGACGAAACAGGGATGAAGCCTATGACGAGGCAATGACGACTTGGTTAGGCTATGTTCTACCTCAAACTGTGTAAATCTCTGCTATCTTAGTTTTATATTCAGCACAATCGACTATAAAAGCAACACTATGATGTAAACAATGTGTTTTTCTTTTTGAATCAAATTTAACACTTCATTCAAAAAAAAGAAATAGGGTCGGTTCATAGATATCGGATGTTTGCGTTTCTTTTCTTTTTTGGGTTAAAATAATATAACTTGCCAAAACCGGATGTGAAGAATGTCAAACACTTCGGAGAACGGCGCCTCGAATCTGAAGATCTTCCATTAACCTCTTGGTGTTTTTGATGGTGACCCCACGGATGTACCAAGAAACCGGTGGCAGATTAAGAGGGAAAAGTGGTTCAAAAACCTGGTCCAATATCACTTTCGACCCAATCAATCCTTTTCCGCCGGTACATTTTCGGTATTCTTCTCGACTTTTCGGCAGCCTAGGCTTGCAAAAGCGATCGTTATGTATGTACCATGGCTCTACTTTCAACTTACCCCCGAACTGTTTCATGTACATTACGTTCTTTCTCGAAATCGTATATAGTGTCTGTCCACAAAGACCCAAATTAGTGTCCTCAGGGCTCAGAGAAAGAAGATGGATATATGTGAGACATATAGAGAAGTTTTCTTACGCTCAAATCTTTTCGGTTCTCGTTGAAAGATAGATGTACTGGGATAGTTCCAGACCACCAAAGGAACTTCCAGGCCAAAGCTTTTTCCACTTCCACGAGCTTCTCTTGTGGTCCATTGTCGTTAAGAACCTTTCTTGATATGTTTAGCTTCATAAGAAAAAAGTATCACATTCTCAAGTACTGCTATAATTAATACTTAACTGGAATGATACAACCATAAGAAAAAAAGAGAAAAAACAAAACCATGGTCTGGTGCCTTTTCATGATCGTGAAGTACGAATATGTTTGGTTGTCGTGACTAGTTACAATATCGAAGACTGTTTCAGGAGGCAATCCTATTCTACATTGCATGTTCAAATGGCTTTGACCCTTTTCCGTTTGGGTCACCTTCAAATATAAATGATAAAAGAAATTTGTTAGATCTTCCACCAATTTTGACGTTTTAACGGACAAGACAGTTAGCTCAACTTAATACACAGACACTACATGGTGCTTGTATTTTACATACTCGACCTAACGGTATACCAACAACGTAGACCTGTAGACGTATAATTAACTTTGTTAACAAAAAATATCGTATACAACTATGAATCCAAAAAAAAATGCATTTAATGGTAATAAATAAATAAATAAACATTCAAGGAGGGTACGTGTAACAAACAAGCACTATGATGAGTCTGAATATTAACCTCTGCCCTATATGCTTTGTTCTTGCTTTTTTGTCACTTTCGATTAAGAGTTTTGTTCCTGTATCTTTATAAACTACTCAAATATTGAATTAATAAATAAAATTAGTATGCATGTTGCAACCGTCAAGCCAAATCTAGGTATTGAGAATTTGTTTGCTGGTTTGCGATCTTACCTTCACCCTAGGAGGATAATCATGCCATGGATACTCCTTCTCTTGATCTCTCCAAAGTTTTAGTTGCTTCTTCGTTTCTTCTCTCTCCCCATGGGTATTTATCTCCGACCCCGACTTTGGTTTCACATTCTCAGATCTCTTGGACTCAGCCTACGATAACAGAGTCATAACCTAATTTATCAAACTAAACGATATAGTATTTCATGTTGATTAGAATCTTAATTATTAAGGGTTCTATGATGATGGAAATGAAACGGACCTTTGGAGGTTGTTGATTGTTCTGATCATTGATCCAGACACCAAACCCAGGGAATATACCCATTTTTAGTCCACAAACGATACCTACGTGATCAGAGCAAGAGCAGATGACGATCCAAAGATTTAATATATCTTGTGGTTTGGGGTATCTTAGATTTAGACAATAGACAATTAATATGAAGTTGAAAGAATATAATAGTGAGGGACTGGTGGTAGAGTGTACGACTGTACGCATAGATTTTCATACGGCAAAACAAGAAGTGAGCTGCTCGATTCCAGTGAATTCTTGACGTAGAGGCAAGACCTGCGTGAATGAAGAGGTGATTAAAGGTATTATCTCGTGCATCTTGCTGTTCTAACTTATTAAATCATAGAACTTTTCCAATTTTTTTCATAGTATGTAGTAAAAAGTTTGTTACTCTATTTTCATCAGTGAACTTTGTCTTTTGTAGATTGTACGCACACGGCCATCCAATTTAGAGATCATGCTTTAAAGAGTTAGAATGGCTAGGAATGCATGCAAACTTCAACGTCTTATTTATAGTTTGAAAGTAAGCATTTCGGAGTTTAGATCTTGTTGTAATTAAATTAAGAGTTTTGATTTCATTATAAACAAAGAATAACCATATGTGTTTATATAAATATTTATGAGAAATTTAGCTAATAATGCTAGATTGAAAACCAAATTGTCTCCTTATGCTTTCATAATCTCAAATTGTCCAATTATGTTTTTGAAATCTGTAAATCCGATTTTACCCCTTAATTTAAGAAATAATAATTGTTAAAAAAAATATTATTATATTTAATTTTATTATATGTTTAATCTATTAAATCATATAATAAAAATCGGATATAAATAAATGTTAGATATTAGTTCTCCATACACGAGTATTAATTTTATAAGATGTTATAAAGCATCGATAATTGATAAGTGCAAACCTTTATAATATCTAAATGTTAGATATTAGATAAAACTCTCGGATCTGGTGCGGCGAAGAAAGCTACATCTCGGAGCAGCAAGGCCGGTCTCCAATTCCCGTGGGTCGTATCGCTCGATTCCTCAAATCCGGTAAATACGCCGAACGTGTCGGCAGCTGGTGCTCTGTTTATCTCGCCGCCATCCTCGAGTATCTAGCCGCCGAGGTGAATATTCCTTTCCCATCTCTTTCTCTTCCTGTTGCCTCGTTTTATCGGTTCCGTCTCTATTTTTTGCGTGATTTGGTTTCTCGCGATCTATGGCCGATCTAGGGTTCTTATAGTTTATGAATATGACATGCAAAGTTGGGGAATTTCAGTAATTTATCCCAAGTTTGCAACTTTTTGCTTAGTTTTTCTCAGAATTTGGTCTAAATCGGTGTTTTGATTCATTTGTCATAGTTATTGATTGAACATACTTTTGGATTTATTTGGTATCATTGATGCTGATATGGTCTTTCACTTGTTAGGGTTATGTTCATGCATGATTCTCAACTTGGTCAAGGAAACTAATTTGATTTGTTAAAGTTCTCATTTTTTTGGTACTTTTATCATTAAGAATTTTCTTGAATTGAAAGCATCTGATTTAGTTGTGGCTTAATCGAGACTGAAAGATGCTTGTTCGATCTCCTCTTATCAGGTGCTTGAGCTCGCTGGAAACGCAGCAAGAGACAACAAGAAGACTCGTATTGTTCCTCGTCACATCCAGCTCGCCGTGAGAAACGATGAGGAGCTCAGCAAGCTTCTTGGAGATGTGACTATCGCCAACGGAGGAGTGATGCCCAATATCCACAATCTCCTTCTCCCCAAGAAGTCTGGACCTTCAAAGCCTTAGGAAGATTAGGTCTGAGCTCAAGATATAGGACACGTCGCTCCCTGACTCTGTTTTTTTTTTCTGTTTGGTTTTAAGATCTAATAAACGAGTATTAGCTAGATCACATGTTTCTCCTTTATTCAGTAGGGCTTTGTTTCATTCTATTGCTTAGGGCTTCGTTTTTTTTTCTATTGCTTGGACATCGTGTTTTGTTAGTTTGTGTGCATATATGAAAGTATTTTACCAAAATGAGCACAAGATTCTCTTGCAGACTATATAACTACTGTTTATGTATATTAATGAAATCATAGAGCTTTCTGCAACAGGGAACTCTTAACCATTCTTTATATTCAAAAGTTGGGTTGCTTTGGTTTCAACTCAAAATAGATAGATAGTGTAATTGATAATAATGTTACTTAAGCAAACACAAAAGGATTTACTCTTCTACAGCCAATAAGAATCAACAAGAAGAAATGAAAATGTGTGTTTCTAAAACTAAGGCTGAGAACGTCAGTACAAACGAGGTTAGCGACTCCCTAGCTTCTTTTACCTCGAAAGCTCCTTTGTGATGATTGTTCATCTGCTAATCAGATATTAAAACCTGACATCTCTGCAAGTTCATACCATTCCACTCCCACAGAAGAAAAGATCATGAGAAGCTCTCAGTTAAACATTACGATAATTAACGTTTTTCAGAACGTAAATTTTGTTAAACATTACGATACGTACCTCCAATGTCTGAAACGATCTTTTACAAAGGCCATTCTTCATAGAGTGTACACATAAATAGAAGTGCATCAAGTTAGGAGGGGAAACTTGTTATTAACACAAGTTCTCCATACAACACATGAAACATAGGTATCCATGTTTTTGGAACGAGAAAAAATGAAGATAGGAGGGAAAAGAAACGATGAAGATGGAGGAAAAACCTCCAAAGAGGATGGACCTAATTTTAAAAGCTTTTTTCGATTTTGTAAAAAAAAATTAAAAAAAAGTTTGGAAAAAAATATTTTTATAATATAGTTTAGATTTTGTAGAATATTCAGTAACCATATCCGATTTTTGTAAGATTTTTGCAGAATATGAATTCTAACCGGGATAGAACAATGACACATAAATAGAATATATATCCTATAGAGGGTTAGAACATGGAGAAACGGCTAGAATATAAATTCTATTCATGGTTAGAACATAGAGTAATGGATAGGATAGAACGAAACGTATTCTAGCCAAGGTGGAACGAAGACAAAAAGTTAGAATATACATTCTACCCAGAATAGAAGATAGAACAAAGGTTAGAATAGATCGATATGTATTCTATCGAAGTTAGAACATATACAAAAGTGTAGAATATGTATTCTAACCAACTTAGAACATAGGCAAAGCTTCAGAATATATATTCTATCGAAGGATAGAATGTAGAACAAATGATAGAATAGAACCGATCCATTCTATGCCACCCTAGAATCTTTAGAAAAACTAGAACCTACATTCTAGACAAAGAAGAACTATGACTAATACATAGAATGTATATTCTAACCTAAAATCGAAAATATTTTTAGAAATCCATTATTTACAAAATTTATATGAAAAAAATATTTATTAAATCTTATCTTTCCTTTTCTATATTTTTTGGATTTTTTCAAAATTTAAAAGTTATTTTTATGTATTTTCGAAAATTAAAATAAGGGCAATAAAGTCCAATGTTTCTCAAAAAAAGAAAAAGCATAATGGGACAATTTGATTTTCAATATATCCTATTTAGATAAATCTCCCAATATTTATTATAAGAGCATTATAATTTTATTCGTTTTGCTAATTGATCCGCTAAGTAATCTCTTCACTTTTGGAAGCGAATAAAATGGTTTGTATATTAATCGCAATTTAAAGTTCTCGGTTTCTGGGTTTTCAAATTATATTTTTAAGTACAATGTAAAAACAAAATTTTCACAAATATATATTAGGTTTACTTTCACTAAAAGCTATAAGTTTGTGTATGCTTTTTGTAGTCAGATCAGTGAAGTACTAAACTAATATATATACTCGAAAATTAGTATTCGGCAATCCAGATTTAATATTGATTGATTTTATTAACATTTCAATGTTTATTAGTACCAGCAAAATATTATAACCAATGGATACCGAGAATTAGTACGTTCAAGCGTCTCGGAACATGATACTCGTTTTTTGAATCATATTGAGTAGTTTCTTGGTGGTCTTGATGGTGATCCCACGAATGTACCAAGAAAACGGTGGCAGGTTAAGAAGAGAATCTGGCTGAAAATATTGGTCCATTGTCACTTTCGATGCAACTTTTCCTTGTCCACCGCTACATTGTTTGTATTCTTGTCGACTCTTCGGCTCCTTGTACTTGCACAAGCGCTCGGAATCTACATATAGTGGCTCTATTTTCCAGCTACCCTCAAACACTTTCATGAACATCATTTTCTCTTTCTTATACTTTGCCTATCCATAACCATAAGCAAGAGAAACCCACGTTAAGTTCCATCAAACACGAATTTATTGTGAGGGGATATAGATAAGCTTCTTACAGTAAAATCTTTTTGGTTTTCATCAACAACTAGACTTATCGGGATAGTTCCAGACAACAACAGAAAGTTCCATGCCACAGCTTTCTCCAGCTTTGCAATCTCCCTTGGTCCATCCTTCTTCAAAACCTTTCTTGATTTGTTTTCCTTCACAAGAAAAGATCCCATTTTTAATTGTTGCTATAATTAATTCCACATTCGAATCACAAAATGATAAGACCAAAAAAAAAAAAGAACCAGAAGTTCGCGCCCAGTCTTGTTGTCGATCCTGAATAATGGTATGTTTTGTGGATTAGCGAACAAATTGTAGACTCCTTCAGGAGGCAATCCCACGGTCAGTTCTATGTTCATATGGCAAACACCTTTTTTTGTTGTCACCTTCAAAAACATCGTAAATTTTATGAAAATTTAAAGCTTTTTTTTTTTTCCTTACGTCTACCAATTCCTATAACGGCAAAACATCAAAGTAATGCGATTTTGTTTGCTAATTTGCTCTTACCTTTACCTTGGCAGGAGCATCATACCATGGTTTTATTTTCTCTGCAGCTCTCCAAAGTTTTCCTTGCTTCTTCGCCTCTTCTTTGTCATAATATATTTCCTGATTATTGTTGTCATTCTCTGACACTGAATTAGATTTCACATTCTCAGATCTCCTGGACTCGGCCTACAACAACAAACAGAATCATTTTAACTTTCTATAGTTAATATATATATGTATCTCTATTTGACTTCGTCGAATTCTCTAATTGATGAAAATGAAACTTACCTTAGTAGGCTGTTGAATGTTCTGGTTGATCCAGCCCACAAATTCAGGAAATAAACCCATTTCTTTCAAGAAGTTTAGTCCGGACGAGAGCGAGAGCAAGAGAATGTACAAAATCAAATTGAGAGAATGGTGTACTGTGGCGTATACGTTAGGTTTTAGATACCAAGTATCAAAGAAATGGCAGCTCAATTCTCGTGAGTTATATTAACGTATGGATTCAATCTCTCTCGAAGCCAAAACTCATCCGGACTCTTTGAATTATGAAGTACCCTCATATTATGATACTTGATCAAAACTCAGACAAAAAAAAAACACAACCTACAATATCCTTGTATTAGACAACACAAAATCTTTTTATTTGCTTAAAATTTTGAGCTAACTCAAAACAACCCAACTCACAAATTAATCAATCAAAACGGTCATTTTGTAATTTTATTTTCAAGATGACCTAATCTGTTAAAATTTAATTTTAAAATGATGTTATTATTTAAAGTGGATATCATTGTTAAAGACCTAGTAGTGGGGTAATCTTTGGGTAGAGTCAATATACTAGGAGATTAATAAGTTATATGTGACAAGTTTCACTTTCAACTATCTTTCATAGTTAGAACCATTTAGCGAAATGGTGTTTGAAACTGTCATTTATAATCAGAGGAGTTCAAGTAATAAGGGTTTTACGATTGGGCCGAAGGATTCAGCCGACTCATATCCTTGTTGATTTTGTGTCTCATGCTGGATTTTCAGCAAACAGTGTATTGTTTCAGGTGATAAATCGACACTTTTGCAGGCCAAAAGGAGACTGATACCATGCGATGATGCCAAAGCCTAGATAGTTGCCTTTTTCAGTTATTGATATCAAGCTAACGACATACATATATAGGAAAGTGTTTTAACTATAAAAGGAAAAGATAACAACAAACATAGTGAAAATACTATGTATCTCTGGAAGTTTATCTGTACGTTCCTAGTATTTATCAAATTTTTGAAGTTAACCTTTCCTAATAGAACTTAACGAGGAAGGCGTCACTATTTGAGAACTCATGGAGCCTGTCGAATCTTGGCAGCCCAATTTTGAAGCATTATGAGTAGAGTTTTGGTAGTCTTGATAGTTTTCCCACGAATGTACCAAGAAACCGGTGGAAAATTAAGAAGAGAAGAAGGCTGAAAACTCTGCTCCATTATTACTTTTGACGCAAGCTTTCCTTGTCCGCCGCTGCATTTTTTGTATTCTTCTCGACTCTTTGGTAAACTGTGTTTGCAAAAGCGTTCTTGATCTACAAAGATTGGCTCCACTTTCCAGTTACCCTCGAACACTTTCATAAACATCAATTTTTCTTTCTTATATTTCCCCTGTCCCACAATAAGCAAGAGGTCAAGTCAAACCCAAGTTAAGTTTCACCAATACAAAACAAAAATATTGGTTATCGTGAAGATGTAGAAAAACTTTCCTACTGTATGAATTTTTTCGTTTTCATCCACTTTTAATTTTATTGGGACAGCTCCAGAGAACCAAAGGAAGTCCCATGCCACAGCTTTTTCCACTTCCGCTATCTCCCTTGGTCCATCCTTCTTCAAAACCTTTCTTGATTTGTTTTCCTTCATAATAAAAATATCTGTCAACTCTTAGAGTGTTGCTATATAACTAGTACCACATGAGAATCATACAATGTTATGAGAAAAACCAGAAGTTGGCGCCCAAACTTGTCGATTTGGAAGTACGGTGCGTTTGATGGATTAGCGACCAAGTCGTAGACTCCATCAGGAGGCAACCCAATTGTCAATTCTATGTTCATATGGCAAAGACCCTTCTTTGTTGTCACCTTAAAAAATAGAAATTTATATATGAAGGATCTTTATTAATTCTTAACATGAAGTATTGAAATTTTGTTTAATGATTTGGTCTTATACGCTTACCTTCACCTTAGGAGGGGCATCATACCATGGATGCTTCTTCTCTGCATCCTGCCAAAGTTGATCTTGCTTTTTCACCTCTTCTACGTCAAAATATTGTTCCTGATTAGTAGTATCTTTCTCTGGCTTAGATTTAACGTTGTCAGCTCTCTTGGACTCGGCCTACAACAACACTCAGAAACAAAAAGTAGTTTATATTGATTGGACTTCTTCGGGTTCCCTGATTGATGTATGTAAATGAAGCTGACCTTAAGAGGCTGTTGAATGTTCTGATTGATCCACGCACCAAATCCGGGAAATACACTCATATCTCCCAAAATAATGTAGTCCACAAACGATATACGCAAACAAGAGCAAATGACGGTAAAAGAATTTGTATTTGTTTATGGTTTGAGGAATCTTAGATAAAAGATTGATTTAGATTAATGAGACAAAATGCAAAATGAAATGAAAGAATTGACGCGGGTTGGTGCTGGAAGAGTGTACGTATACGTTAACGTACCGCCAAAAATTATATGGGCACCTCGTTTCTCGTGAGTTCTTGCCGTAGGTCGAGAATCCATCTATTTTTTTTTTTTTTTTTGCGTGTGTGCCGTCTTAGATTTAGATTCCAACATTCCTCTATTACTGAACATTTAAAATTTGAGGATATCAAAAGCTATTCATATCTCAATGAGATTAATTGATGTGACCATTCGTCAATTGCGCATCATATTGATATGTATATCACGTCATTTTAACGAATATAAATTCTACTATTTGTGTAGTACATGATTAATAATTGTGTACAATGTCATCGTTTCAATACTCGCCAAAAATTATCTAAATTAAATCCAAATTAGAAAAGGAAAAGATAACAAGAAGCATAATGAAATAGGGTTCTGTATCCCTAGGGGTCCCTTAATAAACCCGAGGTTTATCTATTCCTAGTCTTTATCACACAATCACATTGGAAGTTGAACTCCATCAGGCAATTGCTAATTCTATTTTCATATGGCAAATACCCTTTTTTGTTGTCACATTTGAATAGTAAAAACGTAGTAAGAAACGTTTTGGAATCTTTATATTCTATACAAATTCTCTAAAGGCGACAAACTTAAGTATAGAGATTTCGGTCGGTGATTAATTTGGTCTTACCTTCACATTAGGAGGGGAATCATAACATGGAAGATTAAACAAAATCATATTCTGTGTGCATTTAAATAGAAAAGTCAAGCAAAAATGAAGGATTAAAATCATTTCTTCTTCTTCTTTGTTTCAAAAGGTAAAGTGTCTACATTGTTTTGCAGTAAGATGTAAAGAACCCTCTTCAGGTTTTGTAACTGTTCAGTAAAAGAATGAATCAACCAAAGCGGTTTATCTGTTCAAAAAAATTTCTAAAAGAAAAAAAGAATGCAAGCAAACAGAGTGGTGCCTCCTTCAAGATGGAGCGCAAAGTCAATCGTGCCTTTATGGCTCACTGTTCTCCTCCAAGCGGCTTATCTGTTCCACTAGCTGCATCAAGTTTAGGAACCTTCATTAATGGTTATGATCATCAAAATATAAGAAGAAGAAGAAGAAGAGAATGGTATGTGAGTGTGGCTAACTTTTTACGTGTCACATACCTGAGCGTTTGCATTTTTCTGATTCTCAACCTCCAGTTTAAGCATCTCCACACTGTAGCATTTAAGTATTAGATGTTGGAATTTGTTCAGGTTTTACTCGAATTAAAACAGCCCTAACAACAATCCTAAACCACGGATCTTGTGCCAATTGAATCTACGATGAATATATATGTCAAATCTCGAACATACCTGAAGATTTGCAGCGGAAGAAGAACAGGTAATCGAGATATGAAGCGCCTCAAGTGCTGCGCCTCTACAGAAGTCCACACGCACACAAACTGGACGGCGGGATGCTAGTGCCGGAGCGAACGATTCGCCTTCGGGTTTTCTCCACGTTTCTGTGTTTTTATGTCTCAGAGACTTCTGTTTTCTGTGTCTCAAACGACTTATGATATATGCAAACTCGAGCCCTCATATCCTATATATAGGCAGGAGTTGCCGACTGGTGTCGATCGACACCCACCATTGGTGTCGATCGACACCCTCACAGAAAGTCAAGACTCGAGAAGACTTGACCGACAGGTGTCGATCGACACCCACTATTGGTGTCGATCGACACCCTCACAGAAAGTCAATCTTCTAGAAGACGTGACCGAACAGGTGTCGATCGACACCCACCATTGGGTCGGTCGACACCCTCACAGAAAATCGATATCGACGTACATCTTATATACGTTGATCATAATCATTACTCTAATGATCAAAACCCAACTTATATTATCCAGTTTGCTTAGGTGTGTGACCCTATAGGATCATATGATAATGGTAATGAGTTCATAACTCATAAGTTATAAGCGGCTTCTAGCAAACATTATAACCGTCCAATATCATATGATTGTCTTATCTCGACATCACGACTCTACTAGAGTAAATACAAGTCTGATTTCAGGACATTCCCTTCAATCTCCCACTTGTACTGGAATCAACTATTCCCATAATCCCTTTGTCTCTATATCTCGATCTGGCATAAGGCAAGAACTCGTGTCATCCTTATCAACCAAACACCATGTTTATCGAACTCCGATTTGTACTGATAGAAGACAAACGATTGACATTCAATCCGTTTGAGCGCGGCCACGCATTTCCAGTATCAAATCTTCGATAGGCCTGAGATATTTATCTCCCGTTATATGGGAGGACAAATTCCATCTTGTTCCATCCCTGTTTCCTACACACTTCATAATATGCCCAATCAATGCCTTTATAGCCCCAGTTACGGCTGACGTTTGACAGAGTCAAAGCATACCAATTCATATGTAAGAAAACATGATGAACTCAGGTCAAAGGACTATACTCTATAGTCGTAATGAGAACTCTTATGACCTCATATAACAATCTTGTAGAGTTCTCATTAGCGGTCAGTCCGATCATGTGTTCTCTAACACATATCTATGGATTGACTTAATACTCCTATTATGACTTCATGAACTTTAGTCATCAGTCACCTCACATACTAGTCTCGCGCGGTTATCAATGTCCAACTTTGATAACCTCGACTATGGACACTAATAATTATGTTCATCTATCACTTATAAGTTTCATGATCAAATCACGTATTTGATGATCTATAAGAATGCCATAAATTACTTTTGGACAATATTAATAACACATTAAATAATACTGAAACAATTTTCTTAATAAAACATAACAAATGTATGTTTACATGAACATCAAAAACATAAAT
This sequence comes from Isatis tinctoria, assembly GCA_010577795.1. NCBI lineage: Eukaryota > Viridiplantae > Streptophyta > Magnoliopsida > Brassicales > Brassicaceae > Isatis > Isatis tinctoria. The sequence continues at coordinate 10,388,496 of CM021244.1, forward strand.
ATGATAACTCCCACTAAAACAGATTACTGTTAAGGAATCTAATGCCTTAGCAGCAGCATGACTCTCATGCTTCGGTCGTGGAATGGCTTAGTCAACGGGTCAGCAACGTTCTCGTCTGTCGGACTCTGCTGATCTGACATCGCCTCTATCAATGATATCACGAATTAGATGATATCTCCTCTCAATATGTTTGGATTTCTGATGTTATCTGGCTCCTTAGCCTGAGCTATGGCTCCATTGTTGTCACAAAACAATGCCACAGGCTCAGAAATGCTAGGAATCAAACCAAGCCAGTAATGAACTTCCTGATCAAAACACCTCCTCGCCGCTTCAGAGCAGCGATTGTATTCATCCTCGAGATCGTTGAGTCGCCACGGTGCTCTGCTTGGACTCTTCCAACTAACTGCACCTCATTCAACAGAAACCTTAACCTGATGTACGAGTTTTAAACCCTATTTCCTACTGCAAGTGCACAGCAAATCAGAGTAGTACTTAGGGGTCGATCCCACGAAGACCAAGTTCACACTATGGATTAATAAGCTAAAATCAAGAGCTAAGAGATTCAATATTGGGTTGTAAGAAATCGTGACTAGCAAGTTACTAAAACAAATCGGTTTTAACTATTAAAAGCAAGCGTTAGGTCAAGGCAATTCGCAGGAAATTCAGAGCAAGGTCAAACAACTATTCAGGATTATTAAGAACAAGTCCAGAACTCAAACACGATGATAATATTAATTCACTCTCGTGATACTAACAACTTTATCTAGCAACCTAAAAATCCTAACTCTCGTTGGTATCAGAATCGCAGATAAGCATTAATGATCAAGTTTGATTTGTTCACAATTCTCCAATACATCTACTCTCGCAGGTAATGAATAAATTGCTCATCTAGATCTCTTCTAGCAACCTAGCAACTCTCGCTGTCTAGATAAACCTAAGATCATGAACAGATTGGCCAAATCGATTCAAGCAATACGAACTCCCTAGATGAAGACTAACGATTTTGATTCCTATTTGTGTTTAACCCTAGCTCATGAATTCCTTTGAAAACCTTAACCTAACTAATAGATCTACTCAGACATAATTAAAGATGAAAGAAACAAAACAGATGATATGAAAGAATGCATCAAATCGATATTAAAAATAAGAAGTACTAGGGTTCAGAAATCTTCTCCAATTGTAGCTTGAGATCTTCTCCCTTACAATATAATTCCAAAAGCTAAGAGGTAGAAACAAAAGATAAGATCGATAAAACCTAGGACTAAAAGGAGTATTTATATTAGGTGTCATAGGCGGCTGGAAGGAGGCTGGGCTTCTAAAAAGTCGGCGCCAATGATTAGGGTAAAACCCTTCTTTTTGTTCTCTTCCGCGGCGAGCAGGTGCTCACTTGGTGGCTGAAGTTTGCGAGCATGTGCTCGACGATGGAGTTGGTGATTCTTCATCAGATTTTCCTTCTTTTCTTCAAATTTGATTCTTTTCTTTTCAAAAGGTTCCAAATGCTCCAAACTCCATTTTCAGCTCCAAAGCCACCTAGAACTCCTAATACATACTCAAAAACTCTAGAAAACAATTAGATAAAAAGGGTTAGAAAGGGTAAAAATCCCAACATATCAATTCCCCCAGACTTAGATCTTTGTTTGTCCTCAAACAAGACTAAAATCAAGACTTAGAGAAATCGGTGGAGACTCACAAAATCTCAGAAACCAAGAGTAAACCAATTTCATCAGACCACATATCTTAGAATAAGAGATACATTGCCTTACCGAAAACCTCAACAACAAAGTTCACCAACCTCAAACCATATGGCTTACAATCCCAGAAAAATCTAAGTTCAAGACAATAGACTCTCTACATTCATTTAGAGGTGGCGTGAGCTTCTTGCTAAAGACACTAGCTAAGTGAAACGAGGTTCGGTAAAAATCAGGCTAATATTGAGAGTGGAGCTTGCGAGTGTTTAGGGTTACCTTGATTCAAGAGAGTGCAGGATATCGCACAAAACGGCAAGGGAGAATGGACTCATTGATGTCCACAACCTCTAATTCACTCTCCTTTTAATTCGATTTTATCTCCATTCCTCTTTCCCTTTCCTTGTTTTCTTGCGATTTACTCATGCTTCGGGACACACATTTTGAGTTACTAACTCGCCACCCCATATCCTTGAGCTACTAGCTCGGTTTTTCTCTTTTTCTTTTTTTTTTTTTTTTTTTTTTTTTTTTTCAAAGAGTTACCTTATGGATAGGGGGGCTTTACTTGTGCATGTGTCCTTTGGCTAAAATGATCCTTTTTTGTCTCCATACCCCAGCAGGTCGTTTTTAGGCTTGTTTCTTTTCTGGACATCGCTGAGCAGGTGCTCTAAATCAGCGAGTATAGCGAGCAGGTGCTCGTGAACTTTTCTAGCTTTCTCCTGACATCTTCTTCAGCGAGAGTGAATCAGAAGTTGCGTCAGTCCTTTTCTCCCCGACCTTTTTGCACATATCTGCATAGATGTGAAATAAAAATACAAGTGCATGTGGAATAGAAAGATGGTTAGGGTGAGGGTGAGGTACTAACTAAAAGCTAGCTATTCAGGATCAACAAGAGTGGCAAAAGGGATAAGAAGTCCTGAATATATAATATAACACGTTTTCTAATCCTAGTGCCAATAACAAGAAGAATTAAAGTCCAGATTATGTCCATATAAAATAGAGTCTAAAGCCTATCCGATAAACCTTAAAGGGATTGAAGTTTTCTGGCCTGAGGAAGGATCCGAATGTGAGAAGGCGTCGGCTCGTCTCTGTACTCTAAATTCTGCAGCAATGTTCACTAGAAAGCAGGTCATACTCACAAATGGTTAGAACTCATCATAGATTTTGGTCATAATCTCCAGAAGTTGTGTTTTGACCCTTATAACAGACTGACTCAAGATAAAGAAAATAACAAGAAACAAAGTGCAGACTCGATAATAACCTCCCCCAGACTTACTTCACACCGTCCCGGTGTGAGAATAAACTAGAGGAGCAAGCAAAAGAAGACAAATAAAACAAAGAAAGCAAAAAGAAAAACGGATAAAACAAGAGATAGAGATAGGTACGGTGCGTCAATCGACAGGTGGGTCCTCTGGACTCTCGCTCCTGGCTCTGCCAGTGCGTCTACGGCGTCTCGGATGGCGCTCTGAGGGGCTCGTCGCAGCAGCTGCAGAATGGTGGCAGCAACCAGTGGAAAGGCGCTCTAAGATCCGCTGCATGAGGCTGTTGTTCTTCCTTTGTGAAGCCACCATCCAGCGTCGGTACTCAGCGGTATCTGCCTCGTCGGAGATGGGAGGAAGGTCGAACTCGCCGGTGGTAGCGGATGTAGAGGGGCGACGAGACTGAGGAGTACTGTGGATGAAATCGTCCTCCAGAGGAGGCATAGGGCCGTGAGAAGAGCTGGCAAAGTCCTGGTCTGAGAGAGAGCGTCGCGTGAAATCGTCCAAGAGAAGGACTCTGTGTATGAAGCGCATATCCTCGATAGAGCAAAGCTGTGTCTTGGCTGGGTCCGGGAGGTAGATGTGCTGCGGTAGCCCATTGAGACCTGTGTACTGATAGAGAAGCTGATCTGATCGGGAGGGGGAGAGAATGCGAGAGTGGAGCAGATGCCTAATGTCCATACGCTCGCCCTGCTCCACGTAACTGAAGTAGCAGAGCTGGACGTGCGCGATCTCGAAGAGTCCGGTCAGAAGGCTGCCAATCCGCTCCGTTTGCTTCGTCTTGCGGTCCTTGATGCTGCATATCAGCTCGGCGAAGTGCATGCCAAGGTTGGAGCGGTAAGACTCCGGTGGTGGTGCGCCAAGGAGAAGGGTGTTGACTCCATGAGAACCAACAATGACGTCGCTGCAACCAAGATACAGCAGGATCATCTCTTCGGTGTGTACCTTGTTTCCGGATGGGCGGTTGAGCAACATGTTACTGAAGATCCGGGCGCAGATGCGGAGAGCTGGATGTCGGATGCAGGACTGAGCGGCTGAGTTCGAGGAGTAAGGGCCGCGACCAATCGTCTCCCAGAAAGTCTTTACTTCCTTGAACCGTGTGGGAAAGTCGAGGCGCTCCACCTCATGCTTGAAACCGTACATAGTGGTGAAGTTCACCATTGGAATGTCAAATCGTCGCCCGCCGGCCTTGAACGTGAAAGTGGCACCAGCTAGAGTCCGGTTCTCGGGATCCTGGTGAATGATCCGTGCCGAGGCGAGACACTGACGGACAAGCTCTGGATAAAGTATCGACTCTTCAAAAGAGAATGCAAGGCAATGGGCGTTGGAGAGGATTCTAGAGACGGTGTCGTGCAGTCCAAGCATCTCCAATGTCTCGCGGCAAACAAAACGCGTCGGCGCAATAGTGAGCTTCAGCATCTGATTGTAGTATGATGCATCCCGTTGATCCCATACTTCGTCAGATTGAATGGGCAAATTGTCATCCGGCAAGGC